>OZ026519.1:43468715-44668715 GCA_964019695.1 Loripinus fragilis | reverse complement strand
ACCATCATGTTACGGTTATAAGCTGTGCCAGGTTTCATTTGGATCCTTTACCTAGCCTTTTGGAAGGCTGATATTAGCCATTTTCATCTTCCAACGATTCGAAAACTTTGCACAAATATTTATGCTTGCTGATATAATTTTTAACGAAAAATCTCAAACCATAAATATTAGAAAAAGAATGTTTCTGAACATAAATTGCTTTTAATTTTTTATTGAAAATAAAATTTCCAGAAGCAATTTTTATTGTAAACTAATAACTGTTTTGGAGAATTTTAAAATTCCCTGACTATTTTTTATGTTTTTTTCGAAATTCCCCTGACTGAAAATGAAAATTCCCTCACTTTTCCTTAACCAAGTTTTTTTTTTTATTTTCGATAATTTTTTCCCAAACCATGGCAACCCTGCCTTACAGGAGCATGTGTACTTATTTGGTGGAATGTGGTAAATATTGAGCCTGGAAATAATACCTCTTGTTCCAATTCATACAGTGGTGGGGTGGGACCACACAACACACACACTTCTATGTATCTGGTCAGCTGGAAAGTTAATAGTCTGTGTGGTATCTGAAATATTAGAAGAATTGGTCAGTTTTAATTCATGGTGGTCGAGTGGGACCACACAAAACACACACTTCTATGTATCTGGTCATCTGGAAAGTTAATAGTCTGTGGGGTATCTGAAATATTAGAAGAATTAATTGGTCAGTTTTAATTCATGGTGATACACACACATTTATGTATCTGGTCAACTGGTTGTATATGGTATATTGAATATGATTTGAGCCCATGGGTGAAAGCTCAAAATTTCCAAAATCCTGAGCTTTAGAAATTCAAATTTTAAAATTTGCAGGATGCCTATAATAATGAACAAACTCATGTTTAAATGATTGCACTTAGATAATGTGAAAACAAATCAGAGAACCTATTATAATCTGCCTAATTCAGCATTTTGAGACTGGAAAGTCAGCCTACTTTCCATGGAAAGTCAGCCTAAAAATCGTGAATTCAGGATAAATCTTGAAAACTTTCACCCATGTGAGCCTCAAACTGCTTTGGCTGTTGTCATTAGCCCTTTTTGTATTCGGGAAACCCCTAAACGAGTACCTTTGCAAACCGTGAAGACCCAGATGAAATGCACCATGATGCTGCATTTCATCAGGGTCTAAACTTTTTGTAAAGTTAAAAAAGATCTTCAGACAAAAGAGAACAATACTTTTTGAAAATTATAACTGGACATCCCTAGATAGGTACAATGGACTATCCCAAAGTTTTGTATCAAACCAGAAGGAAGAATCCATTAGTAAACAAAGGGTTAAGATGGTGATTTTGTTGTTGCCAGTTCCATGGGTGAAAATTCCAAAAATTACACAATCCTGAACTTTGGAAATTCAAATCTTTAAACTTGCAGTATGCCTATAAAATATTTAACATGTTCAAATTGTAAAGTGGTCATTGAATTGTCTTTAGATAAATTGAAAATAAATCAGAGAAGCTAATATAATTGTCCTAATTCAGCATTTTGAGGCTGATTTTCCATGGTAAAAGTAAGCCTCAAAATCCACAATTCAGAAATAATTCTGAAAACTTTCCCCCATGCAGTTCTTTCTTTTTGTTTCTGTGTGCTTGAATGCATGCATGCGTGCATGTGTGTGACAGGGAAGAGGTCTCTCATCTTGTTAAATTGCAGTTTTGAAATGTAGCACTTTGAGAGAGAGAGAGAGAGAGAGAGAGAGAGAGAGAGAGAGAGAGAGAGAGAGGACTATCGTCTCTTGTTTGTATTATATCTGTGTTTCTTCTTCCTGGTGCCATAGACTGATTTGTTTGTTTGTTTGTGTTGATGCTTTACATCCTAGTCAACAATTTTCAGTCATGTCAAGACGTTTTCCTGTCTAGGTCGAACCAATACTAAGTGGAGATTAAAATGTCTTTCTCAATGACACAACTCAGAATCTCTGGTGAGTATCAAACTAGCAACCCTTCGATCCCCAAGTCTAATACTTGACCAACTGAACCACTGTACTCCTCTGATATATTGGTCTGTGATCCATGAAAGTGGCATTTATTGGTCATATTCATTGTAAAATAAGAAAAAATCCTTTTCTTTTGATCAAGTAAAAATCCTATTAAGTCAGAATTCTGCATGAGCTATATTTCTGTAGTTTGTTAATGAAGTGGATAGGGAAACAGCTTAAATTCTGTTTTCAATAATATACAGGTAAAGAAAGTTTGCTTGAAGAATATCGCGCAGAATTAATATTTCTAAATTAAATGTAAAGTGGATTTTTACTTATAATTGAATAATTAATAGATATAATACAAGAAATGAATAAAGGCAGCTGTTACATATGGTATGTCAAGAAATACATAGAAATACATATGACCCAAGAAATGCAACATAGTAAGTCATTATATGACCCTCATTGAGTGAAAAGTGACTTCATTGCATCCAACTACAATAAAAGTCCAGATCAGACTGCGCAAATGCGCAGTCTTATCTGGGATTTTATTGTAACATAAGTGATTTTGAATGTGAGAGAAAATATTGATAAATACAGAATTTCAAAATCACAAACTGTGACAACAGATTAAATATATGGTTGATATTGTGGCTTGAGAAAAGGTAAAAAGGGCGGATTTTCGCTCAAGGAGGGTCATATATACAGAATTATGTCCTATTGCGTTTCGATTAGAACAAAATGGATGTATACACTGTGATAACTGTGGGTGGTTCTAAACCAATCATTTTGCAAGAACACCATCTGCGGTAACAGTTCCTGGAAAACTTGATCCCTTGAGAGAAGCATACTTATTATTTTTTTACTTGCTAGCAGTGACTTTTGTTGTCTGCTGTTAACCTATGCAAACACTTTGGACCCAGATCAGGACCGACAGAATGTCGGTCCTGATTTGGATCAAAACTGCTTGACACTCTGAGAGCATTCCAGAAATTATTTTTTTAAATGTTAATTTTGAAAAAAAGTCAGCAGTGGACAAAGAAAGAATGAAAACAATGAGCATGAACAGCTCACCTGAGATTGGCATTCTCATAGTTAAAGTAACTTGAAATTGAATTTGTAAAATGCTGTGATCACAACTTTATGCTTGTCTGCTTGGAATACTCTTTGTAAAACAAGGGCCATAACTCTGGTTTTCTTTCCAAACTTTGAAAATAATGTTATTTAAGTTCTTATTATCGGTGAAATTTTGACATCTTTTATTGGCCTTATTGTGAGAAAAATCAGATTTTGGTGAATGCCAAAAGCAAAGGCACAGACCAGCCTGTGCATCCACACAGTCTGATAAGTGTCTTTGTTACTTCCCCTCAGGAAAGTACAATATATAACTGTTCCCACAGAAATTAAAAAAACAAAATTCCATGAGTTTTCCATATCAACAATGTAATTTCCATTACTATTTTTTGGACGACCTTCAACCTCCCCTTAAAGCGGCATCTTCACCAGCTGAGCATAAATGCGCAATGCAGCAACAGTAATGAATTTAAATAAGCATGTTTGTAGACCATGCATGCATTTTGAAATAATTATAACTTGAAACCACCAGTAGCAAAAAAATTAGCTGTCAGACACACAAGTTTTGTGTGTCTGACAGCTAGTTTTCTGGCTACTAGTGGTTTCATCAAATTATTTCACAAAATTCATGCTTTTTCCATGATTATTCAGGTTTTTTTCAAATTCCATGATTTTTCCATGCAAGGAAATGTTTTTCATGATTTTCCAGGTTTTCCATGATTTCCAGAGCTTGTGGGAACCCTGTACGAACTTGCAACATGCCAAACCTGGCCAGTATCTGTAGCTGAGAAAGATGGTTTTAGCTTTCCCTGGTCAAAAAAACCCTTACATGTCTTCTTGTAACGTCAGGCCCCATAAGGCTTGGAAATTACATAATCTTTGCTTTGTTACAGTGCCCAGAAAAAAAGAAGGCTTGGGTTTTCACTGATTTTATCTTTTTGAAAACAAATGAGTCCTCATTTTTTCTGTGCAGTGTATAAAAACAAAAGCCATGTCTGACCAGAAGGTTATACAAGAATTTCATGCTCAGACAGACACATTCTAGCATTAAAACTTATTCTTACAATATATTTTTTGTCAAGAAAATATTGTTTGCTCATTACATCTGCAGCATTTATTCAGAAGCACTCCAGTATAGTTTTGCCATGGAAGCAAACACTATGAACCCTGATCCGACTGCTCCCTTAAACCTGATCTGGGTACATATTGTTTGCATAATAGACTCCCAAAATACTGGCATGTCCCTAGATGAACTGGTACTTACGGTAGGACTAACCACCGGTAAAAACACTGGCATGTCCCTAGATGAACAGGGTATTAAAGATGACAAAAACATGGATATGAGCACCAACTCCTTCGCGGCCAGGGACCACCATTTCTTCGTTGCTATGGCAATTTTGCCATGGACAAATAAACAACCATAGGGACTATCAGCTGCTTCTGTAAAAGCATCTAGAAAATTCTGAAATATAGAAAAGAGTGTTGCCATGAGCTTGGCCTTGATATGAGAAAATAGAGAATAATAGGAGAGTGTCTTTTGATATAAAGTTTACCAGGCAAGGGTTCAAGAATGCTTATGTTGAATTACAAGGCTTGCTGAGTGATTCAACATGCGTTTGCGAAGCCGAGGCTGGTAAACTTGGTATCAAAAGACGCAAACCTGGAAGAGAGTTGATATCTGATTCACAATACCAAAAGAACTCAAAGTGTACTTATAAGAGCGTGTGCACTTATTAGGGTAAATATGGTGCCTATCATACCTGAAGAACATTATTTTCAGAGGCCACTATGATATCAACAGCATTAGTGAGGTCACAAAACATAGGCTTCTCCTGGTCTTCCACAAACTTGTCTACCAGTGGTAAGCATACCTGAAAAAAATGATCCATTTTGAAAATATATGAGGTACCATTAGTGAGGTCACAAAACATAGGCTTCTCCTGTTCTTCAACAAACTTGTCAGTACCAGTGGTAGGCATACCTGAAACTAGAAATGTGTCCATGGGACACGGATGCCCCCGCTATTGCCAAATTCGCATAAATAGGGCATTATCATTAACAAAGGGCCATAACTCTAATAATAATCAGTGGATTTTATCTGTAATCGATCATGACCTGTATTTTATGATTACATACCTGTGTATGAAATATGAATCCAATACACCAACGTATTCAAAAGATATCGCCCGGAAACCATTTTTCATACAGAGATCAAGGGCCATAACTCTGATAATAATTGGTTGATTTTATCTGTAATCAAACTTGACCTGTATTTTATGATTATATACCTGTGTATGAAATATGAATCCAATACATAACTGTTTTCAAAAGATATCGCCCGGAAACCATTTTTCATTCGGAGATCAAGGGCCATAACTCTGATAATAATTGGTGGATTTTGTCCATAATCGAACTTGACCTGTATTTTATGTTTATATACCTGTGTATGAAATATGAATCCAATACACCAATGTTTTTAAAAGATATCGCCCGGAAACCATTTTTCGTACGTACGGGACAGGACGTACGGGACGTACGTACGTACGGACAAGGGTGATGCTATATGCCCCCCCCCCCCCCCCCCCACTATTATAAATGGCGGAGGCATAAAAAAAGATGATCCATTTTGAAATATATGAGGTACCTAGTATTTTATATACTACTGTAAAACACTTATTTTATATTTAGCGTCAGAAAATTTTGGCGTTTTCATGAGGGGACCAGTATTGGTAGATTTAAATTTTGCGGATTTTCAATATATAAAAAAAAGTCTGACATAGCCCTGTATATAGCCTAGTGTATGCGAGTTCTACTCGGTGATTTACAAGTCATACACAGTAGTACATGTAATTATTAACTGTTTTCCAAAATGTTCTTTGCGGAAGAACTTTAACATTCAATTCTATTGTTATTTGAAATTAGTTTACAGATTTCAGTTTTTCTGCTGAACTCTCCCAAGTAACCAATAGGACAGTGAGCCAAGACAAGATTTAACTCCAATTTAAATCAAAATCAATTTTGTAAGTTTATATGTGTCAAGAGATCTGTCTGCCTGGAGGCTTAACTCTTTACCTGCTAGTTTTGTCTTATGATGACCTCTGCAACCAGTTTGGACCCAGATCCAGCCCTTGGGCTACGAGCGGATCTGGATCGGAATGGTTTGTAACTCTGATGGTACTGACCTGAAAGGCATGTGCGGATTCAGAGGGGGGATAGGGATTCTAGACCCCCCCTCTGAAAAATCACATTAAATATAGGGTTTCTAAGCAATACTGGTCCGGATCCCCTGAAAAATCACAAAGCTACCAAGCCAGTATTCAATGTTGGGCCAATATCGGCATGCCAGCGAAATGCCATTTAAATGGCGTTTCGCTGGTGAGCCGATGATGGCCCACTTATAGTGGTATTTGGATCCTTCCTCCCCTCATAAACTAAAAAAATCATAAAAGTTGGACCCCCTCTGGCAAAACTTTCTGGATCCGCGCATGAAAAAGTTAAATTTGAAAAAAAAGCAGACATTTTATGAAAAATCATGAAAAATTACTCGGCAGGCAAAGAGTTAAGCCTGTCTCTCTAACCTCTTCTCTCCTGTAACAAACAGTTTCACTGCAAAAATTACAGTTTAATATACTCTTGACAGACTTAATTCCATTTCCACACTAAATCTATTTTAGATGTATTTTAAAGCCATTTACTTCAATTGGTGATGAGGAATGATTACATGTTTTTTCACCAGCAAAATAGTACCTTTTAAATAGGAAAAAATTAGGTGATTTGATTTCGGTACTTTGATTGTTTGATTTGATTCTTTACGTCCCATCAACAATCTTTCAGCTAAACATGGACGGGTCTTCCTGGGTTGAACCAGTACTAAGCTAGGATAAATGTGTATTGCTCAAGGACCACAACATAGTGACACTGGTGAGGCTCGAACCCGCGGCCCCTCAGTCTCGAGCAGGCACTCTACCACTGAGCCACAGCTCTCCCAGATTTCGGTACTAATTATCAAATGGACATGCACATCTTGGCAGTATCGCCAGATACTTCACTACTTTCATACACAAATTACGGAAGTGCAGTCCAGGGTTAAGAAAAGAAGTTGTCATATCCTGCGGCCACTGTTTATATCACGCCTATCGAGAATTTTTGCACAAACTATTGTTGCAAAACAATGGCAGCTACAATCATGAAAATGACCAATTGATATACAAAATTAATATATGCTGACAGACTTTATTGGTTCTACATAACTTGTTATAGTTGAAGACGTTTTCCCTCACTATGGTATTATAAGGTATATTGGTTCTACATTACATGTATTACTGAATTTATTAAACTCATTGCGAAAAAGAGATAAAATGCGAGGCTTGAATGTGAGGCAAGTCTGGCATTTTATTCCTTTTCCTCAACTCGTTTAATAAATTCAATAAACCATGAGCACTTGTGTAAGATCCTCTATTTATGTAATAAGTACCAAATTCTCATGTCCTGTGCCCATATTCATTCAGCAACATAAGCACACCGGGTAGGCGGCAATCGAAAAACTAATCAACAATCATAAACAGTGTTTTCAATTGCCATTTGCCGCCAATGGGGCGACAAATGGCAATAGAAAACACTGTTTCTATTGATTTTTGATCTACATTCCTCGATAGTATTGGCGTTTTTGATTGCCACCTACCCGGTGTGATAAGGTTAGTGTTGATGAGGGTTTTCTTATGCTGGGCCTTAGCTTTCATTTAAACTCATCTTATTGTAATTCTTCACCAGTCTTCACCTTGTTCTCATTTCTACCATAAAATATAAACTCAGACACTTTCAATATCCTGTCTTTCATTTTATACTTTGTTTTACTTCCAATTTATAGGAAGCTGATAAGAACAGCTATATCACATAACAAGAATATATCTTTGGTTTGTCAATGAGAGGTTTTTTAGTTCATGACCAAGTTTTCACCTAATTTCAGCATTGAAGATGGGCTTTAAAAAAATTATTGCAGGCTGTACAGTGCTTTAGGTGTATCTTCAGATGGTGTATCACAGATTGTATATGGGCCGGGATGTGAGAGCAAAGGTGCGGTACCAGCCTGCACAACCGAGCAGTCTGACCAGTGCCTTTGTTATTCACACATTGGAAAGTATCATATCAAGACCTGCTAAAAGTGAAATTTCAATTTTCTAGATGGTGTATGTAGCTGAGAAGACTGCATGGTTTGAGTCTCTTTTTGTCAGAAACCCGAAAGACAGGTTTTGTCGCGTCCAGCTCCATATAGTATAGCATTCCAAGCTAAATCACTGTTTTGTGCCATAAGCTTTGAGTGCTAAGTCTACTGAAGTGCCCTAGTTAGGGTGTCTTACTGGTTTCAGTGTTCTATGAGGGTATAAAGCCCTATTTCACTTGATGTATTAATTTTACAACTTATATTAAATGACAAAGTCTTGTATGATCAGAGTTTGCAATTAAAGAAGATGGGATTGACAATGGCATAAAAATAAATGTAGATATCAGTTTATGTACCAAGAGCTGAAGGCACTTAAAGTGCCAATCACAACTATGACATACAAATTCTGCAAAAGCTTCGATTTTCTGGGCAAATTATAGGCTTGATATTTCATGGGAATTTCTATTTTTTTTTTTATTTCAAATTAACATTTTTAGACCAAATTTTCCAAATAATGATTAGCCTTTATGATCAGATTGAGTTAATGTTAAAGCAAACTCCCCATCATCTCATACTCCTCACTGGTATTACCCTGGGGAAAAAACTATAAAGAAGACCTCTTTTTCTTTGCTCCAATTAGTTTCTGATCTTTCTTAAATCAACTACTACAAAAAAAATGTAATTGGAACTCTAATGATGTACTTGCCCTGAAAGCGCTACCAAAATTTTCAGCAGAACGGCATTTTAAAATGTTGGTGCTTCCTTTAGGAAACCAAATAAGACTTGATATTTCATGAGAATCATCTGCTGGTGGATGATTCACATACAATATAAAGCTTAAAATGCTCCCAAAATATCAAGAAAGATATCAAAGATTTTTCATCTGTTGCATGCAGTCATGATTAAGGGGCATTAAGAGCTGAAATGGAAGACCAGATAATTTAACAAAACATGTTACCCCGGCATCCAATTTAGGTTACCTTGCACCCCCCCCAGGACAATTTTTCATGGGTGCCAAATTGTTCATTGGGACCCCCTGGATGGGAAACGAAGGTGTCCTCAAAAAAATTTTGGTTTGGGCTATGTGAAATTGCATGGTTTCTATGCCAACCCATAGCGAATTTGAGAAGGGGGGTCTGCCTATAAAATTACTCATATCTCAGCTGTTACTTATCCTAGACTACTAAACTTAATACCAAATTAAAGCTTAGACATATGCCTAATATCCCCTTTTTGCATATGGAAATTATCTAATTTGCATATTCATAAATATTTATGAAAACATTAAAAATGTGTTTCACGAATGGGGGTATACGTACAAGATCAATAATATCTCAGCTGCTTTTAGTCATAGAGTACTAAAATTTGTACTAAAATAAAGCTAAGACATAGGCCTTTCATTCCATGGTCAAATATGCAACGTACCTTATTTGCATAATTTGCATATTCATGAATATTAATAAAAACGCTAAAAAATAAGGGAAAATCATTACAAATATAAATAGGCTGATTTCATCCCAATATTGTCATTGTTGCATGTTTTAATATAATCAATGTTACAATTTGACAGGTCCAATCATCCAGTGGTCCTATATGAATATTATCTCATTTGAATATTCATGAAAATGCCTGAAAACTTAAAAAAATGAGGGAAAATCACGTAAAAACTATAAGCCTAGGGGAGGGGTTAAGGTACGATCTATCCTGCACTCCTAGGGCCTTTTAAATTCATGCCAAATTGTCCAGTGGGACAATTAGAATGTGAAATGAAGTTCTCCTCACAAGAAATTAGGTATGGGCTACGTAAAAATGCATGGTTTCCATGGCAACCGCTTATATGATTCTCGAGATTGGGGGGTAGGCCTACAAATTCAATCATATCTAGGGTTCTACTTATCCTAGAGCACTAAAATTGGTGTCAAATTAAAGCTTAGACACATGTCTTTCTTCTTGTGGTCAGATTTGTAAATCATCCAATTTGCATATTTATGAATATTAATGAAAACCTACAAAAATGAAGTAAAATCATAAAAAAAAACATAAATGAACATATTTCAGCACAAAAACATCATCAAACCACCATTGTTGCCAGTTTTTATATCCTCAGTGATTCAATTTGATAAGTTCTTTCATCCAGTGGTCCTATATGAAAATTATCTCATGGTCCTATATGAAAATTATCTCATTTGCATATTCATGAATATTAATGAAATCTTAAAATGATGGAAAAAAGCATGGGTAAACTATAGTATGCAACAGGGGTAATCAGACCTAAATTGAACACATCAGACATTTTATTATGGGCATAAATTTGTCCAATAGGACCACTTAAATGTAAAAAAATATTCTCCTCAAAAATAAATGTTATTTGGGTTTTTGAAATTTCATGGTTTCCATGGCAACCCATTATGCCAACTGTAAAGATTGGGGGTATACATACAAAAAATACTCATATCTTAACAACATCTCATCCTAGATTACTTAACATGGTACCAAACTAATTCCTGGACATAGTAGTTTTATTTGGTAGTTAGATATGCAAATTATCTAATATCCATATTCATGAATATTAATGAAAACTTTAGATATGAGAGATAAAATCTCAGAAAAATTAGGGGTAGTATGTATAAAATTACCAATATCTCAGCAGCTATGCGTCCAAGTGTATCAAACTTGGTGCCAAATCAATGCTTAGACATAGTACTTTTACCTTAAGTTCAGCTTTGAAAAATACTTATCATAAATAATTATGAATTTTAATTAAAACAGAAGAAACAAATGAAAAATCGCGGAAAAATCAAGGGGGTGCACTTACAAATCTAATAATATCTCAATTGCTAAGTGCCCTAGAGTACCAAAATTGGTTTTAAACTAATGCTAAGAAAATAGTATGTTTAACAAATCATCAAATTTTAAAACGGTCATATTATAATATTGATGAAACCATGAGCATTTTGAGAATAATATTTGAAAATGAAGGGGATATACCTACAAAATTACTCATATCTCAGCAGCTTATGGCCCTTACGTAGCAAACAAGGTGCCAACTTATTGCTATGATACAGCCCTTTATCTCAATGGTTATATTTGCCAGTTGTCGCATTTACATATTCATGAAAATTAATATAAACATTAGAATAAAGAGAAAAATCGCCGAAAATGAATGGGGTATACCTACAAAATAACCAATATCTTAGCTGCTAATTGGCCTAGAGTAGCAAACAATATACTTAATTTAAGTCTATGCATAGCAGATTTACCTAGTGGGAAGATATAAGAATTAACTAATTTGTTTAATATCAATATTAATAGAAAAAACTTTAAAAATACAAGTAAAAAATGTATACAAATTGATAGCAGTGTAGTTACAAAATTACTCATATCTCAGCTGTTATAAATTTTATACTTTTTTCTTTTACTCAATTTTACTTAGGATTTTGCTGTTTGATATGGTACCAAGCTTGTTACTATTGGGCAATCGGAAGCCAATATATGAATCACTTTGTAGCTATACCCCCTTAATTTTCCTGTATTTTCTCTTAATCTCTCATGTTTTCATCAATATTCATGAGAATTTAAATTTGATGTGTTATGAATTGGATCATTTTGGTAAACATGTTGTGTCTATGCATTGACTTAAAATCAGGTTTGGCACTATTGGGCACTAACTACTGAGATATGAGTAATTTTGGAAGTGCAGCCCCTTGATTTTTGCCGCAATTTTTCTTTCATTTCTTCTGTTTACATTAAAAATCACGAATATTCATGATAAATATTTTTCATATTATACCTTATGGTGAAAGTACGATGTCTAAGCATTAAATTGGCACTAGGTTTGATACACTGGAACACATGGTAGGTGAAATATTTGTCATTTTATATGTACATCCCTTAATTTTTCTAAGATTTTTTCTTTAAGTACAAAACTTTTCATTAATATTCATGAATATGCAAATGACATTATTTTCATATAGGACCACTGGATGAAAGAACTTATCAAATTGAATCACTGAGGATATAAAAACTGGCAACAATGGTGGTTTGATGATGTTTTTGTGCTGAAATATGTTCATTTATGTTGTTTTTTATGATTTTACTTCATTTTTGTAGGTTTTCATTAATATTCATAAATATGCAAATTGGATGATTTACAAGTCTGACCACAAGAAGAAAGACATGTGTCTAAGCTTTAATTTGACACCAATTTTAGTGCTCTAGGATAAGTAGAACCCTAGATATGATTGAATTTGTAGGCCTACCCCCCAATCTCGAGAATCATATAAGCGGTTGCCATGGAAACCATGCATTTTTACGTAGCCCATACCTAATTTCTTGTGAGGAGAACTTCATTTCACATTCTAATTGTCCCACTGGACAATTTGGCATGAATTTAAAAGGCCCTAGGAGTGCAGGATAGATCGTACCTTAACCCCTCCCCTAGGCTTATAGTTTTTACGTGATTTTCCCTCATTTTTTTAAGTTTTCAGGCATTTTCATGAATATTCAAATGAGATAATATTCATATAGGACCACTGGATGATTGGACCTGTCAAATTGTAACATTGATTATATTAAAACATGCAACAATGACAATATTGGGATGAAATCAGCCTATTTATATTTGTAATGATTTTCCCTTATTTTTTAGCGTTTTTATTAATATTCATGAATATGCAAATTATGCAAATAAGGTACGTTGCATATTTGACCATGGAATGAAAGGCCTATGTCTTAGCTTTATTTTAGTACAAATTTTAGTACTCTACGACTAAAAGCAGCTGAGATATTATTGATCTTGTACGTATACCCCCATTCGTGAAACACATTTTTAATGTTTTCATAAATATTTATGAATATGCAAATTAGATAATTTCCATATGCAAAAAGGGGATATTAGGCATATGTCTAAGCTTTAATTTGGTATTAAGTTTAGTAGTCTAGGATAAGTAACAGCTGAGATATGAGTAATTTTATAGGCAGACCCCCCTTCTCAAATTCGCTATGGGTTGGCATAGAAACCATGCAATTTCACATAGCCCAAACCAAAATTTTTTTGAGGACACCTTCGTTTCCCATCCAGGGGGTCCCAATGAACAATTTGGCACCCATGAAAAATTGTCCTGGGGGGGGTGCAAGGTAACCTAAATTGGATGCCGGGGTATGTCCTGATCTCCCATTCAAGACTCCAAATATGACATTTTGTTTTGCAAATTGTAATTTTTCCCTCGTTTCTATGGAAAAATATGTTGCAAGTGACACATCAGAATTGCTTCTGCTGAGCAGAAGCAATTCTGATGAGTACCTGCAAACTCTTGTAATGTTAAATTTAAATCAAGAAATCGTTGATCAGGATATTACTTTCATCATGCTATCACATTCTGTCAAAATTGAAGCAATTTCTTTGTCAATTACTTACTGCTAGCAGGCATAACAACCTTTTTTCCCTATTATATGACATTAACTTAAATCAGCTTCTCAAACGAAGCCTCAGAGCAGAAAATTCAATTTTTCAAACTTTAATTCTAAATCTGTCTTATCAGGTTTAACACATTATAGATCTGTTTTAGATGTGATGTCGAGGCAACAGGATGATAGTGACAATGAAACAGATATTGAGATGAGTGTTCGTCAGTATCGTACCACCCTGGGCCAACCTTAAAAATATCTTTGTTTCCCCTTACCCGACCCTGTTTTACTGGTATGGGTTGGTCGGTCGAAAACTTATTTTTTTTAACTAATAATCTCAAAGTGGATACCCATTAAACTTAATTGTATACAGTAATGGGTTGGTCGGTCGAAAACTTATTTTTTTTAACTAATAATCTCAAAGTGGATACCCATTAAACTTAATTGTATACAGTAAAACCTGTCTTCAGTATCGTACCACCCTGGGCCAACCTTAAAAATATTTTTGTTTCCCCTTACCCGACCCTGTTTTACCAGTATGGGTTGGTCGGTCGGAAACTTATTTTTTTTAACTAATAATCTCAAATTGGATGCTCATTAAACTTAATTGTATACAGTAAAACCTGTCTTCAGTATCGTACCACCCTGGGCCAACCTTAAAAATGTTTTTGTTTCCCCTTACCCGACCCTGTTTTACCAGTATGGGTTGGTCGGTCGGAAACTTATTTTTTTTAACTAATAATCTCAAATTGGATACCCATTAAACTTAATTGTATACAGTAAAACCTGTCTAAGAGGCCACTCAAAAAAAGACATCACATAATGCAGGTCAAAAGTATTGCAGAATGCTCCCAGGGAGCAGCATTCTGCAATACTTTCGACCTGCATTTAGTGCCCATTTGTCTTAACGACATTTGCGTATATCTTTGAGTGGTCGTTTTAGGCAGGTTTTACTGTATAGTCCTACTATAGGCAATAAAATTAAATACACAAACAATTTGCTAAGATAACACTGTTTACATTGGACAATTCTCAATTTAAAAAAATATTCTTGACTGAAATTTGAAATTAAATTTTTGAGTAGGGCCTTTTTCAGGGTCGGTCGGGTAAGGGGAAACAGATAAAATGTTAATTTCGGCCCTACAAGCCTGTTTCTTATTATTTCTGTACATTTCTTTTCTCCCGGATTAGCTGGAAGCATGTTTATAACGAGTTTCTAAAACTAGGAGGAATTGTCCCTTGTTTGTCAGAAGTAAATGAAGATCGTCACATGTACAGATATAGAGTTAATTCAAAGTTCATTGACAATTGTTGACAACAACAACAAATCCACTGACAGTTTCTGTACTTTTAACAAAGCATATATACTTAAACGCAATAGTTTCGCAACCGTTTAATATCTGTATTTTCTTCTGTGAGTATGGTCCTTGTTAGAATATTAATATAATCATATTTTATGCTCCTGCACAATGCGGAATGATTTACCATTACGGTAAATGTTCTAAAATTTCGAACACTCCAAAATTACGAACACCTAAAATTATCACCGAAAATAATTTTTAAACATCCTAAAAAATCGAACACTGCCCTTTTTCGGAAAAGTGAATTTCTAAAATTACGAACACACGTTATTTTCGGCAGAAATCGATGTCCGTTTATCTGTTTGTCCCATCTGAATTCGGTATACTTCTACCGTACAGCACACGAGCGGTATCGACATTTGGAAGGTTCCATTCTACTTAGATGGGTAATCTGGCACGTGACGTTCTTTTTCGCATGCCAGCGCGCGACGTTATACATTATTCAAGGTCACCAGCATTGACGAACTTGATGCACGGACAGGTTCCTGCAACGATTCTGAAACTGCTTTGACTAACCCTATTGAGTATATGTATCCACCCAAATGGCTGAGATCATTATTTATGACCAGAGGTCGGATTCAGCTAATTGTACGTGAAATATGCACGTTGGCACACGCATAGTGTGTTGCGGAAAATGAGACGATCGCTTAGGAGAATGAAATAAGTTGATGTATAGTGATTGCCGTGGACGTTTGGAACACAAGGGGTCATTCGGTTTCGTGCAAAATGCAGAGAAAATCGTGCAAGTCGCATGTTTTTTTTCTCACCGAGACATCCAATGTGGAAAATAAAGCCATCGTACAGTATATTTAATATATACGGACATGCCTGCAAGAACTCGCACGTGGTCATCATCTCATTTTTATTCACGGTACATTACCGTTAACTTGAGGCTTAAATATGTGTGATTCTCAAGTTATCTGACGGACACGCCCTCCCCTCCCCTCCCTTTTAAGCATTTTAAAGATTTTTCCCAGTTCGGCAATATGTCCAAGCAGGGCACTTCTATCATTCTAATTCTATGCGTTTGCTCTTTTCTTGAACACAGCTTGGACCCGAGCATGAAATCAACTTGCGCGGAGCCCCATATGAGCTTGTAAAGACCCTGCTGGTACTTATAACAGATGTGATCAGCGAAGGCTCAGGAGAGCATGTGTGTTTGCACAATCTTGTCAGGGTCTCGCTCACTAACAAAGCTTAAAGTGGATGAAGACTAGCCAAATAAGAATTCAAGACATCTACGTACATTATCTTTAAACTACTTGTCAGCGGTTTTAATCAAATTCCTCAAAATGGACTGTTGAGCCGATCGCGGCGTCTGTTTGTCCTCATGAAACTGCACATGGAAGGTCCTACGAGTGCATTACCGGTATAATGTACGCACAGACGCACATACATGTACCAAGAAATAAATTAATTGTAGCATGATTCTGCATCTTGATGAATTTAATATTTACATATTTAATTTCATGAAATAAGCCAGCTATGCGAGCAGCGAAGGCTCAGACGAGCCTGCGCACCCACGGAAAATCGCCAGCGCCTTAACTGCCCACACACACATCACACATAGAAGAAATGCATGCCGTGGCTGTGAATTTAAAATCAGTAAAGCCCTTGAGATGATGGGGACATCTCGGAATTCGCTTTGTTTACCACACGTCTGTAGATGTATGTACCCCGACTTTGTTACATGCGAAGATCAGTCTGCGCACCGCACAGCCTTATCAGCACCTTTGTTTCTAGAACAAAACATTAAACATTTTGTCGGGCCAGATCTGGGCCCAACTGTCTGCTAAATTAGTTTGTCACAGCCTCTTTGGGGGGGGGGGGGGGGGCTGGGCCCTGTACTGCTAATAGTATCAGCCGCAGACAAATGGACAGGGTAATGGTTCACGGACATGGTTTGAGATCAAAGAAGCCGACTATCAGACCACGTGTTGTTGTTGTTTTAAGACTCGGGTGGCACGCGGTGGGAATTGGCGCACGAAAACGGACTTAGCACACCAAACATAATTGCCTAGCTGAATCTCCTTTTCATGGGTTTGCATGAAAAAAACAAAAACAATTACAATGAACTCGAGCATGAACGGCGCACTGCTTGCATGAAAAACTAGATTTGTGGTACTTGTCTGAATTTTTCCTTTTCTTTGAGATATGAAAGTACCCAGCGTATCGTACGCATCGGCTCGAAGCCAATATATCATAAATTGAGCCGCGACACAGTGTGGCATTCTGACGAGTGTAGACTCAGACGAGCCTGTGCAGCCTCCTTTTAAGCTCACAAACTCCAAACGATGTTCAGTCAGTAGCTTAACACTCATAGAATATTCAAGCGACTAGCAAAAGCTCTGATCAGACTGTGCATATGCGCAGGCTGATCTGGGGCTTTGCTGATTGTTGGAAATCTCATGTCACTGCTCAATTATATTCTTTCGAGGCATCGGACGCAAAGTCGGACATTAATTCTTGCTCGGACCCAGTATGTTTATTGGGTCCGAGATTCTTGCCCCTGATTTGGTTTGGCAAGACCTCGGAGATCTTCTGGATCCAAACTATTTTCAAACTTTGAAAGCAGGTGGGAGAGAGAGAGAGAGAGAGAGAGAGAGAGAGAGAGAGAGAGAGACTAGTGCTTGCATACGAATCTCTTGTAATCTCGAAAAATATCATGAATGGGTGCTGAAAAGCTTCTCGTGCGCATCGGCTTTTGCGCGACAAAGTCGGATATTCGACGGTATTGATGCTTTGTATGCTTTCTATCGCATTCCCAAATGTTTAAATGGACGAAACATTCTTTCTTGAATTTCATTCGGATCTGATCTGGATCCAAACTCTGACAACGTTTTTTTTCTTTTTTTAAGGGAGAGAGGATCCAAATATCACTAAAAGCGGACCATCATCGGCCCGCCAGCGAAACGCCTTTAAATGGCGTTTCGCTAGCGTGCCGATGAAAGCTGGCTTGGTTGTTCTGAGAATTTCAGGGGATTCGATCTAGTATTGCTAAGGGGTCCGGACCCCCTGTCCCCCCTCTGGATCCGCGCATGGGACCGGACAATCTATGCACTTATTGAGATATACTGAAAATCCATTTTATAGTGCGCATCGGCTTTGTACACACTTTGCATACTTTCTATCGCATGCACAAATTTTCTTTCTTGAATTCCATTCGGGTCTGATCTGGATCCAAACCGTTTTTGCAAATGTAAATAGAGAGAAAAAGAGAGAGAGATTGGTACATGCACATCATTTCGGGGAAAATCAAAGTGCATCGACAGATCGACAAGTAGAGAGAGAGAGAGAGAGAGAGAGAGAGAGAGAGAGAGAGAGAGAGAGAGAGAGATGTGTTCTTTTTGAATTTCGTCATTTTTTTTAACTCTGAGAACTCGTCTACGTATTTCAAAGCTTCGTGTATATCTTTGCAAAAGATTCTGATCGACGAGATGTCCTTGAGTGACTGTATCACATTATAAACGGCATTTGCGCAGATGGAGAGCAAGCGAAAGCGCTTTGTTTTCTGAAGGAAGAACGAAAGTGTAGCGATTCATCGGTAGTCCGAGGTTAAATAAGTGGACTTTTACGACTTGTAAGTAAATTGAGTGACATAACATGCACGTGCCTGACTCTCGACTTGGCAATTACCGCACGTGCTGGACATTTTACTGACTCAGTCCGCGGTGAAAAGAAAAATGAGAAGATAGCGCAGAATCATATCGCCGTGTTTTCAACAGGTAACCGTCGTTTCTACCACATTTTTACATGCATATATACCGTTTTTGCTCATGCTTAAGACCACATTCTAAAATTACGAACACAAGCACTTTTTCTGAAACGTAATTTCTAAAATTACGAACAACGGAAAAATAATTATTTTTGGTGTTCGAAATTTTAGAACATTTACCGTAATCGGTTTTGATCATACTCTTCATTCTGACGTTCTGACATTAAAAACTCGATTATTGATATTCAGTTGTGCTTAAACGGCCAATTACGTCAAATATTGTAGGCTTTACGTTGATGTAATGAACGTTACCAAATGCATAAAATAACCTGTTTGGATTTGTCTGCCCTTCTGAATTTGAAAACAGATAACGGTTAAACACCTTTTTCCGAATAAAATGTAAGGTGGTGTAACACTGTGACTCGATAAAATGTAGGGTATTGTAACTCTGTGACTTTTCAAATTTGGGTTGCCTTACATTGCTTGTCGAAGATCAGCAATCGTAAGTCTCACTGGTCTGATTTTCATGTTGTTTGGACGGCAAATCATTGGACTTGTCAATCATAATATCATGGAGTAAAATTTTTGGCTCAAAAAGAAGGAAATAAAATTTTAGTAAGTGTTGCGAAACTTTTGCGTTCAAGTATATAATAATAGGACTATACCATGGTAAATAATTGTTATCATTACCACTTTATTGTAGAGTCCTTGATGGCGTAACTTTGAGATAGTACAGTATTCCTATATGGTATAACATCTCATCAATAGCACATTTATATTTGTGCTTACAGCGACTCACATCTATAAACTATCTACCTTTTTTAACTGAAAAATGCATGATTCTATTAAATCAAACAAAGTTGGGTCTTTTTCAAAACAAGTAGCCCAATGGGTAACGATCACTCACCTGGGAGCCAGCATAACGTTTGGAGACACCATAATTTACTATGCTCAAAGGCAGGTAACTCTGAACTCGTACCAATGATCAGGAATAAATTAATACACTCAGGAAATTATGCCAGTTCTAGTTATCTGCAAGGTATTAAAAAGATCTGAACAAAAATTGCAGAGGAAACCTTATGTAACTATATTTTTTCAGATGCTCAAGGACAGCTTACTCCAAAGTCAGTGATGGGATCATCCAAGCTTTTATGGTTGTCCTTGTTACCTGCAAGAATGAAGAAGATCCATCCCAAAATGAAGGGACTGGAGTGGTCACAATATTTCTCCCATTATAAGTCTACGGGGATTTTTTCCAGATGCTCAAGGGTAGCTAACGCCACAGTCCGATGTCTGATCTGGCCGAATTTTGAACTAAACTGAGACTATATGGTTGTCCTTGTTGCCTGCAAGAATGCAGAAGATCCAATAAAAAATAAAGGCACTAGATTGGTTACATTATTTCTTGAATTTTCAGATGCGCAAGGGCAGCTAACTCAGTAGTCAGTGACAGAATCTTGCCAAAATTCAAACTCGTCCAAGCTTTTATGGATGTTCTTGTTACCTGCAAGAATGAAGAAAATCTATCTAATAATGAAGGCACAAAAGTGGTCATAACATTTCTCCCATTATAAGTCTATGGGAATTTTTCCAGACGCTCAAGGGTAGCTTACTCTTCAGTTCCTGGTTGAAGCCTGCAGAATTTTGAACCCATCCAAGATTTTATGGTTGTCCTTGTTTAAACCTGCATGAATAAAGAAGAACCAATCAAAAATGAAGGAGCTAGAGTGGTCACAAGATTTTCCCCATAAAAACCCTATGGAAGCTATTTGTTGCCATGGAAATCAGAGTTCTGATTCGATCTAGCCAAAAACCTAATGCAGCCAATCCCCGACCCCAATGATGCTCCAGATGAAATTTGATTTTGATCAGCCACTCAGCTAGTCTCACAGATATTCATGTTTGAAAGTGTGCATGGACACATGGATGGACGCCGGCTCCAGTCACATCCTATAAGCTCACCGGGAGCCTTCAGTTCAGGTGAGCTAAAAATGCATCAAAAGTGTGACATTGAGGATAAAAATTCAGACTTTGAATACACTAATGAAACCAATGCATTTTATTTGTGGAAACATTGAATTTCTAGATTTCAGTAAGTTTTTATCTCACATAGCTGAGTCATGAGTTCTGCACATCATATCACCGAGAGAAACATTTGGGTGAAGTTTAATGAAAATCGTTGAAAGGGTTCAGGAGATATGGAGTGGACATGAAATTCAAGAGTAAATCCCATGACTTTGAACTGAGACCTTGACCTTGAGTCTGTATAGCTGAGTCATGAGTTCTGCACATCGTCTCACCGAGTAGAACATTTGGGTGAAGTTTCATGAAAGCTGTTCAAAGGGTACAGGAGGTATGGAGTGGACACAAATCGAAGGGTAAATTCCATGACCTTGAACTGTGACCTTGACATTGAGTCTGTGTAGCAAGTTCATGGGTTCTGCATATCATCTCATTGAGATGAACATTTGGATGGAGTTTAATGAAAATCATTGAAAGGGTTCAGGAGATATGGAGCAGACACGTTCAAGGGTAAATCCCATGACCTTGAACTGTGACCTTGAGTCTTGGTAGCTGAGCTATGGGTTCTACACATTTTCTCACTGAGAGGTACATTTGACTGAAGTTTAATGAAAATCGGTCGAATGGTTTGGGAGCTATGGAGCAGACAAGAAAGTGTTATGTACGGAATGACAAACAGACTGACAAATGAAGGGCATTCCTAACACCCCTCCTTAAATAGAGCTCTCCCATGCAGCGTTCCATTAGCATTTGAAAGGAGGCAGGGGCATTGCACAAGCAAAATGCCATTCTGTTACAGTCAAAGAAGCCTAAGGGATCAACAGTGAATGTGGCCTTATGCTTGTCTGCTTCCTTGATCCTGACTTGCCAGTAGCCAGATCTTAAGTCCAACTTCGAAAATAATTGGACCAGGACAGTATATCAATTGTCTCTTCTATTCTAGGTAAGGAATATGTATCCCTTACAGTTCTGCCATTCAACTTAGGGAGTCGATACAGAGCCGAAGAGCACCATCTTTCTTGCAGACCAGAAAAAATATCTTTCCAACTACCAAAAAGATTGTTGGTTTATGCAATTCACCCCCAGGGGTAAGTTTATACCTAAGTAAAAAGACTTTGAGGAAGAACCCACAGATACACTGTCACAAGATGGGTCCATGGTTTTAATAACATTGACCTCTTGTAGGCTACACAACTGAGACCTGGGCTTTATTGTAATAGGCATAGCTGAGATATTGCAAACCCTAGCTGTCTTACTATTTGCTTTTACAGCAACAACACAAGGGCAGATATTAAGATCACTATTGTCATCTATATTTTCAGGGACAGCATACTCATAATGGACACCAAGGCAGTGCTTTTTAGCATACTAGTAGAATTTGGGCCTGGCACTGAGGGATATGTAACTGTTTGATCAACACCAGGGTGGTGAAATGTTTGTGGGGTTTGCACATCAGGATAGTGTTTTAAAATTTTGCTTCAAATTTTGAGAGGGCACTGTCACAGGGGATGATTATATCAGGTTTTGAACTAGGTAAATGGGGCTGCTGGTCCTGATATGATGGCAGGACTAAAAGTAGATTTTGAGTAAGTGTACTTTGGTTCCTGTTTGATAGGGCATGTATGGTGCACAGCCATTGTGATTAATGTGGTACATTACTTTTGAAATGACCATAAATCATAGTAGATGGTACACTACTACCATCAAACTATGGTGGTGCTTCACTGTCCTCTGTGAGGGCACAGACACTTGAAAATGAACATGTGGTGTGCTATGGTACAAGCAGAATGTTTCTCCATGGTACAAGCAGAATGTTTCTCCATGGTACAAGCAGAATGTTCTCCATCAAAAAGTCTATCTGTACCATGAAATGTAGGTTACCATACAGTGACATATATTTATTTTGAGGTCAAAATTGCAAAATCTCAAACAGTATTGCTCATACATAAGATATCTACACAAAATATTTCAAACTCACTGACCCACAAGATGTATGTCAAAGAAATCTAACTTATTATTTTATTAAAATTATTTTAAGTCAAACATACAGTCATTCTGACTACTTCAGAAAAAGTTTCATGCCCCATTATAACTCTGACAATTCTCCTTAACCCTTAATTACTTTACACTCAATTTTGATCTGAAAATGTCACCCGCTTATTATGTCTGCTGCATATATTTAAATGCACTCCAGGATATTTATACTTTGGAAACAAACACTATGAACACTGATCAGACTGATCTGTGTGCTTATTGTTTACAATATAGGCTGCCAATGCATATATTCAGTACCTGAATTGGTATGTGTATTTGCTTATTTACCCAAATAACTTTTCAACAAAAGCAATAAAAATTGATCTGGTAGGGTAACAAAAAGCAAAAGAATTCAGTTTACCCAATACAATCAAATAGTCAAGGGTACTGGATTTTATGACATTGCCGTCCACAGTTCAGTTTCAGCTCGGAGTGGCTAAATGACTGGCTTTCAACATTATTCAATATGCTCTGAGAGAACAAAGTCTTTTTATGCAACATGTTACGTACATTATTACTAAGCACCAATTAGATATAAACTTTATCAATTGGTAAGTAAAGTTTTAGGTTTACAAAAATACCCAATTGAAAAACTCAAATACCAAAAAAAAGTATTTATTAGAAATGTTGAATACCCGATAAACATTTGCAATACCCAAATGAATGAAAAAGAAGAGGATAATGTACCCAATAGTTCAAAAAAAAATTAAGGTACTGCATATTGGTGACGAGAACTGCCATGAAAGGCGGTAAAAGGGTTAAAAGGCAATGCTGACATTCATAACCAGTCTTTTTCTGTATACAATATTAAAAACAACTATCAAAATCATCGCCTTTCTAAAATTTCTGAAAACACTGTTACAATTTGCTGCATCTTAATTTAACAGTTTGTAGAAATGAAGGGAAATTGGAAATATTGGGCAAATGCAGTTAACCCACATTTCTATCTAAATTTAGAAAGAATATTAAAATACTGCAACTGAATTCTGCAGAATAGTTGATCATGGAAATTTACTGAACGAGTGTGCATGATTATTAAAGCACTGTAACACTTTTTGCGCCATTCAAAACAACTGTCATCTGCTCTCTCACCTGCTTATGAACTTTGATAGCCTATATTGCAAACAAAATGGACCCAGATCAGTAAGGGAGCAGTCTGACAAGATTTCATAGTATTTGTTTCCATAGTTTAAGGTTTTGGGAGTGCATTTGAATATATGCAGCAGATAAAATAAGCAGACAACATTTTTAGGCTAAAATGCAAAAAGTTAAGAAGAAATCTTAAATTCTATTAAAAAGCATGCCTTGCTGAAGCCAAAAAGTCCCTGCTCAGAGTCATGCAGACTGTTCTAAGAGTGGTCTGATCAAGGATTACTTTGTTTAAATAGGCTTTTTCTAATTAGCCCTTCACCTGCTACGCAGAAAAATGCATCTCAAAATGTCATCTGCTGAAGTCCCCTGCTGCATGTAAATGCTAACATCCATGTCTTAGTTTGGCATACAGACAAACAGTGTGGACCCAGATCAGACTGCTCCTCTAGGAGCAGTCTGATCTGGGTCCACACTGTTTGCTACAGTGACATTTTAAATGGACATGCAGACATTATACACAGAATATGTTTTGTCAGGATTAGCAGCCAAAGAGTTAGTAACAGGGATATTACTTTTATGTGCTGAATTGAATATACCGCATATAACTAATTAGTGAAACAGTATTTTTTCTTCCTGAAAATAATGCTTGACATTTTACATGTTAAAAAAATAAATTAGTTGAAAAGGAGAAAATTTGCATGAACTGTCAATAAACTCTAAAATACAACAGCACGAAAACATGTTCAAAAACATGGTGCTGTCAGGGCTGTTGATGCTGTAGACATGGTGCTGAGGGCTGTTGATGCTGTAACAATCCAGAAAACATGGTGCTGAGGGCTGTTGATGCTGTAACAATCCAGAAATAAAGGCTAAGTATGGATATTATATCAGCATCACAACAAAAATTAACTCTTTTCTTGTAAGCCAAGTCTTTTGTTGTCTGCTGATAACTTTTGATTTCGCCCCTTACAGTATGCATTTCTTGTTCCAAGCAAAACCTTTGTACGTTATTCATTTTCAGAACTTTGTTTCAATATCTGGACAGCCCAGAAAATGAAAGGTGGGTGTATATATTATAAATGCATTAATTCAAATTGGCAGTACAGTACAGGGAGGGGGAGGGGGTGTAATTTCCTAATGACATAGTACGGATATGCGTGCCGAATAGCCCCCTTTTTATGCGTTGCCTTGTATATAATAGACCCCCTTTTTTAAAAAGAAAGTATAAGAATGGCCCTATTTTCTGATGTTGGTATATGAATTAGTCTGGTGGTCCAATCTCATTTTTTCAGACATGGGAGGCCGGCTTGTTAATGGATGTAGACAATGTTATTCTGCTTGCCCAATGTCTGAATAACAAAGCTAGGCCTGTCTGCAGATTCGCAATTGATTATTTAGGTCAAGACAGAGTTCAAAGGTCATGGAGTGCAAAATGTGCTTAATTTGTTATTTTTCAAGCAATATTTGTTTTAACTTTATAAAAGACCAGGCATGCGCTTATTTTAATGTGAATCTCTACTTATGCTTGGCCTGTCTGCAGATTGGCAATTGGTTATTAAGGTAAGGATGGAGGTCAAAGGTCATGGAGTGCAAAAATGCTTAATTTCTTAAATTTTAAACAATAATTGATTTTAAGCTAAGATAAGATCAGGTACATGATCATTTTAATGTGTATCTGTAGTAATAATGTGGTTCCTTCCTGCACCAAAATTAATGAAAATAAGAATCAAACTACTGAAAGTATTGATTCAGAAGCATTCTTGATAAAAACCAAAAGTGCATCACTTTCTCCATGTGATGAACCTTAAATAATTAATTTTCGATTTGAAATATATGTTTTTACCAGCCAGTAGTTTTGATGTCATGGTTCTCTTCAGGTTACTTAGAATGTTGACCAAATATCCTTTGCAAAGTTTAAGACTGATGTAACTTTAATAAACTGCAATTATCAATTTATATATTTATTTCTAAAGTACTCTAACTTATAAACTTAAGCATCACTGCTTTCAATTTATTCTACTGCACAATACAACACATTGAAATTTGAGCTTTTGCTCGACAAATTCAGCCTTGACAACCACCAAGTCTAACCAGAATCTTTACTGAAGGCACTATGAAAGCTAAGAAGGCCATTGGATATTCATTAAGTGCACAGATAGGATGTTTATTTGACTAAGCAGATGCCCAGACTGATCTGAGTTTTTACTGAGTGCAAAGCCTATCTCGTTAGGTTTAATCAAACGGAAGCCACCCTTTAACATTATTTCACTGTTCATTATATGAATTTGGGCACACACTGTCAACACAAGAACATGCAGGTGTTGCAGGTGTACAGGTCATCATCCCTGGCGACATTAACATATCCCGATTGAACATCACTAAGAACATCCACAGGCCTGTAGGAATGGATCAAACAGAGGCTATAACTGTCGACCATCTTCATCTCTCTGCCACCCATTCTGAATAGGTGAATTTAGCTGGTGTCTTGAAATTAAAGAAGACAATTATCAGACTGTAGCCTCGTAATGGGCTCAACGAATATGTTGAACCATTTTTTGGCAGTCGGGAGTGCAACTCATTTATGAATATGATATCAGAGCTTTCTTTGACAAATGCTCAGCACCTAATAAAGTTTCTTCTGCTAAAATGCCAGCACCTAAATTCTTGAGGAGTTCTGAATAAATCTCAATCACCTTCCATGATTTCTGTTTGTGATAACTCTGAAATGACTGACAATGTCACGCTAGCATAATACTTCAATACATTTTCTCGCAGTGTATTCTAATTAAGTATTTTATTTACATTAATGAACTTGACAGACTTGAGGTTGGCGCTGTGAAACTAGTTTAAGCCCTCCAGTAAGATGTATTTCTACTGACCGTTCCAAGGTGGTACTTCTTTTGTGGATCATTTTTGTTGTATGTGTTTCGTGTTTGTCATGTTTTTTTGTCTGTTCGTTGTAGCCTTGTGGTCACCAGCTGGGAAAGGGCTGACCGCTTGGCTCTCTTGTGTTTGATGTTTTATTGTGATTTTATTTCTTTCCAATGTGGTGTCCTGGGTCAGGTTTGGTGCTTGATTGTATCATCTTATGATCTTTGCCTTCTTTCTTACTTTTGAAACTACCTGTTTGCAGGACATGCCTTAGCACAATTCTCTTAAGTACCGGTTCCAATAGTCTAGTGGTTAAGGCATCCGTTTCAGGAGCGGAAGGTTGAAAGTTCGAATCCTCAGAGTCTGCGGCAGTGGTGTTTATTCTGATATGGCCAGTTGGTGAGCCACAAACTAGTTAAACGAATGGTTACCAATTCCTAGCCTGCCTGGTGCCTGGCAAAAGGATGGACTTTGTGAAGTAAATGTGACAAGTTGAAGTGCCTCATAAGTCAGAAAAGACTGACCCTTTCAATATGGGTGAAACTATAATATTCAAACACTTTACTTTACTTTAGTACGCGCACATCTGTGTTCCTGCAACAGATGCAAAACCGTTCATACCCTACATCTGATGTGGCTTTTGGATGCTATTTGACCCTTGTGCTGGCTTTTTTATGGTCTGGCATAACGGAGAAAAAATCGCGCCCATGCCTGATGCAACTTTTGTCAGTTTTGTATCTCGACATACATCCAAGAAGTGAGTATGACCGCTATCATACACTGCCGACCAACCCACAGCACCATGAGAAGAGTCACAGACCACTAATAGCCACATAACAGCAAGACGACACTTAACGTATAGCAACCAACTCTTTCATCTTTAGAGATATGATTGCAAAACTAATGAGTATGTACTGCATAATAAAGCAAGGGCCAAACACAAATCCCTACAAACAATGAGAGCAACAATAAAGGATGGACAGCAGCCAAAGCCACAGGGTGGCTGAAAGGCATTCTATTGGCACCAAATATTTGGCATGGATTCAGCTGTTGTTACAACACGAAACAGTTTAGCTCACATGGAGGCTTTCTAACTTATGCACTACATTATCACACACAAAAAAAAACAATTTATTCGAATTAACATGCTACAACGAAACAAAGAAAAGGACTCATAACGCACAGTCAGTCAAAGTTAAGAAATTTCTCAAGTTGAGCCACTGTGGGCCATTTGTTCATCAGATAAAAATGCGTCAAGATTGGCCTTATTGTATGAAATGCTCCCAAGTTTTCAGAAAAGGGCATCTCTGTTTTTGATCAGATGATGTATTGATCTCAGGCTTCCAGATCTCCATTAGTTGCACCACCTTTCATGAAATGGTCCTGGTATGTATCAAAGATAACATCTTTTCTTGATTCCATATTTCTATCATCGGGGAGTTTTGTACGATTGTTTTGGGTAGACTATAACTAAACTATCTACATACAAACACCAAGTTCCATTTCTGTACAATCTATTTTATTTACATCATAGCCAGGGGGCACAACCCCCTGCACACTGGCAAGTACTTTAAACTTTACATATTACAATTCTTCACAGTCACCAATGATATAATTTTTTGATGTGCACTATCCGAAAGTCAAACTTATTCTGTCTTCTTTCTCAGAGCCAATTCATGTTTTAACAGATCAGTCAATCATGCAATTTGCTCTGAGCTAAGTATCTTTCAAATCTTACTAAATTTATTTTTATTGAGGAAATAGAAATAACAGGTTTGAAATTATTACTAGAATATATATTGTGTATTTCCTTGAGAAAACCTTAAAAGCTGTACAATCTTTAAAGTGCTAATTTTCATCAGTGACAAAATTAAAGAAGTATTAAAATCACTAACTTAACCTAATTTTTATGTAGAAAACCCCTGTGATATTCCTACTGGTAGCTTCCATGAAGTCGTATGCGAAATCGCCAAAAGCGTTTGCTTTGTTATTTCTACAAACTGTGTGCATAAGTGCTTGACCTTCAATTATTGCTTTTATAAGATACCCCTAGCTTCCAAAATAGCAGCCAGGTCTGATTTACTGTCAATGGGAAGGAGTTTTCTGTCAGCAACAGCAATAAACAGAGGGGTGTTTGAAAATTAATGACATGCATTCTTCTTTAAGGCTTTTCACAACGAGCTTTCTTGCTGACTAAACGTCTTTCAAAAAGTTCATTGCAAACCTTATTTCTCTGATGTCTGCAAAGTCACTTTGGTAGTTCGTATATTGAAGAGAGAGTATGAGATCCATTCTGTTTGATAGAATCAAGAAACCTTTCCAGATTCTGCATCAGTCTGTTCTTTCAAAATCATTTATTTGTTCACTTCCCCACACAAGAGACCTGAGTAATACTACCAATATTTCATCAGGAGCAACAACACCAACCTTATTCAGATTTATCAAGTCTGGAATAACCTTTTTGATGCATTAACATGATCAGGCAGTTCCATAATATTCTTAAGGTCATGTTCATCACCATTTAGGCATGCAGGGTTTGACTCTCTTTCTCCCCATATAGTGTACTACCTATTAAGATGCCAAACATTTTATAAGTGCTTACTTTATTGTAGGCAAAACATCATACATCATGAGTAATGCCATCCTTTGTAATTGGTACGAGCCACCAACAGTTTTACATATCTTTTTTGTATTCTCAAGGGTTTGGTCTGTTGACAACTGAATAAAATTATGCTTACATATTTTACCTTAACTTTATCTGTCATGAATTTTTCATGTACACGTAATGGCTTGTTTTGTTATAACATTTCAAATGAATAACTAGCACCTGTAAAAACGATACAATACTTGTACAGGCATAAAAAAAACATATTCACCATACATCTACTCATATGCATTTAAAATTTGAAGAACACTGACTATATCTCCAATCAAAGTCCTTAAAATCTAAACTGAATAGGTCTTTAATAACAAATATTGCCTGTAAATATATAAATACAATTAATATATACATTTTAGGATACGTCTACAACACAAAAAATTTAAACATACTTCAATCGCTAACATTTTAGTACTTTTAGTGCTTTGATTTTAACTTAAAACCCAGAAATTCATCTCCTTTTCTGGTAAACATTAAAAACAGCCTTAAACCATCTTCTTAACATGTTCTAAGTCAAGTATCAACTGAAAAAAATGAACCCCAAAGCTGTTATTTACATTGATATGACGCTACAAGTGCAAAAACGCACTTGTTGACCTTTGACCTCTGTAATTTGCATAAGGGCCATTTTCTAGAGTGCAGACAGGGCAGGTGTTGTTCAGCATAGGTTACTGAAGAGTTTCTAGCATATAACTTTGCATTAACATTCTGGCCTCCCAAAAGTGATTTCTAGCTGTTTCCTGGAAAATAACTACCAGTCTAAATGGCCCAAATTTTCTGACACCAATGTATATGCACATATTTTTCGTATGAAAGGGTATATTAATTCAAAGGACAGTATATGAATAAGTCAACTTTCTGTGAAATCAAGTATATGAATGGGCTGTTTTTTCAAAGGTCAGGTATATGATTGAGGTTGGTTTCAAAATGCTGGCTCGCACATCCATACCAAAACTTCCCCAGAGTTACTCCCGCGAGGTCTATTCCTAAGGGACCCAAATATAGCATAATAAAAGAACTGCACTATGCACCTTTTGTTTTAGTTTTATTAGATTTCAAACAGCAGCTTAAACATATACTTTGATTTTAGTTTTAAATTGATGGCATCAAACTGTGTTATCAATTTTAAGATAATCATTTATTTATAAAGGCAGCATTGCAGTTTCAGTTTTATTAACACACTTTAATCTTTATCCCACCAATTATTTTTCCTTGAAATGTTGTCTGCCTTTATGTCTCCTGCATGTATAGACTTTATCATGGAAACACTTTGAACCCAGGCCCCGTCAGGTTATGAAACTTTCTCATGCTCAACTCAAATGAGCATGGAATTTCAACTGCTCATTAAAGAACTAAAATGTTGAAAAATGAATAATTTACTTGTTTTCAAGCTATCAGATGTTGTATTTATAATGCTACTAAATGTTAAAATGTCTAATAACATTTATGAAAAGAATAAATTTCATGTAAAGTTTTATAACCACAGGGCCTGATAACAGATCTCAACCTCACTATACTCTAGGCTCATGATGAAATTAGGGGATAACTGTATTCAAAATTTTCATTTGGGAGATATATCCTAGGATATTCGGTTGGAAATTTAGTTTTACGGCAATGCGAAAGCGTAGCCGTAAAAAGTGATTTCCGAACATTTATCCGACGATAATACCTCCCAAAATAAAATTTTTGAATATGGTTATCCCTATTCTAATGCACTTCTACAGTTTCCTCTCAAAATGGAGCATTGCAAGCCACATAAAGCAGTGCAAAGGCGTACAGCATCCAAGGAAATGATTGTGACATAATTGATGACATCAAACTACTTCCGACACTGTATTGCAGGATATACTGTCACAAATTTTTGACGTTACCCAATCAGATGTCGCGTTACAAAAGCAAGTGAATTAGAATGTACTATAGCAGATGGGAGAGCAGACAACAGAAGGTCATGAATGGCGGGTATATAGAGCTAGTATAAAAATATCAAAAGCTCTGAAATTCATTTATCAACGCTTTGCATATATTGTCTATTTTATTGTCTGCTGATTTTTTTCAAAATCAACTTTTTTCAAAAATTTATTTCAGGAATATGTACCATCAGAGTGTCAAACAGTTTGGATCCAGGTCAGGCCCGACAAAACGTTGGGCCTGTTCTGGGTCTAAACTGTTTGCCAAGGTTATCAGCAGATGGCACAGAGTTAACCGACTTTAATCAAACTTGTATCATGTACATATGTGGGATACACTGCCCTTTTGATTTAGTGGATCATCATTGCTGCTACCAGTTCCATAAAGTTAATGTTTTTCCATATCATAAAAAACAAAATTACAGATATATAACAAAAAGTGTCATCTTTAGACTCATTTTATCAAGATGTATGGTTTAATTACACTCGGCCACCCACATTCAACAGTAGAAATACTACACCCTGTTTGTAATATGGCAATTAACTCCCTAAATGAGCTTTTATTGTTAAGAATATTCTTATTTTCTTCCTCAAACAATATGTCATTTTAATTAAGATTGCAAGTTGTAGCGCCAGATAAGACGGTCTCAAAGTGAATATACGATAAATCAAGTAAAATAAAATGGATTTATGATTTAAATCAAACATATATAATTCAACTGTTTGCATGGTACTTTCTAGTCATCTGCTTTTTCAAAGTTCTTTCAAGAATCCCACCAGATTATCAAACCTCTTGGATTCAGAACAGGCTGAACATTCAAACTTTTTGCACTAGTTGTGATCAGGTAGACTGGCTCCAGTCCTTAAAACATTTTTTCACCAAGGCGTCATTTCATATACTTGTAGCTAGCCTAACTATGATGGCTCTGTATCAGAGTTAGACTAGCTACAAGTATATGAAATGAAACATTGATGAAAAATTGTTTTAAGGACTGAAGCCAGTCTAGTGATCATGATGGTGGAGTACCATGCAGTCATTATAACTACTCTTTTTCAGATATGGAATAACTACAGGACAAGAGAAATTTTCCTTCTTTATCACATGACATACATGGCATATTGCATCTTGGAGTGATATAACAACATGCATGTATTAACCCTTAAAGCGCCAAGAAAAAAATGCATCATAAAATGTCGTCTGCTGAAGTCGTCTGTTGCAAATAATTGCCTAACATTACTGACAAATTAAGTATAGAAGCAAACAGCGTGGACCCAGAACAGACTGCTATAGGAGCAGTCTGGTCTGGGTCCACACTGTTTGCCATAGACAGTTAGGCACATCCGTCCGAACGAGATATAGTATTTGAATTCTAATATAATATCTAATTCGAAATAACATATCTGAATCGAGATATAGCATACTATATTTCAATGTAGATATACTATCTCCTTCGAGATACATAACTCCATACATCCGGTTATCTATATTTCATTTGAAATATTATATCTAAAACACCATATTCTTTTAGGAAATTTCAATTTGATAATTTGCCTGATCTAAATATTATTAGACTTATATCATCTTGAGTCGCTTAGCCGCTAGACTATAAGGAATATATAAATGATAAACAATGTAACGATCCGTCGTCCCGAGAATCATTGTTCATCACGCGGCTTGCCGAGCGATGACAAATGTGTCGCAACACTGTGGCATTTTGACAAGTGTAGACTCAGACGAGCCTGTGTAGCCTCCTTTTCAGCTTAGAAACTCCAAATAATATTCGATCAGTAGCCTTAGAGTCATGGAATATTCTAGCGACTAGCAAAAGCTCTGATCAGACTGCGCGTATGGTCTGAGCCTTTGCTGGTCGCACATAGGCCTAAGGTTACGACATTGTTGGAAATCCCATGTTGCGGCTCAATTTAATGGTGACAGAAATAGATTCTTTTTCTTGCTCACCACCAAACACCTCATTTTTATTGGGTAAAAAACGTGAAAAGGCTTCCAGAAAACCCTGAATATGCTGAGACGCGACATAATAATCATGTGTGGCTGGTGACGTCATTTAACATTACAATGACGTCACGGATCAACGTGCGGCCGGCTACTCATCTGTAACTTGTATCAATGTTCAATTTATTACATTAATAGCGAGGGATTGTCCGTTTTTGCTCAGTATTTTAATACCCTAATTGTCGAGATATTTGTAATTAAAGGTTTTATAAATCAACATAGGCTTGGATCAGCCTTCTCTTGAATGATCATTCTAATCAGAATTTACACTATTCACTGACACATCGTCTTATTTACACGCCTCTCATGGACTATTTAAGCAACTGGATGGGTAAGGTGGCGGCCAATGCGTCTGAATAGTGCCAAACAGTGTCGCCACTGTGTGTGCGGTGCGTGCCATGGGTGCGTGTGCGCGACATTTAAGTCATATAAGCCAGCACAGAAGATTTGGTACTTATCGCAATGTGATGAAATGCTTCGTATAATCCTGTGAAGCTAGATGTCTAAATGCTGGTCTAAGCTTTCACCTTTTGCGTATGCGAGCATCGAAGGCTCTGGCTAGTCCGTACATATGCGCATGCTCGCCTGGACTTGAGCTGCCCACCAATGTATGTCATCAAATGCAAGTTTAAACTGATTGCCCCTTTCTAAGGTGTGTTGTCTCAAACCTGGGGCCATATTACATACGAGAATCGTAACTGCAAATTGTGGGCATATCTTGAAATGATGTATCCTTTTACACTCCATTCGAATTGAGTTTCTACTGTACATGTATCAAGGTTTCCAACAACTTGACAAACAATGTGTCGGGTGGAATCTTTGAAACGTTACTTGTATTTGCTTCGACATTGGAGGACGATCCCACTTTCGACTCTAATCTGTATAAAAGTTCCCCGGTGAACTTTCTCAAGACGCTGGCTTTTTTGTAGTTATAAATTATTTCTATCAAATTCAAATTTGTGCTCTATGCGCAAATTGCCACGAGACTGCGCATGACGCAACAAAGACCACGTGTGCGGATTGAGAAAAAACAATATTTCGATCGAAATATATCGGATATCTCGATTGAATTAATATATTTCGTTCTGGGTATATTACAAGTGGGGCATATCTCGATCGGCATATGATAATGAGGCATATCTAGATTGACATATTATATCTCATTCGAACGGATGTGCCTAACTGATAGAGGCTTCTCCAACATTTCAGCAGATGAGAAAAGCAGACGACTTTTGTTGCGATTGGCGCATTAAGGGTTAAAATGGATGAACCACTGTAGTATTCACTGTTTACATATTTAGTAACATTTTTGCAATGAAGTCTAAAACTATGTTGCATACATAATGAAAAATCTTAACATTTTCACCCTAAAAATGTGATTTCAAAGTAAAATTAATGTAATGTAACATTAATTGCTTCTGTCTTATTGAATTTATTAAGCTTGTTGAAAAAAAGTGATAAGGTAGATCATTTAAGGTCATTTACTGTAGATTTGGTTCCAATATAATGAATGAAAATATGACTAAACAATACATGGTGGGGAGATGCAGGATGCACAGGCTGATCTACCTTGGATGGTCACATACAGCAAACTGTAAATTGGGAATTTTTCGTGAGAATTTTATTTTCACGATAAATTTGCCACGTTAAAAGTTTGCGAGGTTGACATGATTTTACCTACATCATGCAGTAAATGACTTAAAGTAAAGTTAAGTGATCTCGTCATATCGCTAGTGTTTTATTTTCACAAAATCTGCAAAGTTTCGCGAAAATAAAACCGTTGCGAAAATTTTCAAATTTACAGTATGGAGTTTTTCATGAAGTGTCTTACAGTAAATTACAAAAATTGCAAAAAAACATGTCTTCGGATCTACGACCAGGTGAGACTCAACCCAGCCTGCTGAGGTACACAGACTACTAAAATATTGATATTTTGCAAGTTGCAAGTTTGGATATTCTACTTTCCAATAAGTGGATAATGCAGGCTGTGGCCAGACTGCGATGACATCCTGAATGATCAGCATCTTTGTTGTTCACATACTACAAAGTCCTGTTTTCGAATGACGAGGTGCATATTATTATGTACAGTACGGCCACTCAAAAATGACCAAAAATAGACAAAACAAAGATCTTAATGACAAATGGTAGCTTAATGGAGGTCGAAAGTATTGCAGAATGCTCCCCTTGGAGCATTCTGCAATACTTTTGACCTGCATTAAGCGATAATTGGTCTTGAAAACCAATTTTCTGTCTTTTTGAAAGAGGCCATTTTATACAGGTTTTACTGTAGTATAAACAAAGCAGATTTAGAATATAAATTCAAGAAACCTAATTTAAAAGGCAAAAAAGTATGTGGGGTATGTAAATATTTATGACCAAAAAATAACCAAAGTCTGATATAAATCAAGCCTTCTTTTTCCTATAAAAAGTCATATACTGAGCTTTTACTATCAACTCTATAGTTCAACCAGGTTGTTATGCCAATATAGGGACTAAACATGGTTTCAATACAAGATTTTAAAAAAAAATTGATTTCATCTTTGATCTTAATAATTAAGAAATGTGAGAATTATAAATAACATGCAGGTGCAGGGGCATCATCAACATTAGTGGGGCCCCTTCCAGGTAACTGGCTAGCTGCACGCATTAGCAGATCGTACCACACCTTGTTATTTACCTTAATTCTGGAAAGTATCATAGCCACACATAACACCTCCAAATTTCAAAGATTCAGCTAGTCTGTAGCTGAGCAATCATAAGCCATGAGAACAGGTTAGATTTGTTTCTCTGTGATGATACATTGCAAAAGTTAGGAAGCCTCCATGCAAGCTAAACAATTCTGTGTTTTAACAACAACAGAATCTAGGGCAAGATTTGGTACCAGTAAAATGCATTTAAGCCCCCTCCCCCATCTCAGTGGCTTAAAGACTGCTGTCCGCTCTAAGTCTGTGGTTCTGTTGTTGTTGATTCATTTTTAATGCTGCTCCCATTGTTTGTGGGGATTCTGTGTTTGGTCCTTGTTTTGTTATGCAGTGTACTTTCTACTAGTTTTGCAATTATCAGATCTGGTTGCTTTACTTTATTTGTCTTCCTGATGTCTTGAGACTATTAGTGTTCTGAGAGTCTTCCTCGAGGTGCCATGGATTGCTCTGCAGTGTGTGATTATGTTTATTTCCTGAACATACTCACCGCTTTCCTGAAGTGAATTTCATATGTTAATTGTCTGTTAGTACCGGGGCTTCGTTTGTTTTGTTTGATTTGATTCTTTACGCCCCATCAACAATCTTTCAGTTGTAGGGACAGGTCTTCCTGGGTTGAACCAGTACTTAGCTAGGATTAATGTGTCTTGCTCAAGGACACAACTCAGTGAGCTGATGAGGCTCGAACCCGCGGTCCTTCGGTCTCGAGTCAAGCACCTAAGTACCGGGACCATCTACTCTAAGAGATACTTTAAATATAGGTCCAGATAAGCTAAAAATTTGGTTGTAAAACAGTAATTATTTTCTTATCCATAAGTCTTAAATATGTCATGGGTGCTCAAAAGAACCATCTCATTGAGATGGTTCTTTTGAGTACACCTTACATATGTTTTTGTTGAGAAATAAGAAAATTGATTTGTATCTACGGTGTACTCCCTCTTATCTGGAGAACTGGGGTTAAGCCCCAGAGTCTAAAGTTCTTAAATAAATGGAATTTTCTGAAATGTGCTAATTAAATTTTCCCTGGTACATTGCTTCTAAAAAATAATGACATATAACGTTAATAAACTTTGTAAATTTACATGACAGATCAATAGTAATAATAATAAAACATAAAACATAAACAACAAATGATCAGGGATGTGCCAAAAGAGGTCTTTCAGGATAAAATGGCTCATCTTTGTAGGCCAAGAATATAGTGAAGCCTGTCTTAAGGGGCCACTCAAAAATAGAAAAAACAAAGGTCTTAAAGCCATATGGTAGCTTAATGCAGGTCAAAAGTATTGCAGAATGCTTCAAGCATTCTGCAATCCTTTGACCTGCATTAAACGTCACCTATTTTTTGGTCTTCTTTTGTGTGACCTTAAGACAGGTTTTACTGTACAATGATGTTCTTGAAGTCTCCTCTCCTTGGAAAGAAAGCATACTGTTTAAGCTGAAATCATGAATGGAAAAATGCTCTCTGCTATTACAGTGATAATGTCTCCCTAGCTTTTCCAATGAAATTCTGAAATGAAATGAGAATTGTTGTAACTGTTAGGTTCGAAGCACGACAATAAGCTATTTCTAGACACATCTTGGTACTAAGGACATTATCTGCATCCTCATCAACTTCACTGATCTACATAGTATTGATGCTGTTTGATATTCAGTTTCACTAGTAGCAACTACCTTGAATAGATCCCTCAGATTCAGCAAGGCTTGATGGCCAAAATGTGTATCTGAAGGCAGGAGCTGGTCATACAGTATGATCAGCTCCTGCTGAAGGTCAATAGTGCCATTTGCTTTTAGCCATCATCTTATTGGCAATCAAAAACAATTATTTCATAAAAAAAAACAACAGTTTGTTTGTGATAGCAGCCTACCCAATATTGAAGTGGGTTTTGGGGAATACATCTTTTTTCTTTGACATTGATTGCTAATAGAGATATTGATAGATTGATTGGTCATGGTCTTTGGAAGTCATATTTCTTTTGGCATTAAGTGTTATTGAAGATATAGATTGATTGATTGATGGGGTTTTGGAATTAGTTCTGTCTCTCTTACTATACATTGATAAGTTTTGGAGAATAAGTATTTTGTAAGACTCCAAAAACATATACTAGAGCAAACAATGTGTGATTAAAACCCCCAAAACTATAAGTCTATCTTATCAATATCTTCTTAAGCAATCAATGTGTGATTGAAACCCCAATAAATCTATTAACCAATATCTTCATTTATTAGCAATCAATGTGTGATTAAGACTCCAAAAACCCATAAATCCATCAATCTTACTTTCTTAAGCAATCATGCAGTGTGTGATTAAGATTCCCAAAACCTATAAATCTATCAATCAATATTTACTTAAACAATCAATATCAAATTCCCAAAACCTATAAATCTATCAATCAATACCTTAATTCATTAGCAATCAATGTGTAATTAAGACTCCCAGAACACATAAATTTATCTTATCAATATCTTACTTCGCAATCAATGTGATTAAGACTCCAAAAACCCATAAAATCAATCAATATTGTCAATAGCAATCAATGTGTGATATAGACTCCCAAAACCCATCAATCATTATATTCATTAGCAATCAATGTGTGATTAAGATTCCCAAAACCAATAAATCTATCAATCAATACCTTCATTAGCAATTAATATGTGATTAAGACAAATCTAACTTATCAATATCTTAGCCAACCAACCAGTTGAAGCAAGTAAGTTAGTAAGTAAAAACTTTATTCATAGAGGGTAACAACATTTTAGCACAGTCATATAGCATATAGCTAATCTTCAATCAATCATTCAATCAATCTATAAAACAATATTTTAATTTGCAGTGAATACAAACTGAAGCATCCCAAAGCCAATCAATCAATAAATCAATCAAATCAGGGCTATAATAGTCAATATCTTCATTAGCAATCAATGTCAATGGAACATGGCCTATTCCAAAAACCCATGTCAAGATGTTTTCTTGAGTTTTTACTGAGTACGAAGCAGTGATGATAAAGTGTTATGCTTATTTGGAAACAACACAGTGCCTATGGTGAGGCTTGAACCAGCAATCCCTGAGGACTCTTCCACAGAGCCACATAGCCCTAGGTAAAATTCTACAAGCAAATGCCATGTCAAATCATTGAAGAAATAATTTCTCTTTCAAATATACCATACTTTTGCAGGATCTAATTCTTTGAGGAATTAAAGTGAAAGATAAATTTATAAATCATTCCAAATGGGATAATTTCAAATATCATTAAGGAAGCTTTCAATATGGTCTTACTGAAAACCATTGCAGGCTCTTTCTCCAAATGACGGGACTTTTTATTGGAAAAGGAGCCTTAAGGTCTACCATCACAGCCAAGCACTTGCATATATATACACCATTTTTACAGTATGAGTCCATACAGGACTGAAGAACAATCCTTAAGGAGCCGAGTCAGATGAGGCAAAAATTTAAGGCCCTCATCAGCCTGCACAGCAGTGCAGGCTGATGAGGACCTTTACGTTTTGCACATGCCACAACAGAAATTACAATGGAATATATTTTTGATCTCATTCTGTATTCAAATGCTTATGATTTATTCATGTACGAGTTTAGGATTAAATCCGTTGATTGAAAATTTTAAACACAACTGTTCCAATATATTTGTTAAGCTTTGCGAAAACTACATTTGAAGTATTTCTTGCTGTTGCATAGTTATTTTAACAATGCATTTCCTCCCTATAAAAGACTCAATTGCAGTTAAATGCAACATAGTCAAAGAAACATAAAAACTTTTGTCAAATCTGGCCTTGATGTAAAAAAACTTTTTTCGTACTAAACTAAATTGAGGATGCAATATATCCTGATCATAAATGTTAAAATGCCAACAATTGTTGGCATTTTAACATTTATAAGCTGGATGAATACAAAAATTTGTGAGTTCAAAAGCAAAGAAAAACCTTCCTTTTTCAGCAGTTTAGCTTTTATAAGGATTAGGCTGGTAAAACAAGAAATTCTTGATGAAAATTCTAAGACTGCCTTATCTAGTATGGGAAAAAATGCTTATCTATATCCTAAGAACAAGTGCTTATGTCTGTCGCATTTTATTTTAATCCTTAACTCTTGGCTGTTAATTCAGTCTGTCGATAACTTGCAAACAGCTTGTCCTAAGACCAGGACAGACAAAACTTCTGGCCTCAGATGACTCCTCGAAATTGTTTGACACTCATCATATTTCTGGACAATTTATTTTTTGAAAAGTCAATTTTGAAATAAAACAGCGGACAACAAAAAAGCATGGAAAATGACCGAGCATGCAAAGAATTAATCCTTACTGCTTATGCGGCTCCAGTGTTGCTTACGCTATAAAACCAGATCTAGAAGATATAGTTTTTAAGATCTAGTATCTGATCATGTCTTCTTACTTAAAATTCCAAATCAGTTTAAAAAGCTTGCAATAAAATTGAATTAAAGATACAGCTCTTAGAAATTCTAGATAAGAAAAAAAATTCACGGAAAAGTTACATACATGTATGGCTATTTAGTGCATGTAGTGAATCTGAATCTTACTCTTTTCCACGCTATTTCCAACAACTGTCATCTTCTCTTTCTTCTCCTTATGTATAGTATTTTGAGGCCTATATAGCAAACAATAGTGTTTGCTTCCATGATATATTTTTTTTAATATATATGCAGCAGAAATCATAAGCTGATGACATTTTCTAGACAATATAGTTTTAAATATTCATACTATAAATGAATATTAAAGAATCATCATCATCATCATCATCATCATCATCATCATCATCGAAATATATCAAGTATGTGCCAAATGGCTTTACCATCATCATCATCATCATCATCATCATCATCATCATCATCATCATCATCATCATCATCATCATCGAAATATATCAAGTATGTGCCAAATGGCTTTACCATCATCATCGCAATAATCAGTTTTTTGATTAACTTGCAGGCGGAGGGGCATCATCCGCATCAGTGGGCCTCTCCTTCCACCGGGCGTTACTGGCTAGCTGCATGCACAGCAGGTCTCACACCTGATCTCTAGGTGCTTGTTTCTTGAGGGTCAACTGTTGTGAGCCACTCACTGCAGTCATGTTAAGTCAGTTTCTTCCATGTCAGCTTGAGCCTCCCTGGCCCCCACTTGCCTTCAACCTGACTGCACAACTTGAATGTTCCACATGTCCAAACCAGCAAAGCCTTCTTTCTCTCAAAATGAGGTCAAGGTCCTCAAGCTCAAGCTTTGTCAGTAGCTCGCTTGACATTACTTTGGCCATATAAGGCAGATCTCCAGTAGCTTCTGAAGTCATATCAGGATTATGTGGTACCTTGTCATAAAGTCACTTGTCAGTGGTCACTGAGCTGATTTGAACTGTCAATCATTTCACAGGTAAATTTTCCAACAAACTATCAACCAATCAAAAAAGAGATATATCTCTTATTTGATTGGCTGATAATTTGTTGGCGAATTTACCTGTGAAACGATTGACAGTTATCTCTTATTTGATTGGTTGATAAGTTTGTTGGAGAACTTACCTGTGAACTGACTGACAGTTCTCTCTTATTTGATTGGTTGATAGTTTGTTAGAGAACTAACCTGTGAAATGACTGACAGTTCTCTCTTATTTGATTGGTTGATAGTTTGTTGGAGAACTAACCTTTGTAAAGATTGACAGTTCTATCTTATTTGATTGGTTGATAGTTTGTTGGAGAACTAACCTTTGTAACCATTGACAGTACTCTCTTATTTGATTGGCTGATCGATTATTGGAGAACTAACTGTGTAATGACTGACAGTTCTATCTTATTTGATTGGTTGATAGTTTGTTGGAGAACTAACCTGTCTAATGATTGACAGTTCTCTCTTATTTGATTGGTTGATAGTTTGTTGGAGAACTAACCTGTCTAATGATTGACAGTTCTATCTTATTTGATTGGTTGATAGTTTGTTGGAGAACTAACCTGTGTAATGATTGACAGTTCTATCTTAATTGAATGGTTGATAGATTGTTGGAGAACTTACCTTTGTAATGATTGACAGTTCTCTCTTATCTGATTGGTTGATAGTTTGTTGGCGAATTTACCTGTGAAACGATTGACAGTTATTTCTTATTTGATTGGATGATAAGTTTGTTGGAGAACTTACCTGTGAACTGACTGACAGTTCTCTCTGATTTGATTGGTTGATAGTTTGTTAGAGAACTAACCTGTGAAATGACTGACAGTTCTATCTTATTTGATTGGTTGATAGTTTGTTGGAAAACTAACCTGTGTAAGATTGACAGTTCTATCTTATTTGATTGGTTGATAGTTTGTTGGAGAACTAACCTGTGAAATGATTGACAGTTCTATCTTAATTGAATGGTTGATAGATTGTTGGAGAACTTACATTTGTAATGATTGACAGTTCTCTCTTATCTGAATGGTTGATAGTTTGTTGGCGAATTTACCTGTGAAACGATTGACAGTTATTTCTTATTTGATTGGTTGATAAGTTTGTTGGAGAACTTACCTGTGAACTGACTGACAGTTCTCACTTATTTGATTGGTTGATAGTTTGTTAGAGAACTAACCTGTGAAATGACTGACAGTTCTATCTTATTTGATTGGTTGATAGTTTGTTGGAAAACTAACCTGTGTAATGATTGACAGTTCTATCTTATTTGATTGGTTGATAGTTTGTTGGTAAACTAACCTGTGAAATGATTGACATTTCTATCTTAATTGAATGGTTGATAGTTTGTTGGAGAACTAACCTGTGAAATGATTGACAGTTCATCTTAATTGAATGGTTGATAGTTTGTTGGAGAACTAACCTGTGTAATGATTGACAGTTCTATCTTATTTGATTGGTTGATAGTTTGTTGAAGAACTTACCTGTGTAATGATTGACAGTTCTTTCTTATTTAATTGGTTGATAGTTTGTTATAGAACTTACTTGTGAAATGACTGACAGTTCTATCTTATTTGATTAGTTGATAGTTTGTTAGAGAATTTACCTGTGTAATGATTGACAGTTCTATCTTATTTGATTGGTTGATAGTTTGTTAGAGAATTTACCTTTGTAATGACAGACAGTTCTATCTTATTTGATTGGTTGATAGTTTGTTGGAGAACTTACCTGTGTAATGATTGACAGTTCTCTCTTATTTGATTGGTTGATAGTTTGTTGGAGATCTTACCTGTGTAATGATTGACAGCTTTATCTTATTTGATTGGTTGACAGTTCTCTCTTATTTGATTGGCTGATAAGTTTGTTGGAGATCTTACCTATGTAATGATTGACAGTTCTATCTTATTTGATTGGTTGATAGTTTGTTGAAGAACTTACCTGTGTAATGATTGACAGTTCTTTCTTATTTAATTGGTTGATAGTTTGTTATAGAACTTACTTGTGAAATGACTGACAGTTCTATCTTATTTGATTAGTTGATAGTTTGTTAGAGAATTTACCTGTGTAATGATTGACAGTTCTATCTTATTTGATTGGTTGATAGTTTGTTAGAGAATTTACCTTTGTAATGACAGACAGTTCTATCTTATTTGATTGGTTGATAGTTTGTTGGAGAACTTACCTGTGTAATGATTGACAGTTCTCTCTTATTTGATTGGTTGATAGTTTGTTGGAGATCTTACCTGTGTAATGATTGACAGCTTTATCTTATTTGATTGGTTGACAGTTCTCTCTTATTTGATTGGCTGATAAGTTTGTTGGAGATCTTACCTATGTAATGATTGACAGTTCTATCTTATTTGATTGGTTGACAGTTCTCTCTTATTTGATTGGTTGATAGTTTGTTGGAGAACTTATCTGTGTAATAACTGACAATTCTCTCTTATTTGATTGGTTGATAGTTTGCTGGAGAATTTACCTATGAAATGATTGACAAATTTTAATCAGCTCAGTGACCAGTGACATTTATGACACTAAGGTACAACATTATCCTGATGGTTCTTTTTTAGCAAGATCAGACCTGTGGTCTAATATGCACTATAGCTTAGCTCTGCCCACTTATGCCCAGGTCACACATTCAAGGATCACCTCGCCGGTTCCACTACGGATCAAATCCCACAGATGACCCCGTAGTCGGATGCGGATGCACAACGCAAGTACTACTATGAATGATTACTGATGCAATACGGAAATATACAGACTAAGGGTTGCCATGGATGATGCAGGATTGTATCTGTGGCTAATCCTGCGTCAAATCCAAATCCGTGAATGTGTGACCTGGGCATTACTGGTACTACCTCTAAAGTTGTGTCCCATGGTGACCTGATATCAAGGTTAAAAATACTCCTCTAAAAAGACAAATTCTGGCAGATACCATATAGCTTCTACTTTCAATCTTAAACATTGAATTTGCATCTAAATTTCAATGTTTTTTTCTGACAAATCATCAAACCATGTTAAAGCCGCTTTATTAGAAATTTCAGTCGTAAAGTTTAACTTAACTTCAATCTGCATTTTACAGTTTTCATCTGCCAGCTAATAGATATATCTGCATGGAAACATCCAGCAATTTGCAGCTATAACTTGATTATGCAATCTTCGAGAGAGCAAAATCTACAAAATCTATTAGCGTGTTCACATGGCAACGCTTTTGATAAAAGGGCACACAGATATTTTTTTCTTGAATACTTCAGAAAAGTGTAAGTCATACGTAGCAGTAAATGCATGTATACCTTACGTGGATATACTGAATTTCTTGCACACCAGATAAGGATATATGAAATTTTACCCCCGGATAGAAAATCTTACCTTACCCATGCTATCTTACCCAGGACGTCAAGTAACTTCATCATGTGATATTATACAATTATTGACTTCAATGAGGTAGAATTAAGGATTTATCTACCCGAAAAAGTGATAATTTACCGAGGCCACTAGGCCGAGGTGAATATCACTTTTAAGGGTAGATAAATCCTCATGTCTACCAAAATTGAAGTCAATAACTGTTTTGTTATATGACTTTTCAACTAAGAATGAAAATGGTCTACTTTCACTTTTAATGCTGAAGTCAACCTTCAACCTAAGGACTTTCTAACAAGTTTTATCAACTGTTATTAAAATATTTTAATGCAGTATTTTGCAATTTGAAATGTATATTAATTCTCTAAATGTGGAATGTAAAATTTAATCATAAAACTTTTTTTACATTTTGTTTATTCAAACAAAGATAAATGAACAAACAAAACATAACAGAACAGTTGTTAAAATTCATGAAAGTCTTTAGTTTACCTGTTGGGATATGAAACAGCAAATCATGTCAATTTCATGCAGCACATGCTAGTTTTATACTCATCATGCTATTTTTAGCTCTCTAGAGGGTGATATTGCAGATGTGTCAAAAATATTAACTTCTGAAAACTAGTTTGAGCTGGATTTCATCCTATATCACCTTCTGAGCCAGTTTAGATCAGTTTTCAGGTAGACATAGAGATTTATGAAGGCAAATTGGGCCAATCATGAGACAGGATTCTCTCCAGTCATATAACAATATGGAATTATTGACTTCAATGAGGTAGACATAAGGATTTATCTACCCTTAAAAGTGATATTCACCTTGGCTAGTGGCCAAGGTGAATATCACTTTTAAGGGTAGATAAATCCTTATGTCTACCTCATTTAAGTCAATAACTGTTTTGTTATATCATACAGACTCTTCATTTAAGAATGAAAATTTTGCTACTTTCACTTTTGTTGTTAAAGACATGTTCAACCTTCTATCTAAGGACTTTCTCACAAGTTTTAGCAAGTTTTATTAAAATATTATAATTTAGTATTTTGCATTTTCAAATGTATATTAATTCTCTTAATGGTGAATATAAAATGATATCATAAAACTGTTTTACAGTTTGTTTATTCATACAAAGATAAATAATCAAACAAAACAAAACAAAACTGTTGTAAAAATTCATGAAAGTCTTTAATTTACCTGTTGGGAAGTGAAACAGCAAATCATGTCAATTTCATGCAGCACATGCTAGTTTCACACTCATCATGCTTTTTTTAGCTCTCTAGAGGGTAATATTGCAAAAGTGTCAAAAATATTAACTTCTGGAAACTAGTGCGAGCTGGTTTCATGCAATATTAACTTGTGGACCGGTTTAGACCAGTTTCCAGGTAGACATAGAGATTTATGAAGACAAATTGAGCCAATCAGGAGACAGGATTCTCTCCAGTCATAAAACAATGCATCTTAGCATATTAAGGGACTTCTGGAAGTTTATTTTAAAATAAATAAATTAAAAAAAAAAGTGGTGAGCAAGAAAAACAATCCATTATTCGTGTGACCCTTGCGATATGAAGTGGGATTTATTGGTACTGTTCTAGAACTTTCTGGAACTCTCTTTAATGGTACTTTCTGGGATAACCACTTAATCCCAATAAATCCCAACATTGGGATTATTTGGTATTAAATGGAATGTTAAATGGCATATGGGATTTTATGGTATTTTCTGGTACTGAAAATACCATTTAATCCCAGAAAGTCCCATTTGGTCAGGTTCCACTAAATCCTAAATAACCCCAGCCTGTTCATTTATTAAAATACCATTTAATCCCAGAAAATCTTAATTCTGTATTGACAAGAGTCCCAAATATTTCCACAAAATCCCAATTCAGCAATTTAGAAGTTCTAGATAGTAACAGATAATTCCATTTCTTTTCTAGCTAATGTATAGTTTTCGAGGAAAAGTACCATAAAGTACCAAAACATACCGGTACCAAAACCTGAAAGTACCATAAAATACCATACATTACCATTGCCTACTAAAAATCTGAAAGTAACATAAATACCAAAAACTGCCAAAATATGGGAATACCACAAAATAACAAATAGTACCAATGCCAAAACCAGAAAGTACCACAAAATACCAAATAGTACCAATACAAAAATCTGAAAGTACCATAAAATATCAAATAGTACCAATACCAAAATCTAAAAGTACAACAAAATACCAAATAGTACCAGTACAAAAATCTGAAAGTACCATAAAATACCAAATAGTACCAATACCGAAATCTAAAAGTACCATAAAATACCAAATAGTACCAATACTGAAATCTGAAAGTAACACAAAATACCAAATAGTACCAATACTAAAATCAGAAAATACCGAATAGTACCAATATCAAACCTAAAAGTACCATAAAATACCAAATAGTATAAATACCAAATCAGAAAGTACTACCAAATACCGAATAGTGCCAATACTAAAATCTGAAAGTACCACAAAATACCTGGTACCAATTCAAAAAACTGAAAGTACCAGATAATACCAAAAAGTACAGAAAACAAAATCTGAAAGTATCACCAATGCTAAAATCTGATAGTACTTAGTACTGATGCTAAAATTACTTAAAACTTACTTAATTGAATCATTTTGTACTTATATTGGCACCCAGATGACCCGGCTAGCACCTTCTGTGTGCCCAATTTCTGATCAAGCGGTAATAATTGGTTGATCACAGGTCCATTTATATAACTTTCCTGTATTAATTCCCTGTGGGTTCACCATATCCAAAATTAAGCAGTTAGGGAATAGCATAATTAGTAAATGGACAGATAAACAGACACTTTTAACTAGTAACTTGCAAGGTCAATTGGCTGAAAGGATAAAAAAATAAATGTTCTTTAGCACTCCCCACTTGTGAGATAGTCGACCTTTCAACAAATTAGGTTGAATTCAGCCCACCATGTTTGGATTAGCATAAAAGAAGAATGGGCAGACACTTTTGACCCCTTTACAGGGAGCTTCTGAGTGGGGTACCCAAAAATAAGCTCTTGTATACATAATTTGTTTAAGTTGCTCACAAATTTGGTTGAGTTCTACCCAGCAATTCAGAAAGAGACAGCAAAGCCAGAAATGCACACTCACTGGGGCCCATGCAATAGGGATAAAAAAAAAACAAAAAACGGTAATGCTCCTGCTAACCAACTTGTGTAAGTAAGTCACCAGACAAATTTGGTTGGATTCAGTATGACTGTTTGTGCAGTTGGTAACGTGTCTGGCAACAGATGTGAGTCTGAATGCAGATCCAGGGGTCGCGAGTTCGATCCCGACCCGGTCCCATACTTTCGTGGAGATTGATCATGAAATAATTTCTACGGTCATTCTCCTCCCTTCCACTAAATCATTCAAGAAAGGTTGTTGTCAGTTACAAGCGAAAGTATATGCATGAAGTACTGGTTAACTGCTTGTTAAAGCTTGCCCAGGAAAAAGTGTGGTTAGGTGAACTGACTGTCCCGCCATGACCATAGCTGTTGACTTGAGACGAAAAGCAACAAAACAAACAAACAAACCGTTTGCAAGGTGATAGTATTGCAGGCAAATGGGCAGACCGAAGGACACTTTTGACCTACATCCAAGATCATTGGGGTATTGGAATTTTGCTGTTGCATACACCAGTTGCTCAACAAATTTGGTTGGATAATCTGTCCAGTTGTTTAGAAGATAGCATAACAAACAAAAACCTGATATACAGATGAAGGCAATCACAATATCTCCCAACACCTTTTAAAAAGAGAATGGTGATAAAAAAAAAAATAAGCCCCAATGATCAGCCTGATTATCCTGTAAATTCAGTAATTAACCTATTCACTAATGTATGCTTACAAGTACCACACTAACTAAGTGTTGTACTGCCACAAATGCTGCTGTAAATAATAATGATAATGGTAAAATTGTATAACCATTATGAACACAATTCAGTAATAAGTGTTTTTCATCAGTATTTAAAGAAAGAAACAACTTTATGGCGCAGTTTGCGCAGACTGATTAGAATCTTTGCTAGTCGCTTGAATATTCTATGAGTATTAAGCTACTGACCCGAACATCATTTAGAGTTTCTAAGCTTAAAAGGAGGCTGCACAGGCTCGTCTGAGTCTACACTTGTCAAAATGCCACATTGTTGAGATCACATGTTGTGGCGCATTTCATATAATATGAATTGAATGTCCCAAGAAATCACAGAATATGTCATCTGCTGAAGTTGTGCTTGGCGTTTTAAGGCTTATGTAGTGATTTTTTTTCAAAATTAACTTTTTCAAAAAATTCTTTCAGGAACACTATCAGAGTGTCAAACAGTTTGGATCCAAGATCAGGACGGATGTTCTGTCGGTCCTGATCTGGGTGACAGACCAAACTGTTTGCAAAAGTTATCAGCAGAAGATAAAAGTTACCGCTGGCAAGTAAAGAGTTAATAAGATATAAAACTATATATGAAAGTACTTTTCTACAATGATCAGTCTCCAGGGAATTTGAATAATAATTATACAAGCTTATTGATTTAAGTATTTTATGAAATATTCATAAATTCTTTCACTTATTAAATGAATCGTACAACATAAACTTTTACTACCCTTATGTTATTAAATGAAGCTTTTATGACGAAGTCTCATAAACACTGATGTAAAACGTGTGTTTATTTCTAAAATCACCCCTGAATTTATCTCTTATTGGAAATGCATCATAAGTAGCAATAATTTTGCGACAATTTTCCAAAATAGCTTGACTGCGTCAGGATCAGGAAATCTGGACTTTTTAAATTTCCATACCTGAAGAGTGAATTGATCTAAATAAAAGTGCTGCAGGCATGCAACATATCCCGCCACGGGATATTTTCAATGCAAAGAAAATCATTTTGAAACAAGGGCCATAACTCTGAACTTATTTGTCGAAATTTATCCATTTGCAATACCAAGATACTACTTTTCAATATCAACTCTTATACCCAGTTTGAAGAAAATCGGTAAAAAATGCCAAAGATTATAGAATGAAAACAAATTTCTAACTTCAATCAAGGGCTATAACTCTGTACTTATTTGTCAAAATTTACCCATCTGCAATTCAAGAACACTCCTTCACAATATCGACTCTCATACCAAGTTTGAAGAAAATCGGTAAAGGAATGTCAAAGATAGAGAGTGAAAACCAATTTCTAACATCAATCAAGGGCAGTAACTCTGTACTTATTTGCCAAAATTTACCCATCTGCAATCCCAGGACACTCCTTCCCAATATCAACTCTCATAGCAAATTTGAAGAAAATTGGTTCAAAAATGCTCCCAGCAGAGAGTCGAAACGATGCGCTGACGGATGGACCGACAGACAGACGGACAAAAAGGGTATGGTTCCAGTCCTCAGTCATCCCATGGATAGTTAAATCATCAATCTGACTTCTGACGGAGGTCTGTTAAAAAACAATTTGACCAATTTATGAAGATCTTTTCATTCTGGATTGTACCTGCAAACAGGTAATATGGCAAACAGTGAAGACCCTGATGAAGTGCTCCATAATCTATCTATCTATCTCTATATACTGCCAGATGTCCTCATGGGCATAGCATAGACAGGAATGTATTTTGTAAATTCTAGGTTGCAGGATGAAAGCCTATAAGTATTATCCTAGGGTTCTTTAACCTGCAGAGGGGGTTATTTTCCCTGCTCAGCGGACATCCAGATCCAAAGGATTGCACCCTTATCACTGCAAATGACACTAAGGAAAGCATATTTGGGCACCGAAACTTTTCCTCGCCGCATGCAGGGATCAAACTTTGGACCTCTAACATCAGGGGCAAGTGTGCTATATATTACCACTGAGCTACCACACTTCCTAAACGAGGGTCTGAACTGTTGTCTTAGAAAAAACAGTCTTCAGGGACAGAAATATATTAAAATATAGAAAATTTGACCTGTAACCCTTTAGAGATACAAAAGGGACAAATCCATGTTTATTGAGAAAATCCACCAGAATGAAAAGGTTGTGCATGATTTTACAGGTATATTATATGAAATAATTGAGCCGTGACATGTGATTTCCATCAATGTGGTATGTGCAACCAGGAAAGGCTCAGACCAGCTTGCCCATACAGGCAGTCTGATAAGAGCCTTTTCTAGTCAATTGAATATTCTATGACTGTTAAGCTACTGACCGAACATCATTTGGACTTTCTATGCTCAAAAGGAGGGTGCACAGGCTTGTCTTAGTCTACATTTGTCAAAATGCCACATTGTTGGACATCACATGTCCTGGCTCATATTTGAAAAAAAGGCGTGTTTTTAACAGGTAAAATACTTCTTGACATAATTTTATGAAATATGTCTGAAATAATCTAACGCTATCAGATTCTCCTTTATAATTTGGATTAAATTAATTTTTGAACTGCAAAAATGAACATTTAACATCTGAGCAATCTGCTGTGGAACATATTTTTAAGTAAATCGGTCACCATACGCAAAAGTATCATGGCACATCTAACCTGGTTATAATAACTCTTTGCCTGCTTATAACCTTAAATTTGCAAAATGTTCATACCCAGATCAGGTCCAACAAAATTTCAGGCCTGATCTTTGGATACAGACTTTTTGACATTCAGTTGGTATTCCCAAAAGATTTTTTTTTGAAGACTTTAATTTAAATGATAAAAAATCAAGCAAAATTACCCAGCATGCAAAGGTTCAAGGAAATATGTACGCTAAATAAAAACGTGTCACGGAAACAATATCTTTCTCTTCTTAATTTCACTTATTTTCATTTACTCTGCCCAATCACAAAGAACTGTTTTAAGTGTACATTAATGGACAGGAACATAAGCCTCTTCAAAAATCATCGTATTACTCCACAAAAAATTCAAACCAGCCAATCCGGAAGCTGGATCTTGTACAATGCATCGCTTTTTATATCTTTTAATTACTTTCCATTTATGAAATGTAATTTCTAGTCAATAAAGGCTTCATCGAAAATAAGCAAACCATGTTTGAATAAGCATAGATATGTTACTGAATATCCAAAAGCCATTAACTATTTGCATACTGGGTAATTTTTCATGCTTTTTGTCATTTGCTGATTTTTTTCAAAATTAACTTTTTCAAAAATTTCTTTCAGGAATACCATCAGAGTGTCAAACAGTTAGGATCCAGATCAGGCCCAACATTTTGTCGGGCCTGATCTGGGTTCTAATTGTTTTCAAAAGTTATCAGCAGACGATTCTGGTAGATAAAGAGTAGAAGCGGTCTATTTAGAAATACGCTGGAATAAGATATACGATAAAGCTTCGTCTGAGCAAATATGAATTATTTTCAAAGTCATTAGTAACTCACAGCTGCAGAAAGATCATTACTGCATCAGTGCAATTTATTAGCAACTATAAATATTCATAGATTCAGTTCATAGTGCTTGCGTTTCCAGTTCAGAAGGATTCGGTACTTAAATCTGCATTGAAGCGCTTAATTTGTTGGTACACATTGAAATTGCCTCTCTGAGGCAATTCCAATGTGTATCAACAAAATAAGCCATCAGGCAGGGAACACCATGATTTCTGAATCATAAGTCCAGTGATTGTCACATTATCTGGGGCAATAAAATATTCAAACATTTCTAAATAATTTCTTTCTTTTTTTCTTTCTTCATTGCTTTTGCTACACACATCCACACATCCCGCTAGAAGAAAAATACGAAAAAATCTTTCATCTTAGGAAAAAAAATGGTTATGAAATCACCAAACCGATTGTAATGAGAGAATGAGATCACAGCATCATATTCACATTGCAATGTCTGTCGCAAAAAAAATTCTGACATTCAAATCTTGCATCCATTTTCAGGCTCTCTTGTAGAGAGTTATGCTCTGTGCTTTTGTGGGAGAAAGTCAACAAAAGGATTCTTTGGGCCTGAGTCACTCACCTGGGATGACTCTTTTTAAGGTCAGGGGAAAGAGTTTTCAATATCCCTCCCAGCTTCCAGCTATGAATTTCGTTGGATAAGCACATAATTATGTTTTTAATGATTTTTTTAAAAAGTTTTCCCATCATTAAGAGTGCCCAGAGATCCAATATGAATTTCATATAAAATCTAGTCTGAAGTACTCCTGAATACACCCAGCAAACGTAAAGAGCAGATGACATTTTCAGGACAAAAAAATATTGATGGGATAAGGGCTAATGATCATATTCATGATATCAAAGTTACACAAGATTTTGGTACTTACTGTTTTCGTTTGTTTGATTTGATTCTTTATGTCCCAGTCAACAATTTTTCAGTCATGTCAGGATGGGATTCCCTGGGTTGAGCCAGTACTCAACAAAGGATAAAGTGTCTTGCTAAAGGACACACACCCTGCCTCTTGTGAGGCTCAAACCAGCAACACTGCAATCTTGAGTCAAGCACTCTACCACTGAGCCACCGTACTCCTCATGGTACTCATTGCACATCTGTAAATTCATTTTTCAAACAAGCGTGCCCAGCTACATGTGGGACTTTTGATCTAAATTTTGGTCTGAGTCTCCATCATCTTCCATATTATTGTGTATGCAAGCAGCAAAGGCTCTGGCAAGACTGCGCGGATGCGCAGTCTCGTCTGAGCGTTGGCTCCTTGCGATAGCAATAACTACAAAAATATTTTTCATTCGATAAAAATGAAACCTTTAAAGCATAACAAAAGTGCCTTTATGCTAAAAAATGTCACTGTAAATGCATTAAAAGACAATTGAATAGATGCGGAAAAGTAATATTTTAGGGGGATTAGAGAAAATTGTTTTTCAAATCTATCCCACTTCTGCTGATCACGTTGTAACAAATTCATTAGAGTTTTCCCTCCAAGGACCAAACTGTTACACAACCCATCACAAAGTAATTAAGAAAACTTTTCAGGCTATAATCAAGTTTAACATCCATGTTTTACAGCTGATCAAATTATCTATATATTTTGTTTCAATGACACTTCAAGCTTAATAAGCAGGGGCTACCTATCTGTACGCAAATACACATGTGTGTACAACTCGGCGCCATAAGTATATGATCTTAAGCTATTTAATTTTAATTTTGGAAGAAAATGCAAATAATAGTGATTACTTGCATGTCTTGAGCGCTCATTTTAGCCCTGCAAAATGCTCTAAAACCATTTTTCGCCGCAGCTAGGGCTTCACCCCTGACCCCATAAAGGGGGTGTAACCCACACCCCCTTTAGCATGTGTATTGTATAAAATGCCTCAGGTATGTGCCTGATAGGTGTGCAAGCACTTTGTCAAAAATCATATTTCAGCAGTTTTTCCAGCAAGATATAATAGTTTTCAAATATGGAATTTGATAATATAGGATAATGACACTGATGCCTATTCAATACATGCCTTTAGTTAAGTGTGTACCAAAAAAATAGTTTTCTTGTTTCTCAGCCCAAACATATGTTGTGGGTACTCAAAAGAACCGTCTCAATGTGATGGTTCTTTTGAGCACCCAAAACATATGTTAAAACTAATGAGCAAGAAAATATTTACAATTTTACGCTAAAAATTTTGTTTATCTAAAACTGTGATTCCATATCAAAAAATAAATTCCATATTTGAAATCTTGTATTTTCAGTAAAAACCTAGCTAGTTGAGCTCAGTATCAGTACTGGACAGTTGTTACAAATTTTACACCCACTTTCGAAACAAATTAATTAGACCAACAAACAAGTAGCCCAATGGGCAACGTTCCCTCACCTGAGAGCCATGCAGCATAATATTTGGAGACTGCTCAATAGTTTACTGTATTTGTTAAGGAGTGAAAATATGACCAAGACTTGCCAAAGGACAACTTTTTCCCAATTATAAGTCTATGGGGGTCTTTTTAGACACTCAATGACAGCCAACTCTGTCGTCAATGGTCCAATCTGGCCAAAATTCAAACTAAATCAAGCTTTTTTAGATCTACAAGAACAAAAATCAAATGGGCCTCTATCCAGAGAAAACCTGTCTTCGGGGTTTGCGAACAACAAAGGCGCAGACCAGCCTGTGCCTCCGCGCAGTTTCTAGTCTCTGTAGCTGGGCAGACTGATTTGAATCTGGCTTTGTCGGAAACCCCGAAGACCGGTTTTGTCGCGACGAGGCCCAAATAAAAAATGAAGGTGCTAGATTGGTCACAACATTTCTCTCATTATAAGACTATGGAAAAGTTTACAGACACTCATGAGCAGCTACCTCCTCAGTATGTGGTCCGATCTGGCCCAATCCCAAACTCATCTGAAATTTTATGGCTTCCCTCCTTATGCCCCACCCCTATTCCATACAGACCTGGAATCATCAAGAATCGAAAAATATTAGGATTTGTGAAGAATTGTAAATTTTTCAACCCAATCGTGATGTTCTACAATTCAGTAAAGAAACAGATAAGAAACAGGATTTGGTTCGATTCGGCTTGAATCACCATGATATTGTGACGAATTCACTAATATGTACAATAATCTATTTGGAAAAACTGCAAGAAAGTTATGAATCTGTCACAAATTAGTTAAGAGTATGCCGAATGCATGCATGAATCTGGCACAAATAAACAGAAAGATGTGACAGTTCTTGGATTTTCTCTCATGATAGGATCCATGCTTCCAGGGCATCAGTTCCAAAATGAATATTCTTCATATAGCAGCTGTAGTATTGACCCTACAACTTGAGTGTCAAATAGCTAGAAGAAAACCACTTCATAAAAGGACAGAGGCCCTGACCCTGACTCTTTGACTTGGAAAAAAATTCAAGTTCATCATGGACAACTTCACCAACCAGGAGTCACTGACTGATCCTGATTGTGCTCCTGAATCTGCCACATCTGTTTCCACTTCTAGGACTGGCTCACATGCACTTGACGGAGGAGTTACTCTAATGGGTAACCTGTGACCTTCTGCTATTGTTCTCTTAGTTTGATGGCTTGTCTTAATCTCCTGAATTCCCTCGAATGAGTTAAGAGTACCGACTAAGAACGATCGAACGACTAAGCATGCCTTCAAATCGATTCCGACAAAGTTACGATGTCCATTCTTAAGAATGCATTAGGATTTTGTTACAAATCCAGTAGGACTTTTTCAAATCGGGAGTTTGTGGACAAAGATTTGAACAAGTCAAAACTTCTGCCATGAACTCCCGATAGACTTACAAATTGCAAGAACTGACTACAGACTATATAATCATACTATTCAGTAAGGATCTTCACAAACTGATTATGTTTCAGCAAGTAGCTGATAAGGACTGTTGGTTTCAGCTATGAATCCAAAACAATCTCAATTTGTGGGATTCATGGTCTGTGTAGAATAGGGGTAATACCAGGAAGAATGAAAAAGATCAAATCAAAAAGTGAAGGCACAAGAGTGGTCACATCATTATACATCCATTTTTAAGATGCTCCAAGGCAGCTAGCTGATCTGTAGTCAGAAGTGGATGTGTGGCCGAAATTCAAACTCATTCAAGTTTTTGTAGTTGTCGTTGTTACCTGCAAGAATGAAGATGATCCATTTAAAAATGAAGGCGCTAGAGTGGTCACAACATTATCAGCAATTTTTCAGACATTCAGGGCAGCTAACTCTGTAGTAGGTGGTGTGATCGGGCCAAATTTGAACTCATCAAGGCTTTATGGCTGTCCTTGTTACCTGCAAGAATATAGAATATCCATTTGAAAAATGAAGGCGCTAAAGAGGTCACAACTTTTCCCCCATTATAAGTCTATGGGGACTACTGTAACTACACACTCTGTGATCCAATCTGACGGAAATGAACTTATTTGAGATTTTATGTCTGTCCTTGTTCATTGCAAGAATTAACAAGTTCCAATCAAAAATGAAGGCACTAGTGTGGTCAAAACATTATAAATTGATTTTTCAGATGCTCAAGGGCAGCTAACTCTGTAGTCAGTGATGGTATCTGGCCTAAATTGAAACTCACCCAAGCTTTAATGGTTGTCCTTGTTACCTGCATCCATGCTAGAGTGGTCACAACATTTCTCTCATTATAAATCTATGGGAATTTTCCCAGACACCCAAGGGCAGCTAACTCTGCATTCCCTGGTAGGATCTTGCCGCAATTTGAACTCATATGAGATTTTATGATTTTCTTCGCTACCTGCAAGAATAAAGAAGATCCAATCAACAATGGAGGCACTATGTACAATGGTGACAAGATGTTCACCAATATATATTACCCTATGTGAGCTCTTTGTTGGAATGGTAACCAGAGTTCTGATCCAATCTGGCCCAGAAACTAATGCAGCCTTTTGAATCAGTCCGCTGGTCTCAGAGATATTCGTGTTTGAAAGTGTCAACCAACAAACGGACAGATGGATGCCTGCTTGAGCCCCATCCTATAATTAAGCTCAGCTTGTGAGCCTTCAGCGCAGGTGAGTTAAAATACATCACATTACAGAGTAGGAAAACAAGGAGATGTTATTAAAAGACAAAAAGAACCTAACAACATGGGCATTGCTTAGACATACAACAATGTAACTATAGCCGCTGAATTTTTTGTAATATATGGAAGCTTTTCTTTGAAATTCTTAAAATGCAATCTTGCTTAACTCAAGGACACATAGTGCTCCAAATGCAAGACACAGTCACAGTCCACCCAGGTGAGACCACCAATATATTGACCTTAAACCAAGACAATAGCAAACAGTCACAGTAGACCCAGGTGAGATGGGGCTAAATAAACCACATGATGGTGTCCCGAATGAAAGACAATAGCAAACAGTCAAAGTAGACCCAGGTGAGATGGGGCTAAATAAACCACATAATGGAGTCCCGAATGAAAGACAATAGCAAACAGTCAAAGTAGACCCAGGAGAGATGGGGCTTAATAAATCACATAATTGGTGTCCCGAATGAAAGACAACAGCAAACAGTCGAAGTAGACCCAAGTGAGATGGGGCTAAATAAACCACATAATGGTGTCTCAACTGAAAGACAATAGCAAACAGTCACAGTAGACCCAGGTGAGATGGGGCTTACTAAACCACATTATGGTGTCTCAAATGAAAGACAATAGCAAACAGTCACAGTAGACCCAAGTGAGATGAAGCTAAATAAACCATATAATGATGTCCCAAATGAAAGACAATTGCAAAGAGTCACTGTAGACCCAGGAAAGATAAAGCTAAATAAACCACATAATGATGTCCCAAATGAAAGACAATTGCAAACAGTCACTGTAGACCCAGGAAAGATGAAGCTAAATAAACCACGTAATGATGTCCCAAATGCAAGACAATAGCAAAAAGTCACAGAAGACCCAGGTGAGATGGGGCTAAATAAACCACATAATTGTGTCCAAAATGAAAGACAATAGCAAACAGTCTAAGTAGACCCAAGAGATGGGGCAAAAAAAAACACATAATGGAGTCCCAAATGAAAGATAATGCAAACAGTCACAGAAGACCCAGGTGAGATATGGCTAAATAAACCATATAATGGTGTCCCGAATGCAAGACAATAGCAAACAGTCCGGTAGTCCAAGGTGAGATGGGGCTAAATAAACCACATAATGGTGTCCCAAATGAAAGGCAATAGCAAACAGTCCGGTAGTTCAAGGTGAGATGGGGCTAAATAAACCACATAATTGTGTCCAAAATGAAAGACAATAGCAAACAGTCAAAGTAGACCAAGGAGAGATGGGGCAAAACAAACCATATAATGGAGTCCCAAATGAAAGATAATAGCAAACAGTCACAGAAGACCCAGGTGAGATGTGGCTAAATAAACCATATAATGGTGTCCCAAATGCAAGACAATAGCAAACAGTCACTGTAGACCCAGGTGAGATGGGGCTAAATAAACCACATAATGGTGTCTCAAATGAAAGACAATAGCAAACAGTCACAGTAGACCCAGGTGAGATGGGGCTTACTAAACCACATTATGGTGTCTCAAATGAAAGACAATAGCAAACAGTCACAGTAGACCCAAGTGAGATGAAGCTAAATAAACCATATAATGATGTCCCAAATGAAAGACAATTGCAAAGAGTCACTGTAGACCCAGGAAAGATAAAGCTAAATAAACCACATAATGATGTCCCACATGAAAGACAATTGCAAACAGTCACTGTAGACCCAGGAAAGATGAAGCTAAATAAACCACATGATGGTGTCCCAAATGCAAGACAATAGCAAAAAGTCACAGAAGACCCAGGTGAGATGGGGCTAAATAATCCACATAATTGTGTCCAAAATGAAAGACAATAGCTAATAGTCTAAGTAGACCCAAGAGATGGGGCAAAAAAAAACACATAATGGAGTCCCGAATGAAAGATAATAGCAAACAGTCACAGAAGACCCAGGTGAGATATGGCTAAATAAACCATATAATGGTGTCCCGAATGCAAGACAATAGCAAACAGTCCAGTAGTTCAAGGTGAGATGGGGCTAAATAAACCACATAATTGTCTCCAAAATGAAAGACAATAGCAAACAGTCAAAGTAGACCCAGGAGAGATGGGGCAAAACAAACCATATAATGGAGTCCCAAATGAAAGATAATAGCAAACAGTCACAGAAGACCCAGGTGAGATATGGCTAAATAAACAATATAATGGTGTCCCAAATGCAAGACAATAGCAAACAGTCCGGTAGTCCAAGGTGAGATGGGGCTAAATAAACCACATAATGGTGTCCCAAATGAAAGACAATAGCAAACAGTCACAGTAGACCCAGGTGAGATGGGGCTAAATAAACCACATAATGGTGTCCCAAATGAAAGACAATAGCAAACAATCACAGTAGACCCAGGTGAGATTGGGCTAAATAAACCACATATTGGTGTCTCAAATGCAAGATAAAAGCAAACAGTCATGGAAGACCCAGGTAAGATGGGGCTAAATAAACCACATATTGGTGTCTCAAATGCAAGATAAAAGCAAACAATCACAGTAGACCCAGGTGAGATTGGGCTAAATAAACCACATATTGGTGTCTCAAATGCAAGATAAAAGGAAACAGTCACAGAAGACCCAGGTAAGATGGGGCTAATTAAACCACATAATGGTGTCCCAAATGCAAGAAATTAGCAGTGCCAGCAGACCCAGGTGAGATGGGGGAAATGAACCAAAGCTGTTAAAACAGTGAGGGTAAAATTGTGAATATTTTTTCATCCATCAATTTTAACATTCGCATGGGGTGCTAAAATGAACAGTCTCACAGAGATGGTTCTTTCAAGTTCCCACATGTGAAGAAACATAAACATTGTTAATTGCCCACTCTTATCTGGAGGCCTGCAACATTTATAATTTATAATTCAATGAATCATTCATCCCTTTGTCAACAACAATTTCATTAAATCTGTATTTATCTAAAGTTTATAACATTTTAGGACAAAAGGCGATGGAAATTGACAATTTGTATAGCTAGATTTCAAATGTGCTTATGTTCCGCCCCATACACACGAACGACACGCGCCTAATATTGATTTTCTATTAAATTGCAAATTACAATATTTCATGTACGTGCACTGCTATACCATTAGATTTGGAAGCCCGATTATCCCCCACAATTCCTTTGTTTGCAGTCTCCTTTATCAGTGCTATAAGTTGATCTTATTAAGGGGAGCCTGACAGGGTTCACATGTCAGTTTAAAAGAAATTTACACTGGCATAATCGCTTCATTTTTTTAGTATTAAACCCTAAAGCGGCAATCTTCTTTGTCGTCTGCTGAAATATTTTAGAAGTCTCTTTGTCAACCAGTGTAGATCCAGATAAGACTGCTCCTACATAACAGCAGTCTGGTCTGGATCTACACTGTTTTCCTCTACACTTACACTAGTCAATAATGTTAGCAAAAAATATGCAGAAGACGACTTAGTAGATGATATTTTGCAGGCACTTTCAGGGTTAAGAAGATAGTCTTTATTAATCCTTTCAATACTCACTTAACTTCAGCCCCTGCGGGAATTTTAATAACAGTTCAAGAATTATTCTTTTACAGTTCTTGAACAATATTTCAAGAAATGTGCAAGAGTAGCTCTTAAAAAGTTCAGGTACAGTTCTAGAACGTTAAATGGCCCATTTTATGTAAAGATCTAGTTTAAGGAACAGTTATTGAACTGTTCTCAAGGAATTTTCATGAACACTTTAAGAACAATGTTTCTGATATATTTCACGTAGTTCAAGAACAGTTATTTTGTGTTCTTAAGCTCTTAAAAGAAAATGGTCCATTTAACATTCATGGACAATTCTTGCACAGTTCTAGGACATATCTAGCACTGTTCTAGAACTGATATCATTTGATTCTAGAACCAATCTTGGACAGTTCTAGAACAATTTTGAAGATTACTTGTTCTTATATTGTGCCAAATTTAACAGTTCTAAAAATATACTTGAACACGTCTTGAACACTTTAAGAGCAGTTCGAAAAGGGGCTTGGCTTTCAGTGTAGTTTTTCATAAAGAAGGCAAAAAAAGAGGCTTGATTACTGTAAGTAAGTAAAGTCTTTATTTAAAGCTAGTAAAACAACTAATCTTCCATGAGGCCCTCAAAATAAATAATATGTACACACACGTTTACACAAACTATCAAATTTAAATTGTTAAACCCTGTACTACTGAGCAAAACAATCCCAAAGCTTAAAGCTAAATTTTGGCTAGACCATGAACTGAATGCACAAAAGTGGATCCCGGTCAGTTGATCAGTTTCCACACTATTTCCAAAAACAGGATATATCTAGGTTAAGCAGGACAAGGGTTAAATTGATATATACAAGAGTAATTCCTTCATAAACACCATTAAGGCCCTGTCACACTACGACGTATAGCACCAACATATGCCGACGTATGAAAAATTCAGCAAGTACGTTGGAATATGCTGAGTAAGTTAGAAATAAGTTTTAAACACGTTACGAATACGCTATAGTACGGTGGTATACCTTGACATACGGCCAAGAGGTCCAATATTTTGTGCATCCATAAAAAATTACAGCGTATGCGAACCTACTGCTTCTATACGTTAAGCATACGCTATATGTACGCAGCAGGTAAGTTATGCATACGTTAAGATACGTTAGCACCAACGTATGCGGACGTATGAAAAATTAAGCAAGTACGTTGGAGTACGCTGAATACGTTAGTAATAAGTTTTAAACACGTTACGAACACGCTACTGTACGTTGGTATACGCTGTCATACGGCGCATAGATCCTAAAATTTTGTACTTGCATAAAAAATCTTAAGCGTATGCCGACGTATTGCTTATATGTTAGGCATAAGTTAGATGTACGCAATGGGTAAGTTATGCATACGTTAAGGTACGTTAGCACCCACGCACAAGGACGTAAAATTCACCAAGTACGTTGGTGTACCCTGAATAAGTTAGAGATACGTTTTCAATACGTTACAAATACGCTACAGTACATTTTTATACCTTGCCATATGACAAACTGGTCCCGAAATTTTGTACTGTTTATACATTTGACATAAGTTAGATGTATGCTACATGTAAGTTATGCATACGTTAACGAAAGTTATATGTACAATCTGGCATACGGTAGACGTTCGTTGTGCATAAGTTTCTCATAGGTCAAGAACGCTAGTGATACGCTGGGCATATGCTTTTATACGCTTATTCAAGTATAAGTTATGTTACGTCGGGAATAAGTTATGAATACGTTACAAATAAGTTAGACATACGTTATATGTTCGTTTCCCGTACGCTTTGCATAAGTTCAGAGAGAGGCTTCTTCTGATTTTTTAATTAGATTTCAGCGTATGTCACCGTACTAGATAAATATTTCATACGTTGGCTAAAATGTTATAGTGTGACAGGGCCTTTAGAGAGTCAAACAGTTTAGACTATGAGGCAGTATATGGTGAAGGTGCACCATACTGCAGATTTTTGTAGACATATATTTTCTGATAGCCAGTATCCTAAGCTACTTAATCCAACTTTTTAGCACTCTGGCTGGGGGGCTTTTGTGAGGCTTTCTGTAAAAATAAAAATGTGTCAACAGGTTTTTAGCCCTCAACATTCACATCCAAGTCCCCTGACCCCCTCATCCTGACCCGCTAGTACTTATAACCTTCACTTCTGGGGTCTTATCTTTTAGTTTTCATCAGAGTGCATCACTGCAAATATAATCTGTGTAGGGGAACTTATGACATCATACAAATTATTAGTATATGACATAATCCCCACAATGAGATGCGATATTAATTGAAAATAAATGGGTATTTTAAAATTAATAAGCTTAATGTTTTGATTTTTGGAACACTTTAAGAAAATGTTTTTAAAATGCTTTTCTTCTGGCCAAAAAGTCAATGAATTCAAGAACTGAGTTTCAAAATATTTGTTGTAATTAATTGCTCATAAAATGTTCTTCATTTGTCCTAAAAAGAATTCAAGAAGATGTTAAGAACATTTGTTCCAGAAAAGTTTTCTTAAAATGTTGTTTTCTTCTCTATAAACAATTCAAGAACCATTTCAGAACATTGTACTGATTAAAGTGTTCTTGAAAGGTTCTTTATTTGTTCAAAAACTGTTCAAGAACCATTAAAGAACATTTGTTCTTATCATAAGTTTGGGAATTGTTCTTCATGTGTTCTTTCACTTTTTAAGCATATTTTAGGACTTTTAAGGTTCTTAAACATTTCTAAATAAGCTATATACGATGGTCTGGAACCTTTCAAGAACAGTTGTACTGGTTAAATCATTCTTAAATTTTCTTTATTTGCTCTAAAAATTATTCAAGAACCATTTAAGAACATTTGTTCTTATTGTAAGTTCTGGATCTGTTCTATTTGTTCTTTCACCTTTTAAGAACATTTTAACAATTTTTAAGGCTTAATCAGTTCTTTTAAGATGTTCTAGAACCTTTCAAAAATATTTGTTCTGGAACACAACAAAGGAACAGTTTAAGAACTTTTAAAGAACTGCTCTTAATTTTGTAGAACAGCTCTTGAACTGTTCTTAAATTAAGAACAAAAACTTTGCAGGGGCACATGGAATCTTCCATTTAGTCTGATATAATTAAGTGTGGATGGTCCATTATATGGGCCTCGTAGCGAGAAAACCTGTCTTCGGGGTTTCGGACAAAATGAGTTTCAAATCAGTCTCCTCAGCTACAGAGACTATCTAGAAAATTGAAATTTCACATGTAGCAAGTTTACATATGATGCTTTCCAAAAAGGCTGATCAGACTGCGCGGATGTGCAGGCTGGTCTGCACCTGTGTTTTTCGCAAACCCCCGAAGACAGGTTTTCTTGCGACGAGGCCAAGATTATTTAAGGGGTCACAGGTTGGAGTGTCAATACTGTATCACTAAAAATTTTCTTATCTTAGCAAACATTACAGGCCCTGATGATTGAGATGTCTCATTATGTGGCATAGAATCTGGGTGCATTATGTCTCAGTCAACAATTCTTCAATCATGTTGGGATGTTTCCTGGGTTGAACCAGTACTTAAAGTAGGGGATAAACTGTCTTGCTCTGGGACAACACAGTGCCCCAGTGAGGCTCAAACCAGCTACCACTTGAACTCAAGTTGAGCACTCAGCCATCAAGCTGCTCTCAATAATTTTGAATAACCCCCTGTTATCTTGTCTGGTTTTTGCTTTTTATATGCGCAACGGCGTTATTTAATTCTGAAAGGGTAAAACTGCAAAGATGCTGACAGCAATGTTGAGTGTCTTTGATGAAATTGTAAAAGAATTGAAAGAGCAAAGGAAAAATAAGCCTTTATTTATAATCATCAAACAATAAAAATAAAGAACAGACTATTTCTTTGAAAGTTTTCAAGATTTTTCCATCTTTATTTAGAACATAACATTTGACAAAGTTCCAAGTCTTCAGGACTATAAAATGTAGAGCCTGAATGGACAGCTTCAATCTGTAAACTGATACCTTATTAAATTCTTAATCTAAAACGGGAGATTTTTCTAGGGTACGCTTGAGTTGATTGAAGGCCTAATTTGAGTTGTACCAAGAAAAACTGACTCAGTTGATGTATGAAAATAAATGTGGATTCAGATCAGACACTGCAGCTTGGAGTACCATAGAAAGAATAAAGATAGAAATTAACAGAAACAACTTCCATATTTTGGAACTATTTTCTTGATGGCCATTCCACAATAACATTAACGTTCGCTTCATATTGCATCTGCGGTGCTCACGAAAAATCTCTTTTCAATACCGAAAAACTCGTTTATTTGATGCAGTATGCGTTCTGACACTGCACTAAATTAAAATCCAGCAAAAAATTTACTTTTCAACCCACTAATGAATAAAACAAATTTAAGAGTTCCTTTGAATGATTCCTTTCAAGAAAAGCCTGCGTTAACTTTAATCGGAGAAACTTCAATCAGGAATTCATGTATCGAAGTCCAGATAACCAGGAAAATTTGAAGAGAATTTCTGTGGTTTCTGTCATGAAGCATGTGTTGTGATCACTTATTCAAATTGCCTCAAAGAGATAATCTAAATGTGTGTGCATGTATAAACACACAAGAAAATGACAAATGCATATTAAGCATAATAGCTATTAGAATCTAAGTGCTTGGCAGGGCCTAAGAATTTAGCTATAGTTTATACATATCAAAGAATCTATTATTTTCATATTTCATATAAAAACATCTGCTTTATTTCACACCATGAGTTCTTAGGAACTGAACAGCCTATTAGGAATATGCTAATGATGCTTGGAAATCAATACTTTTAAGTAAAACTTAATCAAATATCTGCTAATTTGAATAAATCATTGTTATTATTACAGGGCTATAACTGAAAGTATGGGATATCAGATAGGTCCAGATGAGCGAAATTTTAGGGTAAAATTCTTTTAATTTCTTACACATCAGTTTTAACATATCTTCTGGTGCTCAAGAGAACTGTCTCATCAAGACGATTCTTTTGAGTACCCACAACATATGTTTTGGTTGAGAAATAAAAAAAAATTAAAATTCAGTTGCGGCTTGTATCTAGAGACCTGAATAAGTATTAAGGCCTGTCTTCCTTGGAAATATGCTGAGTCATGATATTTGAATTGTCTCATAGAGACAATTCAAATATCATGGCACAACATATTTCTACAAGAGAATATTTAAATTATATATAAATATTGATATTTTCATAGACAAAGATAAAGCTGATCTAGAAAGCTTGTCTCCATTTTGAAATAAGTTCATATCTAGAGAGCAGTCCGATTTTAATTACTACTTTGGAATATTTAGGTTGTAAAAATTCATAACGATTGTGAGGGTTTTATAATTTAGTTACATTAGGCCGGTGATTAGGGATTGTTCTCTGTGATGTTAAAGCTAAGATTTATCCTCCGTTTTATAACTTATTGGAATTTTTAATCTCCCATCGTTAGCAATCTGCCATTATGAGTTTGAATTTATTATAGATCTCTGTAGTTGCAGTAAAATGAAACTTATTGTAATATGTCATATAAATATCTCAGCTTATTAATGACAAAAAACAGCTCATATCGGCTCATGAAATGCTGCCTAATGTGAAATTTGAAGAAAAGTTATAAATTTTAGACCTAGAGAATAAGTAATTACTAAAGCATGATTAATCAAAAAGTGCCTTTTGTTTCTTAGATTCTTGCTTTTGGTGACTTTTGTCTTCAGCTGATAACCTTTGCAAACAGATTGGACCCAGATCAGGACCGAGGATCCAAACCCTTTGACACTCTGATAGTATTTTTGAAAGCATTAATTTTTTGAAAAAGTTAATTTTGCAAAAAATCATAGGATGACAAAAAACAAGCAAAATTACCCAGCGTGCAAAGAGCCAACAAAGGTGTACTTTATTCTTGAGAATTTGAAGATAACTTTTTTTTCTTTTTGCATCAACATGCAGATATCAATTTGATTTGTCTAATGGATACAAAGCAAATTGATAAACACAGGACGACATTTGGTGCATAAGCATCTTATGTTGACTGATCACATGCAATGAGTCCACATCAGATGGGTTTGGAAATAAATCCAATGAGTCCATATCAGGTGGGTTAAGTGCTAAAAACAAAAGAGTATTTTCAGAAACAGACCAGTTGCTCAGTAGATAGAGTGGAGACTTGATTTCTCTACAAGGTATCTTCTGACCTCCAACTATGACCATGCTCTTAAAGCATTGACTCTGCATTTCAACTCATTCAGATGGACAAAAGTGTGCTATTTTAAGAATTGGACCAGGGGTTCAGGAGATATTGAGGAGAATTGAAATCTGGATATGTACTCCAACCACTGGCTATGAATTTGACCTTGAAGCATGGTGACTGAAATTTTCCATCTCCACAGAGTCTCATGCAACTATTTAGACTTTATATACAAGTGTTTTTTTCAAAAATATCAGAGAAACCCCAAAGTGTGACCTTTGTTCCAAAGCCATGACCTTGAACCAGGGCAACTGAAACCTTCCTTCTGCAGAGTCTCTCATTAATGTGCGCATACATGTGTGCTAAATATTTTCAAAACTGGACAAGGGATTTTCAAGATAGTAGGAAACTAGAAATTGTGTTTATGTTCCTGAAAATCCCTTGTCCAGTTTTGAAAATATTTAGCATACATGTATGTGCACATTAATGTTGTTGTTGTTTTTGTTGCTTTACGTCCCATGTCAACAGCTATGGTCATTGCGGGACGGTCAGTTCACTTAACCGCACTTTTTCCTGGGCAGGCTTGAGCAAGCGGTTAACCAGTAATTTGTGCACATACTTTCGCTTGTAACTGACAACAACCCTTCTTGAATAAATCAGCGGAAGGAGGAGAATGACCGTAGAAATTATTTCATGATCAATCTCCACGAAAGTATGGTACTGGGCCGGGATCGAACTCGCGACCCCTGGATCTGCAGTCAGACACGCATCTGTAGCCAGACACGTTACCGACTGCGCTACGCGGCCCGGTGCACATTAATGTGATTAACTAATAAAAAATGCAAAGGGCGATGACTAAAAAAAAATTATTTTTTTTTATTTTTCACAAGGTAATCTACTCATTACCCTCTATCAGTTGTTTAAGTTTGAAGCTCCTAGCTGTAACGATTTTTGAGAAATCAAGTTTTCTATGTCAAAATTTGCAAAGGGCAATAACTCAAAACAAATAAAATGATCTTTTTAGAATTTTCACCAAGTAATCTACTCATGATCCTCTATTTGAAGCTCCTAGCTGTAACAATTTTTGAGAATCAAGTTTTCTATGTCGAAATTTGCAAAAGGCAATAACTAAAATAAAAACGATGTTTTTTTAATTTTTCACCTGGTAATCTACTCATTATCCTCTATAAACTGACCAAGTTTGAGCTCCCAGCTGTTATAGTTTTTTAATTTCCTGATTACAAAATTTCATTATTACCCTTTTAAAGGGGCATAACTCCACAAAGGGAGATAATCCAGATTTAAAAGAAATACATTTTGAACGAACGGATGCACACACACACACACACACGCAAAGACGGACAAGCCCAAAGCAATATGCCCCTTCAACTTTTCAAAGTTGGGGGCATAAAAACAAAAGTGTGACCTTTGATCTTCTGCTATGGCCTTGACCTTGGAGAATTTTCTTTTAAAGTTTTTGTTTTTTTATGTGGGTATTGTGGACTTAGCACAGGCCATGTGGACAAGGGACCTAGCCTCTAATGACTCTAGTTGAGAGTTCATAATCAAAAATCATTTTTCTTATTTCTCAACCAAAACATATGTTGTGGGCATTCAAAATAACTGTCTCACTGAGACGGTTCTTTTGAGCACCCAAAACAAATGTTAAAAGCGATAGGCAAGAAATTATTCACTATGCTAGGAACTTCATAACCCAATTCCAGAATTCAGCTGATGCTTGACAGACACAGAGGCTGTTCTGTTTTTGAGACATGAGTGGAAGCTATGTCTGTTATTATCCAGTTTGAAGTTTAACAAAAAATATAAGACCAGTATAAAATTATAATCATTCAAGAATCATAATCACCTCTAAGTGTAATTACCTCCTGTACTGTCTCCGCATCTTTTTGCTTTGTTGGCCCACCTACATGTGTTGCGAAACTATCTTTAACTCTTTGCCTACTACAGATAAACCAAATGCTTTGAAGCTTGACTCTATTTACAATATTGATATATATTTACATTTGCTAAAAATGCTTTGACATACACATTTTACGCAATCTGCATCAATCTTTTGCAATAGAAAGACCCAGAGGTCATTGATCAGAGGTCGTGGTACATCTATAGTGTCTCTGCTGATAAGTTGATAACCTTTGCAAACAGTTTAGACCCAGATCAGGACCGACAATCAGTCGGTCCTGATCTGGTTCCAAACCATTTGACAGACTGATAAAGTTCCTGGAAGATTTTTTGAAAAGTAAATTTTTTTTAAAAAACAGATGACAAAATAGCATGCAAAATTTTCTAGAGTTAAAAGTCTGCCTGTGACAACTGATAACCTTAGCAAACAGTTTGAACTTAGATCAGGACCGACAGAGCCTTGTCCTGATCTGGATCCAAACGGTCTGACAAACCCATAGTGTTCCTGGAAGACTTTTTGAAATGTTTATGGAGAATACTAGGTGCATGTCTTTTGATATCAAGTTTAAAGGCAAGGCTTTGAGAACACTTGTTGAATCGCAAGGCTTGCCTAGCGATTCAACATGTGCTCTCAGAGCCGAGCCTGGTAAACTTGATATCAAAAGATGCCAACCTGGTATTCTATTTATCAGTTTGTCCATTATCGATTTTTGTGTTGATTCAGTGTCATTGGTGAAGTATTAAAAAAGTGCAACATCATCATGACCTCATAAAGACACAAGCTGTGAGATAGGCAACCTTTATCAGGTCAACATGCAACAATGCAATAAATATGAGAGGTAACTAATTAAATTCATTTCAGCTATTTTTGTAGGTCACCAAATGACCATTTCTACCAAAGATTTTGAATTCTCAGATCAGTCATTTCAGGAGATTTTTATTTTAAGTTTCCCTAGTCATAATAAACCACCAGCCCTGGTAGCCATGTTTTTTTAGGGATTCATGTTCAATTTTGATTTTTTTTTAGGATGTTCACCTTGTAAGCGTCCTGCCAGATTGAATTCAAATTTGACCATTGGTTTCAGACGGGAGAAGATGTTTCATATGAAGGTATATACATATAAGAGAAAGCAGCCATGACCCCTGGCGGCGATGTTTTGTGAAGAATCAAATTTGTTGTAGCTTTTTTGTAAAAGGGTCTATACTATTTGCAAAAACCAAATCTATATTCAGAGAAAGGAATACAATATATTTTTTTTTTAAATTGTAAAATATGACCCCTCAATGTATTCATAGGTATTCAGCAAAGGACACTAGTAGACAAGAGTTATTTAACCCTTTTCAGACCAATGGAATTTATCATTTTGCTACTTTCAAGAAATTCAGGGTTAAATAGCTCTTTGTCTACAAGTGTCGTTTGCTGAATACCAATGCAAACAGTTTGGACTCTGATGGTATTCCTGAAATAACTTTTGGAAAAAGTTGATTTTGATAAAAAATCTGCAGACGAAAAAAAAGCATAAAAAATACCCAGCAGATACCTTTAACTCCTTCTTAAATCTAGTGTCGTCTGCTGAAAACCTATGCAAACAGTTTAGACCCAGATCAGGCCCGACAAAATGTCGGACCTGATCTGGATCCAAATTGTTTGATACTCTGATGGTATTCCTGAAAGAATTTTTCGAAAAACTTGATTTTGAAAAAAATCAGCAGACAGCAAGAAAAGCATAAAAAGTACCCAGCAGATACCTTTATCTCCTTCTTTAATCTCTCCACATTTTTAATTGTGATCAGTTCATCTTGGCCGCAAAGTAAAACCATGGCATCAAAAACCAGCGTCAGTATATGGTTTAGGTGACAGTCGTCTGCATGGTCATTGTCAGATATCACAATCATTGTCAAACTGAAATACAAGGAATCTTTTGGGTTGACAAATGACGTGAGAAAACCTGTCTTTGATGATTTGGGAACAACAAAGGCGCAGACCAGCCTGCACATCGGCGCAGTCTGATCAGCCCCTTTGTTATTTGCTATCTGGAGAGCATAGTAGACAAGCTTGCTCCATACAAAATTTAATTTTTCTAGCTAGTCTTTGTAGCTAAGGAGACTGGTTTGAAACTCGCTTTGTCGGACACCCAGATGACAGGTTTTCTCGCAACAAGGCCCAAATATAGGCCTCAACCCTTAACCCTAAGGAGACCAGAAATCCAAAAATGGGTACTCTGTCAAACAGTAAAGACCCAGATGGCGGAATTACATCAGGGTCTGCACTGTTTGCTTCGACAAAATCAATCTTCAGAGAAAGAAATGTAATATTTTATATTTTTGGGGGAATTATAATCTATAATCCCTCAATATTTACAATGAATCAGCCTGCCTTAACTGTTGTTACCTGCAATATTTGGAAACAGCAGATTTGTTTTTGCCAAAAACTACCTCGCACATGCAGCCAACGCTTTCATAACATTTTGTTGCATAAAAGTATGGGGTATTTGCACTTTGACTGCATGTTTTACGAAAATTATGACTGAATGGTTCAGCCCGAATACCAGTACAAAATAGTTGATAATAATCACAGGACTGTCCACCATAGTCCATCTTGGATATGTAGAAGGTCTTCATTCCTTACTATTTGATATATCTGAAAAAGTCAAGCTCAGAGTGTAGTGTAAGGGATTGCTATTTGCTTGCATATCAGACTTACCGCCAGGGGAACACTTAACCCTTTGCCTTCTAGCTAGTGTTGCCTGTGTCGATAACCTATGCAAACAGTTTGGAACCAGATCTGGCCCGACAAAATGCCGGGTCTGATCTGGATCCAATTTGTTTGACATTCAGATGGTATACCTGAAAGAATTTTATAAAGTAGTTGATTTTGAAAAAATGAACAAGATTTTGACAAAATCAAGAGTTTACAAAAAAAATATGCAAAATTACAAAAAAGTAAGGTGATTTAAAGAACAACAACAAAAAGACCCAACTACCACTGATGGAGCTAAAAAGGATTCTTGAATTAGCTTGTGATTCTCAATTTTCATTTCAAATATGAAATTAATTTTTTTAAAGTCTCATGTTGTATGAAGAAGTTTATAATTACTATTATTATCTATGGTAACAAGACTGCTGTCTCTTTATGGATACCGAAGCCACACCCTTCTCTGTGAAGTTTGTCCCGTATGTCCTTGACAATCTATCCAGGCCTTTAGTTAAGAGTGTGTACCAAAAATTAATTTTCTTATTTCCCAACCAAAACATATGAGCACCGATCTGACAAAAGGGTCCTTTGGGCATTTAAGCAGTTTTTGTGTAATCAAAATTTCATAAAAGTCTTAATTTTCAAGATTTTACAAGTTCTTACAATACAGTCAAATTGCTTCTAACATGTAATACAATCAAAGGCGCAAACAGTTCTGATAAAATTAAGTGCTATGTATAATGTATGTTGCCATGGCAACAGCTGTATATATTGACTACACACTTTCTTTAAAACAGGGTACTTCATTTCAAATGCTTTTGTAAACACGGGATGTGCATATGTGGGCTATTTGTGCAGTCTATGCAATTGCATACACATCAAATTTACAAAAACATGGAGCATTCTTGAAATATTGCTCCTAGCGTCTTTATATTAGCGACATGCGTTGACACAATGGTGTTGACGTCAGAACGTCATTAACAGTGTTAAGTGACGTCATGGTTAAAACGCATCATCTGTACGAGTTTAAATGCTCATATCTTTATTATTTGTAAAGACAATATCTTCAAATTTTCTGTAATTGTTCACATCAGCTAGTTCTTTCTTTCTCTGTAAAAATCCCACTTTTGACTTTTATTGCCAGAAGGTCCCTTTTTTCAGATCTTGGCTCATATGTTGTGGGTACGGTACTCAAAAGAACTGTCTCAATGTAGAAAAACATGCCATTTGCCTAAAGGACTATAGAATTAGATATTTTTTAAGTATTCGGCATGCACATGGCGATTTATGTAAGCATTTAGGAATAGATTGGAGTACCGATCTGGATGATCGGTACTCGAATCTATTCCTAAATGCTTACATAAATTGTCATGCACATACTGAATTCTTAAAAATGATTGAAGTCTATAGTCCTTCAGGCATATGGCATGTTTTTCTATATAGTATTAACACCAATATCTACCACTTCCGGTCTATGAAGTACCGGCAATACGCGTAAATACCAGCAAATTGACGTATACATTTACCAGTGCGATTAGGGTACTCTCTTCCATAGGCAGTCATGATTAACAAAATTGTTGTGAGTAAAAATTGTCAATATTTTTTGACAGTTACTCCAAAGATTTGAAATATCAGTAAATGTTCTAAAATAATGAGCATCAGTTGCATGCCAAAAAGGTCTAGATGCATAAGGCAGACCCAGATTAGACTGTTACTGAAGAAGCAGTCTGGTAAGGGTATTCTGACAAGCATTTTGTGAACTTCAACTCTAAAAACCAACATTTTGTTTAAGAACAGAACGGGAAAAGTGTATTCGAAATTTGAGAACATTAAAGACTTGAATCATTTCCCTTACCTGTGTTTATCCAGAGCTCTGGTGGCCTTTTTGTTCAGCGAAGCCAAACCATTTGTGCATTTTGGTAGAGGGCATTATGAGGAACATTTCAGTGTAATAATACTGAATTGGGGCTAGTGGTTCAGGAGAAGATGCTGTTTAAAGACATTTCTTATCTAGAGCTCTGGGGGCCCCTTTGTTCAGCTGTGCAACTTTGGACCAGGGCTGTATGAGGAACATTTCTGTGAAATTATTTTGAATTTGGACTAGTGGTTCAGGAGGAGATATTGTTAAAGATATTCTTATCTAGAGCTCTGGCAACCCCTTTGTTCAGCTGAGCGGAACTATTTGTGCAATTTCTGTAGATGGCATAATGAGGAACATTTGGTTGGAATTTTTTTGAATTTGGACCAGCAGTTAAGGAGGAAATGTCATTTAAAGATATTTCTTATCTAAAGCTCTGGTGGCTCCTTTGTTTGACAGAGTGGAACTATATGTGCAATTTTAGTAGAAGCCATCATGAGGAACTATTCTGTGAAATTATTTTGAATTTTGACCAGTGGTTTTGGAGATGTCAATTATAGGTATTTCTTATCTAGAGCTTTTGCAGCCCTTTTGTTCAGCGAAATGTAACTATTTGTGCAATTTTGGTAGAGGGCATCGTAAGGAACATTTCTGCGAAATTATTGTAAATTTGAACCAGTGTTCAGGAGATGTTGTTTGAAGCAAAAGTTTAAAAGATTTCCTATATGGAGCTTTATCAGCCCTCTTGTTCGACAGAGCAGAATCATTTGTGCTATGGGGAACATTCCTGTGAAATTATTTTAAATTTGGACTAGTGAACCAAGGAGATGTCGTTTGAAGCAAAAGTTTACGGAAGGATGGATGGACAAAGGACGAAGACTGATCACAATAGCTCACCTTGAGCTTTCAGCTCAGGTGAGCTAAAAAGTCAGCAGACGTCAACTTAAGTAGGAGATATTACCTAGAGTTAACTGGAAATTTCTAAAAGCTGTGGCTGGATTTTAGGACACTTACTTTTTTCTAAAAAATTACAACATTTTCTGCTTAATTATTATTTTGAACACATCATTGTGAAATTTAAAAAAAAACTTCTTGCTGAATTATGGTAAACATATAATCATACTTTTTGCAGATAATCTTTCAGGTTCTCAATATCCTGTTTTCAAACCGGTTGAGGTGTCAAATTTTCTCTTTAATATGAGGCTTTCGCAGAATTTCCCACCTAATCAGCACTTCAAATAATTCTTTTACACAAGAGGGACAAGCTGCCCTGGATCACTCTCCTGAGTTTTGTTTAAAGCTTCATGTAGGTACAGTAAAACCTGTCTTCAGCGGCAACTCAAAGATAGACAAAACAAAGGTCTTAAAGACAAATGGTAGCTGAATGAAGATCGAAAGTATTGCAGAATTGGAGCATTCTGCAATACTTTCGACCTGCATTAAGTGATAATCAGTATTGAAAACCAATTTTTTTGTCTACTTTTTGAGTGGACGCTTAAAACAGGTTTTACTGGTTGTCGTAGGCTGACAGAAAGTACAGAAGCCATTTGAAAGCTGTTTGATCTATTAAATGATATTGAATTTAATTGAAATTATTTTGAATTTGGACAAGTGGTTTGGGCTGAGATATCGTTAAAAGATATTTCTTATCTAGAGCTCTGGTGATCTCTTTGTTCAACTGTTAGAAGCTGGAAGACATGTTGTTTGACAGATCAAGGGCACATAGCGCAGTCCGTTATGAGTCTGACTGAGTTTGATCCTGACCATGTCCCATACTTTTGTGAGGATTGATCATGCAATAATTTCTACGGCCAATCTCCTCCTTTCGGCTGATTCAAGAAGGGTTGTTGTCAGTCACAAGGCATAAGTATGTGCAAGATGTACTGGTTAACCACTTAGTCAAGTTTGCCCAAGAAAAAAGTGTGGTTAGGTGAACTGACCGTCCCGACATGACCATAGCTATTGACTGGGACATAAAGCATCAAACCAAACAAACAAATAGGCTTAAGCTTTTTTGAAAAAAAAAATTCAGGAACTCATATCAGAGTGTTAAATGGCCTGATCTGGATCCAAACTTTTCGTAATTTAAAGTTATCACAGGACTTTTTCCAGCAATTTTGGGAAAAGGCCCCTGGCCAAATTTGGGAAAAAATGATCGACTTAACATCAAAATTGGGAGAAATTAACGACATAGAACATAACAAGGTTAGCAAAATATATCCTCAAAATCAAGTTATTTTAGATTGTGCAGCGCCCTAGATAAGCTTTTGTGTCAATTGGGTATTTACGCAAGCTGGTTATCCTCAATTGCGTACTTGCAAAAACAATTGCGTAATTTCATATTTTTACGCCACGTTTTTTTTCTGTGATTACACGTTTTCTTATTGCATGAAGCCATCGGGAATGTGCTTGAATATTTATTCACTCCCATCGTCTGCCTTTCTAAAGTATAAAACTAGCGTATTTTATTGTAACTGAAGCAAATCTCATCCCCTTGTGGACATTCAAGCGTGTACATTTTGCAAAGTTTCACTTTAATCATAGTGTTTTTCCGCGAAATACTTGACTGGGCACATAAATTTTAATCATAACTGGAGTTATATTGCGCGCTCGCTAGTAAAAAAAAAATCAATACCCGACTGGCATTTGTTTATTACCTGAATGGAAAGGAAATGGACCAAATGGTACGCAATGACATTGCATGTAATTGCATACCATTCGTTAGAATTGCTTTTCGGTACGCACACATTTCATTTTATTTGCTTTTTTGAGGATTTTAATTGCGTATTTACGCAAATACGCTGCTTATCTAGGGTGCTGATTGTGTTATGTAAAGCATACCACTTAAGCACAAGTGTTTAAGTATCATTCTGATATGGGTCATTGTTTCTCATTAGTAGTAGTGGTCTCTATAAAAAAAGTAAAAAAAAGAAAAAAAAAAAAATTTTTTTTTTACTTTTGTTAATTGGGAAAATCAGACATGGTATTGGGAAAAAGGTGGCTATTTTCGATTGGGAATGGGGCTGAAATTCGGCCCCTAGAGATGGGCAAAAAATCCCCTGTATCAGCAGAAGACAAAAGTGGTCGCTAGCCAGAAAGACTCACCTGTCATGAAACACCTTCCACACGACTTTAGAATCATCTGTTATGGTGGACAAGAGCTGGACATCGTGAGTATTAGCGAACATGTGGACTCCATTTAGGGAACCAATCACAGGGTATGGCAGCTTCACGAACAAACATACATTAACAAGGATTATAATACAAGTATAACTTAATAATAAGCTTTTCAAAAAAGCTTGCCATCTTCATCATTTAACTAAAGTAGGTTGTCGTTGACTGACTGAAAGTACAGAAGCCATTTGAAAGCTGTTTGATCTATTAATCCTTAAAGCGCCAAGAAAAAATGCATCTGAAAATGTCGTCTGCTGAAGTCGTCTGCTGCAAATAATTGCCTAACATTACTGATGAATTAAGTATAGAAGCAAACAGCATGAACCCAGAACAGACTGCTCCTATAGGAGCAGTCTGATCTGGGTCCACACTGTTTGCCATAGAGGCTTCTTAAACATTTCAGCAGACGAAAAAAGCAGACGACTTTTGTTGTGATTGGCGCATTAAAGGTTAACTAACAAAGCTACCTCATCATCATCTCTTGTGTGGTTACACAATAAGACAATACAGACAGGTAATTTTAATAGAAAAGGCTATCTCGTGTTAAGCCGGTGCTACCATACAGGTTGCAAACTTAGTCAATTTTAATTGCCATCCTCAAGAGGCTGCACCCAGATTTATCCTTTTTTCAAAAACACAGTATCTCCAAATCAGCTGACTTCTGACAAAGCCATCTGATCAGGATCTACACCGTTTTCCACTCTGATTGAAAGTACATGATGTTGCACAGGTTAACAGGATTAAAATTGGAGAGGAATGTAGTACATAAAAATATTCAGAAGGACAAGGGTTGATAACTCGCTTAACCTTTGTTGCCATTGCCGAAACTTAAGTTGTCCGCTTCATGTTCATCTTTGGAAGTGAGACAAAAAACAATGTGCACCCAGAACAGACTACCCTATTGGGAGACTGATTACCTACTATATATTATGAATTCAAGGGAGATAATTCAAACAAGAAACTTTGTGTTTGATTTGATTCTTTACGTCCAATCAACAATCTTTCATTTATAAAGGGACGGGTCTTCCTGGGTTTAACCAATACTAAGTTAGGATTAATGTTTTTGCTCAAGGACACAACACAGTGACGCCAGTGAGGCTCGAACCCGCGGCCCCTAGGTGTTGAGTCAAGCATTCTACCACTGAGCCACTGCGCTCCCTCAAACAGGAAACGATACTTTCTGAGCTCCTATTTATACTACAAACATAGCTAGGAATCCATAGGCTGTTGCATTACATTTTCCAGATTTCTATTTTCTTAATAGAGCAGTTAATTTTTTGTTTATCATATTCAACCAGATATTGAGCATTCGATTGTTTGGTAGGCGTGTTATATTATATAACCCTATCAAATAATCAAAATACCTCAAATGGAGCACAGTTCCCTCTTATAAATTAGTTCAATGGAGAAAATTCAAAAAAGATGCAAAGGAGAGCAGCCATTATTGTACAGGACATAGTCCGACACGTTGCCTTGACTTGACATATTTCTCAACCTAAAATTATAATTTATCAAAAAAATATAACTGAAAGAGTTTTAAAGTTATGGGGTGCACAAGGTTTTACCTTAAAAGCTCATTCAAAGGGATGAATTCAACAAGACATCAAGAGAAAGTAACCAGTTTTGCTCATGACAAATGGCATTCATACCGCTGAAATAATATCAGTCCCTTTAAAAGCTAGTTTAAGGGAGATAACTCAAATATGATGATTAGCCTGCCAAATATTATAAAAAATATTTCAAAGGTTAAAGGAAGTTATAATGCTCAAAACCTTTTGCCGATGAACTGACTAATTCTGATCTGTCCCTGGTTTCGTTTGTTTGAAATGATTCTTTACGTCCCATCAACAATCTTTTAGTTAAACAGGGACGGGTCTTCCTAGGTTGAACCAGGACTAAGCTAGGATAAATGTGTATTGCTCAAGGACCACAACAAAGTGACGCCGGTGAGACTCGAACCTGCGGCCCTTGGGTCTTGAGTCAAGCAAGCACTCTACCACTGAGCCACTGCGCTCCATGATCTGTCCCTTGATCTGGTTGGTAAGGGGATAAAAAGTTATGTGCTATGTGTCTAAATTAAGATTAAATATGGTAGTTTCAGCATCATCTGCCTCTAAATTAATTTAATTGATCTATCATTTATTTTCAAAAGTAGGTCGGGCCTGATCTTGATCCAGCCTATTTGACACTGATGGTATTCCTGAATGAATTTTTCAAAAAAGGTGACTTTGAAAACAATAAGCAGACAACAAAAAAAACATGAAAATTTTCCTAGGGGCAAAGAATTAAAGCAAATCTTCCATACATGTTTTTCTATGTCTTGCACTGAGCAAATGATGTCATGAATTATGTAAACCAATTGGCAATTGATGAAATTCATATTTAAATGAATAACTGGTTTGCTCTCATGTGCATCAAACAGTAAAGAAAACTTTAGTAGAGGCAGGGTCAGATTTCGATTAAATCTAAGAAAATGTCATAAATTTTCCTTCAAAAAGATCTAAATTTGCAAAATTTTATCATAAGTTTATTGAAAAACCTTTTTGTCTTAACCCTTAAAGCCCAAATCACAACTGCAGCAGACAACAAATTTTGCGACATCTTTCCCAATTTTCGAAATAATAAGGTATATTTCATGAGAATTGTCTGCCAGCAGACGATTCTCATGAAATATCATGCCTTATTTGTTATTTTTGAAAAAGCGGCAAAATTAGAAATTGTCGCCTGCTGCAAATTATAGGTGGAGCTTTAAGGGTTTAACATTTTAACTGCCAGCCAAAAATGAAGCTGAAATATGCTCTATTGATGGAGTCTGCTGCAGTTTTTCGCTTTAAAAATAGATAAATTTTAACTTGCATGCAATTAGAAGGGACCCAGATCAGATTGCTCCCTATTAGTTATAAATGCCAGCTTCTATTTTACTTAACTTTTTGTATGCTGGGTAATTTTCATGCTTTTGTTGTTGTCTACTGACTTTTTTCAAAATTTACTTTTTCAAAAAATTATTTCAGGAACACTATCAGAGAGTCGAAAAGTTCGGATCCAGATTAATTCCACTAGCAAGGAAAGAGTTAAAAGCCAGCCAAAAATACAGCGAAAACTATGGTGTACTGATGTCGTCTGCTGCATTTTTTCGGTTTGTCCTCAACTATGAAATGGCATAACTTGCAGGAGATATGATTAGTCTAGACTAAGTTCAACGATGATTTTTTGTTTGATTTGATGCTTAACGTCCCAGTCAACAGCTATGTTCATATCGGGACAGTCAGTTCACCTAACCATACTTTTTTCCTGGGCAAGCTTGACTAAGCAGTTAACCTGTACTTTGTGTACATACTTTCGCTTGTAATTGACAACAACCTTTCTTGAATCAGGGGAAGGGAGGAGAATGGCCATAGAAATTATTTCATGGTTAATCTCCATGAAAATATGGGACTGGGCCTGGATCATATTCGCGACCCCTTGATCTGCAGTCAGACACATATCTGCAGTCAGACATGTATTCGACTGTGCTATGCCGACTGGCTTAGTCCAGCGATTAGGAGCCTGGTCAGGTGCAAGGCATGTCTGTAACAATTATTGCGAGTCCACAGAAAACCTGATTAGTGATAGCATGTTTGGTATGATGTGGAACATAGGAGAAAAGAGAAAATAAATAGCTGAATCTCCTGTTGATATAATAGACCCTAAACCACAGGTTTAGATAAACAAAAATTTTCAGCGTAAAATTGTAAATATTTTCTAACCCATACTATTTAGCATATGTTTTGGGTGCTCAAAAGAACCGTCTCATTGATAGGGTTCTATTGGGTACCCAAAACATATGTTTTGGTTGAGAAGTAAGAAAATTATATTTCTGTTACGTACATACTATTATAACTAAAGGCCTGTCCTATATAAACGTATCCTGAAATGCAGAGACTTAAGAACTATGGATAGGTCTCGATTGCACTAAGCGACAGCAACCTCAATAGTCTCCAATAACTCTTTTTTTTTTCTCGAACAACATGTAAGAGGAATCTTTTCTTCATCACCGATGCTACATGTTTGGAGGGTTAAAGACTGACCAAGACTGCTCTTACCATACATAGAGCATAATCATTCAGTACAGTGTAAACAGTGCCCTGTACAGGGTTTTAACCTACCATATCTACTTACCTCCTCCTACAATCCAATTACGATATAATGTTCTGACATGACAGAAAAATTGTTAACTGGGATGTAAAGCATTAACTATAAATTGTTTGCTTCAGCTTAGTTACTGTGGATGGAAGAGCGCTGTGTTGTGTCCTTGAGCAAGACACTTACACTTTATACGCTGCTTTAGTACTGGTTTAACAGGAAGACAGATAATCGTCCCCACATGGATTTAAAATAGTTGACTGGGACGCAAATCATGTTTACATAGGACGTTTTTCCAGAGTAGTAATTTACGTCGACACCGTGCAATTATGAATGCATATTTCCATTTTTCTAACGATTAAGACAGCATACTCATGCCGAATGGACAAAGCATAAATTCTATTTTCAATACTGCATATATGGATGAACTTACTGGCTTCAAACTACCCTTTTGGCGAGTGAAAACTGGAACTCCACCCGATGTTGTTAGACAGAACAAGTAGGCGGCCATTTTCAAACAAAATTATTGAGCATGCGCACTGACGTTGTGCACAAGGCGCTGTGATTGAAATGTGTATTGAACTGTCAAATGTACCAAAACAAAATGGTAAGTTAGATATACCACGAAAAGACTGGTGTCAACGTACGTGCAGTCATATATTCGAGGCATTCCCCTCCATAGTCACACACAGGGTTAAAGCTGTCGTTTTTCCTCTGCTAGAAAAAACACGTGTTTATTTCGATCGATAAAACCACTTGCCATTGTCCCCAACCAAAACATGCAGAAAATATGCCTGTTCCAATGCATGTGCGTGCAGATGCTTGGGATGCATATATCGATTATGTAATTTTGTCATCATCTTGAAAACTCCACAAGAATAACCATTGGTTTTCCTGTGCCAGTCTTTGCAGAAAGTAAGATTTGGGCAGCCAGAAATCTTGCAAAATCTACTACAAGGTGGGAAATTCTAAATACAAAAGATTGTGAGTATATAAGATTTTCTTTATATTGATTGATTGCTGAGATTTTTAAGCAGGCGTTTGTTATACCACGATAAGTGTTATTTTATGCTAAAGATAGAATTTTAATTCTTGTCATGACCGTAGAGAATTTCTAATTCTGTGCCGGATGCCGCGGCCTTATACTATGTAAGCTTAATGGTTTTTGCAATAATGTTCATTATCACTTGCCTGATTTATTGGATTTTTCGTATTATTTGGTATAAAGGAATAATGGACTGTGACAGTTTGAAGTTTGTTTTTGTTGTAATTCACAAAGACTGACAGGCAACTATATGTAGGTGATCCTAATTTGCATATCTTAGACATTTAGTTTGAATAAAACATAAGATCTTAAATGTTGATTTAAAAAGAATTACAATTCTGCAAACTAAGATGCTATTTACTCTTGACAGGATAAATGTAAGCATGTATTGAATTTGACTGTACACTTTAACAGCGAGGGTCGACCTAGAGTTTTGCTAGATGTGGAATCTTCTCCGGGAACTAATCTCCAGGGAAATGTCAGAAGTGCAGTTTGATTTGGAAATAATTAAGTTCTTTTGACCTCTAAAGTATTAAATGGAAATTTCTTAAATAAATCATTTATATCAAACATGATGGAAGATTCCATCTGTCAACAATGGGTTTTAAAACACAGTTAAGCGAGTGTATTTTTTTAACCAATACTCATTACCACTCAGTTTCTTTGGGAGTCATCATATGAGTCAATTTATAAGAAAGATGATCCATATCTCATAGGCTCAGGCGATTCTGCAATGTCCTATTTTGTACTACATGTACTACTTTGAATCATAACAGGGCAAAGGCTTGTTACACATGTAGTGTGAGATGGGGTATGCATACTTTTCTCTATCTATCCTATCCTTTTTTCTCTCTCCCTTTCTCTCTCTCTGGAGAGACAGCTCAATGTGACTGAAGTATTGTTGACTTGGGAGTTAAACAATAGCTTCATTATATTGCATTCCAAATATGACCTTACAAATTACAATAAATGTTGTATTAGTTCATACAGCAAAAATTAATTATTTTTCTCTGTACGAACTAATAAAATGAAATCCCTGTGATCGCTAAAAAGTATGCAGAATTTGCCCAGAATGAGGTGTCTCAGTGTATAGTTTAAGCCTAAGCGCATATGATATGTGTCTAATATATGATTAAAGAATGAAACCATGAATATTTTTTTTAAAAAAAGTCACGATAATCCCTGTGCTGCCTCAAAGAATTGTTTTCCACTAAGATTATAAGACGTGCAATACATGTATGCACCCCTGAATAATTAACATACAAGACAAACTTATTCTTTCACCCGACAGTGGGCTAGCTCTACTATGTAAAGCTGGCATATATCGCAGCAGTGTCTATTTATTTCATTTTGAGAAATGATGATAGCATGTAGATTCTATTCTACTCAGATCACTGGAAAACACAGATCACAGAATTTGAGAAGAGATAAGTCAAATATATGTATAAGATCGGCACACTTTTTCTGTTTCCACAACTTACATTTCAGCGCATGCTTATTCCATTTAAAGTCCCTGTATAATCAATGTAGAACTGGGTCAAATGTCACAGAATCATGTTTTGAAGTGCCACTACATGTATTTAACTCTCATCATAGCTTAAGCAATGGAAAATGAACTATTTCATTAGAAAGCCTGTCCATCGGGATTTGAATTAGTACAAGGTCTTTAGTTAAGTTTTGAGAATTGGATATATCATACTACCTCAAAGCCAGCAACAGTGTTGGATGCACATGCTCATCTTTGCATACTGTACCCCGCACAGTCACAACAGGTATTCTCGTGTAGCGTCCCATGCTCTTCGTGTCGTTATAAAGAGAATTCGTGAGATCCAGAACAATTTTATATGGTTGCGATCACGATAAGCGAAAGTGATGAGTTCATAGAAGTTTTTTTCCATGAAAAGGAGAAAGCGGTTGCCCGGGCAATTATGTTTTATGTGCTAACTTGCTAAGTCCGCTCTCATGCGCAAAGGCCACCACATGCTACCCAAAAATCTTAAAGCAACATCAAGTTCATCAACACAATCATGGTCCTGACAGCGGCGTCTTTGATCTAAAATCCATGCTGTCTCTGCCCTTTTGTCTGCGGCTGATAATATTAGTGATCTATGACTGCAACAAAGTCGGGCACATACATCTACAGTCATGGGGATCAGAAAGCAAATATTCTGAGATGTCACAATCATCTCAAGGTCTTTACTTTTTTTCAAATACAAGGCTACATAAGTGGGGCTGTCACCCTAAATTAAGACATGCACCTTAAATTTATCTACATATTCCTTCTATGTGTATATGGGAAATTAGCAATTAAGGCAGTGGCAATTTTCTGCGGATGCGCAGGCTCATCTGAGCCTTCCCTGCTCACATATGCGATGGGTACCATAATCTCATGAACTTGCTCATTTCATGAAAATACCAATATAAATAAATACATTATGATGCAGGATTGTGCTATGATCAATTTATTTCTTGGTATGTACGTCTGTGCATACATTATCTCGGTAATGCAGCACCTTTGGACCTTCAATATGCACTTTCATGAGGACAAAACAGACTTGCTGCAATCAGCTCAACAGTTTGTTAAAATGTTCCATTTTGAGGGGTCTGTTTTTTGAATAAGTTGATACGATAGGAAAAGCCATTATTACATATACTTAGAAAACCGCCGACATGTCAAGTATTTTAAACACAAAGTTGGTACATGGGCCTGAGTCTCCATCCACTTCAAACTTTATGTTGTTAGTGAGCAGCAAGACCCTGGCGAGATTGCGCAAATGCACATACTCTTCTGAGCCTTTGCTGATCACATCTGTTATGAGAATCAGCAGGGCCAGGTTCCAGCTCATGTGGGGCTGATTTCATATAGCGTCATTCACTGAGCTACATCAGATTTTATTTTGTTAGTTAAAATACTCCAAAAACGACACAAAAAATTTTACTTTTCAACTTTGAGTGTCTTTACCATCCACCCCTTTGTCAGTGTTAACTTGACGGAACCTATTTCATGAGTGGATCCAGACATTTTTCTTGACCTGTGTCAGTTGGCATCAGACTGAAATTCTGACTCCATATATGTTTGAGACCTTACCGAGTCAGGTTGGACGATTTGTCTAAAACAATTTTCTAGTTATATCATGCCTATATAAGCAGATTAGAAAACAGTGTGGAGCTATGGCCCCTAGAAATGTTGGACAACTGTCACATGATTGCATTTTGTTGTCTGGAAATTGAATAATCTTGTAAATAAACCTAGCTGAGACTCAGTAGAATATAGTTGGGTCTGTACTGCTTGCTTTGATGTATACATAGACAGAAAGGCCACCATATTCAACACAATAGGGACACATGCTTCTATATTAAGGCGCACATAGAGTTATACTATCTTCTTATTTTCAGTCAATCGAGTGGCGCAATTGCATTAGATAAACACATTTTTGAGCCTAAAATTGTTAATATTTTCTTAACTATCAGTTTTTACATATGTTTTGGGTGCTCAAAAGAATCCTGATGGTTCTTTTGAGTACCCACAACAAATGTTTTGGTTGAGAAATAAGAGAAAATATTTTTTGGTACATTCTCGTTACCAATAAGACCTGATTATCAATATAGATTTATCATTGATTTAACCCATATAAACTGAATGGAATTTCCCACTCTTATTAATTGAACCAAATTAATCTGTTTTAAGGGTTGTTTGGTGGTATTATTCATATTTATTCAAATATTAATAGAACATTCTGAAAGCAAACAGTGGAGACTATGATCTGACGCTGCATTCTGTGGCTTCTGATCTGGGTCTGTTCTGTTTGCCTTTGTCCCACAAAAAAGGACACTAGGCTTATATGGGTTAAAAAAGTTATGCTCAAGTTGAAGAGTACAATGTATGTATCAATTTTTAAATTCAAACCAAGTTGGTCCCTTACAGTGTAGATATATATTGTTTTTAGCCTTAGTTTAGAGAGTGTACCAAAAAAATAATTTTCTTATTTCTCAACCAAAACATATGTTGTGGTTACTCAAAAGAACCGTATCAATGAGGGGGTTTGTTTGAGCACCAAAAACATATGTTTAAACTGATGGATTAGAAAATATTTAAATTTTTACACTCAAAAATTTTGTTTATCAAAACCTATGATTGACGATATTGAGTAGTTACTGGGTCACACATGGTAATCTGAATGCTATAAAGAATTGGGGTAGGGATAAGGGTACTTGAGCAACCAATGACGATGTACCCCCTACAGGCTGCTTTTATGCAATTATGCTTCGCATATCATTTGTAGCTCACCCATTGAAACATCTGTTTAATATTCAACACAAATTATATACAGGCCCCTTTCTTTCAAGCGATATCAATTGATGCGAAGTTGACAACACCCAATTTTTCACAACAAAAAAGTCTGTGCGCCTTATAAGGGCATTATGTACATGTGATTTACATCCCTGTATGTTATCTTAAGTTACACCTTATTAATTCTTTGCATGATGGGTAATTTTTTCAAAAAAAAAAAAGTCGTCTGCTGTTTTTTTTTCAAAATTAACACTGTCAAAAAATTATTTCAGGAATGCCATCAGAGTGTCAAACAGTTTGGATACAGACCAGGCCCGACATTTTGTCGGGCCTAGTCTGGGTCCAAACTGTTTGCAAAGGTTATCAGCAGACGACACTGGCAAGTAAAGAGTTGAATAGGCACCTGGAGGGGACAGCTGCTTCACTGAGGCACGCGACAAAACCCTTATCTACACTATAAACACATTTTATGATCTTTACGATATCATCATCCAATCAGGATGCAGTGTATACAAACAAATTACTTCTGCTGCAGCTCTGGATAAGACGAATATCCAGACATCTATAGTTTGCTATAGTTAACCCTTATCTCACTATTCACAACAATTGTCGTCTGCTTCCTTATCTGCTTATGTACTTTGGTGGCCTAAATTGCAAACAGTATGGGCCCAGGGCAGACTTAACTCCCTTAGTCTGATCAGCATTCATAGTGTTTGCTCGCTGTGATGAAGCATTTGAATATATGCAGCAGATGTAATAAGCAGACAGCATTTTCGGGATAAAAAAACATTGCCAAGACCAGACTGATCATGATAAAATCTAGTCTGATATATATGCAGCAGATGCAATAAGCAGACAACATTTTCTGATTAAACTTTTGGGCAGGTTATGGGTTAAAAGAAAAAATTAATTGTGGTATTGTTCTTGTGGAGGAATAAGAAAAATATTGACATTTTATATTTTCAAGAAATCCAAGCCGCGATATTTTAAAAAAAAAAAAAAAAAAAGTTGTAGCCCAAACTTTTGTCATTTGCAGCAGTCGGCAGTTGTCATGAGTTATGCTTGAAGAATTTAAAAGGACTAACAATTTTTTTAGTGACAAATGACAAATGAAATATACACCTAAGGAATCTTCTAACGCATACACTTTTGTTTTGGCATTTTCCCTGAAAACCTGATTTTTGAATTTAAAAATATTTTGGAATACATTAGAACAATGTTTTCCGGTAATACATGATTATTTTCAGAGACATCTGATTCAGAACTTTTAAAATATGGATGTTTGAGTTGAAAACTTCAAAAAACGAAACTCGCAAATTTACGATTTTTCAAACAAATCAATACGGAAAACAGAATAGCAATTTGTCACTTCGATTTTATGAGGTATGATTTTGAATTATTTTCAATCGTAAATCAGTTTGCATTCTATTATGTATAAAATAAAAAAAAAACATCTTCTTTATCTATAAACTTATACAGATTACACAATGTAATACGCAGATAATTCCTGACAATCGCATTGCATATGTGCTTGATCGGGTTTCAATCAGTGTAGCAGGATGGCCATTGTAAAATATTTATCCTGCTAGCTTACAGCAGAGCCGTGCGGATGGTGCTTGCAGAGGGGATTTTAAAAATTGAACTAAGCAAACACATGAAAAAGTAAGTGAGTATGACTAGGAAACACCACAATCACACACTGTAGACCAACCCGCAGCACCATGAGGAAGAGACACAAAACACTAACTGTCAAATTACATTAAAAGGCAATTAAAGTAAAGCAACCAGCTATCTTTCTTTCCCAGCTAGATGATTGCAAGACTAGAAACTAAGCAGTGCACAACAAAACAAGGACCAACCATTCCCCCCCCCCCCCCCCCCCCCCCCCCATAAAACAAGGGAGGCAACAATAAACAATGAATCAACAACAGTTCAGAACCACCGACTTAGAATACTCAGCCGAAGACATTGGGGCTTAAATTAATTTTACAGCCAAATATTTGCCCTAGATTCTGCTGTTGTCAAACACGAAAAAATGTTAAGCTCGCGTGGAAGCTTCTTTTCTTATCCAATGTGTCACCACGGGGAAATAATCAAATATATAACATACTTTGATGAAACAAAGAAAATGGTTCACAACTCACTGACAGTCAAGAGTTAAAGACCCCCACCAATTGAGCCACAGTGGGCCTAGCTAAAGAGACTGAACATCAGGCGCTGACCCACCGATGAAAGTGATATGCCATAGTCGTCATGGAGTCTGAAGTCTGACCCATCGTAAATTTCATGCATTTCTTATTCCGATTGACTTTTGTTTGTTTTGGTAAGCATAGCAAGTGAAATTAAAATAACCTCACTTAAACATACTTGAGCCGAAAAATTCCATTTTTTTGTGACTTTCGATTTCGACCCTTTCCAATAAAATAAGCTGTTATTTGCATAATACCCGAGGTATTGTTTTGAAATTTGCACAAATGATGTGAATTATATTGAATTTTTCTTTAACAACAGAATTTTATAATTGTTAAACATAATTAAGATTTTGTAGTAAATTGTTTACTGTATGCGTTAGAAGATTCCTTAAGTATATATATTGCACACAGTAAACATATATCATAAAATCGCTCTAGCAAACAGATTCATTAATTAATATAAATTTTGAACACTTTGTTTCAATGATAAATTATGGTATATTGAATAGCCAAACTGAGCAAACAATGTAGACCCAGAATGTCCCAGATCTACACTTTTTGCCATTCAGTCATTTATTATGGACTCATCAGTATAATTATTATTAATTCACTTCCCACCATTCATGATAATTGTCCTCTGCTCTTTCATCTAGTCATATACTTTGGTTGCTTATATTGCAAACAAGTTTATTCATAAAAGTAGTCTAATATGCAGCAGACATGCAGACAACATTTGAGCCGAGACATGAGATTTCCAACAATGTGGTATGTGCGACCAGCAAAGCCTCAGATCAGCCTGCACATACGCACAGTCTGATCAGAGCCTTTGCTAGTCGTTTGAATATTCAGTGATTGTTAAGCTACTGACTGAACAGCATTTAGAGTTTTTAAGCTTAAAAGGAGGCTGCACAGGCTCGTCTGAGTCTATTCATGTCAAAATACCACATTGTTGGAAATCTCATGCCGCAGCTCATTTTATAAAAAAAAAACATTGGCAGGATAAGGGTTTAAGAAGATGCAACAAAATTTGCATGGGTGAAAGTTTTCAGGATTATTCCTGAATTCAGGATTTTGAGGCTGCATTTCCATAGAAAGTCAGCCTCAAAATCCTGAATTAGGCAGAATCTAATGGCTTCTTTGATATGATTTAAGTTAACATATAATATAAAAACAATTGACCATTTAAATTTTGAAATTGTTGATATTAATAGTCATTGTGCAAGTTTTAAGATTTGATTTTCAAAAGTTCAGGATTTTGGAAATTTTGAACTTTTACCCGTGAACTTGTCACCTGCTGCAGTCATGATTGATGTCATATAAGGATTTAAGATGGAATAACCTCAATGAGGCTAGTCCAATGAGGAACTTGGTATGAAAACAAAGAATTATCTTGAATCTCTGCCGATGTAATTACAGTCATATCTGCCTCTATGACTGCAGACGTAAATATACCATCTAATTATGTCGATATACCCTGTTGGTTAGTGATTACTGTGCCACGTGCCCGCTCTTTGTGTGGCTCGAAAGTTAGATGAGTGTTACTTCAGGCGGAACAAAGAGTTTGTGACGAGATGAATGGGTTAACTATAACATAGCTCAGGGCAATTGGCAGATGACTGTTTTTATATATATTTTTTTCAACACATTCTACAATATTATTAATTTAATTGATGGCAATTAAAAAGACTGATATTCTGATCTTTATATTTTGATTTTGGGTGCAAAACTATTTTCCATTTGTAGTCTGCTAACACTTGACTACACTATCTTGAAACTAAGAGACCCCTTTAAGCCTTGTATTGAAATCTTCCATTATCATATATATGGGACTTGGATTCATTTCTGACCCTTTGTGCGAGAATTAATTAACATGTAGTCTGCAACTGACAATACTAAGTGGTGACATGATTTTCACATAATATTATTTATTATTTCTTTGTGGGAACAACTAAAAATGTAAGGCCTGTTTCAGAAGAAGAAAAAATTGATGCAGGCAGTTGTCATTAAGGCCAGGTCCCCAGGTTATAAAACTTTTTTCATGCCCATGCAACTCAACTGAGCATGAAATTTCAACTGCTTATTAAAGCTAAAATACTGAAAATTAAGATTTTTCTCTTCTGCTTATAACACTTAGATGTTGTATTCATCTTGCTAATAAATGTATGTTAAAATGCCAACAATTGTTGGAATTTTAACATTAATAAACAGTTCAGTTTAGATGAAAACAGTTTTATAACCTTGGGCCCTTTTTATGAGCTGACCTGAGCTTAAAATGCTCAAGATGAGCTTTTGTGATTATTGACACCTGTTGTCAAACTTTTGCTTCTAACAACATCTCCTAAACTGCTATATATTGTAGTCGGATTTTGACCAAACTTGGCAGGATTGATCCTTGTATGGCCATCTTTGATTAAAATGCAAGGTTAAATCAGCTCAAAACAATTTTTCAGAAACCAGCCATGGTTTTAAGCTAACTTAAGAGAAATATATCTGTCAAATTTCTGAAATTTTCGGCAAATGATACCCTTTATTATTCAAAATAAAAAATGTTAAGAAAAGAAAAACACTTTTCCTTAATTTGGAGACACTGTTTGTTTATTCTAAAACTGTTTGAGGTGATGAAATTTTACCACTGTATATATCGGATCAAGACATGTGTCTGCAAGTTATTTCTTCCTGTTTGTGTTGTATACTTAAACTATAAAAGGGAAACCTTGTGCACTCCATAACTGATGTTAAACAAGTTGAGAAAAAGTGACAAAACGCGAGGCTTGCCAAGCATTTTATCACTTTTTTTGGCGACAAGTTTGATAAATTCAATAATACAGGAACTAGAATGTTAGATTCTATTTAATTACTTTGAATCGACATTTTTGCCATCTTTAATGCAATGTTATAATGGACCTCATTACATTACACTACTAAATTTGTAAACCAGGAGTGGTTTTTTGATTTTATTGCAGGGCGTTATATCACTCCCAGACACAACGTCATGTGATAAACTTGGATAATATTACATGTAACATGTACATGTAGTGTTATGTCAAGTTGGTGAGTCACAAATATGCTTGCTTGTTATCTCCCTAAAGTACCGGTAAGCTCCAAACTCTATGATTATGATATATGTCAGTTGCATATCAGAATAGTTGTTGCTTTCTGTATAAGTTATCTCCCTTGAACTATTAACTTTAAAAGCCAATCCTTGTGCACTCAATAACTCTATTTGAGTTATCTCCCTTGAACTATTAACTTTAGAAAGCAAATCCATAACTCTCATACACTTTGGGATATCAGGTCAAGAAGGTGGGTCACATGAAAGAATCAGGTTGCTCCCCTTTGCTTCCTATGTGAGTTATCTCCCTTGTACTATTAACTTTAAAAGCAAATCCATGTGAGCTCCATTACTCTCATACATTTTGATAATATTGGGTATGAAAGAATCAGATTGCTCCCCTTTGCTTCCTATTTGAGTTATCTCCACATAATATACTTTTGTTCAATTTTAGATACAGTGTACATTGTATTTTGATAATATTTTGTATGGATATATACTTGGTCAGTGGATGATCTGGTTCCAATCATTGGAACAGACTACCCACCATCTTGGCCTATATAGTAGGGGAGTTACAGTGCTGACAGTTTGGTCTGTGTGAAGAAGGAGGAACCCATTTTCAGAAATTATGTGACATGCTTGCCATGGGTGTGAGCCAACATGTAATAGTTATACCATGGGTTGTCCGCCTGTACGTGGAGATAATCCACGAGCTTTAGCGAGTGGATTATCTTTCGTACAGGTGGACAAACATGGTATACTATTTTATGCCACCTACATCAGTGTAGACATTGCACATCACGAGATATTTCGTGCTAAATTTGGTAAGGTAGGTATAATGGCAGCAATTTAGTAAAATGTACTGATTTCGGCTAGGTTGGATTAGCTTTTTGCACACTTGGTAATTTTGCTTGTTTTTCATCTTGTATATTTTATTAACTTTTTAAAAAATAAGTTGTATCATACCATTTATTTCAGTTGATTTGCTACCGGGCCGCGTAGCGCAGTCGGTAACGTGTCTGGCAACAGATGCAAGTCTGACTGCAGATCCAGGGGTCGCGAGGTCGATCCCGGCCCGGGACCATACTTTCGTGGAGATTGATCATGAAATAATTTCTACGGTTATTCTCCTTCCTTCCGCTGAATCATTCAAGAAGGGTTGTTGTCAGTTACAAGCGAAAGTATGTGCACAAAGTACTGGTTAACTGCTTGTTCAAGCTTGCCCAGGAAAAAGTGTGTCTAGGTAAACTGACCATCCCGCCATGACCATAGCTGTTGACTCGGGACGTAAAGCAACAAAACAAACAAACAAAACAAACAATTTCAATTGATCTGATAGACTGCATGGAAAACAGTTTAAATTCTTTAGAAGCCAGCTGATCTGGATCTAAACTGTTTGCCAAAAAAGGATATATCCCGATACAGTAGGGCAAGGGTTTATGACATAGCCAATCAGATTATTGGTAAAATAAAAATGATGCATCCGAATTTGAAATGTAGGCAAGCTAAAGCAGTTAAAATAGAGTTCCGAGGCTAATAACCGCAAGCTCATGCAACTTTGATGTACCATAAATGCCTAAAAATTTTCTGAAATAAAAGATTTCCAAATTATAAAATTAATGAAAGAAAAAGCTGAAATGCATTTTTTTTATAACAGCTCATATGATTGCTTTTCCTGTTGTTTTTTTATGCTCCCAAAGGAACTTTGGGAGGCATATAGTAATCGCACTGTCCGTCCGTCCTTCAGTCCGTCCGTCTGTCCCGCTTTCGTGTCCGGTCCATATCTCCTATATTCTTTGAGGTAGGAATTCCAAATTTGATGTGTGGATACATCTTGGAATGGCAGAGTGTCGCGTACCATTTTCTGGTCACTGTGACCTTGACCTCTGACCTAGTTTTTAGAATAATCGTGTCCGGAGCATATCTTTTACATTATTTGAGGTAGGAATCTCAAATTTGGTGTGTGGATGCATCTTGGGATGACGAAGTGTCGTGTACCATAATTGGGTCACTGTGACCTTGAACTTGACCTCTGACCTAGTTTTTAGAAACTGCATTGAATCTGGTGCATATCTCCTATATTCTTTAAGATAGGAATTCCAATTTAGGTGTGTAAATGCATCTTTGGATGACGGGGTGTCACATGCCATTCTTGGGTCACTGTGACCTTGACCTCTGACCTAGTTTTAAGAATCATTGTGTCCCGAGCATATCTCTTATATTCTTTGAGTTAGGAATTCCAAATTTGGTGTGTGGATGCATCTTGGGATAGCGGAGTGTCATGTACCATTTTCGGGTCACTGTGACCTTAACCTCTGACCTAGTTTTTAGAATAATCATGTCCAGAGCATGTCTCTTATATTATTTGAGGTAGAAATCTCAAATTTGGTGTGTGGATGCATCTTGGGATGACAAAGTGTCAGGTACAATAATCAAGTCACTGTGACCTTGTACTTGACCTCTGACCTAGTTTCTAGAAACTGGTGCATATCTCCTATATTCTTTGAAATAGGAATTCCAAATTTGGTATGTAAATGCATCTTGGGATGCCAGAGTGTCACAAACCATTTACTGGGTCACTGTGACCTTGACCTCTGACCTAGTTTTCAGGAATTATTGTGTCCAGAGCATATCTCCTATATTATTTGATGTAGGAATCCCAAATTTGGGGTGGGGATTCCTCTTGGGATGGCGGAGTAGTGCATACCATTTTGAGTCACTTTGACCTTGACATTGACTTCTGGCCTCATTTCTAGGTTTTTCGTGCTATATTACAGCTTACTTTCCTCAAATGTGTCTTATGCTAGACCAATTCCTTTGGGGGCATTCGTCACGTGTTTGTGACATTTCTTGATATATCCGAATATAAGACTCTGCGTACTAATCAGACCTCCAGATAAGAGTGTGAAATTAATTTTCTTATTTCTCAACCAAAACATATGTGGGTACTAAAAGCGAACTACTGACAAAGCTTGAGCTTGAGGACCTCATTTTGAGAGAAGACTTCACTGGTTTGGGCATGTGGAACGCTTTTGTGGTGCAGTCAGTACAGCATGTGATATAGAGATTGATGGCAGGCAGGGGCAGGGAGGCCCAAGCTTACATGGAAGAAACTGACGGAGAAAGACTGCCGTGAGTGGAAGCTCAAGACAGTTGACCCTCAAGAAAGGAGCACCTGGAGATAAGGTGTTTACCTGGAAAAGGGACACGGATTATGATGATGATGATGTTGACTCAGAAGAATGATCTCAGTAAGATAGTTCTTTTGAGCCCCCAAAGCACATGTTTAAACATTAGTGGATGAGCAAATAATTAAGATTTTATGCCAAAAACTTTGCTTATGTGGACCCTTGACTGATGGGCTCTTTAATACTATAAGCTTAGGATGGTTCATTATATACATGTACATCAAGGGGTCATATGTTAGAACTTTCAAACTAGGATGTATTTCTGTGCTATCATAGCCCTGCTTTGAAAAAGTGGGGCTATTCTGGAGTTGGGTATAATGTCAATCATCATTCCGTCACAATTTCGTTTCTGCTCAATACCTTGAGAAAAGAATGATAGAATTTTAACAAATCTAGTACATGCACACACTGGTAAATGTATATGTTGATTTGCTGGTATTTACGCTTATTGCCGGTACTTCATAGACCGGAAGTGGTAGACATTGGTGTTAAATCATATATAGAAAAACATGCCATATGCCTAAAGGACTATAGAATTAGACCATTTTTAAGTATTAGGCATGCACATGGCGATTTATGTAAGCATTTAGGAATAGATTCGAGTACCGATCTGAATGATCGGTACTCGAATCTATTCCTAAATGCTTACATAAATCACCATGCACATACTGAATACTTAAAAATGATCTAATTCTATAGTCCTTTAGGCATATGGCATGTTTTTCTATATAGTATGAACACCAATATCTACCACTTCCAGTCTATGAAGTACCGGCAATATGCGTAAATACCAGCAAATCGACGTATACATTTACCAGTGTGATGTATATTCATTGATATTGAAAAGATCTAGGTTGGGATTGTTACACATCATTTATCGAGTTATGGCCCTTGATTGTTGTTAGATTTTCGATCATAATTTCATTTCTGCTTGAGAACAAATTGATAGAATTCACCAAATTCTATATACGTATACATTAATATTGACAAGATCAAGGTTGAGATCATTATGCATCATTTGTAACACAGTTATGACTCTTGAATGTTGTCAGATTTTCTCAATATCTTGAGGACAAATGGATATATAGTTTCACTAAATTTTATATATGCATATATAGTATACCAACAAGATCTAGGTTTGGATTAAGTGTTACCTGTCATTTTTCGCTTATTTGTAACAGAGTTAAATTGTGGCCCTTGATAGATGTCTGAATTTCGTTTCCCCTCAATAGCTTTAGAACAGATGACGCAGAGTTTCACCAAATTTTGTATATGTATTGATATTGACAAGATCTAGCTTGAGATTGTTACCTGCCATTTTTCGCAAATTTGTAACAAAGTTATGGTCCTTGATTGATCTCAGAATTGGTTTCCACCCAATATCTATAAAATTAATGGACAAAATTTACCAAATTTTGAATATGCATTAATATTGACAAGATCTAAAAAATCAAAAGAGCAGAAATGTGGCTATTGCCAGATTCTCTGACAATTCTAGTTCTTGTATTGTTATGCAATGAGCAGAATTGGGTACCAGATAAATTACAGGTTTGAAAATCAGGGCTTATGATAAATGTAAATCCCTGCTTTTGACTACAAATTTTCCACAGAATCCACTCAAATGATGTACAGTAAAACCTGTCTAAAGCGACCACTTTAGAATAGACAAAACAAACGTCTTAATGGAAAATGGTAGCTTAATGAAGGTCCAAAGTATTGCAGAATGCTCCATGGGGAGCATTCTGCAATACTTTTGACCTGCATTAAGCGATAATCAGTATTGAAGAAAAAAAATTGTGTTCTTTTTGAGTGGCCGCTAAAGACAGGTTTTACTGTATAGCAATAGCTGTTGAAAGGGATATAAAATCCCCAAACAAACTTAGCATGGGCGGATCAAGAAAGTTTTTTTAGAAGGGGTCCGGTCCAAATTTTAGTTTTTTTGGTTTATTTTAGTTGATGAGGAGATGCATATACCACTGAAAGCCCCGCCAGCAAAACGCCATTTAGATGGCATTTCACTGTCGTGCCAATGATGGCCCAACATTGAATGCTGGCTTGGTAGCTTTGTGATTTTTCAAGGGATCCGGAACAGTATTGCTAAGAAACCCTATATATTTGTGATTTTTCAGGAGAGGTCCAGACCCCCTTGTCCCCCCCCCCCCTCCCCCTCTCTGGATCCCTGCATGAAAAGAACGGATCATGATGAAATCTTCAGCAGGAAAAAGGTCTTTAATATTGCCTATGTAGCTAAGAGGGCCATTTTCTCCTCCATGGGCCCATATAATGGTTGTAGATACCCTGTGCTTGAAACAGGATGCTGATAGTAACCATGGCAACCATATGTAAATTTACTTTATGACAGATGGCAACTTATCTATACATTGATAGAAGACATTTACAATGTTTGTGCAGGACAGTTATTCAAACAAAAGAAGCAATTATACATCAGTTTATCTAGTTTTCCTACCAAGAATATATTTTTATTGAACAATAGCAAAGATATCAGTTCATATCAGCTTCTGATTGTCACAGTCTTTGTTTGCCATGCTTAAAAATTGCAGCCCACCAAATCATTGCCTAGGTGCTTTGCAGCCTACAAACTCAAGCTTTGCAGCCTACAAACTCATTGCCAAGGTGCGTTGCAGCCTACTAACTCATTGCCAAAGTGATTTGCAGCCTACCAACTCATTGCCAAGGTGCGCTGCAGCCTACTAACTCATTGCCGCTTTGCAGCTTACCAACTCATTGTCAAGATAATTTGCAGCCTACCAACTCATTGCCAAGGTGCGCTGCAGCCTATTAACTCATTGCCGCTTTGCAGCTTACCAGCTCATTGTCAAGATACTTTGCAGCCTACCAACTCCTTGCCAATGAGCTTTGAAGCCTACCAACTCAATGCCAAGGTGCTTTGAAGCCTACCAACTCAATGCCAAGGTGCAGGTCAAATATGCGAACCAAATCATTGGAAAATCTATTATTGACTTGTGAGAATTCTTATGCTATGGAATCATCCACTACTGCTAGGTTTTACAACTTTGGATAAACAAAGTTTGTATAAGTGCATTTAATGAGGAAAAATATTATGATAGGAAAAAACGTCATCCAATAGAAAATTACAGGTGCTATAAAATCCAGTCTAAAACTATCCACATGTGAAAGGGGGAAATCTTTTCGGAATCAACTAGGACGATTCAACATCACAATAAAATTGATTGATTGCAAACATGCCATGAACATTTGCATCTATTGGTATATCACTGTAACTGTGCAGGCTGGCCCGGAGGTTATAAAACTTATTTCATGCTCAACTCAGCTGAGCACAAAATTTATCCTGCTTATAAATGTTAAAATGCCAACAATTGTTGGCATTTTAACATTTATTAGCATGATAAATACAACATCTGAGAGACTTAAAGCAAGAAACTTCTTTATTTGTCTGCATTATAGTCTTTATGAGCAGTTGAAATTTCATGCTCAGTTGAGTTGAGCAAGAAAAAAGTTTTATAACCTCAGGGCCTGGTTTGAGCTGTACTAGCAACATTGCTGCACTTGAAGTGACAAAGTTTCCTCAATTAAAACTTTTAAATCATTTAACATATCAAGACTTTTAATGGTTCTGAACGGGACAATTAAATTTCAAAATGCTTTTTGTAAATAAATGTTAAAGGCAGCTAGTACTTTCAAGATCAAATTTGCTACCAATCAAGAATTTTTACTGACGGGTATGTAAATACTGAAAAATTCCAAGTCAAAGGGGGGAATTCCACATGGTACAGGTAGATTTTCCACATTACATGATAAAGCCCATGTTTATCCCTCAGCACTTTTTTTTTTCAAAATAAATTGTGTTTTTCTTATGTTGCGTCTCAGTTACCACAGTTTAAGGGAATCTCATTGGCTAATAACTATCTAATTAAGGAAGATTAAACTTACCTTCCCAAACTTTAAACTGATTTAAATTTATTTCAAGTAATTGACCCAGAACATGAGATTCTGTTACCTATATGCTTGTTGCAGCCACCTGAGGAAGTAAACATTCTTTATGACATAGCATTAGGCCAGAATTTTTTATTAGTTGATTTAGGAGGATTTTTTTTCAGATTTAGGGTCGGGGGGGGGGGGGGGGGGGGGGGGGGGGGGGGGGGGACGAAAAAAAAATAAATAAAAAAGCTCTGAAAATGACCAGTCAACTGGGTCATTTTCAGAGCTTTTTTTTTTTAATATCTCCAGAAAAAAACAGTAAAACTGGTAAGGCAAACCAACAGTATGTATTGAATTTTTTAATATTTTATCATTTTCCTAAAAATCTGGACAGGACAATCACTTTTTACAGTGTCATTCTCAAAAATACACAGACAGAACCTCAAAAAAATATTATTTTTTTCAACCAAACAAATAATATTTAGAGTCGGCGGATAAAATAAAAAAAATTTTTTAGAAACAAAATTTTATTTTTTTCCTATTTTCCGGAAAATTACAGTAGGAGGGTTTAAAAAAATTCTGGCCTTACTTATTTTCTGTTGTGTTATCTGCTAGTGACTCCAAGTGACTGCATAAAGCAGCATTTCATCAGGGTATACACTGTTTGCTAAGATAAAAACGATCTTCAGAGACAATATTATTTTACAAAATTTTAACTTGTATACAATGGACCATCCCAAGTTTATTTTATCAAACCAGAAGGAAGAATCCAATAGGGCTAATGGGATAGTTAAACAGCACAGTACTATAAGTCATCTGCTTTTGATCTGCTGTCACTGACAGCTTTATCACAGTATTATGCCATCTGCTTTTGAGTTGCTGTCACTGACTGCTTTATCACAGTATTAAGTCATCTGCTTTTGAGCTGCTGTCACTGACAGCTTTATCACAGTATTAAGTCATCTGCTTTTGAGCTGCTGTCACTGACTGCTTTATCACAGTATTAAGTCATCTGCTTTTGAGCTGCTGTCACTGACAGCTTTATCACAGTATTATGCCATCTGCTTTTGAGTTGCTGTCACTGACTGCTTTATCACAGTATTAAGTCATCTGGTTTTAAGCTGCTGTCACTGACAGCTTTATCACAGTATTATGTCATCTGCTTTTGAGCTGCTGTCACTGACAGCTTTATCACGGTATTATGTCATCTGCTTTTGAGCTGCTGTCACTGACAGCTTTATCACAGTATTATGTTATCTGCTTTTGAGCTGTGGTCACTGACAGCTTTATCACAGTATTATGTTATCTGCTTTTGAGTTGCTGTCACTGACTGCTTTATCACAGTATTATGTCATCTGCTTTTGAGCTGTTGTCACTGACAGCTTTATCACAGTATTATGTCATCTGCCTTTGAGCTGCTGTCACTGACAGCTTTATCACAGTATTATGTCGTCTGCTTTTGAGCTGCTGTCTCTGACAGCTTATCACAGTATTATGTTATCTGCTTTTGAGCTGTTGTCACTGACAGCTTTATCACAGTATTATGTTATCTGCTTTTGAGTTGCTGGCACTGACTGCTTTATCACAGTATTATGTCATCTGCTTTTGAGCTGTTGTCACTGACAGCTTTATCACAGTATTGTGTTATCTGCTTTTGAGTTGCTGTCACTGACTGCTTTATCACAGTATTATGTCATCTGCTTTTGAGCTGCTGTCACTGACAGCTTTATCACAGTATTATGTCGTCTGCTTTTGAGCTGCTGTCTCTGACAGCTTATCACAGTATTATGTTATCTGCTTTTGAGCTGTTGTCACTGACAGCTTTATCACAGTATTATGTCATCTGCTTTTGTTTTGTTGTCACTGACAGCTTTATCACAGTATTATGTCATCTGCTTTTGAGCTGCTGTCACTGACAGCTTTATCACAGTATTATGTTATCTGCTTTTGAGCTGTGGTCACTGACAGCTTTATCACAGTATTATGTTATCTGCTTTTGAGTTGCTGTCACTGACTGCTTTATCACAGTATTATGTCATCTGCTTTTGAGCTGTTGTCACTGACAGCTTTATCACAGTATTATGTCATCTGCCTTTGAGCTGCTGTCACTGACAGCTTTATCACAGTATTATGTCATCTGCTTTTGAGCTGCTGTCACTGACAACTTTATCACAGTTTTATGTTATCTGCTTTTGAGCTGCTGTCATTGACTGCTTTATCACAGTATTATGTCATCTGCTTTTGAGTAGCTGTCACTGACTGCTTTATCACAGTATTATGCCATCTGCTTTTGAGCTGCTGTCACTGACAACTTTATCACAGTATTATGTCATCTGCTTTTGAGCTGTTGTCACTGACAGCTTTATCACAGTATTATGTTATCTGCTTTTGAGTTGCTGTCACTGACTGCTTTATCACAGTATTATGTCATCTGCTTTTGAGCTGCTGTCTATGACAGCTATATCACAGTATTATGTCATCTGTTTTTGAGCTGCTGTTATCAGCCATCTGCTATCATGATATATTTAGTCACCTGCTGTCACATGTTGTCGGCCATCTGCTATCATGATGTATTAAGTCATCTGCTGTCACATGTTGTCAGTCATCTGCTGTCATAGTAAAACAAGTCATCTGCTGTCAAATGTTGTCAGTCATCTGCTGTCATGAAGTAAGAAGCCATCTGCTGTCAAAAATTAGCCATATGCTGTCATGATGTAACAAGTCATCTGCTGTCACATGTTTTCAGTCATCTCTTGTCATAGTGTAGCAAGTCAATTGCTGTCACATGTTGTCAGCCATCTGCTGTCATAGTGTAAAAAGTCATCTGCTGTCACATGCTGTCTGTCATTTGCTTTCATGATGTATTAAGTCATCTGCTGCAACATGACAGCCATCTGCTGTCATGGTATAACAAACCATCTACTGCCACATGCTGTCAGTCATCTGCTGTCATGGTAAAACAAGCCATCTGCTGTCACATGTTGTCAGCGATCTGCTGTCATGGTGTAGCAAGTCATCTACTGCCACATGCTGTCAGCAATCTGCTGTCATGGTATAACAAAACATCTGCTGTCAATTGCTGTCAGCGATCTGCTGCATGATGTTACAAGTCATCTGCTGTCACATGTTGTCAGCCACCTGCTGTCAAGAAGTAAGAAATCATCTGTTGTCACATGTCAGCCATCTGCTGTCATAGTGTAACAAAGCATTTGCTGTCACATGTTATCAGCCATCTGCTGTCATAGTGTAACAAGTTATTTGCTGTAGCATGTTGTAAGCCATCTGATGTCAAAGCATAACAAGTCATTTGCTGTCACATGTTGTCAGCCATCTGATGTCAAAATGTTACAAGTCATCTGCTGTCATAGTGTAACAACTCATTTGCTGTCATATTTTGTCAATCATCTGCTGCCATAGTGTAACAAGTCATTTGCTCATTTGCTGTTACATGTTGTCAGCCATCTGCTGTCAATGCAACAAGTCATCTGCTGCCACATGTTGTCAGTCATTTGCTGTCATGATGTAACAAGTCATCTGCTGTTGCATGTTGTCTGCTGTCATGATGTAACAAGTCATCTGCTGTCACTTGTTGCCTGCCATCTGCTGTCATGATGTAACAAGTCATCTGCTGTCACATGTTGTCAGCCATCTGCTGTCGTGATGTATTAAGTCATCTGCTGCAATATGTCAGTCATCCCCTGTCATGGTGTAACAAGCCATCTACTGCCACACGCTGTCAGCCATCTGCTGCCATGGTATAACAAGTCATCTGATGTCACATGTTGTCATGATGTATTAAGTCATCTGCTGTCACATGGTGTCATGATGTATTAAGTCAATTGCTGTACTATGTTGTCAGCCATCTGCTATCATGATGTATAAAGTCATCTGTCACATGTTGTCAGCCATCTGCTATCATGATGTATTAAGTCATCTGCTGTCACATGTCGTCAGCCATCTGCTATCATGATGTATTAAGTCATCTGCTGTCACATGTCGTCAGCCATCTGCTATCATGATGTATTAAGTCATCTGCTGTCGCATGTTATCAGCCATCTGCTATCATGGTGTAACAAGCCATCTACTGTCCCATGCTGACAGCCATCTGCTGTCAATGTATAAGAAGACATCTGCTGTCACATGTTGTAAGCCATCTGCTGTCACAATGTAGCAAGACATCTGCTGTCACATGTCACCCATCTGCTGTCAGAGTGTAACAAGTCATCTGCTGCCACATGTTGTCAGTCATTTGCTGTCATAGTGTAACAAGTCATCTACTGTCATATGTTGTCAGCACTTTGTGTCATGATATAACAAGAAATCTGCTGTCACATGTTGTCAGCCATCTGCTGTCATAGTGTAACAAGTCATTTGCTGTCACATGTTGTCAGCCATCTGCTGTCAAAGTGTAGCAAGTCATTTGCTGTCACAGGTTGTCAGCCATCTGCTGTCATGTGTAACAAGTCATCTGCTGTCACATGATGTCAGTCATCTGCTGTCATATGTTGACATGCCATCTGCTGTCTCAGTGTAACAAGTCATTTGCTGTCACATGTTGTCATCCATCTGCTCTCATAGTGTACCAAGTCAATTGCTGTCACATGTCAGCCATCTGCTGTCATATTGTAATAAGTCATTTGCTGTCACATGTTGTCACATTCTGCTGTCATAGTGTAACAAGTTATTTGCTGTCACATGTTGTCAGCCATTTGCTGTCATAATGTAACATGCCATCTGCTGTAACATGTAAGCCATCTGCTCTCATGATGTAACAAGTTAACTAGTGTCACATGTAAACCATCTGCTGTCATGATGTAACAAGTCATCTGCTGTCTTATGTTGTCAGCCATCTGCTGTCATGAAGTAAGAAGCCATATGCTGTCACATGTCAGCCATCTGCTGGCATGATGTAACAAGTCATCTGCTGTCACATGTAAAATATCTGCTGTCATGAAGTAAGAAGCCATCTGCTGTCACATGTCAGCCATATGCTGTCATGATGTAACAAGTTATCTGTTGTCACATGTCAGCCATCTGCTTTCATAGTGTTGCAAAGCATTTGCTGTCACATGTTGACAACCATCTGCTGTCATGAAGTAAGAAGCAATCTGCTGTCATAATGTAGTACCGCCATCTGCTTTCATGATGTAACAAGTTATCTGCTGTTACATGTAAGCCATCTGAAGTCATGATGTAACAAGTTATCTGCTGTCACATGTTGTCTGCTATCTGCTTTCATGATGTAACAAGTAATTTGCTGTCACATGTTGTCAGCCATCTTCTCTCATGGTGTAACAAGACATATGCTGTCACATTATTACAGTCATCTGCGCTCATGGTGTTATAATTATACTGCTGTCACATGTTGTCAGCCATTTGCTGTCATGATGTAACATGTCATCTGCTGTCACATGTTTTCAGTCATTTGCTGTCTGAATGTGACAAGTCAACTGCAACCACGGTGTAACAAGTCTTATCATATGTTGTCAGCCATCTGTTGTCTTGATGTAACAAGTCATCTACTGTCAAATGTTGCTGGCATCTGCTGTCATGGTGTAACAAGTCATCTGCTGTCACATGTTGTCAGCCATCTGCTGTCATTATGATACAAGATATTGGCTATCACATGTCAGCCGTCTGCTCTCATGATGTAACAAGTCATCTGCAATTACAAGTTGTCAGCCATCTGCTGTCATGATATTACCAGTCATCTGCTGTCACATTTGGTCAGCCATCTTTAGTCATGATGTAACAAGTCATCTGCTGTCACATGTTCTCAGCCATCAGCTGCCATGATGTAACAAGTCATCTGCTGTCACATATTGTCTGCCATCTGCTGTCATGATGTAACAAGGCATCTGCTATCACATGTTGTCAGCCATCTTTTGTTAAGATGTAACGAGTGATCTGCTGTCATATGTTGTCAGCCATCTTTTGTCATGATATAACCAGTCATCTGCTGTGACATGTTGTCGGCCATGTCATTAGGTATGTCATGATGTAACAAGTCATCCGCTGTCACATATTGTCTGCCATCTGCTGTCATGATGTAACAAGGCATCTGCTATCACATGTTGTCAGCCATCTTTTGTCATGATGTAACGAGTCATCTGTTGTCATATGTTGTCTTCCATCTACTCTCATGGTGTAACAAGGCATCTGCTATCACATGTTGTCAGCCATCTGCTGTCATGATATAACCAGTCATCTGCTGTGACATGTCAGCCATCTTTTGTCATGATGTAACGAGTCATCTGCTGTCATATATTGTCAGCGATCAGCTGCCATGATGTAACAAGTCATCTGCTGTCAAGCTGTAAATTAAGTCATCTGTTGTCATGGTGTAATAAGTTATTTATGGAGTAAAGAGTCATCTGCTGCTATGGTGTAATACATGATAGTCATACTAATACTTTCATTGTGTAATGAGTCATCCCCTGCTATGGTATACAATAATCATCTGCTGTTTAGTGTACTTCTCATCTTCTGTAATTGTGAAATAAGTCATCTGCTGTCAAGCTGTAATAAGTCATTTGTTGTCATGGTAAAAGTCATCTGCTGTAGTGATGTGATAAGTCATCTGCTGTCATGGTGTAATAAGTCAACTGTTGTCATGGTAAAAGTCATCTGCTGTGACGATGTGATAAGTCATCTGCTGTCACAGTGTAATAAGTCATCTGCTGTCATAGTGTAATAAGTCATCTGCTGTCACAGTGTGATAAGTCATCTGCTGTCATGGTGTAATAAGTCATCTGCTGTCATGGTGTAATAAGTCATCTGCTGTCATGGTGTAATAAGTCATCTGCTGTCATAGTGTAATAAGTCATCTGCTGTCACAGTGTGATAAGTCATCTGCTGTCATGGTGTAATAAGTCATCTGCTGTCATGGTGTGATAAGTCAACTGCTGTCATGGTGTAATAAGTCATCTGCTGTCATGGTGTAATAAGTCATCTGCTGTCATAGTGTAATAAGTCATCTGCTGTCACAGTGTAATAAGTCATCTGCTGTCATAGTGTAATAAGTCATCTGCTGTCACAGTGTGATAAGTCATCTGCTGTCATGGTGTAATAAGTCATCTGCTGTCATGGTGTAATAAGTCAACTGTTGTCATGGTGTAATAAGTCAACTGCTGTCATGGTGTAATAAGTCAACTGCTGTCATGGTGTAATAAGTCAGCTGTTGTCATGGTTAAAGTCATCTGCTGTCATGGTGTGATAAGTCATCTGCTGTCATGGTGTGATAAGTCATCTGTGCCACGGTGTGATTAGTCATCTGCTGTCATGGTGTGATTAGTCATCTGCTGTCATGGTGTAATAAGTCATCTGCTGTCACAGTGCGATTAGTCATCTGCTGTCACGGTGTGATAAGTCATCTGCTGTCATGGTGTAATAAGTCATCTGCTGTCAGTGTGATTAGTCATCTGCTGTCATGGTGTGATAAGTCATCTGTGTCACGGTGTGATTAGTCCTCTGCTGTCATGGTGTGATAAGTCATCTGTGTCACGGTGTGATTAGTCATCTGCTGTCATGGTGTGATTAGTCATCTGCTGTCATGGTGTGATTAGTCATCTGCTGTCATGGTGTAATAAGTCATCTGCTGTCATGGTGTGATAAGTCATCTGCTGTCATGGTGTGATTAGTCATCTGCTGTCATGGTGTGATTAGTCATCTGCTGTCATGGTGTAATAAGTCATCTGCTGTCATGGTGTAATAAGTCATCTGTGTCACGGTGTGATTAGTCATCTGCTGTCATGGTGTGATTAGTCATCTGCTGTCATGGTGTGATAAGTCATCTGTGTCACGGTGTGATTAGTCATCTGCTGTCATGGTGTGATTAGTCATCTGCTGTCATGGTGTGATTAGTCATCTGCTGTCATGGTGTAATAAGTCATCTGCTGTCATGGTGTAATAAGTCATCTGCTGTCATGGTGTAATAAGTCATCTGCTGTCATGGTGTAATAAGTCATCTGCTGTCACAGTGTGATAAGTCATCTGCTGTCATGGTGTAATAAGTCAACTGCTGTCATGGTGTAATAAGTCAACTGCTGTCATGGTGTGATAAGTCATCTGCTGTCATGGTGTGATAAGTCAACTGCTGTCATGGTGTAATAAGTCAGCTGTTGTCATGGTTAAAGTCATCTGCTATAGTGATGTGAGAAGTCATCTGCTGTCACAGTGTGATTAGTCATCTGCTGTCATGGTGTAATAAGTCATCTGCTGTCATGGTGTGATAAGTCATCTGCTGTCATGGTGTGATAAGTCATCTGCTGTCATGGTGTGATAAGTCATCTGCTGTCATGGTGTGATAAGTCATCTGCTGTCATGGTGTGATAAGTCATCTGCTGTCATGGTGTAATAAGTCATCTGCTGTCATGGTGTAATAAGTCATCTGCTGTCATGGTGTGATAAGTCATCTGCTGTCATGGTGTGATAAGTCATCTGCTGTCATGGTGTGATAAGTCATCTGCTGTGATGGTGTAATAAGTCATCTGCTGTCATGGTGTGATAAGTCAACTGCTGTCATGGTGTAATAAGTCAGCTGTTGTCATGGTTAAAGTCATCTGCTATAGTGATGTGATAAGTCATCTGCTGTCATGGTGTATATAAATTATCTGTATCACATGTTGTCAATCATTTGCTGAAATGGTGTTATAAGTTTGTTGCTGTCAGATATTGACAACCATCTGCTGTCAAGGTGTAATAAGTCATATGTTGTCATGATGTAATAAGTCAACTGTTGCCACATGTAGTCATTAGCTGATATAGTGTTACAATTAATCTGCTGCCTCAGATATAGTTGACTGCCATGCTGTAATGGGTCATCATACTCTGCTGCCATGGTGTAATAAGCCATCTGCTTTGATGATGCAGTAAGTTATCTGCTATCATGGTGTCACTAATTATCAGCTTTCATGGGGTAATAAATAGGTCATGTTGTGATATGTCATTTCTTGTAACATGTACGTAGTCAAGTATTGGCTGATATGAAGTAATATACCTGCCACAATCAGATATTGTTGACTGTCAAGGTGTAATATGTCATCTGCTGGCTTGATGTAATAAGCAATCTGCTGTCATGATGTACTATGTCATGTGCTGTCATGATGTACTATGTCATGTGCTGTCTTGGTGTAATAAGCAATCTGCTGTACTTCTGCTATAATGGTATCACATGTAGTCAAACATTTCAGCATGGGCATTTATTAGAGGCCTTTGTGTATATAAGACTATAAGTACCAAACTTTTGCACCCTGTGTAACACCAAAGTGAAGGTAAGAGTTTGAACTCAATGCAATTTGGATAATTTTTTTATGCTTTTTGTTGATTGCAGATATTTTTAAGATATTTACAAAATAAAATCTTTCAGGAGTAACCATCAATGAGTTCTTATCCAGATCAGGCCCAATGTTTTGTTTGTCCTGACCTTGGTCCAATTTAATGTTGCAGATGACAAAAGTCGCCACTAGCAGCAAAAGAGTTAATGAGTTTAATAGTGAGCCTTAAACTCATTAATTTTTTTTTAGATGAAATATGCTAATGCTATGTTTTATTTAGAGTTTTACATCATTTTGTTGTTCACTTTAATTATTTATTCCTATGAAGTTTTAAAAAAAGGTATTATATAGCCTAGGGCCACTCAAGCATAATCATTGAAATGCTAATTTCATCGATTCAGAAACTTACAATTACATGATTAATTGATAACATGAAAGACAAAAAGTTAAATATAGGGACAGATGTTGGTAAAATAGCTGTCAGGTCGTTTATTCAGATACATAATGCATTGGCATATGTGATACAGTAGTAAGACCACGCCATCTGTGAGACTCGGCTACGATGACATTTCCGCGGCACTGCGACAATAAAGACTTATAGAATTATTGTCAAACTGTTACTTTACATTTAACACGATAGAGCTCCCTGTGGAGAAAATAACCATTGCTGCACTTAAGATTGGCTGCATCTAATTGGTCGGTCATCTTATATTGAGGCTTCTATCGGAATAATAGTCCGTTTTTCATGACCTGGTCAAATAAGTTCTTCGTCTAGTCTTGACATTGTATTGACAATCCACTGACCCATGATGGTCGGCATTTAATGTCACAGTAAACAATGATTGTTACTCCATTTAAATTAGCTTAAATCTGCGTCCAATTTTAATTGTTCAGATCCAGGGGAAGTACATTTTGGTCTATGACCTTTGACACCTGACATGCAGGGCCTACTTGTTCTAAGTACTATTGGCCTAGCAAGCTGAGATAGCATGAGTGGATCCATGAATTTTCGTCAGGTTGGGTCCAGCCCAACTGGTGGCGGGGTCCAATTGCTAATTTCTAAGGAAACCATAGAACTTGTAATTTTCCAGGAGGGGTGTCTAGAAACCCTGTCCCCCCCCTCGGGATCCGCACATGGATATCATACTTCAGTATATTGCAAACAATATAGACCCAGATCAGTCTGATCAGGGCTCATATTCTTTGCTTCAGTAATAAAACCTACTTTGAAGTGCACTGGAATGTATGCAGCAGACACAAAAAGCAGACATTACCTTCAGGACCCCAATATGAGATATAACATATAAATCCACTGAAAATAGGCATCTTTTAAAATTCAAATAAATAGGGGAGTGTGGTGGCTGGATCAGTGGTAGAGTGCTTGTCTCGAGATCGGAGGGTTGCCGGTTTTAACCACCCTAGAGGCATCAATTGCCTTGTGTCCATCAGCAGGACACTTTATCCTCTGCTTAGTACCGGTTCAACCCAGGAAGACCCGTCCCGACATGACTGAAAATGTTGACTGGGACGGTAAGAATCAAATCAAACAAACAAATATTCAAATAAATATTTTTCAATATTGAATGTGTATAACTTAAATACACTTAGAGCCAAAAAAAAACAATTAGTTAAACATGTGTATTTTGTTGAAAACCTGCCACTGGTTGATATCAAAATATGACTAAATGTCATTTCTTTTTATTGGGTTTTTAGTGCTGGATGAAAAATGTTTTTTTTAACTCTTTGCATGCTGAGTAATTTTTCATGCTTCTGTTGTAGTCTGCTGACATTTTCCAAAATAAACTTTGTCAAAAAATTCTTTCAGGAAAACCATCAGAGTGTCAAATGATTTGGATCCAGATCAAGACTTACATTCTTTTGGTCCAATGCTTTTGGTCCAAACTTTTTGCAAAGGTTATCAGCAGAAGGGTAAATTTTGCAGCAAGCAAGAAAGATTTAAAAAAAAAAACTAACCACATTGGAAGAGTCTAAAAAAGGACTAGTTTAGCTGAACAGGGACTGTTTTGGAGCTATAAAGATGAAATGGGACTATTTGTTTTGGAGCAATCTGAAGTTGAGTGATTGGGTTCCAGTACTGAAAGGGAACACAATCCTTATAGTTGATGCTTGATTGGTCAGAAGAGGGATGTAGTTTTACCATCCTGTTTTAATCTTTTGTCCTTTACGTAGATGTGATTAGCTTGTGACGGCATTGTAGCCTAGGTTCCGATGTAGGGCGGCCATAAGTGGTTACATACATTATTGTTCTTTTGATCAGCTGAGTCTGAAATCCTCTTAAATTTTCTATGGCATCTTTCGATTGGAACGAAACGGACCCGTACATGAGATAATGGTACTTATCCCATATGCGTAAACACAGGTTTAGATATAAACAAAATTTTAGAGCGTAAAGTTGTAAATATTTTCTTACCTATAAGTTTTAACATATGTTTTGGATGCTCAAAAGAACCGTCTCATTGAGATGGTTCTTTTGAGTACCCACAACATATGTTTTGATTGAGATATAAGACTTTTTTTTTTAAGGTACTCACACTTAACTATTGTCTTGCATGTGTGGATCCAGAGGGGGGATAGAGGTCCGGACCCCCACCCCCCCCCCCCCTGAAAATCCTAAGTAATAAGTTATAACATCAGAACCACCACCTTAAAATAGACAGCAACCTAAGCCACCGGGGGGCTTAAATGCAATTTACTGGTACCCAATCTTTGCCCTAGATTCGCCTAACGGCTTCCTAACTTTTGCAATGTAAAATCACAATCAAATTAACATACTATGATGAAACAAAGAAAAGGGCTCACGAATGACTAATAGTCAGAGCTAAAGAAAACCTAAAGCGGGGCCACTGTGGGCCCAGCCAAAGACATTGAGCATCAGGCAAAAGTGTTTGAACCTTTCAACCTGTCCTTTCCCCATGGGGTGGTAGGGTGTTGTACATGACTTTTTATTCCCCGACGAAGTCGGAGGGATATAGTTTTGGCGTCGTCCGTGCGTCCGTCCGTCTGTCCGTCCGTCCGTCCTTCCGTCCATCCGTCCGTACTTTTTATCTGTCCGGAACCATATCTCAGTACCTATTGGTCAGATTTAATTCGTTCTTGGTACAAATGATGAGTACCATGGACTCTTGAATTCCTATAAGTTTGGTCAAAATCGACCCCTTAACACTTGGGTTGTTGCCCTTGTTTAAGTATAGGCAATTTTAATGCAAAACCTATATTAGCTTTTTTGTGTGATGATCTTCATCAAAATTTCATCAAAGCTATTATATTTAACAACTTCTCGCTATAGACCATGATTGCCAAGTGCCTGTAGATAAGAATGGCAGCGTCAAAGTTTTACCCCACCCCCTTTGACCCCACCTAAGGGGTCAAAGGTCAAATACTTAAATTTCGCAATAACTGAGGCAATTATTAATATTTTTTGCTGAAATTTTGCATGCAGGCAGAGCAGCAATAGATATGAAACATATCAAACGGGATTTCAGTTTGAAGGCCTGATTCGAGCCCCTTTGGTGGACTTACGGGGTGGGGCCGAGGCCAAAATTAAACTTTTTCAGAATATGGTCATGTTGCATATCAAATTAAAGCTGATGACGCTGGCAGCAACATGTTTGCAAATACTTTGCCCACAGACACACCCTGGACCCATGGGGTGGGGTCAAAAGGTCAAACAATATATTTTTCTGAAAGTAGTCATGTTGCATATCAAATTAAAGCTGACGACGCTGGCAGCAACATGGTAGCAAATATTTTGCCCTCAGACACACCCTTAACCCAAGGGGTGGGGTCAAAAGGTCAAACTATATCTTTTACTGAAAGTAGTCGTGTTGCATATCAAATTAAAGGGAATTGAGAACAGAGCACAATGAAAGCAAGTGTGCTGTCATTACACACACCAACGACCCCTGGGGTGGGGTCAAAGGGTTGTTTCATTTTTGTTCTTTTAGATCTAAAAGTGGCCATGTTGCATATCAAAGTAAAGTGGAAGAAGTGTAGACCTACATGCAAGGTAACACTTTGAATTTACACACAATCTTGACCGCTGAGGTTGGGTTTAAAGGTCAGATATTGAAATTGTGCAGATGTAAGTATATTTTAAATTGAACTAAGTACTAAAACATACTTGACAGGCTTTTGTTATGATCTGAATGATACTGTAGGTGAACTAAGGATTAGATAAATGGGGTTTATGTTTTGTGATTTACATGTTTCTCTCAAATAACCCTTCGTCGGGGGATATAAATTCGTCGAATTTGCCTTGTTAACACTGGCAATTGTACACAGCTCCTTGGTAAAGTTGGACTCAAAGCATTGGCCTTGGTCTTGGTGTGTCTTGTGCTCTGCTCCAATCCTTTAATGTCAATCATTATACTTGCAGCTGCTGATCTGAAAATTCTGGCTGAAGCAATGTTGGGATTGATGCCTTTGAGTCTGAGCTTGCAACACTCTCTACTAATGGACAACTGTCAACTCCAAGGAAAAATACTAAGCCTCTATCTATAAATTTATAGTTATTCATTTTCAGGCTATGGACAGTGTGAAAGTCTTGCAGTTGTTCCTGCCACTTCTGTATTTATAACAAAATACCATGTAGCACTGAGTTTTGCAGTTGTGAGAACATATGTGAGAGGGTTGTTATCAGTCAAAACCTCAATGTTACTACCATAGAGATAGTCTTTAAATTTCTCACAACTTGCCTACTTCAGTGCAAGAAACTCAAGTTTGTGAGCTGGATAGTTCTTCTCTGAAGGCTTCACACTGGGACTTGCATATGCTTCGACTCTTCTTTGTTGCACCAATGCTCAGCACGGTGGCTCTGTTGGTGGAGCATTACACTGGGGATGAAGCTTTGCTGATTCGAGTGTCACCTTTGGCAGCCACTGTTGTGTCCATGAGCAACACACTTTATTCACTGCTTAGTACTGGTTCAACCCAGGAAGCCCTGTCCTGTTATTGACTGGTAGGTAAAGAATCAAACCAAACAAACAACTAAATAATCTGGAAAAACAGATCCTTCATAAATAGAGAGAACCTACAATATAAAAAACAGCAGACTCTGTTTTATTGAGTCTCTATATGAGAATTAATGGAAAGTGCTACAATTCTCATGCCCCCTAGCACCGGCTTAAGCGTTTTTCTGCTCTCCATCACTCAAAGACCACTAAAAGAAGCATCAGTCTGGCAGTCTGCAGTCAGCATATGCAAGTACAGGTGGCATCAACTTTTTGATGAGAGTCTAGAAACTAAGATGTTCCTCCTTCCATTCAAATCGTGTTGGTTTCTAGCTACCTTTTGATTTCTTTCTGGCCTTGGGATTGGTAAAATGGCGTATTCAAAGGTCTGGCCTATTAAAAGGTCATTCAGGAAATCCCTTCACAAACTGGTGATAATACCTGGTAAAACCTAAGAACTGCCTCATCCCATTTACATTCTTAGGCACTTGTTGGTTCTGAACAGACTCAATTTCGGCTGGATTTGCTTTAATGCCCTCTTCAGAAACCACATGTCCAAGGTAGAACACTTGGCTTTTAAAGAATTCACGCTGAATTCACTTAATTACCTTTAGTTTTAAGTGATGTAATGCAAGGGGGAGAATACAGCCTGCAATTTCTCCAGATGCTCTTCACACAAACATGTTGATATGAAGACAATGGTGTCATCCTAATAGACAATCACGGAGATTTAGCTCACATATACATACATCTTTCCATCAACTTTTGAAAGGTTGTTGGAACTCTGCATAGGCCAAATGGTATCCGATTGCATTCATAAAACCTGAGTGGCCCAACCTGAAATGCTGTCTTGGGCTTATCTTCCTCTTATAGCTCCACTTGCCAGTAGCCACTCTTTAAATCTAATTTGGTGAAATATTAGCACCAGCTATCAGGTGTAGTGTATCATCAATGCAAGGAATAAAATAAGCATTTTCCCTAGCATGCTGATTTAGCATTCTATAATCTAGGCAAAAGTGTATGGTGCCATCCTTCTTTTGAACTATAACTCTTTTGGAACTAAAAGGGCTACTTAGTTGAACCCATTAGGGAAAAAAAACACTGACCACTATCATATTTGTTTATTATTTGACAACTTCATCTATCAAATATAGTATTCATATATATATTGCAAGTTAGTAACCTTTACCATATTCATTGCCAAAATAAATGAGTGAGTATGATCAGGAAATACCACAAGACACTGTTGACCAACCCACGACAGTGCGAGGAAAAGCCACAGAACAATAACAGTCACAAAACACCAGGAAGACAAACAAAGTGAAGCAATAAGCTCTCTCTTCCCAATGCAAAACTAGAAAGGACAAAAAGCACTGCACAAGTTATTTTAGCCATTTAGGTGATAGTCACTTAGTACTATTGGCATTGTTGTAAAATATGATATTCTCTCATGCATATGTGTATGTTGGGCAATGATGTGAATGTAACCAAAAGTCCCAAAGTATACATTACACATAACCATTGCTTACACCTTGTGTGTATATTGAATAGCCACTATTATATACAAATATTAATTTTAAATTCATCCATTAACTATATTATTCATATATAATTTGCAGGCTTCTTATTTGAACCCATTACTAAAACTTTTGTCGCTCCCAGCATAGACCCATAGGGATGGATGTCCTGTGATATCAGTGGCTATACAATATAGCATACAAGGTGTAAACAATTATTATCTGTAATGTGAAAGCAGTTATTTGCCACTACATATTACCTACTGTTACCTACCAAAATTACTACTGTGACTACCTAGGTACTGTTACCTTACATAATCTGCTTCCACCATGTACATTTGACAAAGTAGGGACAGGGCTTTTGAGGGTAAGGATAGTAGAAAGGAGGTAGCTTAAATGCATGCTATGACATTAATGTCAAGATTTAAAATTGATCCATAATGCATTTGAATGGGATTTTTTTTATAAAGTTGATTTTTTTAAAACTGCTGGAGCCAAAGTCATTATATTTTCTAGTACTATACTTACTAGATAAGTTAAATAGAATGGGACAATGACGACAAATAAACCCAAAGGTCAAAGGTAAAGCAAGGTCACACATATTGAATTTCCCATCGATATATTAAAACATGCTTTTCACAGAAACCACTTCTGACTAGGCCAATTTAATTGAAAGAAACTTTATACAAATGATCGTGGCCAGATGACAAAGATGGTGGCAATGCCTATATATTGTAAACCTTTTTCTGGAACAATGACCTTGGGTCTTGGTATGTACCATTTGGGATGTGGGTCCTATAAAGCTGGGTCAAATGATGATTGTAGGTTTCCTAACACATTGATGGGAATAATTGTAAAAAAAAATGACTTTAAACTACTGTTGAAGCCAAAGTCATTATGATTACTAGATATGTTTAACCTAATTAGACAATGACCATAAATAATGACTATGTGTTCTAGCTAGGTCATGACAGAAATGGCAGCCATACCCATATACAGTAAAAACTCTTCAAAACTATTCTTCTCCAAAACTGAAGGGTCAATGACGCTGGGCCTTGGAAAGTAGCATAGTGGATATGGGCTCTACAATGTTTGTTCAACTAGTGATCATAGGTTGACCTTGATCATAATAGCAAGATCAAATTTTATTCCAAATGTATTACAATATGAAAAATCTTGAAAAGATGTTTTTTCAATATTTTTGGACTTGGTATGGAATATTAGGGAAATGTGCCTGACAAAGTTTGTTCAAATGAGCGGTTGGGAATTTCCCTGACTGCTCAGGCTAGTTACCTGCTATTTGTACAGTCAATTTAAATTGTACCATTCTTTACCTGGATGCCAAAAAAGTTAGTGAAAGACCTCTAAATCAGTACAGTGCCTTTAGGCCAGATTTTTTTTATAAGTTGATTTATGGGAATTTTTTTCAGATCTAGGGTCGGGGGGACGAAAAAAAATAAATAAAAAAGCTCTGAAAATGACCAGTTGACTGGTCATTTTCAGAGCTTTTTTTTTTTAATTTCAGAGTTTTTTTGGGGTTTTTTGTTTGTTTTTTAATATCTCCAGAAAAAAAAAGTAAAACCAACAGTCTGTATTAATTTTTTTAAATATTATATCATTTTCCTAAAAATCTGGACAGGACAATCACTTTTTACAGTGTCACTCTCAAAAATACACAGACAGAACCTCAGAAAAAATATTTTTTTCATCCAAACAATTAATATTTAGAGTCGGCGGATAAAATAAAAAAAAACATTTCAAAATTAAATTTTATTTTTTCCTATTTTCCCAAAAATTACAGTAGAAGTTCGTAAATCAACTAATAAAAAAATTCTGGCCATAGTATAAAAAATAATTCTAACTATCAATCAATGGTAAAATGGTACCTTTTCTTGGAGTCAACCTCAGATTAATTTAGCTTGTAGATTCAGGATATTTGTTTTTGAATACAGGGAAAATACAATTGACCAGTTTATTAAAATTGATTTTTTGAAGGAAGTATATTTATATAGTTACATCGTTATAAAAGACTTCTTTATAGGAATCAGTGCTTTGATGGCAGGATGACAGTGGGTTGCACTCCAGTGATTCCTTGGAACCATATAGAGACTTAACTTTTTCATCATGTAACTCTTTGCCTGCTAGTGCTGCGGCTGATAGCGTTGATTTGCAAAATGTTTTTGGCCTAGATCAGGCCCAACAAAAGTTTGGGCCTGCACTGGAGCCAAACTGTTTGGCACTCTGATGGTATTCTGAAAAGATTTTTTTTTGAATGCTAAATTTTTGAAGAAAAAAATCTGCAGACGACAAAAAGTCACTTGCTAAATCACAAGGTCTTCGGTTACACACATACTAAACTGCTCAGCTGCAGAAGTATTAAGCGTTTTCCTGTCAGTCACTACTATTGTTGTCTACACTCTCTTCTGCTTATGTAATTTGGTGGCCTATATTGCAAAGAATATGGACCTGAGATCAGACTCATTGTGCTCCCTTAGGAGCAGTCTGATCAGGGTTCATAGTGCTTGCTTCCAACGTTGGTCGTGATGTAGATCCAAACCATTTGACACTCTGATATGATAGTGTGCCTGAAAGAATTTTTTGAAAAGTTAATTTTGAAAAAGTCACCGGATCATGACAACAAAAGCATAAAAGATAACTCTGCATGCAAAGAGTTAACCCTTTGTATACAAATGGATGATTCCTTCTGGTTTGATACAAATAAACTTGGGATAGTGCATTGTACATATTGAGGGGTGTCAGGTTATAATTCTAAAAAAAATATTGTATTCTTTGTCTGAAGACCATTTTTACCTTTCCAAACAGTGTAGACCTGATGAAATGCAGCATAATGTTTACAAAGTACTTGTTTAGGGGTATCCCGAATACAAAGGGTTAGATATGGAATCTGATAATGCTGATTTACATTTGTAACTCCCTGTTTATAATGGTGGGTGGGTTGACATACAAATAGTTGTCATCAGGCTTCAAACCTGTCATTTCTTAATAATGCCGTATGATCCGCTGAAGCGAAAGAGAAAGTTTCAGCGTGATAAGATGGGAGTCAAATTATGCAAACTTAGAAGTAATGATACGTTTCTGGCTCCAGTTTGCATTCGTAAACTAGAAATAAGGTATGATTATCGATTATCAAATAGTAGATAATGTCATCCTGCTTAGAAGTTTTTCATTGTGAAAATTCCTTTCAAAGTTGACAAGTTTGAAATTGGATATGTAACTATTTAACAAAGTTTAAAAGCCAAGAATTGGTGAAATAATGTGTTGCCATGGAAACAAAATGCATGTTTGCGAGTCTGTAATAAAACTGTGCTCTGTAGGTTTGCGTTTCAATTCTTCGTCTTAAATGCAAGGCCACTTATTACATGTATAATTGCAGATGCAAACGTTAGTCACGTTACCATATACAAGCCTTATAGAGGCTCAAGAAATGTGTCTGTAAAGCAGACAACATTTTCAAACTAAATTTTTTTTTTATTTATTCCTTATCCTGCCAATATTTTGGTCCTGATATTGTTGTCTGCATTTTTAGTCTGTTGCATATATTAATGTGCACTTCAGACTCAATTTTATTATGGAATCATTACAAGCTCAATAAACCTTGATCAGGTTGCTCCCTGGACCCATATTGTTTGCAATATAGGCTCTACCTAAGAAAATAATCAGGCGAGAGAGCAGACGACAAAACATGACTGTTGGGTTGGTTCATAATATAACTGTCGGAATGGCAGACTGCACTATCAACCATAATCACACCGGGTAGGCGTCAATCGAAAACACCAATACTATCGAGGAACGTAGATCAAAAATCAACAGAAAAAGTGTTTTTGATTGCCATTTGTCGCCCCACTTGCGACAAATGGCAATCAAAAACACTGTTTCTATCAATTTTTGATCCGCGTTCTTGATTGTTGATAAAGTTTTTGATTGCCGCCTACCAGGTGTGATAATGTGGCTAAAATCTTCTGATCTGGATCCACAGCACTGACAAAAAAATTAGTTTGGTTGATAAATAAGAAAATTAATTTATGTTTACACACTCTTATTTGAAGACCTGATTGGGAATGTCCTCACCTACATTGTACCTACAGTTTTAGGGTATTAATGCTGTAATTGTAAAACTAATCACACCCCAGGTCAATAAACTATTTTACTGTGATACCCACTTCCTTCTTTCAAGGAAACTTCCTCACCTTGACCTTAAAGATATGCAAATTTGTTTACCATATATAAATATAAACCTTTCAAAAAGCTGCTACCACACCGGTGGGCGGCAATCAAAAACGCTCTTAACAATCGACAAACGCGGATCAAAATCACTAGAAACAGTGTTTTTGATTGCCAATCGTTGCCAGACAGGCGACAAATGGCAATCAAAAACTGTTTCTAACAATTTCTGATCTATGTTCATTGATTCATTGATGGTATTAATGTTTTAGATTGCCACCTCTGCAGTGTGGCAACTAAGAGTGAATTTTAAGGGCCCATTTTGGCCAGCTCATCAGATTTTGGTGCAGAAGGCATATACAGTAAAATTTTATTAGATGTCCATGCTCTAATAAACGCCCCCCCCCCCCCCCCCTCCCCCTACCCCCAAGTTGGACGCCAAAATTGCAGATTTTGAAGCATTTTTTTTTTTAAATAATAGCCTCTAATAAATGGAAAAAAAATTGGTCATATGTAATAATGCAGTTTTTATTTTTATTTTGTTGATTAACCCTTAAAGCGCCAATCGCAACAAAAGTCGTCTGCTTTTCTCGTCTGCTGAAATGTTTAAGAAGCCTCTATGGCAAACAGTGTGGACCCAGATCAGACTGCTCCTATAGGAGCAGTCTGTTCTGGGTCCATGCTGTTTGCTTCTATACTTAATTCATCAGTAATGTTAGGCAATTATTTGCAGCAGATGACTTCAGCAGACGACATTTTCAGATGCATTTTTTTCTTGGCGCTTTAAGGGTTAATAGCTGAGCGGACAGCTGTCTTCACTCTTGGTCCAAATAACTGTTAAGAATAGGGTATTTCTACAAAAGTTCCCTCTACATCTAAGTGTGGTAATCCCCATGTACAACCATGTGCAGATCCAGAGGGGGGGGGGGGAAGGTGGTCCGGACCCCCCCCCCCCTCCCCTGAAAAATCACAAAAATAAAGGGTTTCTTAGCAATACTGGTCCAGATCTCCTGAAAAATCATAAAGCTACCAAGCCAGCCAGCATTCAATGTTGGGCCATCATCGGCCCGCCAGTGAAATGCCATTAAAATGGCATTTCGCTGGCGAGCTGATGATGGCCCGCTTACAGTGGTATTTGGATTCACCAATTCACCAACCCCTCATCAGCTAAAAAAAAAAATGTTGTCGAAGTTGGACCCCCTCTGACAATTTTTTCTGGATCCCCGCATGTACAAGGGATTTACAACCCTTGTCTGGTCAGTTTTGATCACTGAGCTGATTAATACCTGTCAACTATATTCCAGGTATTTGCGAGAAACCAATCAAATTAGAGATAGACTCAGGAGCAACTGTAGATATTAATAGCTGGATGGCAATTGAAATAATGATAATTAACACAAGCTTATTTTGGCTTTTATAATACCCATGTGGTGGCTTAATCTTAATATAACTTTTTCTGACTATGCCATTATTTTCAAAACCATCATCACAAGTCAAGGGCATGCACTATAACTTTTGACAGCCCTGTGCATGACTCAGAGCATTACTCGATCATGTTCTTGAGTCACAACCTCTAATGTAATACAATGCCAATTAAACGCTACCTGAAAGAATTTTTCAAAAATTCTATTTTGAAAACAATCAGCAGCAGGCAAAGAATTAACCTGATGGAGAAGCACTTCCAGACCTTTGGAATCACTTTGCATAGCTTCTACATTTCTTGTTGTTGAAAATGGCAGGTGTGGTGCATTTTTACTTTTTATAGAGTCTAGCGAAACAGAACCCTTACAAAGAGCTACATTTAACCCTCGACTCCATAGGCTATTTTTAGATCATGACATCATTTTCTATTTTTAGACAACATTGAAAAAAATTAACAAAATTTAAGCTTTTGAAAATATTATGGAAAATGGAGCATTTGCTCCGATAGAGCAAATGCTCCTTTTTCCAAAATATTTTCATATACACAATATTTCAAAGGTATTATGGGGTAATGGGTTAATTAAGAAAATAGTAGGTGCATAGATACTAATAGTGAAACAGAACCCTTGAAATGAGCTACATGTGTGCAATTAATGATTAATCTTGACATTTGATCTGTAAACATATGTTGCTAGCTGTAGTGAAATTAACACTCTGATCTATGAATTATGTAACTTGACAATTTACATCAGAAATGAAATAGTTATTGTTTGTTTCGCACATGTTCATAATATGTTCGTTAATAGGGTGTCTCTTAACTTTCTTTGTATCATTTTACAAATGTTAATGAAAATTTTTAGTTTAATATAATTGATATGTTAAGAGTGTGTAACAGGAAATTTATTTTCTTATTTTCTCAACCAAAACATATGTTGTGGGTACTCGAACTGCGGTAGAAGACATTTTTATTATGGCATAGTCTGTTTAGGTCATAAGGTTGATTTCATCATAATTTGAATATGCAAATTATTTATCCAATGAAATAGTGTCATGTCTATAATAGGGCAAGATTTACTATAATATTGGCCAATAGATTTTTTTGATAAATAGGACAATACCTAGTATAGATGCGTCTAGCAGCAAAAAATAGAAAACAAATCTTTAAACAAAATCACTTGCTAAACCTATAGCCAGAATTCAAAATAATTTCACAGAAATGTCCCTCATAAAACCCTCTACCATAATTGCTCAAACGGTTCCCTCTGCTAAAAACATGGCTAACCATGACGAAAAATAGAAAAACTATTAAACAGACATCTCGGAATGATCCGAACCACACACAAAATTGATGTTCTTTATAGTAAGAAGTCCTCTACCAAAATTGCTAAATCGATTTTTTTTGCCAAATACATGTAGAGCCAAATAAATTTGAGAATGTCTGCTGGCCAACTATTCTTTATCCCTTTTCATATACTGATGAATTTTCCCATATTATTTATTCTATAAGTTTGGGATTGTCCATTTTGATTTTTAAGGAGTCATAGGATGACGTATTTCTTTCCATGAAGATTGTTTTTGATGTCCCCAAATAGTGCAGATCCTGGTGAAATGATGCAGTGTTATTCAGAAAAGCCTTAATCTCTGTGTGCACACACAAAAAAAGGGATGTAGTTGAAGGCCTGTAGTCCCACTAGATAACTGCGCATACATATTTTAAGAGTGGCTATATATACATACATGTGATTTCCAACAATGTGGTATGTGCAACCAGCAAAGGCTCAGACCAGCCTGTGCATACGGGCAGTCTGATCAGAGTCTTTGCTAGTCGCTTGAATATTCTATGACTGTTAAGCTACTGACAGCTAGAACAGCATTTGGAGTTTCTAAGCTGAACAGGAGGCTGCACAGGCTCATCTGAGTCTATTCATGTCAAAATACGACATTGTTGGAAATCACGTGTAGCGGTTCAATTTATATGCACAGCTAGGCTCAGACCGAGGGCCGCGGGTTCAAGCCTCACCAGCGTCACTGCATTGTGTCCTTGAGCAAGACACATTAATCCTAGCTTACTGTACTGGTTCAACCCTGGAAGAATGTCCCTACATAACTGAAAGATTGTTGATGGGACGTAAAGAATCAAATCAAACAAACAAACAGCTAGGCTCAAATGTAGTGAAATAAAGTAGAATTCAAATATCTACATATTTTGCTACACTCTAAATAGGATTTGAAATTGAGGTTGTATTTTGTCTAGCTGTAAATAGCGTTACTTATACGCTAACTGCACCACGATTTTATCAACTTGTCGCTCTAGTAGGTACAAATGGCCAGGTAAGCCGGAAATTGATGCTTATAATAGAGATAACGGTATTATAAAGATTTATTTAGCATTTAAAATATAGGTATCCAGGTAGAAAATGCTATATCATTAAACATACACTTGCCGTTGTCAACAAGAGGAAGTTATATCATGGATTGTCCGCCTGTACGTGGAGATATTCCACAAGCTTTAGCGAGTGGATTATCTTGGGTTCAGGTGGACAATCAATGGTGTAACTACCACCTACATCAGTGTAGACCTTGCATATCACAAGAAATTTTGTGCTAAAGTCAGTAACCCGTGGTAAATGTATAATGCATTATACTATATAGTTTTCAAATATCAGAGTGTTGAAGCCTGCTGGGGAAGCAGGGGTGCATTATGAGATGATCATCTTTGAGGGCTGCAGGAGGTCTACATAGTCAGCTTGTACAAGGACAAAGGGGTATGTATGCCCTGAACAGAGGAAACTACAAGGGCTTAAACCCCTTGTATACTAATGGATTCTTTCTGCTGCAAGTTCTGGTTTGAAACAACAAATTTGGGATAGACCATGCATTGTACATATCTGGGCGTGTCAAGATATAATTTTCAAAAAATATTGTATTCCTTTGTCTAAGGATCTTTTTTATCTTTACAAACAGTGTAGACCCTGATGAAATGCAGCATAATGCTGCATTTCATCTGGGTCTTCTCTGTTTGCAAAAGTACCCATTTAGGGGCTTCCAGAATACAAAGGGTTAAGTAATGAAAATGTTGTAGCATGTTGTGGAGTGTCTGATCAGGCAGATAGTTGGGATAGATGAGATGCCGTTTGGCTTTATGCTGGGTCGTGGAAACTACCAACATGATTATTACATTGTTATTCATTTTACGCCAGATACAAGAGAAGTGCCTGGCTACCAGCCTGCCGCCGCTATACATGCCTTTGGTGACCTGGAGAGGGTGTTCAACAGAGTTCTAAGAGATTTCATCTGGTGGAATTTAGCATGCTGGGAAACAACAAGTGAACTAGTCCAGTGCATGTTCAAGTACATGAGAAGCAGAGTGAGTTGTTGATGATAACAGCAAGGAGTTTGGTGTAGGAGAAGGTGTTAACCAGGGCTCTGTTCCTAGTCTGTTTCTCTTTAGCATCATGCTGGAGACTATCAAGGGAGTTCCCCTTAGGCTGTCCATGGGAGATGCAGTATGCAGATGACCTGATCATTGCTGAGTCCCTGGGGGAGCTGCTTTTGAGACATGGAAGGCTGGGATGGGTGAGAAAGGCCAGGTACAGGTGTCTTGCATAAATCTGCACTTGCTGAAGAAATCTGCCCTGGGAATGGGTAGAAATGCAAACTTCTGAGGTAGCTGGTTGCTGTGGATGCACAAGAACTGCAGTGGTATCAAGGGCCCAGTTCACACAGACTCTGAATTTAGGTGAGGTGGCTAGTGAAAGCTAGAGGTGTTTGGGAAGAAGAGAACAAGGAGGCTAAAGAAAATGTGGGAGGAAATGGTTATTGGTAGGAGTGAAAAAGAGTGAATTTCATTTAAGATTCAACAGATCCTCTAAACTGCATTGAGTGATAAGGGTGTTTTTGAGGAATAAAACTCAGACAGGCCCCACCCTCGGGAGCTGATTAATTCTTGCCTGTATAAAATACCTATTGTAGATTATGAATATAAAAACGAATTTGGAGTGAGTGTTTTTATTAGGTTAATTATTATGATAGATTATTTTTATTTGATGAAAAAGGACACAAAAATAAAATATTTTTTAAGGGCAAAATTGAAATATGGTAAATGTAGAATATAGTATATATTGCCAGGCAACTGAAACAATTTTTTTACAGATTTTGCTGTGAACATTTTGGGTGGACGTAAAGTTTGCAAGAGCAACTTTAAAAATTGTATATTTTTGAATAGGTAGTCCACCTCTTTGTTCTTGTGTTTGCCTAACCCAAATATTTGTAAAAAATCAAAAGCGTCTCTATGAGACATATGTTGTTGAATTAAGTTTTTATGATTTTTGTGTACATAAAAGATAAACAGAGTGTCCCGGCAAACAAAGAAAAACTTCCCTATAATTTAAGTTCCATTTGAACGTAGATGTAAAGGAAGGACATTTTTGGCAGTGTTGATTCAAATATACATGTGCTTTAAACTCGTGTCATGCAGACTAAAATCATATACCACAACCATGCTCATTTTCCTACCTGTCCAAGTTATTACAAAAGTTACACAAGCTGCATTGAGAACAATGTAGATCCAGATCAGCTTGTTCTTGATCTACTCTTTTTCCAAAGTGGATATATCCGGGTTCAGCATGACAACGGTTTAATGATCAAATAATTTTAGGGTAAAATTTTGACATCTTAATGTCAGAAATAAGAAATTAGGGGGGGAAATGCAAAACAGTAGGATGGGTAATTTCAGTTATACCTTCAATGCCATTATGTAGTGGCTAAACCACTTGCTTTATACCCATGGTTCCTGAGTTTGATCCCGGCTCTTCCAGTCTGTCGGATGAGACTGCCGTGGCCCCATCTCCATATGACCTTAGCTGTTGATGGGATGTTAAACACAAACTAACTCATTCACTCTTTCAAAACACCTATTTTTGACAGAACACCCTTAAAATGGCACTTTGGCAGATATTTATAGGCGCTGTTCGTATGGTTAATCATGGTGTAACATCGGATCAGGGCCTACACTATGATCACTAAGTAATGATGTTTGAATGCATTCCTTAATATTGTTTCACTTCTAAGGAAACATTGTAGAATGATGAAATCTCATCCTAAGTGCCTAAGTGTAAGATATCATGGAAAACAGTGCAATATCATGGAAATATCAAAACTGCAAAATTGCACAGGTATCATATTTCATGTCTGTAAATATGATAGCTGTGAAGTTTTGCAGTTTTCATATTGTGTACATTTTATGTGATTGTGACGACTAAGCCAAAGTAAGAAAATGATCACAATTTTACGCTTTTAAAAATAGTTTGTTCATCTTGTCCTATGAGAAATGCTCTGTTATCTGGATATCTGATCTTCTTGTCTTTCTCTGGAGCTCAAGGATCATTGGCAGTTGAAGAGCAGATTTTCATTTCGTAGAAGTCTTTCTTTAATTTGATCTGCAGAATGTCACCATATTTGTCAGAGGTTTGATGCGTAAAACCTGCATCCCCCGTCAAGGCTTTTCATCTGGGTCATCGTTCAAACAACATGGTTTGAAAATGGCGGTTAATGATAGAAGTTCATTATGTTGATAACTGTTAAAAGAAACTCTGAAAGTGTTCCTGAAAGAGTTTTTTAAAAAGTTAATTTTGAAAAAAAATCAGCGGACAGCAAGAATAAAGCATGCAAAAATATCAAGCATTCAAAGAATTAATAGAAGTCCTCTTTTACAAGGATGTACTGTGAAGGGTAAATATTTTTTAATGGTCGAAAATGCTTAATTACTCTTCATATATAACTATATTTTAAAACCCTAGAGTAAATGAGCATTTATGACCATTTAGCGCCTTCCTTTTCAGTGGCCAGTTGTTTTCTGAGAATATGCATACCAGTATATACAGAAAAGTAATGCACACAGCGTGCTTTCAAAGTATTGTTAAATGAGGGTAAGGGGAGTTGTTTAGTATCTGGCCTAGACCTTACTGAATTTAAGGTATACCGTGACTGTAGGTTTGTTTAGTAGTATCACTTTAACTTAATTTTATGGCTTCTCAGTTAAATTATGGTCACAAGAAGTGCTTAATGGTTTCTTATGGTCTATTATTATGTAGATAGATACTTTTCTAGTGAAGTTTTATTGGGGCTCAAGTGAAAACAACAGCTGCTTCTAGTACTTACCCATCTAAGGACATGTTTCAATTTTAGCAGATAGCATTTTGATGTCCAGTTCTCTGGCATTCAAGATATTCCAGCTTCTGCCTCTGTCTGTCTGTCTCTTTGTCTCTCTGCCCGTGTGTCTGTTCTCTCAATATTAATTGTAGCTGTTGTAACCCGTGTCCTGCCAATATTTTTTGACCAGAAAATGCTGTCTGCTTAAAACTATTACATTTGCTGCAGTCCAGGCTAATTTATCATGGTTGCAAACACTATGAACCCGGATCAGACTTAGAAGCAGTCTGAACGGAGTCCATATTGTTAAAATGCAATATAGGCTACCAAAGTATATATAAAGCAGATGACAGTTGTCATGAATAGCTGTAAAAGGGTTAATAGTTTTAGATGGGTATTTATTATTTCAAAACCCTTTTAAGATGCTTTTAATGTTTCACTTTAAATAATATTGGATGTATCTAAAGAGGTGCTGCCAGTAAGTACCTACAACATAGTTCCAGTTTTCGAGGAGCGCACTGTGGCTCAGTGGTAGAGTGCTTGACTCGAGATTGAGGGGTTGCGGGTTCGAGCCTCTTGGAAGGCACTGTGTTGTGTCCTTAAACAAGACACTTTATCCTCAGCTTAGAACTGGTTCAAAGCAGAATGCAGTGGCTGAGTGGTAGAGTGCTTGACTCTAGATCGAGGGGTTGCAGGGTCGATCCTCTCCTGAGGCACTGTGTTGTGTCCTTGAGCAAGACACTTTATCCTCTGCATAGAACTGGTTCAAACCAGGAAGACCCATCCCAACATGACTGAAAAGTTGTTGGCTGGGACGTAAAGAAACAAAACAAACAAACAAAAAATTACTCTGAGACTAAAATTTTTATAATCCCATGACCCTAAAGAGGACATAGGGCAAAGCACAAAGGAATAGAAATCTGTTACTGATAATTAGGTACCAAATATTTTCAAACTGCTAATTTCTTGTTCTCATTTTTCTTATATCAGCTGTGAAGAATGTCTTTCACACAGTCGAGACTGCATCTGTGTCAACTGCTGAAATTTTTTCTGTATAAGAGACATTAATTGGGAGCCCAGTGACTGTGGTAGAGTGGAAGACTTGAGATCGAAGGGTCACTTAATGTTCGAGACTCACAGGAGGCACTGTGTTGTGCCCTTAAACAAGACACTTTATCGGTCCTCTGCTAATATACTACTGGTTAGTGGTTACAGGAAAACACCCCGATATGACTAGACTCACAGGAGGCACTGTGTTGTGCCCTTAAACAAGACACTTTATCGGTCCCCTGCTAATATAGTACTGGTAAGTGGTTACAGGAAAACAGCCCGATATGACTAAAACACTGTTAACTGGGATATAAAGCATCATAACAAAAAATCAAAATATATTACAGCTACATAATATTATGCTACATCCAAATTATTTGAAGATTCAAGCTGGTTTGAGTGGTACCTGGCCTCAAGATTATTAAACTGTTCATGCTAAACTCATTTTAACATTTATTAGCATGATAAGTACAACATCTGAGAGAAACATTAATTTCAGCATGTGGCAGTTTCTTATGAACAGTCAAAATTTCATGCTCAGTTGAGTTGAGCATAAAAAAGTTTTATAACCTCAGGGGTCCTGGTCACAAATCCCAGACAGGTTTTCTCATAATGATGACAATATTAAAGTGTTCTCTTTTGTTTTCTGTATTTCCAGACGTGACTGTGGGACCAGTTGAGGGTGTGGGCTCTGGCACATGGCATGATTGGAGGAGAACCAAGTTGAAGAGACATCTTAGGTAAGATCTGGTTCCATTCTGCTTGAATTCCATGGAGAGATTAAGCCACTATAGCTTGTCTCTTCTGGGAGCACAGTGGCTCAGTGGTAGAGTGCTTGACTCAAGATTGAGGGGCCGCGGGTTCAAGCCTCATTGGCGTCACTGTGTTGTGTCCTTGAGCAAGACACATTTAGCCTTGCTTAGTACTGGTTCAACGCCGGAAGTAGGTCCCGACATAATGTAAAATTGTTGACTGGGACGTAAAGAATCAAATCAAACAAACAAAAAAGCTTGTCTCTTCTTCTGAATGTTGTTTGTGTATACAAATAAGATCAGTATCTGGTTCCATTCGGAGTGATTAAGCCACTATAGCTTGTCTCTTCTGGGAGCACAGTGGCTCAGTGGTAGAGTGCTTGACTCAAGACTGAGGGGCCGCAGGTTCAAGCCTCACCGGCGTCACTGTGTTGTGTCCTGTGTTGTGTCCTTAGTAGTTATCCTTAGTATGTTGAACAGTAGATATGATTCAACGTTTAAAAGGGGCTACTACCATTAAAGGAAAGAATATGCTCCCCATAGGGAGCATATTCTTTCCTTTAAGAGTAGCCCCAATGAGAATAGAAAATGAATTTAAAAAGCAATAAATGGAAAAACCGCCAAAATTAAACTACGCCAATATGTCAGCCTTTTAAAATCGCCAAATTTTGACACCTTTTACAGTATATGAAAACTGGAAAAATGAATGGCAAAATACCAATATTACATGAAAAAACACTAGCTCACCTTAGCCAAAGGCTCAAGGTGAGCTTTTGTGATCGTTTGATGTCCATTGTGTGTCCTGTGGCATCAGCAGTTGCTTCAAAGGAGTTCTCCCAAACCTGACTGGCTAGATATTGACCAAACTTGGCAGGAATCAGATCCTTATAGGCCCTTTTTGATATGCATTCCAATGGTTCCAGTCTGTGACATGACTAGGTCATATGACATAAAGATAGATTCCCCAGAGTGAAAACTTTAAATATATTCTTGTCTGAAACCACAAGGCCTAGAGTCTTGGTAATTTGTATGTAGCCACACCTAGTGGACATATTTTACCAAAAACACAAGAAGATATTTGGTATATAGCATCACCAATTATGGTTCGCTGAGTGCAGTGGCTCAGTTGGTAGAGTGTTAGATTGAGGATCAAAGGGTTGCTAGTTAGAGTCTCACCGCCAGTGGAGTCACTGTATTGAGTCATTGAGCAAAACACTTTATCCGCTGCTTAATACTGGTTCACTGGAGGAAGATATGTTTGACATGACTGAAAAATTGTTGACTGCATGGGATGTAAAGCATCAAAACAAACAAAGTCATTGCTTTGAGGCAAGCTTGAAATATTTGACCACTCCTATTGTTTGTATTTACTTATTTGAGCCAATGCATGAGATTTCCAACAATGTGGTATAAGCGACCAGCAAAGCCTCAGATCAGTCTGCGCATATGCCCAGTCTGATCAGAGCCTTTGCTAGTCGCTTGAGTATTCTATGATTGTTAAGCTACTGACTGAACGCTGTTTGGAGTTTCTAAGCTTAAAAGGAGGCTGTAGACTCTGGCTGGTCTGAGTCTACACTTGTCAAAATGTTTGAAATCTCATGCCACAGCTCATTTATCTTTGCTGATTATGGAACCTCAGACCCATCAAGCTTAAATTCAGACTTCCTCCTAGAAACCCCTGTGGTGACGTGTTTTCTAAAAGAAGTTTGGACCCAGGACAGGACCGATAAAAGCTCACGCCTCATGACACTGATGGTATTCCTGAAAGGTTTTTTTTTAACTTTTACTTTTTTAAAAAAAATCTATAATCAACAGAAAAGCATGCAAAATAACCCAGTATGCAATGAGTTATGGGTAGGCTGATTCTAATGAAAACCAAGCCCTTTGTTTCAAAGATTTATAGTGATGAAATTTAAAACAAAACCCAAAAAAACTGAGTGCTCAGGTAGTCAAATCTTGGGGGTGAAAGGTTGGGTAATTTGATAGCAGCAGTCAGTATTTTGTGTGAAATGTTACAAACAGTTACCTATTCCGCTATCTTAGACAAACATCAGTCCTGTCTTTATAAATATACACAAGAATTAATAAAGTGTTCAAATATGGGTAACGCTCAACCATAAGCTATTATTATATACAGGCCGTTTAGGTTGCCGAGGTAATCTACTGTATCTATATTTGTGTTTGTTCAATCATCGAGAGATTTCCTGTTAACTCTTTGTATGTATAGGTATTATATAGTAAGTCATGTGATTTCAAAATACCCAAATTTTGAGATAAAGGGCTGATTTGGATTCGTGAATCAAGGTAAGCTTTTGTTAAGAATATGTACAAGGGACGGCAGCTGCAAAACGCTTCATTGGGTTTCTTTTGAAGTTTTGTATCTTTTTGTTAAACATAGAGAAAAACGGGACTCCGACATATAGGTGTAGTGTAAACTATCAGAACGGCTTGTTAGATCGCTATCTCGGATTTTGGATGTATACAAATGCGAAAAAAGGTAATGTGGTTTTGAATTACAGTTCGTCCAAGGGGCCTTGGCTTGTTTGTAAGTCGAAAGTTACATATCTATAGAAAGAGATTTCCGCTATATAAAAAGAGTGTTTTAAACATTAATGGAAAGCTAAACATCCGGCCTATTGTTGGGAGAGGTAATTATTCCTTATCATATGAACTTGTATATTATATGGGATAATAAACCAAAAATCAATATTAATTGACGTCCAGTTGGAGAAAAGGCTTTCGCTTGAGCGGCTAGCCTAGTGGACTGAGCTACGCAGACTGGTCATTTTCTACATTATTCAGTAACAGGTAAGCCATTTACAATATTTTAGGGGATATGAGAATAAGTATTTCCAACTATGAGGAACCGGGCTAGACTGCACTGAGTGCAGCGCAGTCTAGCCTGGTTCCTCATAGCTGCCTTTTCCTTCACTACCTTTTTCCTAGGATGTGCCGTTATTATATTTATCAGCTATTGGTCCAGATAGAAATTTATTGGCGCTGAAGAGAAATAAAATCTCATTTAGTCTTATCGGAGCCTATGTTTACTTACAAGATGCTGCTCGCAGAAACGGAGGCTGAATGATCTACGCAATTGGTTAATAACCATTGTGACGACGGTAATGGTCTTTACAAGTTGTCAATAATTTTGTGTTTCTTACATGGACGGGAGCTTTGAAGTTCTATATTAATGGCGCCCAAGATTGATGACTTTTCCTTGGTTAGTAGAGCTTTTGTTTTATGAGCTTTCATTTCCATTTTTTAATTTTATTTTTTTTTTAACTTCGTTATTTTGGCCTTCCCTTAAAAAAGGACTTATATATCCATCTAACAGCAAGCACTACCCAGCATGATTTTTTTCTGAGAATTTGGGACTTCATATTTCATATGAATCAGCTCAGAAGAACATGTGATTAACTTGAAATGTTAGAATCCTTTTTTGTGGAGATTCAAAAGTGTCTTTCTTTGCCAAAAATTAGAATTCTTCTGCCAATAACAGAGAAAAATTTATTAACTAAATTGTCCCTTATCAGAATGCTCCGCTTGGAGTACTCTGATCTGGGACTTATTTGGTAACACCTACTTTTCCTGTCTTCTGGCACTCAAACAGGTTTAGTTACCAATGCTTTGTAGAACAGGGTCTGTATCTAAAAGAAATTATAATATTTTCTGGGGTACTGTATATCCACATGAGAAATTGCAGTTTTCTTTAATTATTTTTATTTCTTTTTTTGTTACTTTTTGTGCGTGCTAAAATGTTTAGTCCTTGAGTTCGGTTCCCAAACTATTTTGTTGTCATTTTGAATTACAAATTATTTTTAAATTAAACATAACATGGAAATTTTGGGAATAAAGTGCAGTTTTTAAGCTTTGTTCTAAAGATAGATTATATCTTAGCGAAAGAAGGTTATACTTTCATGAGATATTGCGTTTTATTGTCTATTTTTTTTTCGTTCGTGGCTATGACCTTTTTCGTGCAACAAATGATAAAATCTTCCTGTCTATATAATTTGTTTCTTTTCATTTAATTTTATTCAATTTATTATCTAAAAGAATAAATTGGGTGAAAATTTAGAGTTAATTTTGTTATTATTTTAATACTCTTAAACTTGAATAAATTTGAAAGTTATATAACTAGCAATATTAACAGAGCCAGTATAGTAGTAGCAATTAATGTTTGGAAATCACAGGCCCCGAAGTTATAAAACTCAACTGAGCATAAAATAAAACTTTTTTCATGCTCAACTCAACTGAGCATAAAATTTCAACTGCTCATAGAAACTAAAGCCCTGAAAAAGAAAGGTATTTCTTGCTTTTAAGCTCTCAGATGATGTATCCGGCTAACAAATATTAAAATGCCAACAGTTGTTGACATTTTAACATTTATGAGCAGGATAAATTTCGTGCTCAGCTGAGTTGAGCTTTGAAAAAGTTTTATAACCTCAGGGCCAGAACTGTATTGGACCTGATAAGTGCACATTCTTTTTAAACTCTTTGCATGCTGGGTAATAATTTTCATGCTTTTGGTGTCATCTACTGACTTTTTCAAAATTAGATTTTTTTAATAATTCTTTCAGGAACACTATCAGAGTGTCAAACAGTTTGGATCCACATCAGGCCTGACATTTGTTGCTGCGATAAAAACAATCTTTAGGGAATGAAGTCCGTGTGCACCTATATTTTGAAATTCTAACCTTGATATGAACAATGAACCACCACAGGCCTCATGCTCATGAATATTCATGCTATAGGCTCCACCCACTATGAATAATTATATAAACTTTCATTTTGGTACATAGAACAAAGAAACTACTTGTCAGGTCCACTAGTACTAGTGAAGGATTATATTTATCATATTTCCATAAGCAGTAGACCCTGATCAGGCAGCTTTTACAAGAGCTGCCTGATCTGGGTCTGCTCTGTTTGCAAAATCGCTAAAAGACATCTATGAGGTAAAGGGTTAAGCAGAAATGGGTTTAATCCGGGCAGTGTGATTTATAGGATCAGCTCCTGTTCTACAAAAAAATATATTCACAACTGAACTTAGATAAGAATACTTGCGCTGATGAGTAGCCAATGAGTTCTGATCGAGATATTAGCAAATATCAGATTTCTTTGTTTAACTATTTGTCTTTTTTTTTTATGCGTAAAAACATCTTTTTGACGTAATCAAAAGTAGCGTCTGCTTCTGCAACCTGCTTCCTTAAAATCATCGAATCCTTATAAACTTTCTTAGAACTTCTGAAGCTTCAAAAAGCATAGTATCTTTAATCACAACCCTTAACCGACAACTTTTGTCATCTGCTGATAACCTTTGTAAACAGATTGGACTCAGATCAGGCAGTCAAGCCTGATCTGGATCCAAACTGTTGAGCCTGATCTGGATCCAAACTGTTTGACGCTGTGATAGTATTCCTGAAAGAAATTTTTTGAAAAAGTTGAGTTTGAAAAAAGTTAGCAGATGACAACATAAAAAATTACCCAGCATACAAAGAGTTAAAAAGCACCAATAAGAATCGAGTCAGATGACATCAACTTTGGTTTACCATGTTAACTCTTTATCTCTTGGTGTCGTCTGCTGATAACTTTTGTAAACAGTTTGGACCCAGATCAGGCCCTAAAAAACGTAATGCCTGATCTGGATCCAATCTGTTTGACACTCAGATTGTATTCCTAATTGAATTTTTCGAAAAAGTTGATTTTGAAAAAAATCAGCAGACGTCAACAAAAAAAAGCATGAAAAATTACCTAGGGGCAAAGAGATAATCCTCTGCTAGCAGACGAATTACATGAAATATCGAACCATCATGCGGAAAAATTTCTTGGAAGTTTTCAAATGCCATGAGAAACAGATCAGGCCTAATAAAGGCACTGTGTGCATAACTCTTGAAAACAGTGCTGATCAGGATCTTCACCAAAGTGCACAAGCAGATGAGAGAGCAGACAACATTTGTCATGAATGGCAGGAAAAGAGTTAAAAGTTTGATCTTACACATATCATAGGTTTAGGATAAGCAAAAATATTTGAGCACCCATCTGTTTTAACATGAAATTGTAAAGATTTCCTTACCCATCGGTTAATATAAAAAAAAAATTATTGCACACTCTTAACTTCAGGGTATATGAAAAAAATTACCTTTTCTTGTGAGCAGGCCCATTTAAAACATGTTGACTAGGTCGTTGAAGTGCAATGGGCTACCAAATAAAGACTTTTAAAACTGCTTTTATTTTAGGTATGTGCTAACTTGTGAAGCAGATGGCATGTTTTTGCAATTTCAACTTTTGACACATATATATGTATCAGAATCATGAAAAACAAAGCCAGCTGTTCCCAACAGATTTGTATCAATCTGCAAATCTACCTCATTACATGTTGGATTAATCTGGTAACCACACTTTTTTCCTGGGCGGTTAACCAGTACTTTGTGCACATACTTTCGCTCAAACTGATGACAACGGTACCCATCTTGAATCAGCGGAAGGAGGAGAACCGGGTGGGTTTATGGTTTTTGTGGTTCTATGTCCAGGAACACCTTAAGGCTCAACCGGCAGTGGTTCTGGTTTTAAAGCGTCTCAGAAGACGGGGCAATGGCTTAAAGTCTCATCCGACAGACTGGGAGAAGCCTGGAATCAAACCTGTGACCCCTGGTTTACAAGACGTAGGTTTATCCTCTACACCACGGCGGCTTCCTCAGTTTTTTTCCTTTCAAACATAAGTTTTGGGCGCGTTAAAGAAATGTCTCATGAAGATGTTTCTTTTACACACCCAAACATACATGTATGCCATTATAGACAGTTATTAAGTTTGATCATGAATACGTATTCATTGTGTCCCAGCAAGTATTTCTAAACATTGAAGTTTGAAATTTCAAGGTTTTGCTGTATATTTAATTTCCACATTTCATATCAAAAGAAAATTTCTATATTTGGACAAAAAAGCTTGTGTTATACATGTTTATTAAATGTCTGTTTCCCTTCTATTTTTTTTCAAACTCTAATCCATTAATTACCAATGACATAATAAAGACTATATAACGCTTTCCATATTGACTCATTTGGTGCCCCTCCGCTATTATTGAATGAGTTGCTAGGATAGCGCAAGACAGATCAATTACAGAATATTTTCTGTTTGAATTAATAAATTTATATATGTATCGCAGAAATGTCTTGTGCATGTATCTTTCTACTCCAGATCAGCCTGTATTTTGCCTTCATCATTTTTTAAATAAAAAACATTGGAATTGCTTCCAATGAAAAGACGCAAAATTTTTGCGTCTTTTCATTTGAGGCAATTCCAATGCATACACACAATATATTTTTTGTAGCTGTAGTACATGATGTTCAAACATTCGCTAATTGTCAATCATGATCTCATCCGATGATCTGGATTTACGTATATATCTTCCTATTGATTGGCTTATTTATAGCCGTCATTTGCTCGTGACTCATTTTATCTGCCACGAGCAATGCACATGGTGAGTAAATAAATTCAGACAAAGAACATACGTTATGTTATTTTTTGCCATGTTAATAAAGTTGTTATAATGATCAATAATTCTGTTTTGTAATCGAGACAGATCTTGGTTGGCTTTGCGGTTCATTGTGTCATTCACTTGCTCATTGAGTGCAGATGGATTGAAGTGGCTGTTTACTCTTTGCATGCTGGGTAATTTTTCATGCTTTTATTGTCGGCTGCTGGCTTTTTTCAAAATTAACTTTTTCAAAAAATTCTTTCAGGAACACTACCAGGGCTGATGTTTTGTCTGTGCTGATTGCCCTGACAAACTAGATACTGGGGATAAAGCAATCTCGTTCCGTCTGACCATTCATCCATTATATGAAAGCTTGTGCACTCCTTAATTTGAGATAGATAGTGTGCATTGTTAAACTTTGCTCTATGAGTTATCTCCCTTGAATAAATTTAAATGCAAATCCCTATACTCATGTACTCTCTTTAACTTCAATACTCTTTGAGATATTTTGATAATGTTTGGTATGACTATATTTCATGTCAAGACAGATTTGCTTATGTGCTAGAATGGTTGCTTTCCATTGCTTCCTCTTTGAATTATCTCCCTTTAATGGATCTTGAATGCAGTCACTTCTAGAAATTTTGATAATATCTGATAGGGTTGATCTGTCCAAATGCGTACTGTTTGAGTTATCTCCCATGATCATAATTACTCTCATACCCTTTAAGATAGTTTGAAAATATGATATCGTGTCAAAATGTTGTGTTGGGTGCTGAAAATGGTTGCTTTGGAGCTCTTACTTTTTGACTTACCTCCCTTGAATGAATTTAGAGGCAATAACAATTATATAAACTTGTTTCTCCATAAATGGCACTGTATTCCATATTTGCTTTACTACTACAGATTGCATTTACGCTACATTGGACACTCAGTATATCATCAAAAATTATATATATTTATTAAAGACTATAATTTAACTTTATGTCGGGGATTTGCCATCTTTTCATAACTCACTAAAGCATATTTTGTCGTCTTTCATAGTTAAAACAACAAATATCATATTTGCGTAAAAATCTTGGTTTGTGTTTTTTTTTATCATCATTGAAATTGCAAATGAGTAGCCACAACAATAATGTTAGACTGGTATCAGACCAGTAAATAGAAAAATGGTTAAATATGTGCACAAACATATACATTTAGCATACACCTCTGTAAAAAATTTCACTGACTGTCTTATTTACTGAAATATAGTTAAATAAACCACAGGAGCTTGAAGTTCTATCAAATATATCGCTTCTAAACCCTAAAACCGAAAATCTCATAATGTCATTACGTAATGACATTGTGAGCTTTTGGTTTTGAGGCTAAAGGGGTGATTGAATGATCGAACTTCAAGCTCCTGTGAATAAACAAGCATACACCTCTGTAAAAATTTTCACTGACTGTATTCTGAGCAATGGGAAAGTAATAAAGTATCATAAATTTATCTCTGAAGATGTTATAGAACTTTCAGTTAGATGTCTTAATACAGGGCCTGAAGACAGGCTACAATAATGTATACAAGGCCCAGAGATTATAAAACTTTTTTTCATGCTCAACTCAACTGAGCATGAAATTTCTGCTTATAAAAACTAGAATGATGAAAAATAATGATTTTTCTTGCTTTAGAACTCGCTCAGATGTCAATTGTATCTATCCTGCATGTAAATGTTAAAATGCCAACAGTTGTTGGCATTTTAACATTTATAAGCAGGATCAGTTTCATGCTCAGTTGTGTTGAGCATTATTGGAAAAAGTTTTATAACCTTGAGGCAAAATCTTTTTTTCTCTTTTTTTTTTTTTTTTTGAGTAAAAATTTGCAGAATCATATAGGCATCACCACCTGTTGTTTGCATTTTAACATTTATGAGTAGGATAAGTTTCATGCTCATGAAAAAAGTTTTATAACCTTGAGGCAAGATTTTTTTTCCTTTTTTTTTTTTTGAGCAAAAATTTGCTGAATCATATAGGCATTCTGGAGCTTCAGTCACCACCTAGCGCTGAGCGAGCTAGGTGTAAATGCTGGAATTAAGCCGAAGATCAATATAATATATTGATAGTCTTTGTTAATGCTTTTATTTTGTCTTGTTCAGGATAGTTTTATATATACTTAGCAGGACGTCCTTGAATATATATACTGTTGGACAAAAAATAGTTTGAACAGTCGATTATTTCATTTCAGAAATTATTTTTTGTTAGGAAAATACCAGGTTTTAGGAGATGATGCATTGATAAGTTAGGGGTCTTTCATGCAAACCAAATATCTATGTGTCTTGATCCACATCTGAATTAAGGGTGAGGTTGGCGCTGTTAAACAGGTTTAAGCCCTCCAGTAAAATATTTTACTGACCGTTCCAAGGCGGTACTTCTTTTGTGGATCTTTTATGTTTTGTTCTGTCTTGTGTTTGCTATGTCTTTGTGTGTGTCTGTTTATATGTACTTTGTGGTCACCTGCTGGGAAAGGGCGGACCTCTTGGCTCTTGTTTGTGGTGTCCGATATGAGTTTGTCACTTTCCCATTGGTATCCTGGGTCAGGTGTGGTACTTGATTGTATCGATTCCTGATCTTTGCACCCTTTCTTACTTTTACTGATTGACAAAACGTATGTCAGGAATAGGTTATGTTGAACCATATCAAGTGGCCAGCATAGTATTTATGAACGGGTAAACAGGTTTGTTGACAAAATGTATGCTAGGAAACAGGTAGCAGATCTGCTACCTGCAGGAATAGGTATGTTGAACCATACATATCTTCTGGCCATCATAGCGATTATGAACAAAAACAAATGTCAGGAATATGTTTTGTTGACAAAACATATGCTAAAAATAGGTTTTGTTGACCACAGAAAGCCAAAGGTTGATTTGTTCCTTCAATCAGTAAAACCTGGTGTTTTCCAAACAAACAAAAAAAATCCGAAATGAAATAATAGACTGTTCATGGTATTGTTCTAAAATATCAAACAAAAGTTGCCTGCCAAAAAGGTCTAGATAAACAGGGCAGACCCAGATCAGACTGCTTCTGAAAAAGCAGTCTGATCAGGGTCTTCTGTGTTTGCTATTCTGACAGGAATTTTGTGAATTCCAGCCCTGAAAACTAACATTTTATTTGAGAATAGAAAGAGAAAAGAGTTTGAACTTTCAGAGCATTTACGGTACATGTAATGTAGAAACTAAAAAATGAATTAGGTTTGATGTCTGACTGAGCATGTTCATTTCATATATTGGAATCAATTTTGTCTATATTTTTAATTTTTACACTCTAAGACAAGTTTGATTTGCTAAAATATATTATATAAAAAAAAAACTTTTTGTGGCTTTTCCATGGGTAGTAACCAGTACTGGGCCGGGAGGGTTTATGTGTGTATTATATGACGGGAACTCCCGAAGGCTCAACCGAAAGTGGTTTTATGGAGAAGCCAGGAATCGAACCTGCGACCCCTGGTTTAAAGGCATAGTGCTTATCCACTACACCAAGGGGGGCTAAAATATATAATGGGATATGCTGCATGAAAAGTAGATGACAGACTAAGTAAATAAATGAATAATTCAGATATTGAGAAGCAATTTTAATTATACATGGCACAGACTTAGTTTCCTGACCTCCCCCCACCCACCCCCTCCTTCCCTCACCTCTAGTCTGAATTAACTGAAGCCTCTGATCAGCGTCTCCACTGTTTGCTAATATTTCATCAGAGTCTATGCTGTTTGTTAAGACAAAATCTATCATTAGAGAAATACAATTATATTTGGAAATCATAGCTTATAACCCCTAGATATATACAATGGACCATCTCAAGTTTATTGTATTAAAACAAAAGGAAGAATCCATTAGAACATCAACAGAATATTTATCAGGTTTCGCATTATACCACATTGATTGCACATATGCAGTGAAAGCTCTGCTATTTTTAAGGCTCTTTTAAAACTGTTAACATTTAAGGCAAAGAAAAAATATGACAAATTTCTTCAGTAATTGGCTAGAATTTTATATTTGCATAATTACCTAAAAGTTAGAAATTAGCTAATTGAATTTAGCCAGAGTAATGATTCGGTAAATTCTATTTACAAATTCTTAATGCAGCCTATCCTTTAAATTCTGTGCAAACCAAATTAATTTGAAAAATAAAAGTTTGATAATCTTCACAAACTAGGTCTTAAATTCTCAAATGATTCTCAAGTATTTATGGATAATTATAACTTAGTACTCAGCACTTGAGTTAAAAGTGTGTAACAGAAAAATAATTTTCTTATTTCTCAACCAAAACATATGCTGTGAGTACTCAAAAGAACCGTCTCAGTGACGTATGCAGCAGAATGGTAGCAAATATTTGGCCTGTAGACACATCCTCAACCCCGGGGGATGGGGTCAAAAGGTGAAAACATTTTTTTTCTGAAAGTAGTTATGTTGCATATCAAATTAAAGGGGATGGAGCATAGACCATTCTGTCCTTACACACACCCTCTGCCCCTGGGATGGGGTCAGAAGATCAAAACAATTTTTTTCTGAAAGTAGTCATGTTGCATATCAAATTACAGGGAATGGAGTGTAGAGCACCATGCAAGCACATATTCTGTCCTTACACACACCCTCGATGGGTCGATGTCTACCCATTTTCTGAATGTGGTCATGTTGCATATCAAATTAAAGGGGAAGAAGTATAGACCAACATGCAAGCAAAAACTTTGACCTTACACACACCCCTGACCTCTAGGTCAGATTGAAAGGTCAGATATTGAAATTGTACTAATATAAGTATTTTTTATTGAACTTAGCACTAAAATAGTTGACAGGCTTATAATGATCGGTATGATACCGAATGTGAACTTAAGGGATGGAGAATTGGGATTTATGTTTTGTGACTTACATCTGTCTCAAAATAACCCTTGGTGGTGGGGGGGGGGGGCTATAAATTTGACAGATTTGCCTTGTTTGACTTAGCTTTGCCACTTGCGACATATTAGATTCTCGGAAGTCTAGTCTCAAAATTATAATTTTCAAATGGTGTCAAATGGTTCGGATTCAGATTAGGCCTTACATTCTGATTTGGGTCCAAACTGCTTGCAAAGGTTATCAGCAGAGGCAAAAGTTGTCACTAGCAAGGATAGAGTTATAAGGAAGATTCAGTGTTTGAATATACCCACCCTCTCTCGAATACAAAGCAAATTCACAAAGTTGAGTAACTTTTTTCAGCTTGGATATACACTTTATTTTCCTTATATGTAAATGCTTAAAATGTTTTATTTATTTGGAAATGAAATGTGACTATGCATAAATACTTAACACTCCTCGTCTGCTGTCTCGTCTGCTGTCTCCTTATGTCTATGTCGCTAAGGTAGCAGTCTGATCAGAGTAAATCATAGTGTTTGCTTCCGTCTGAAGTGCATTTGAATATAATATATATATGCAGCAGACATAAAAAGCAGATGACATTTTCAGGACAAATAAATATTGGCAGGATAACCCCTGCGAAACGGTCTAGAATCATTCTAGAAAAGTTCTAGAATTTTCTAGAACTATGTTCTAGAACTGTTCTAGATATGTTCTAGAATGTTTATGGGACAGATGTAGAACGTTAAATGGGACAATTTTTTGTTCTACAAATGTTCTAGCCAAGGTCAAAAGATGTCCAGAAAAGTTCCAGAAAATTCTAAAAGTTTTTCCTAGAACAGTTTTAGAACAAATCAAGTTTGTTCTAGAACAGTTCCAGAACAAATCTTTAGAACTTTAATGGAACAATTGTAGAACAACCCTCATAAAATGTCCCATTTAACGTTCTATAAATGTATCGGAATAGTTCTAGAACATCTGTAGAATGGTTCCAGAACTATTCCAGAAATGTTCTAATGGTTTGTTCTAGAAATGTTCTAGAACACCTCCAATTTGTAGAACAAAATTTCGCAGGGGAGGGGTTAAATAAGGTTTGGTCAGTATTTATTAGAGTCATACAGTTTGGATCCAGATCTTGTCAGGCCTGGCCTCGAGGTAAAAAAAACTTTTTTGATGCTCAACTGAGTCTGAAATTTATGATGCTCATTAATGTTAAAATGCCAACATTTGTTGGCATTTTAACATTTATTAGCATAATAAATAAAATAAATATAAAGACTATGATCAATACAACATTTGAGAGTTTTGAAGCAAGAAATTTCTTTATTTTTCAGTACATATTTTAGTATTTGTGAGCAAGTGAAATTTTGTGTTCGGTTGTTGAGCATGAAAAAAAGTTTTATAACCTTTGGGCCTGATCTGGGTCTAATCTGTTTGCAAAGGTTAACACCAGACGACAAGAGTCCCCGCTGGCAGGGATAGAGGGAGATAATGGCTTACTGTTTTCTCTTTCCTTGCTATAGCTAGCGGCTACTTTGGTGATCTGCTGATAACCTTTTCAAGCTGTTTGGACCTAGATAAGGAATGACAGAACAGCAGTGTCTTGATCTGGATCCAAATCATCTGGCACTCCGGCCGGGCCGCGTAGCGCAGTCCGTAACGTGTCTGGCTACAGATGCGTGTCTGACTGCAGATCCAGGGGTTGCGAGTTTGATCCCGGTCCGGTCCCATACTTTCGTGGAGATTGATCATGAAATGATTTCTACGGTCATTCTCCTCCCTTCCGCTGATTCGTTCAAGAAGGGTTGTTGTCAGTTACAAGCGAAAGTATGTGCACGAATTACTGGTTAACCGCTTGTTCAAGCCTGCCCAGGAAAAAGTGTGGTTAGGCGAACTGACCGTCCCGCAATGACCATAGCTGTTGACTTGGGAGGTAAAGCAACAAAAACAAACAAGCAAATGTGGCACTTGGATACTTGTGTTCAAAAAAAAATAATTTTGAAAAAAAAAACTGCAGACACCAACAAAACCATGAAAAATTACCCAACATGCAAACTCCCTTTTGCTATTATGGAATAATTCTCCATGCATGGTAAAATTCATTGTCAAAAAATCATGAGATTTTGGTCTTCACATATGATATTGTCAAGCAACAAAAGGCTCAGGCTAGCCTGTGCAAATGCACAGGCTGGCCAGAGCCTTCGTTGCTCTCATGGCTCAAAGTATGTAGGTAGATGAAGCATGAAAAATTACAGAGAATTCAAAGAGTTAGAAGTTAAAAATGATCGAGTTCAAATTTTTTGAAAAATACTGTACTATTAGTGGATTGGCACTTTAAGATTATATGTTGTATAAAGACTTATAATGAGATCAGTATGTTAGAATGACTGCAAAGAAAACATGTTGCACGGCTGCAGCCTGGTCCTTTTCTAAAGCTTGCATACACATTGTAGATGCCTATGATAAATTAACTCTATTTCAATATTTCGGCCAAAGGCCTTTTTCAAGAAAAAACATGCACTTTAGTATCAACATTGTAGATGGCTTTTGTCAGAATGTTGTTTGGCTTTATGTATGTATTTACCACCTACAAGGCAGATTCTTTCTGCTTTATAGTTCTGAATAATAGTGTACGCAGCGTCTTTAATTACGGTAAATAATTTAAATGAGTTTTGCAAAGCTAGATCATGTCGTAACGCAATTAGCGACAGAAAATTCAATTTACAGGAAAGTTCCCGAGAATATCTGATGAAAAAGCGTGAATAACTTGTGGCACTATTTAATGCTTAAATCTATATGAATTTCTTAATACCCCGTAGGTTTTTCCGAGAAAACATACGATAAAGAGTAGAGAAAATTGGATAAATGATAACGTTACAGCATTTGACACCTACCGATATACTCTATGCTGGTTTACAATAAAATGTCTTATAACATTATGCTTCTGTCCCGGCGGGGCCAATATAGAACAAGATAGATGTAGTTGAAAGGCGAAATCGGAGCTGAGCTGGAATTAGAGAGATTCAACGGAATCGTTATTCGATAGATCTTTTAATTCAGTCTTGAACGTATCTTAGATAGGTATTAAACTGTGAAGCTAGAGTCTTGCGTTTTCATATTTATTTTATTTGATAGATATTTGCAGAACTGTTTGATGGTAATTAGTTTTAATTACCCTGAATAAATGGACCGACAGTAAGTAGTTATATTTTTTTGGGCTGTGACGTAAGAAAACCTGTCTTTGGAATTAATGCCAAAGCGAGACTCAAACCAGCCTGCTCAGCTACAAAGACCAGCTAGAAAATTGATATGTAGCTTGTGGCAAGTCTAAATATGATAATTTCCAAAAATCGAATAACAAAGGCACTGATCAGACTGCCGCGGTTTTCTCAATTTGAGACTCGTATGATAAATAAGCAGTGTAAACCGAGATCAGGCTGCAGATTATTTATTCTTAATTTGATACGTAGATATTTGCTGATGATGTTATAGAAATTGTTCAGAATATTACAATGGACGGGACCTATAGCTAGCAACCAGTGTAGACCCAGATCAGACCTCAACATTGTTTGCCATTTTTCATAATATTTTCAGACACCTCAGCTGATGCATCAAGAAAGAATATTTTGAGAGAAAAATCAGCAGAATGCAAAATTACCTGTACTTTATTGGAGCAAATGAAGATGACAATGTAAAATGAAATATAACAGTACAAAGACATCCATTTTGCAAATGAAACGTCCAAACCTTTTATGGATGGCAGTGCACATTTATTTATTTAAAAGGCACTTTAACTCAGTTCAAGAGGGAATTAAGCCATCATTTTGAGATGGAGGCATTCTGTATGTTCAGGAATTGTGAATGTAGGCCGAATGAAATGAGTTTCAATCAGTGCAAATAAGTGTCAATTGTGAATGCACAATGTATTATGCATTTCACGAGAATCCAATGAAAGTAGGAGCGAAGAGCACTGATTAGACAATCCAATTAAAAAATTCCGAGCATAATTAAATTTAAAGCAGATAGGGTGATGTGTCAACGGGACCAAAATCTATCTGCTCTGTTGCCTGTTGACGTTGTTCATCTTATGTAATCTTTTGCGTTGCTATCATCGTCATTCTACGATGCTTTTCATTGGCTTCAGAGGGACGGCAACTGATGGTATTCGCGGATATTTTCTCGTCTTAAGGCCAAAGCAAAATGAACCAGCATTTGAGATTGCATAAACATAAAGTCTCTCTTTAAATTAGACTGGCTCCAGTCCTTAAAACAATTTTTCATCAATGTGTCATATCATATACTTGTAGCTAGTCTATTAACTCTGATGGCTCTGTTAAATATACTTGTATCTTGTCTAACTGATGGCTCTGTTAAATAAACTTGTAGCCAGTCTAACTCTGATGGCTCTGTTAAATAAACTTGTAGCTAGTCTAACACTGATGGCTCTGTTAAATAAACTTGTAGCTAGTCTAACACTGATGGCTCTGTTAAATATACTTGTAGCTAGTCTAACTCTGATGGCTCTGTTAAATAAACTTGTAGCTAGTCTAACACTGATGGCTCTGTTAAATATACTTGTAGCTAGTCTAACTCTGATGGCTCTGTTAAATAAACTTGTAGCTAGTCTAACACTGATGGCTCTGTTAAATATACTTGTAGCTAGTCTAACTCTGATGGCTCTGTTAAATAAACTTGTAGCTAGTCTAACACTGATGGCTCTGTTAAATATACTTGTAGCTAGTCTAACTCTGATGGCTCTGTTAAAACAGAGCCATCAGAGTTAGACTAGCTACAAGTATGTGATATGACATATTGATGAAAAATTGTTTTAAGGACTGGAACCAGTCTATCTTTAAATATTCATGCACAGCTATCTAGTGGGGCTTGAACTCTAATTATTTGTCTTAGCCTTTATCTATATACAATCTTTGTGTATGAGTGAAATGAGGCCTAATAAAACTAATAAAAAGATAAGTGTGTTTCGGATAACAGGTCTGAAAATTTTAGGTAGGGTAGACACACATATTTCTTTCTTTTTTTCTGGAAAAAATATAATTTTATACATTTTGAAAGGCATTTTGCCTTTCAAAATGTATAAAAACATTTCCTTTTAAAAACCTGAAAAAAATCTAGGTTTCACCAGTAAATTTGAGTAGGGTGGGGTTGATTTCCGTTGACTATTACAGATTGGTTTGTTATAGTTACATTGTAGCATAAGAGATCTGTTTTGTTTTGCAGAGATGAACAGTAACTTTGTAAGCAAGTCTAGTGCTGATAACACCAACTGATGTTTCATGCAAGACCTTGACATTGAAGCCAACAACTTTCGACTGCTGTATTGGTCAGTGGTGTCACTAAAAGGTAACATGTTGCTCATTGTTAAGTCACAAATCCCAGGCTTCACCCGTCTGACGAATGAGACTTTCAACCACGACCCCTTCTCCATATGATCTTACCTGTTGGTGGGATGTTAAACATTAACACAACAACAACAACAGCTATAAGTCACAAATTAATTCCATATCAACCTAATACATGTATGCACAATGTGGGCATTTCTATACCCTGTTTTGAAAACATTGTAGACTTCTGATCAGGATCTACACTTTCTATCCAAACAATGAGACCATGTAAAAAATGGACCTACAAAGTGCAGAGTAGTTTATGTGACTTCTGATTTCTAGTCAGTCCTGTTTGTTTATTTGAGTTGATGCGTTAATTTCCAGTCAGTTGCCTAGGGAAAGTTGATGACATGACCATAGCTGCTGATTGGAATAGTTAAACCACAAACCAAGCAAACGAACAAAAACTATGTTTTTACTTGGGTTATAATGGTACTTAGCAACACAACAATCATTGCTTTAAAGTGTCTTTTTGATGGAAACAACAGTGAGGATAGGGAGCCCAGTGGCTCAGTGGTAGTGTGCTTGTGTCAAGATCGAGGGGGTTGCGGGTTCGAGCCTCACAGGCGTCACTGCATTGTGTCCTTGAGCAAGACAAATTAATGATTGCTTAGTACTGGTTCAACCCATCCCAACATAACTGAAAAATTGTTGACTGGAGCGTAAGGAGTCAAATCAAACAAAACAAAGTTTCTGGTGAGGCCCAAACTAGGGACCTTGATCTCAAGTGGTAGAGTGTGTGAATTGCATAGTTGGTATGGAAATTTCTTCATTTGTATTGGGTACCAATATGGCCAAATTACTGAGAAAAGAAAATCTTATGCAGAGAAAATAGTCCCAAGTCAGACTGCTCTTAGAGGAGCATTCTGATTTGCCCTCTATCATTAACTTGAATGAACTAATCCATACCATCAACTGGAAGATTCCATTCAAAACATCAGTTCTTTTAAAAAAGTTAAAAGAAACATGGGTATTACAATTCTTGTATTGTTTTATCTGAGAAGCTTAATAAGTGTCCCTGCTGCAGAAAAGTGGATTAAGTAAATAGACAGAAGTTCCTAATTTCTGGTTTTCACAATAAACATGTCATAATTGTAGGCTACTAAATATTTAAATTGTAAATTCTCTGGCAGTTTAGCTAGGCAGATGATAAATCAATAAAGTGAAGAAACTGCACTTCTCTGCAGAGAAAAGTGGTGTTTATATACGATTTCCATTTCTGTTGCTATGGTAATAAAAGAGGGGCAAAAATGCCATTTCCTTTCCGAGTAAAGTGATGCATTTTAAAAGTAATGGAAGATTGCTTTGTAGGCTTTTAAAATTCTCATGTACATTTAACAGGTCTAAAAGGAAATGTGTAATTTGTTAACTCACACTGCAGTTACAGCTATAGATCAGTTACAGTAGAAAAGAGTTGTCTTGCTCAGTATACTGTTACTGGTCAATACTACTTACTCTCTATGTAATACTTATGAACAAAATATAACCTATAAGACTGTATTAACTCATGGATTCTTTTCAATCTTGTTTAAACAATAAACTTATGATGGTTAATTGTTATAAACGATAAAGATTATTTTTACAGTACAGACCCAGATGAAATCCAATGTTTTGCAGCATTTCATCTAAACTCTGGTGGTTAGTTAAAAATTATTTTTTATTACTCAACCAAAAGTGATGGTAGTTCTCTCCCTTTAATTTTCATGCAGAAAATTTAATTTAATTCCTGCATTTGGCCTAGGGCATGATATTGGGGACTACATATTGAAATAGAAAAGTAATAGAAACTTAAATGTCCCATGATATGGGGTTTTATTGGTCTCTTGTCAGATTTTTCTGCTAGAAACAAAATTGTTAATCCATATTGCTTCTGGTTTTAATTGAAAAACTGGTTTAAAAAAACTGCACTTCAAATTTTATTGCATGCCGGGAGCCTTGAACACAATTAAATGTTCATTTTGGATGTAACTGGAAATGTACCTTATAAGATGCAAATTCTTGAATTACATGCTGTAAATAATATTGGTTTTTAGATTTTGATTAAATTTCTCCAAGAGACATTTGGGATGGAACAAGACTTGAGGGTTTGGACATACGTCAGTGTATAAGAATCTATCATGAGTGTGATTGTGGGATAGTAAAATCCCTCCCGAGCATCACGGTTTAGCATCACAAGACTTGCCAAATGATGACAAATGGTGATCGTGTGGGGTGGATTTTTCTATCCCTTCCTCACGCAAATTCTTGCTCACCATTAAATACTGCATTTTTTTCATATTTAAAAAGGCTCCCAGATCTTCCTGAATAGGCTGAGATGTGACATAGCATGATGACATCACTTTAACATAACAATGATGTCACTTGTCTGCCAATGTTTTGCTGTTCATTTTATCCTTCCCACGGGTTGGTACAGGGTATGCGAGATAGAATTGTCTCAAATGGGTAAGAATGGTAAAAACCTCGATATGCTGTGCAAGAACCTGCCCATTAGTGGTATACATATATATTGTTATATGCTGGGTATAATTTTTCAAAAAAATTTTAGTATGCTGATGGGTTTTTTCTTCCAAAATTAACGTTTTCAAAAAATCCTTTCAGGAATACCATCAAAGTTCTGTCAAGCCTGATCTGGGCCGAACTGTTTGGCTGCAAAGATTATCAGCAGACGACACAAGCAGGTAAAGAGTTGATAGAAGAGATGTGAGATTTCCAACAATGTGGTATTTTGACAAGCGTAGACTCAGACGAGCCTGTGCAGTGCACCTTTTAACCCTTAATGCGCCAGTCCCAACAACAGTCGTTTGCTTTTCTCGTCTGCTGATATGCTTAAGAAGCCTCTGTGGCAAACAGTGTGGACCCAGATCAGACGGCTCCTATAGGAGCAGTCTGTTCTGGGTCCACCCTGTTTGCTTCTATACTTAATTCACCAGTAATACTAGGCAATTATTTACAGCAGACGACTTCAGCAGACGACATTTTCAGATGCATTTTTTTCTTGATGCTTTAAGGGTTTAGTTTAGAAACTCCAAATTATGTTCGGTCAGTAGCTTAACAATCATAGAATAGTCTAACGACTAGTTAAGTCTCAGATCAGACTGCGCAGGCTGATCTGAGCCATTGCTGGTCGCTCATACCACATTGTTGTGGCTCATATCCCTTTAGATTTCTCAATGTATGTTATGGCTACTCATTGGAAGTGCAACATTAAATGTTTCAGTAGTAAAATTAAGAAAGAATCTCCATTTTATTTTGGGGAGTGGGGTGTACATCCCTGATTCTACCTAACAAGGCCACAAGGTCATCAGCCTCTTGGTTCCAGAGAAGGAAAAGTCTGGAGCACTTTTACCATGTATGGACATGGCAGTCATTTTGGTCATGAGAGAAGCCAGCTTATCTGAATCTCCACAACATATGTTTTGGTTGAGAAATAAGAAAATTATTTTTCTGTTACACACTCTAAACTAACCTGTATTAAGTTTCTTGGTTTGAAGTTGTTGTCTGCTACAACTTTTAGATGCCTGCTGTGAAATTTTAACTCTTTCCTTGCTAGCGGTTACTTCATTTGGGCCTTTATGCGAGAAAACCTGTTTCGGGATGTTGCGAATAACACAGGTGCAGACCAGCCTGCGCATCCGCGCAGTCTGATCAGCCCTTTGTTATTCGCTTTTTGGAAAGTACCATATGTAAACTTGCATCAGGTGAAATTTCAATTTTCCAGCTAGTCTCTGTAGCTGAGGAGACTGGTTTAAAACTCGCTTTGTTGGAAACCCGGAAGACGGGGTTTCTGGCGCAGAGGCCCATTTTGTAGTCTGTTGATAAGCTTTACAAACAGTTTGGATCCAGATCATTAATTGACACCCTGATATTACTAGTGTTCCTGAAAGAATTTTTTAAAAAAGTTAAATTTGAAAGAAGCCAGCAAAAGCCAACAAAAGCATGAAAAATTACCGAGCATTCAAAGAGTTAAAGAGGTGGAGTATACTTGGTGACTCCCTGACCTAAGTAAGCCATACTTATAATGACCTTCTGACCAGGACCTCTCTGACCCCAGTAGACAGTGGGCATGATGTAACCACGGTGACTGAGGTGAAAGGTGAAAAGATTAAATTAAGTGGGTAGGTTTACAAGTAAATTGTATAGCCATCAGTGTGATTAACTTCATCTGACTTCTGCCTCATGGTAAGTGGTTATTGTGGTTAACCTTCACCTCACCCACTGCTCGAAAAATTAATCTACAACAATTTCAAGTCCACGGAAAGCGGCTACATTGCCTCTATTTGTTTGGTCCTTTGGGCAAATGTGCTTGAACATAAAATACACCCCAGCCAGCATCCAATCTATGGCCATTATCAGCCCACCAGCGAAACGCCATTCGGATGGCGTTTCCCTGGCGGGCCGATAGTGGCCCAATTTTACATGCTCACTGGGATGGAAGTAATGTACAGGATTAAACTTCAATAATGATGTTTAGGGTTTGCGTTTGGTAACACCATTAGTGTTGGCACTTTACAGTTAAGTTGGCTCACATTATAGAGAATTAATTTAAAAAAATGCTTGTCTATATTACAATATGTTTGTACTGTATGCTTTTCTGCTTGAGTTTTATGGTCAATAGTTCAGCATCATTTAACCATAATAAATAATAATTAAAATATAGCAAGTTGCCCCAAGTTTCATTTGGGAATACTGCCAGACAAGAACTTTTCTTATACTGAAAATTTGTATCGAGACCTTTCTATTTTAAAAGTTGACCCGTGAGCCTACTTTACAGCAAGGTCAAATTTGATTTCTAAATGCCTTTATATGAAAAAATCTTGAAAAGTTGATTGTTTGATAACTGTTCTCCCAAAATCACTACAAGTAACTTAAGGTTGACATTTGACATTTAGTCCAAGGTCACTCATATTGAACTGAGATCAATGTATTCAAACATTTTTCTCAGAATTGGGACAAAGCCTTTTCAGAATTGGGGCAAAGCCCGCTCATTGTATTCACCCACATCTCGCCCACACCACTAAGCATTACATAGCTAATAAGTAATCATTTTTCTTCTTCCGCTTCAAACTGGAAACACTTGTGTTTTTGATCGTTCTAGTTTTCCACTCCGCTTTGTCTTTATTGCAAAACTAAACTGTCAAACTCCCATTGATCAAAATTACGCATCACCTACTAAAGGGAGTAAAATAAACAATTATAGTAAACCAATTTGCATCAGGTTATTTCCAGGCAGCTTGAGAAATCAATACGGTGCATTTCGAACATTTTTTAATCTTTTAAAAAGTCCAAAGAATAATTAATTTTCTCTTAAAACCCAGTCTTAATTGCTACAATTAAGTTGTAACGTTTTAGGAGTTGTTTGAAGCAGTTTTAGCGGCGTAAACATGAGTTCTAAACTTCCTTCATAACTTGATAGCTTAACCCTTCCCTAAACGAGTACTTTTGCAATCAGTGAAGACCCAGATGAAATGCAGCATAATGCTGCATTTTATCAGGGTCTACACTGTAAAGGTAAAAAAGATCTTAAGACTGAAGAATACAATATTTTGGAATATACCATAATTATTGTATCAAACCCATTAGTATACAAGAAGAACCCATTAGTATACAATGGGTTAAATATATTAAACCATGGAAGCATTAATGGCGTTTATAATGCATAAAGTAAATGTTAAAACCAATAGATATGAAACTATTCACAATTTTGCTCTGAAAACTTTTGTTTATATGGTAAAAGTTTGAAAACTTTCAGATACTTTCCCAATACCTTTTTCATCAAAGTTTTAATTAGCAAGACTTAGTATTAACCACAGCAGATTAGGGAGCTCAGTGGTAGAGTGCTTGACTTGAGACTGAAGGGCAGCAGGTTCAAGGCTCACTGGCATCACTGTGTTGTGTCCTTGAGCAAGGCACATTAATCCTTGCAAAGTACTGGTTCAATCCAGGAAGACCCTTCCGGACATGAAACTGAACAATTGTTGACTGGGATGAACAAAACCAGCGCAGATTGATTGTCCATGATGTTAAAATATTTGTAAACCCTTATGCATTCTGCATGCATTTTTTTTTTCATCAGCAGATTTTTTTTCTTCATTATCTTCTTTGAAAAAAATCTTTCAGGAATTCATCAAAGCGTAAAACAGTTTGGATCCAGATCAGGCCGGACAAACTGTCCGGCCTGATCTGGGTCCAAACTTTTTAAAGGTTATCAGCAGATGCAAAAATTGTTGACTGGCAGGCCCATGGAGAGAGTTCAGTTGTAAAAGCTTAAAACAACTGGGCCTGAGACTAATTACAAGACATGATTAGTATTAGGGAATATCAGATGGCTGATCATGATCAGCCAACTGGGTATATAAATTTCAGAAATTAATTTATTTGGTGCCTTCCCAATTTAAACGGGTTACCCATTCAGAAAATGCAGATAGCAGGGCTGGAAGAATCCACTCGTCCGTCCACTCGCCATACTGTACCTCATGCTGCAGGACAAGTAAAACACGATGGTTTCCAATTTGATGGGCATGTAGGACGAGTAGCTATTTTAAGACTTTTTCACCCCTAGACCAGGTGTGAAAAGTAAAAAAAAAAAAATTTCTGCATAAACCTGAGTGTCATATCTCATTAAGACACATGAAAGATAATAAGTGTTAATTTTTGAAAAAATATATATAAATAAATAAATGTCTCAAGATGTTTTGATTATCATAAGGAAAGAAAGATACCACAGGAACATATTTATTAACTCTTTCCTTGCATTTGCTAGCAGCAACTTTTATTGTCTGTTGATAATCTTTGAAAACAGTTAAGACCCAGATCAGGACCGACATCCCTGATCTGGACCCAAATTGTTTTACACTCTGATAGGGTTCCTGAATTATTTTACATATTAATTTTTTCAAATCAACAGGCAACAACAAAATAATGAAAAATTACCCAGTATGCAAAGAGTTATAAAACTCATCATTAACATTTTCTTACAGCTGCAGTTTTAATTGCTTCTTGTATTTTTTTATTAAATTTTGCACTTTAATGATCAGCCTTCGATTTTCTTCTAATTTCAATTTAAGTTTTTTTTCCCAGGGTTTACCAATATTCTATATAAATTATTTCGCTAAATTTATACAGTCAATAGAAGGAGGCGGTGATGCTTGATTGTCTATCACGGTTTAAAAATACTGTCGTAGCAGCAACATTAGAAAATGTAGCTTGTACCCATGTAGACTTTAGTCAGTATGCACACTCTTGCACTCAAACTCTTCTCAACAGAATAGCTGTTTACTTGGCTGCAGTTTCAATGTTTGGCAATGTATTCAACTAAGAACGATAGGCAACATCTTTTTATGCCAGTTTGAGTCTACACGGGAAACGGAAATATGTTTTAAGTACTTTTTTTTACAGTGCAGCCAGTTTTATTTGTACGCATCTGTTTTCTCCCCTCTGACCGTGGGTACTTGGGGTTAAAGTGAGACTGCTTATGCAATCTTTTGTGAACTTTGACGCATTTGTGTCCGATTTAGATTCTCAGCTGTATCGTCTTAGCGTCTTTCCATTGAAAGACTGATAATTCAATCTTATATTTTAGTCGCATCATTACAAAATCTGTTTTATGAGAAGTTTAGTATTGTCTTACTTGAAACCATTTATTGAATTACTGGATTCAGGGTATTTTGAATATTCAAAGTTGGTAATGATTTTCAGTCAGGAAACAATTAAGATGGTGATTATGCACGTATGTGCAGTCTAATCATCATCTTTATTGTTCCTGTATAGTACAAACCATTTTCTCATGATTGGGTTCATTTGCATTTGACATGTCCTAACATCTTGACTTAAGCTTGTTTACCATCGCTGCGCCGGACTCTGAAGCAAAATAGTGCAGATTTTTGTCCCGTAGACAATGCTTACCTTTTGATAAGAGAAGCATGCCCGATTTGTGACCCCCGCTATTGTGACTTCTTCCCTCCTATACCAAAGAATCATCGTTGTTACACAATTGAGCGGCGTGGTCTACCAGAGACTCGATGACAACGCCAGGTCACTACTGTCGTACTACTTGCAATCGGAGTGCAATCAGACAGTTTTCTTAAGCATTTCTTAAGTGAACTGTGATCCCTTTTACGATCGTAACAAAAGCATAACTTCTGCAAATAAAGCCAAATGAATGGAAATAAAAGGAAATTCATGGATTGCGATCATAATGACGGCCAAATGGTCAGAAAGCAAATTTTATACTGCTAAGCAATGTGAATGCATTAATTCTGATGGGCAGTTTAATTGTTCAGTAAGAGCTGAAATGTCATTAATCTGCAACTTTTAGATAGGCAAACATAAACTGAATGAGGCATTATGGGTGAGAAGTTGACAGGTTGCCATCCTGTTATTGGTAAATCTTTAACTTTGACATGCAGATTGCATAACCAGTCTAATAAATAGGCAGTCTTATTTACATAAACAGGTTAAGTTTGCGTTGACCTAGGGTCACATAGATAACTTGGCTTGGTTTAAGTAATGAGTTTTAGGGGCCATGAAATTATATTAATTAAAAAGTTTCCTGTTCCCTAGGGACAGTCTGCTTTTTGAAGTCAATTGGTATGATATACAGTGATTTTGTGCATTAGGTTTGCTAATTTAATTGTAGTTGTCAGTAAGTTATGATTCTTGCCAATAAATGTTGTCCTGAACTTTAAGCCTGCTTCATATATACGGAAATATGGAATTGTCTAGCTCTTATAATGACTTCAGATGGCTTTTGATGCAAACACTAAATTATAGGAGCAGTCTGATCTGGGTTTCTTAAAAACAGATAGGAAAGTAGACAATGATTGTGAATGGTTCGGTGAATGGTACTGGAGCGAGATTGGGGGTTGGTATTACAATGACATGAAATGTGAGTTTTGCTGTTTTTGGTGCCCTAATTTAAAAGCAATTTATTTCTAATTGAGGCAATTCCCACTTGTGGTCATTGTGCTTTGCAAACAGTTTTTTGGGGCTTATAGAAATCGTTTGGCCATTTTCTGGATCAAAAGAAGCTTGCTGACACTCTGATGGTACTTCTGAAAAAAATTGAAAAAGAAATAAATTTTAAAAAAAATGTTGACAACAAAAATGCATTCAAAACAAAAACAGCATGCAGTATTACCTAGTATGGTGCTACAATCCATATTGAAAAATTTCCATGTTAATTGATGCAAAAAAAAATCAACAGCAACAAAAAAAGACACTAACATTTTTGCAGTGCCCTGGATCATTTACTTTGTTTATAATATCCCATGGGGAAATTTTAGGTTGGGCTATATTCTGTGTTGGTTTTGAATAATTTAAAAAGTTAATTCTTGGATATTTTTTTTCAAGATTTTTTATAAGAAAAGGGTTTTCACAGTTGATTGGCTCATTTTCAATTTCTGTATGACGCCCCCAACCATATACGGCCTTGAATTTGTAAGAAAAAAAGTTTAAAAAATATCCCAATAATCGTAAAAAAAACTTGTAACTTCCGTTAACTCTTCATGCCCTTTGTAACCTGGAACGGATTAATGAGATGCCTAAAGTCACAAATCAGTTGGAGATGATCTTAACTCTTTGCATGCTGGGTAATTTCGCATGTTATTTTTAACCCTTATCACGCCACTATTTGAGCCACGACATGTGATTTCCAACAATGTGGCATTTTGACAAGTGTAGACTAAGACTAGCCTGTGCAGCCTCCTTTTAAGCTTAAAAACTCCAAATGGTGAAGTCAGTAGTTTAATACTCGTAGAATATATTCAAGCGACTAGCAAAGGCTCTGATCAGACTGTGCTAATGGGCAGGCTGGTCTGAGGCTTTGCTAGTCCCACATACCACATTGTTGGACATCTAATGTTGAGGCTCTGAATTATTTGTTCTGAAAGTGTTGTCTGCTTTTCATGCCTGCTGCATAAATTCAAGTGCACTTTGGACTAGATTTTTTAGTGAAGACAACACTATGAACCCTGATCAGACTGTTCCCTTTGGTGCAGTCTGATCTGGGTCCATATTGTTTGCAATATGGGCTTAGCCTCACCCGCGTCACTGCTTGTGGTCCTTGAGCAAGACACATTTATCCTAGCTTAGTACTGGTTCAACCCAGGAAAACCCGTCCCTGTTTAACTGAAAGATTGTTGATGGGACGTAAAGAATCAAATCAAACAAACAAACAAAAAAGGAATATGGGCTTCATAACAACATTAGCAGGCAAGAGTAGCAGCAGACAGAAGTTGTGACTGGCGAGGAGGGAAAAGGGTTGATTAGAATTAGCTTTTACAGAATACTTACAAAGTATCAGAGTGTAAACCAGGTTGAACCCAGATTAGGTCTGACTTTTTCTGTTCCATATTGTATGCTAAGTTTATCAGCAGATGACAGAATGGATATTGATTGGCAAATGCAACTTTAGATTATATAAAATTGGCTTGTTAAAAATTTATTTGAGCTCATTAAAATTAAGCTTCGTTTCCTCGTAAATTCAGAGTTTTCTAATTTTTGGTTGGCCGTCCTAACTGCATGACATACTCAATATTCTGTTGTTTAAGAGCTGCATATTGAGCGCCTGCAAGAAATTCACCTGAAAATGCGATCTGCTTAACTCATTTGCTGCATATTTTTGCTAACATTAAGACTTTTATAAGTATATGGCCAAACAGTGTGGACCCAGATCAAACTGGTCCTGATCTGGGTTTACACTTTTGTATGATTAGGCTTCTAAAGCATTTCAGCAGATAACATAAGCAGACATCTTTTCTTGTGATTGGCACTTTAAGGATAAACCCATGACACACCGCAGACGAAATTTTGATTTTTTCACTTTTGTTTTTGGAGCAAAAGAAATGTAAGCAAACAATGCACATGAAATATGCTACATGAAATATCAAGAGTTTTTGCCATAAAAATATATATAGATTTTGTACATTTATCCACTGCTGCAGTGGTGAGTAAATTTGATTTGCATGGAACTAGATTCAGAGAAATTTGTGAAAATTAATTTGCATGCATCAAGATGATGCAAGGCAGTCTCTTTGGAGTTAGAAGGTGGTTGTATTAGTTTACCATAATTAACCCTTTGTATTCAGGAAACCCCGAAAAGAGTACTTTTGCAAACAGTGAAGACCCAGGCTTCATAAGGGTCTACATTGTTTATAAAGGTCACTAAAAGGATCTTTAAACAAAAAACACAATTATATTTCTTTTGAAATAATAACCTGAAACCCCTAGATATGTTCAATGGACTATCCCAAGTTTATTGTATTAAACCAGAAGGAAGAATCCATTAGTATACAAAGGATTAACCATTATCCCATCAATATTAATTGTCCTGAAAATGTTGTCTGCTTTTTACATCTTCAAGTGCTCATCAGACTAGATTTCATCATGGGTTCAGCCTTAACACTATGAACTCTGAAGGGGTAGGGACTGTGTGTGTGTGGGGGGGGGGGGGGGGGGGGGAGCTCCCATCAAATTTAAGAGTTTATGTCTGGATACTGGTGAGTTTAGGTTAGTCACTTTGGTTCTGGAATGTATCTGCCAGTAATTAGACTGATACATGTATTGATTACTGTAGATATAAATATATATCTGACACACAGTTATTGGAACCAGTCACAACTTTTCATTTGTATTGCATTGAAAGTTTTTTTCCTTATGGGTGTCAGGTTCCCGGGCATCAGGTTATTATTTTAAAGAAATATTGTATTTTTTTGTCTGAAGATCTCCTTTTACCTTAACAAACAGTGTAGACCCTGATGAAATGCAGCATTATGCTGCATTTAATCAGGGTCTTCACTGTTTGGCACAGTACCTGTTAAATACAAGGAGATCAAGCAGCAATGACTTAATAATGAAAGGGATCTTTTCTGGGGGTTTAAGTCTTGATGACAAAAAATGACTAAAAAAATGAGTAAAGAATATGTACAGCCTATTGAATCATGGCCATCGATGACCCATAGAACAAGTATAAGTTTTTTTTAAAAAAAAGCTTTCCGTCTTTCAGTGGGCTACATGAGTGAAAGTACAGTAGCCATTTGAAAGCTGTTCAAACCAAAGCGATGATCTATTAAATGACACACCCACCTCATCACCTCGACCTAGCAAAGACTCAGATCAGGCTGGGCCTCTGTCATGGCTACCCAGTCCAATCAGAGATAAAGACAGGTTTGAGCTCTGAGTTCACAGTGAAGACTAAGAGCAGATGGAAAGATGTCCTGCTAGATCTGAGTCTTCACTGCACGGTAGTAGCACATTGACATTTGAGCCGCAACATGAGGTTTTCAACAATGTTATTGTGCGACCAGCAAAGCCTCAGATTAGCCTGCGCATACCCGCAGTCTGATCAGAGCCTTTGCTTGTCGCTTGAATATTTTATGAATGTTAAGCTACTGACTGAACATCATTTGGAGTTTCTAAGCTTAAAGGAGGACTGCACAGGCTCGTCTGAGTCTACACTTGTCAAAATGCCGCATTTTTGGAAATCACATGCCAAGGCTCATTTTGTCTCTACTGTTGCTCATATTGAACCACCCAAAATACATTCACATATTGCAGGTGTTATTAGAATAATCAAGTGGATCCAGAAAGCTTTGTCAAGAGGGGGTTCAACTCAATTTTGACAATTTTTAGCTCACCTGAGCCGAAGGCTCCGGGGTGAGCTATTAGTATACCAGTGACTCCGGCGTCCGTCGTCCGTCCGTCCGTCCGTCCGTCCGTCGTCCGTCCGTCCGTCCGTCAACATTTTCAAACATCTTCTCCTCTGAAAGCACTGGGCCAATTGAACTCAAATTTCATATGGAGACTCCTTAGGATGGGGGAACGAAAGTTTGTTCAAATGGTCCTGGTCACATGACCAAGATGGCCGCCATGCCCATATATGGTAAAAAGCATTTAAAAATCTTCTTCTCCAGAACCAGAAGGCTGATGACCTTGGGACTTGGTATGTAGCATCGGGGATGTGGGGCCTACCAAGTTTGTTCAAATGATGCTCCTAGGTTGACCTTGACCTACTTAACGTCAAGGTCAAATTTGCTTCCTAATGCATTTAAATGGGAAAATTTCTGAAAAGTTGATTTTTTTGAAAACTGTGGAAGCCTTAGTCATTACTCTCACTTGATATGTTTAACCTAATGAGACAATGGCTATAAATAAGTTCCATAGGTCAAGATTGACCTTTGACCTTTCAGCTTAGGTCACTCGTATTAGAGTCCTATCAATATATTAAAACATAGTTTTCTCACAAACCGTTGGACCAATTGAACTCAAATTTCATGTGAAGACTCCTTATGATAAGTTAGCCAAAATTTATGCAAAATATATTGGTCACATGACCAAGATGGCTGCCATGCCCATATATGGTAAAAACCCTTTAAAAATCTTCTTCTCCAGATCCAGAAGGCCTATGAGCTTGGGACTTGGTATGTAGCATTGGAGATGTGGGGCCTACCAAGTTTGTTCAAATGATGATCCTAGGTTGACCTTGACCTTCTTAACGTCAAGGTCAAATTTGCTTCCTGATGCATTTAAATGGGAAAGTTTCTGAAAAGTTGATTTTTTTGAAAACTGTGGAAGCCTTAGTCATTACTCTCACTTGATATGTTTAACCTAATGAGACAATGGCTATAAAAAAGTTCCAAAGGTCAAGGTTGACCTTTGACCTTTCAGCTAAATCACTCATGTTAGAGTCCTATCAATATATTAAAACATAGTTTTCTCACAAACCCTTTGACCAATTGAACTCAAATTTCATGTGAAGACTCCTTATGATAAGTTATCTAAAATTTATGCAAAATAGTTTGGTCACATGACCAAGATGGCTGCCATGCCCATATATGGTAAAAACCCTTTAAAAATCTTCTTCTCCAGAACCAGAAAGCCGATGACCTTGGGACTTGGTATGTAGCTTTGGGGATGTAGGGTCTACCAAGTTTGTTCAAATGATGATCCTTAGTTGACCTTGACCTACTTAAAGTTAAGGTCAAATTTTCTTCCTGATACATTTAAATAGGAAATTTTTTGAAAAGTTGATTTTTTCGAATACTGTTGAAGCCAAAGTCATTATTCTCACTTGATATGTTAAACCTAATGAGACAATGGCTATAAATAAGTTTCAAAGGTAAAGGCCACCACACCCATAAAGGGTAAAAAACCCTTTGAATATCTTATTCTCTGCAACAAAAGGCCAATGGCCTTGGGACTTGGTATGTATTATTTGGGATGTGGTCTCTACCAGGTTTGCACAAATGATGAATCTAGCTTGACCTTGACCTACTTTATGGCAAGGTCAATTTTGATTCCTAATGCATTTATATGGGAAAAATCTTAAAACGTTCATTTTTCTATATCTGTTTAAGCCGAAATCATAATAGTTTCGAGAAATGTTTAACCTTATGAGACAATGGTTTTATATTAGCACCAAATATAAAGCTGACCTGTGACCTTTTATCTAATGGCACTCATTTGAACTGCCACATACCTATCTAAACATTGGTTTCTCAGAAATCACTGGGCTGTTTGATGGAGTATTTAATAGATTGTTTTAGGTCACTCGACCAAAATGGCTGCAACCCCCATATATGGTAAAACAAAATATGTTTTATTTATATACCTTGTAGTTGACCTTTACCTATTTTAACATGATTAAAGAGATCAGGTGAGCGCCTCAGGACCTTCAGGTCCTCTAGTTTTATAGGGGGCTGGCTTGGGCGACAAAAAAAAGCATGAAAAATACCCTGAATGCAAAGAGTTAAATCTCAAATAATAAACAAAAAACAAGAACAGCCTTATGCATTTAGATGCTACCCAGTGACACAGTTAGTTGCATGATGCACAAAATGGAAATATCAAGAGATATGTTATGGATGGGTTTGAAAAAAAGTGGTGTATGCCACATGCAAACAACACTACCTATTGCCATTATTAGCATCGCTAATACGATCAACAAAGGCGCAGATCAGCCATCACATCCGCGCAGTCTGATCAGTGCCTTTGTTTTTCGCTATCTGAAAAGTAAAGTAACAAAGGGGCAGCAGATCAGCCTATGCGTTCACATAGTCTGATCATTGCCATAGATTTTGCTGTTGAGAAAATATAGTAGCTATTTTCTTGCTACATTAATATTTTCAAAATTCATGCTAGTCTATGTAGCTGAGCAGGCTGGTTTGAATCTTGCCTAATGTCACCAATCCCAGAGGGAGATTTTCTTGTGACAATTGGCTCCTATTATGGATGTGTTTCAAATTCATTTCACGAGGAACAAAAAATCGTCTTGCCTCATGCACGAGCGAGTGCTTTGGAATAGGAATAAAATACTACTATATCATCACTATTCTTTGATTAAGGTAGATTCACATGAAAGCAAGTTTTAGCGTACTGTGAGTTGAATTTTTTTGCTTTGCAACATATAATATTATACATATTAGGTCACTATAACGCCACATGGTATGCAATGTGTGTCTTGTAAAGCTAATGGAGATAGGAACCAGTAGGGGGCGTGGCTAGACAGTGACCTAAGAGCTGAATAATGCATGTATATTGTGGGTATTCATTGGACTGCTCTTACACTACCTCACAGTGAGTGGCCTGAGTTTTATGTCAATTAAGATATGTTCTGTTCTGTTCTGGGAATTGCTTTAGAGACGGACCCAAGGAATGCCTATGATCTTTGGGATTTTTTCTATTTTTTTTTTTAAAATAAAATAAAAAAAAAACATAGCAAGACAATAGACTTAGACCTATTTTAAGTTGGCATAATTCTTCTTTTTGGCATCATGACTGCTTGCTTATGTGTCTCTTTTTGACATCATGTCACTGCTCGCAAGGAAGTAAATTTTGGCATCCTGATTGACCTTTGCTGGAAGTTACAGCTTTTGACATCATATCACTTCATTTGACATCATGGTCATGTTGCTGATGATGTTGCTTGCCTAGAACTATTTTCTTTTGACATAATGACTGCTTGCCACAAAGTAAATTCTGATATCATGACAGTTTGCCGGAAAGTAACCTATTTTTGACATCATTTTTTTTCCATCATGACTGCTTGCCCATTTGTATCTTTCTGACTTAATGACTGTGCTTGCAAGGAAGTATCTTGATGACACTCTCCTCGAAAATATGCTTCTTTTGACATCATTTCATTTTCTTTTGGTATCATGACTGTAGTTGCCAGCAAGATGCTTCTTTTGAGGTTCTTGGTCCATTTTCGTGTGCAAATGTTGGTGGTTTTTAATGAATTGCTTCTTTTGCTGCATGCAGCTGTAATGTATAATATTTCTGAGCAATTACTTTTTGAGGAATTATCTAGAAATTATGTAATATAGGGGGCTTCAGCTGACTCACACACAATACCGTATTTATCATAAGTAGTACTGTAAGTTCAGATATTTTTGCAAGGACTTTATTTTCGCGAAACTTTGCATATGCGAAGTTTCGTGAAAATAAAACCCTAGCGAAATGGCAAAATCACTCTGTCGTTTATTGATATAAGTAAATCTTGCGTTAGTCGCAAATTTTTCACATCACTAATATGTCTTTAATGCTATTCGCGAAAATAAAATTCTCGCGAAAATTCCCCAATCTACAGTAACTATTTCTTAACTCTTTCCTTGCTACAGCGGCTGGTAACCTTTGCAAACAGTTCGTACCCAGATCAGGACCGACAGAATGACTGTCCTGATCTGGATCCGAACAGTTTGACACTCTAATAGTGTTCCTGAGAGAATTTTTGAATAAAGTTGATTTTGAAAAAGTCAGCTGACGATAACAAGCATGCAGAGCGCGGTGGCTCAGTGGTAGAGTGTGTGACTGGAGATCGAGTGGTTGTGGGTTCGAGCCACACCAGAGGCACTGTGTAATGTGTCCTTGAGCAAGACACTTTATCCTCTGCTTATTACTGGTTCAACCCATGAAGACCCGTCCAACATGACTGAAAAAATATTGACGGGGAGGTTAAGAATAAAATCAAACAAAGACAACACAAGCATGAAAATTTAAACAGCAATGACCAGCATTCAAAACGTTTCAGATTCCAGGTTGCTCATTGAGATGTTACAGTAGTGCTCCTTTTACCGTGAGCATGATGAATCGAGCAATACTTGCTAGTTTGCATATTTTCTGTTTATGAGATTTTTTCCTGTATAGTACACATGTATATTATTGGAAGGCAATAAATAATAAAGATGCCTTGCTAAATAAAGTTTCATTGCAAAACAAATCAATTTTTGAAATGAATCTTGAGAATTTTGTCTTTTCTAATATTAATGCCTATCATTTCTCTCGATCTGACTTGATTACATCCTTCAAAGCAAGATTTCTGTGTCGTGTTCCGCTGCTGTACAAGTACGATGTTTTGCTTCCTGCAAATCTTGATTTCTATGTCAAGTAACACTGCTTTGACAGAATGCAGTTGTAATCTACGGTTAGTGTTCTAAAATTGTAACGCTTGTCTATTTCTGTATTCAAGTAAAATGTTGGTTTTTAGGGCTGGAATTCACAAAATGCTTGTCAGAATAGAAAACAGGGAAGACCCTGACCAGAAGCAGTCTGATCTGGATCCGGGTCTGCACCTTTTTGGCAGGTAAACTAGTGGCCAAAATTTTAGAACATTTATCGTATGTCAAAATGCTTACTATACGTTTTGCCTTTTGGGGCTGGCTGTTTCAGACAGTCTGAAGGAAAAAGGGAGAAATTTGAGAATGCTAGCTTATAACTCTTTGCATGCTGGGTACCTTTTCATGCTTTTGTTATCATAATAAACTTTTAAAAAAAAATCTTTCAGGAACACTATCAGTCTCAAGTGCTCTGGATTGAAACTGTAGGGACAACAAAAAAGGAAAGTTACCATTGAAATGGTTAATGGGTTAAAGTGCCTTTTTTCCAAGGTGACAATGTTTTTTTATAGATGATAAACATAAGACATGTCTAAGGTTTCCTGGCATCTATTTCTCAATAAGAACTGTCACATCTATCTGATGCTTAGGGTGCTAATTACAGTGTTAGGTGCACTCCTAGCTTCTGATTGGCTAAAATGAACCATCCTCTGACATTATGTAATATATGTGTTGATGAGATTATTAATGTAAAAATTTCCTTGAATTTTTCAAGTGACCCAAATACAAACAGTACAAACAGTATTTATGATATCAAAGCACTGAGAGTACTGATAGGGACATTATTAGGTTGTAGGTTGAATGTTAGAATGATAATATATCTAATTGGTACTAGCTTTTCCCTATAGATATATAAAACTTAAATTGTAGCTGAAACCTTATTTTACTTATATATTACACTTCTGCCTAATTGGTTGACAAAATAAGGTAAATGTATTAAAATACTGAACACTTTCCTCTTTCTATTCTCAAGAAAAAAGTTATCAGGGCTGGAATTCACAAAGTGCCTGTCAGAATAGCAAACAGGAAAGACCCTGATCAGACTGCTTCTTCAGTCTGTACTGTTTGTCTAGGCCTTTAATTTGGCAGGCAACTAATATTCCAACAAGTCTTCCTAGGTTAAACCAGTACTAAGCAGCAGATAAAGTGGCTTGCTCAAGGACACAACACAGTGACTCCACTGGCAGTGAGACTCAAACTAGCAACCCTCCAATCCCCATTCAAACGCTCTACTAACTGAGCCATTGCCCTCCGCATGAAACCTTTTGTCTCAAGGAGTGTTACCTTCAGTGCACTTCCTGCCCATTTCCAACAAAGGGCTTGTACAGTCAAGAGGGATGACTAGCGTACATTGATAAATAAATTTTTGTATTTATCAACCAAAGCATATGCTGTGTGTGCCGAAAGGAACCGTCTCTTTGAGCATATGTTAAGACTTATAGTCAGAATTTTATGCTCAAAATATTTGTTTTTTCTGAGTACATGTATTAATTAAATTTATCAAACGATGTCACTGTTATTCAGTAGATAAAAGATGTGTCATAAGTAATGTTGTGACCACATGCTTCATAACACTTTCGATGGGAACAAGTAACATCATGACGACGTCCATGAAATAGTGCAAACTTCCATTGAAATAAACAAACTTGGAAGGTGAGAAAAACATATGATAACTAGAATCTTACACTATTAAATTCATTAAACTTGCCAAAGTCTCGTTTAATAAATTTCATATGAAATGATCACTCGTGTAAGATCCTCTATACGTTATAGAGCAAACAGGGGTATTATCGACACCTTAAGACGGTTTCGATATTTTGAGGCTTTCTATTGGCTGGAACATCCTTTCTCTCAATGATGATATGATATGCACCATTTGATTGGTCGAAAAAAGATGACTATTTGTACAAACTACCGTATATGATTCCATGTCTGAATGTTGTAGCACCTAGGGTAAAGGGGTGCGTTATCGACACCCCCAGAGAGTTATTGACACCTTAAAGTTTTTTTTAAAAAAAATACAAGCATGAAACAGAGATAACAATTCTATCTCACTAGAATTACATTTAATCATATTAAAACAACATTTTTAAAAGATCTGAAGGTCTATATTTCATTGTCTGACCGTTTAAATTCAATCAGATGCAATAGACCCACCCACTCGCCCACCCATCACAATAAAAATCGTGGTATTCCAGCTCGTCTGCCGTGAGTGATTGAAGAACAAGATTTTATGGGCATATCACGTGCCATTTATTCCACAGATGACGCAAGATGCCCAGTCAAGCGGTATATCTAGTCTACAGCAGCATGTGTCGATAACTGCCTTTGCATCAAATTCTGTAAGTGTATTATCGACACCCCTTATAAAATACACTGTATACAGATATTCTGGCTTAGGCGGATAAAAACAAGAAGGCAATTGTGTTCCAAGCACGAGGTATCAAACAGAAATGGGATATCTTAGAATCTGTACATGTGAAACTTCGACACATTTTAGCGGTGCTCTTATAGGAACGCATAAGAATGCTTGGATTTTCGTATGTCTGTGATTTTCTTATCCTGTGAACCTTCAAAAAAGTGGTGTGTAGCTGGAAATGAATATTTCTATGACGTATTTATGATCCAATCAAAATAAACCAATCAATAAACGACGGGTATCAGATTACAGGGGGAGTGTCGATAACATACAGGGGTCGAAATTACCCTGGTTTGCTCTATTTCAAACTTGATGAAATGTAATTTAATATTCAAAATGGCTGCTCACTGAAACTGTTGGACTTGCATAAGAAACTTAAATTTCTCATTTGTCATGTGATTGAGACTTTTGTATCAAAATGTATATGGTTTAGAGAGATCTATTTTAGCCGTGATAATTTTGAATGTCTCATTCTACTTCAACCTTGGAATATGGATGTAACAGCCGCATTTATATGAGGTCACGAGGATTACATTGGCTTCTTTAATAATTAGAAGTTAAAAACATACTTTATTTCCATACTTTTCTGTTTGATCTTCAGAGATAATATTATTATACTGCTTCAGAGGCCCTGCTCACTGATACTTGAAAAATAAGTCGATGAGCTGCTTGACCCTTTCAGACTAAGTTGCTTATAGCTGCCAGTGATGGCTGCTAATAACCTTTCAGGTCTGACAAAAGGTCAGTCCCATCTTGATCCAAACTGTTAGACACTCTGGTTGTCTTCCTGAAAGCACTTTTTAAAGTTAATTTTGAAAAAGAAAATAAGCAGACGGCAAAAAAAAACATGAAAAATTACCCAGCATATGCATGCAAAAAGTTTTAAAACAGTTTTGGAACAGTATGGAACTGGTCAGTCAAGAAAAAGCTGTTTGAGGATGAACCACCCTTAATGTTTCAAGCTGAGCACTCTATACCACTGAGCCACTGTGCTGCTGTAACATGACAAAATAAAACAAAAAAATTGTTAGAAGTAACAGTAAATGCCAAATCAAACAAAATCGCCACCAATTTCATTTGATGATGGCTGGGATCAATTAGTACACTGGTGAATCGCATTTGCATGTTCGTAACCATTTATATGTAATTAGAACTAAAAAACTACATAAACATTACAAATGGGTGATTTTGAAAGGACTGAACTAATCAATCCGTTTTATCTGTTTGGTTTGTTTAATTGATCTGTCGCCATTTATAGAAAAAGTTTCTTTTATCATTATTACATATAATATGAGGTACAAAGACTTTGTCCCCATTCATTGACTCTTTGTATACATCCCTGAAAATAGCCGACAACAATTGAGCTGTGACATGTGATTTCCAACAATGTGGTATTTTGACAAGTGTAGACTCAGAGGAGCATGTGCAGCCTCCTTTTAGGCTTAGAATCTCCAAATGGTGTTCAGTCAGTAGCTTAACACTCATAGAATATTCAAGTGACTAGCAAAGGCTCTGATCAGATTGCGCTATCCCATCATGCAGCTGGTCTTAGCCTTTGCTGGTTGCACATACCACAAGAAAGGGATAAAAAGACTTCATATAGAGGATCTTACATGAGGGCTGATTTATTGACTTTATTAAATGAGTTGAGGAAAAGAGATAAAATGCGAGGCGTGCAGAGCATTTTATCTTGCTTATTCTCAACTCGTTTAATATTTAACTTTAAATATACAAGAACTCTAATGTTAGGTTCTATTTATCATACTTTAGGCATTACATGAATTTGTTAAGATTTTGCCATATATTTGACATTATCAAGCTATTTATCACACTCCCAGACGTGATATTGTATGATAAAATATATATCATATAGTGAATGCCTCATATACATGTAATATGAAACCCTGCTTTAGATGAAAAATACTTTGTGCGCATAATTAGCTTAAATTGTGTTAACTATTGCAAGCTAATAGTGCCATTCAAAAACTTATCTACATGGTTTGGGACAAGATGAGACTAAAATCAGCCTGCTCTGAGCCACGGATACCTGCAGCTGCAGTCCTGCAAATATTGGTGAATAAAGTATAGCTACTATACTTTTAAAGAAGTGATAGTCAATAACTCTGATGGCAAGAATGTGCAGGCTGATCTGCCTTTTATGAAGTAGCAAAAGTATCTAATAGAGCGCATTTGAGCAACGGCATGAGATTTCCAACAATGAGGTATGTGCGACCAGCAAAGGCTCAGACCAGCCTGCGCATACACGCAGTCTGATCAGAGCCTTTGCTAGTCGCTTGAATATTATATGAGTGTTAAGCTACTGATTGAACACCATTTGGAGTTTCTAAGCTTTAAAGGAGGCGGCACAGGCTCGTCTTAGTCTACACTTGTCAAAATGCCACATTGTTGGAAATCACATGTCACGGCTCATTTCATTAGCAGTTTATGGTAAATAAAAAACATTACATGGATAATGCACCAGGAAAACTGTAATATTACAAAGGGCAATTACTCTTTATGAATGTTTAAGAGGCTGGGTCACTAAGTTCTTAGACAATGTAAATTCTCCAGTTTGTTTGAGGTTCTCTTTTTGATTTTAATATTTTATAGGCGTGATTTTGTTCAGACGGTTTGCATGTTTTAAGAAAAATGAGATAGACTTTCTAGTAGACAGTCTATATGGGTCATGTGTGGATCCAGCTACTTTTCTAAGGGTGTCTGGGAGAACTAGATCATATAAAGTCTTGTTACAAAAACATGAAAAAGTTGTTTGTATTCCAAATAAATGAATTAATACAAAACCCAACATGAAATATTTTTTTCATTTAATACACAGACGCTTTTTATTCCAAAATTTCAAGGGGATCCTGAACCCTGGTCCCACCACTCTGGATCTGCACAGGATCCCTCTGAGAAAAATTGCTTGATCTGAATTATGCATGTCTCAAGGTGGGGGTAATCATATTGTTTAACCTTTTTAAGAACAATGGAATTTCCCTTGAAGTTTGATAAAGGTAAGTCAGGAAGGTCCAATGTATATATTGAGGGTCTACAGATTATGATTTCCCAAAAAGATTATATTTCTTTCTCTGAAGATCAATTTTGTCTTAGCAAACGGTGCAGACCCTGATGAAATGCTGCATTATGCGGCATTTCATCTGGGTCTTCACTGTTTGCTATATTTCCCCATTTAGGGGTTTTCGGTCCTGAAAGGGTGAATGTTCTTCGTACGAAAAGTCCTCCTCTGCATCTGAGCGGTAACTTGATCTCTGGTAATGATTACAAGATCTGTATTGCCTGAAGCTTGTGGAACGGTTGTGCCTTTGTCACGGCTGCCTCGTGCAGAGGTCTTAAAGGGTTCTTGAATTCATGTGTAAATATTTATGAGATGCTATCTAGGCGTTTTTTTATACAACAAAAGTAACTATAGAAACTCAGCTGGATGATAAGTGGGGGTTGGGGTGTATTTGCAAGGCTCAGGATAAGACCCCCTTTTATAACTGAAAAACCTAGAATTTTTTCTTATTTGTCCATAAAAGCATGTGTTTTGGGTACCCATTGGAAGCAAATCAGTGAGACGCTTCCAATGGGTGCCCAAAACACATGTTTGCTTTGAAAAAAATAAGGACTTTAGGCAGTCTGGATAACCTTATTTGTGGCCATGTTATGGATAATTCTCCCTTTAAAAGATTTTGTTTCTTTTGCACAAAAGTAATGTTAGGCCATATGGCCCATTATTTTTATCTAGAGAATAAGAATTCATTTATACATTAGAAAAATAAAGACAATTTTTGTTGGAAGAATTGCCTTATCTGGTTCTAGAAACTTATTGAAATGCTAATGTGTTTCGCCCCATATCTAGCTCATTGTAGTTGCAATGTATGGTGACTTCAATCTGATTTGTTGCCGATTAAAGATCCATTGATTATACGCTAGCAGAGTTATAGCCTATCGTAAGTTTACAAACTCCCGTCTCTGCAAGTAATAAATCCCATATAAGGAAATTCGCTATCCCATCATGCAGCTGAAGAGTATGTGAGAAAACAATGGATTGTGGGTAAATATAGACTGGGACTCTGTGAGTAAGGAGGAGCTTCATACAAAGAAATGAGTCAGTGTATATCGTTGACTCTTCAATTAGTGGTCCTCTGAATTAAAAGTCTGTCGCTTGCAAAAAAGCAGGTGACGAGTGTGTAGCTGAATGTAAATCAATATTTTAAAAACTTGTTTGTAAGTTCTGATATTAGCGTTGATAAGCTCCCATTTATAGTATAAAACTAGATAAAACGGTAATATAGACTCATTTTTATCTAAAATCTGATAGAACTGATTTTGTCAACTATCTGTTGAGATGGATGAGTGTTAATGTTGTTAGGTTTTATTGTCTATCAAGTTTTGATTTGTTTTATGGGAGTTTATTATTGTCCGGACCACCTGCCACTCTATAGTGACAACATCAAAATCGTCAACGTATGTAAACGATACAGTAGCAGCAGTAAGAATTTGATCATTAGAGTGTGAACAGTCTGGCCTCATGCAAGTGTTTTTTTTTTCGATGCAGTACAAAATAAACGGGACGTCATAGTTACCTAGAGCTAATTTCATGAAGAATGATTTTCGACCATGTGTGGAAAATGACACGCGCCGTAGTAGTAATAAACTTGATATATCGTTCAAATACAGTTTTGATAGATTAATCATCGTAGCGTGAAACTGGACTGGTTGCTTGTGGAGAATTATTGTTTATATTTGGGAATTGGACAGATTGGGTTTCATAACAAAGGATAGAGAGGACTGATAGGTTTTTCGTAACAAAGGATAGATTGTACAGGATTCAGCATCATATAAGGTACGAAATCTAGTATTTACATTATTGTATTTTGCCCTTTGTGAAACAAAGAAATTGAAAAACCATGGATATGAAGTTTTGAAATAATTTTTCAGGCCTTGAAAATTAATGCAGCAATTTGTAATATAAATGATGGTTTTATTTTTATATTTTTCTGAGAATAAAGGCTTTGCATTTTGTTTTGTTTAGCTGTATCCATTTTTTCCATACTTTAAATATCTGAGAAACATGCTGCATAGTGTATGTGAATCCTTGGATGTTTTGGTGATTCACATAAAATGTGAAGTCACATTTTCATAGAAAATTAAGACCATTACCTTTAAAGTGCCATCTAATCTTTGCGATAATAAACTTTTTCAAATTGTGTTGCTTCTCTAAAAAAACAAATGACTTGAATTTTCATGTGAATCATAGATATTTCATATGATTATTCACATGATAGTGATTAATTTTATTGATTGATAGTTTATTCTTAAAATGCCAACACAAATTTGCAGCAGACAATATTTTTCTGAATTTGAGGCAGCCAAGGCTTGATATTCACATCGGATGATTCACATGAAATATCATGCATTATTTTCCTCTAAAAGGAAGAAAGAAATAGCAAAATTTGCTTTTTGTGACTTCAAGGAATTAGGCATAATAAATGGTAAATGTACATCTATAAATATACCATTAAGGGGCGGATCCAGGATTTCTTGATAGGGGGTTCAAATGTACATTTATTAATCTTGTCGATAACTTATTTATTTTACCTGTTTTTTCTGAAAATTCTCCATGAAAATGAAACAACTGTCTCAAAGGGGGGTACCTGTAATATAATAACAATGTGACGGTTAATACGAGTTGTACGTGTTCTAGTCACAGACCTGGCATAAGCACTCTTTGGAGGGAGGCATGCCTATGGTTAAGAGCCCCTGCTGACAGTTTAAGCCTCATTACAGTCATTATTAGCCCACTCAAATGCTGGACTTCACAGATATTGAGGGGTCGCTGGTTCGAGCCTCACTGAAGGCACTGTGTTGTTTCCTTGAGCAAAATACTTTATCCTCTGCTAAAGCATAATGCTGCATTTCATCAGTGCCTACACTGTTTGTCAAGGTAAAAAAGATCTTCAAACAAAAGATTACATTTTTTTAAATGATAACTTGACATTTTTTTCCTACTTTCCGGATAATTACAGTAGGAGGGTTTGTAAATAACTAATAAAAAAATTCTGGCCTTATTATGATGTATTAAAAATATTACAATAAAAGGTAAAATTATGCACTTTAAGTCATTGACTGCCCCTATGGGGCCAGGGATAGTTGGGGACATGTTGGAGCTTAGAACATCATCTTTTAAATTCAGTTAATTATCCCCTGCCGAAGGCGGAGAGATATTGGTTTGGGGTTGTTTCCTATCTTTCCGGTTTCTCCGTCCGTCCTGGCGTCCTCAGCCATAACTTAAGGTAACCTATTGATGGAAGTTCATGAAACTTATACTGAATATATATGACCATGGTGAGGTTTAGCACCTGAAGTTTTATTGGGGTGTCATCAGTTATAATGGAGTTATCACCCTTTGATTGCCTAAATTTCAATGATTTTTTTTCCGTCCTCAGCCACAACTAGGTACCCAATGAATGAAATTTCTCATAACTTATACTGAATATATATGACCAATGTGTTGTTATGCACCTTAGTTTCATCAGGGTGTCATCAGTTATAGAGGAGTTATTGCCCTTTGATTACCTAAATTTCAATGATTTTTTTTCCGTCCTCAGTCATAACTACGTAACCAAGGGATGGAATTTCATGAAACTGATACTGAATATATATGAACATGTTGTGGTTATGCATGTGAAGGTTCATCAGGGTGTCAAGAGCTATAGAGGAGTTATTGCCCTTTAATTGCCTAAATTTCAATGATATTTTCCATCGTCAGCCATCATTTATCCTAGCTTAGTACTGGTTCAACCCAGGAAGACCCGTCCCTGTTTAACTGAAAGATCGTTGATGGGAGGTAAAGAATCAATTCAAACAAACCATCGTCAGCCATAATTTTGTAAGCAATGGATAGAATTAAATGAAACTTATATTGAACATAATTATGGTTATGTATGTGAGGTTTCATCAGTGTGTAATTAGTTATTTAGGAGTTATTGCTCTTGATTGCCTATATTTTAATGATTTTCCATCCTCAGCCATAACTTATATATAGTAAGCAATAGATAAATTTCATGAAACAATCAAAAAAATTGTACTGAGTAACTATATATTATGACCATGTGATTATGCGCATGAAGTTTTGTCAGGATATCCTAAGTACCAGATGAATTATTGCCCTTTGATTGCTTAAATTTAAATAATAAGCTATCGAATTTGCTTTTTAAAATTTAAAAAAAATCTGCAATCAAAAAAGCATGCAAAATTATCTAGCATGCAAAGAGTTAATTTAAATTCTGATTAAAAAATCATCTTTTTCTCAGGAGTCTGAATGTTTAAATGCTGATATAAAAAAATCATTGCACCCTCTGACCAAGGAGTCTGAGTCAAACCTCTGCTCACTACCACCTGTCCTGCTTTAGAGCAACAGATTTTTTAAGATGCATACAGATTACTACTCTTCTTGGCTGGAACTTTGAATATCAGGAAGAAAAAAACATGTTATATAGATAGTTTATGGTCACATAAAGATGTTCAGAATTCAATTAGATATATTATTCGAGATGTGGTTGGAAAGACATTTATTAGTTTTTCCTATACTGGGAAACATTTACCGATATACAGTTTTACTTGATGAAAAATTATTGTAAAAGCTCCCGATGTACTGAAACAATTTCTGATAAAAAGCAGAGTACCATATTCCCCCTAATAATTTTTAAATGCACTGTTGGCAAAACGTAAGTTTTCCATCCGCTGCTTTCATGGTGTAAAATAGCGAAAAAAGGAGAATGCAGTGCTCCTCTCTGGTTTGTGGTGTTTGTCGTGAGGTAAACAGCCTTCATGTACCTCACGATTCAGATAAAACCGTACACAATCAGCAGCTCACATGAGCTTGAATTAGAAGTGAAATATTGTTAGTTTTTAGCCGATTTTTTCAGCCTCCATATACAGAGCCAGTGGCTCTGTTTATGAAGTTTCATACCTGTGTTCTATTAGCCATCTCATCAAGAAATATGAGTGAGTATGACCAGGAAATGCCACTTAATCTATATTGGCACCTTGAGGATCAATCCTAGAATTTTTCATCAATGTGTCATATCATATACTTGTAGCTATGGCTCTGTTTTAAGCTTAAAACAGAGCCATCAGAGTTAGACTAGCTACAAGTATATGATATGACACATTAATGAAAAATTGTTTTAAGGACAGAAGCCAGTCTAGATCAATGTATATTGGCACCGTGAGGAAGAGACAGCCAAATGACAGCAAGAACACAATTAAAGTAAAGCAACCAGCTCTCTCTTCCTCAGCGCGATGATTGCAGTAAGTAATGCATTAACCATTGTCCTGCTAAATCTGAATTTATCTTCTTTTGAAAATAAAACTGTAGATCTAGATCAGATGGCTTCGTCAGATCAGGATCCACATTGTTTTCCACTCTGGCTGAAAATGCATGCAGTTGGAATGCTGCAGGTTGATAGAGGAGGAGTGTAGTACATAAAAATATTCAGCATGACTAGGAACAACAATTATAACATGGATTTGGATATAACATGGCCATGTTGTGGCTCCCAAATTTTTTTACCATGGAATGATAGGAAAATGACCATAAAATAGCGTTATAAAGGAACTGAACTGTATCCACTTTTTTGTCCTGAAAATGTCTGCTTTTATGTCTGCTGCATATATAGTAAAACCTGTCTTAAGCGGCCAATCAAAAATAGACAAAACAAAGGTCTTAAAGACAAATGGTAGCTTAATGATGGTCTGCAATACTTTTGACCTGCATTAAGCGATAATCGATCTTGGAAACAAATTTTTGGTCTTCTATTTGAGTGCATGGCCGCTTAAGGCAGGTTTTACTGTATATATATTCTAGTGCACTTCAAGCTAGATTTTTCCATGGATGAAGATCAGACTGCTTTCTACTGCTTTTAGGAGTCTGATCTGGGTCCATATTGTTTGCACCTATAAGAACATAAGCAGATGAGAGAGCAGACAACAAAAGTTGTGACTGGTGGGAAAAGGATAATGACACAGCCACACATTTTAATGTGACTGGTCTAACAAGTCAATTTTCTTATATATGATGACTTAAGAAAACAGTGAAATCTCTTGAAAGCTATAATCAGGGGATTCTTCATTAAATAAAAATGTCAGAAGCTAACACTTGGGAGATAAATGACTTCGCTGAGAGATTTAATGATAAGAAATTTATATTATGTCACTTTTGCCATCAAAGTCCAATGTAACTCCTTCCTTGCTAGCAGCGACTTTTGTCGTCTCTTGATAACCTTTGCAAACAGTTTGAATCTGATTGTATTCCTGAAAATAAATTTGAAAAATGTCAGTAGGTGAAAAAATTACACAGCATGCAAAACAGTTTTATAATGAGGTGGCAACATTTTGAAGAAGCAACCAAGTCCTGCACATCTGCTTTAGTAATTCTAATTTATTGGGTGTGTGTGTGATGAGGGGGGTGGGGCTATTTTTTTTCAATATCCAGGATAGGTTATCTCTGCATAAGCTCTTATAATTTTTAGCTCACCTGAGCCAAAGGCTCCGAGGTGAGCTATTAGTATACCAGTGACTCCGGCGTCCGTCGTCCGTCGTCCGTCGTCCGTCGTCCGTCCGTCCGTCTGTCAACATTTTCAAACATCTTCTCCTCTGAAACCACTGGGTCAATTGAACTCATATTTCATATGGAGACTCCTTAGGCTGGGGGAACGAAAGTTTGTTCAAATGTTCCTGGTCACATGACCAAGATGGCCGCCATGCCCATATATGGTAAAAACCCTTTAAAAATCTTCTTCTCCAGAACCAGAAGGCCGATGACCTTGGGACTTGGTATGTAGCATTGGGGATGTAGGGCCTACCAAGTTTGTTCAAATAATGATCCTAGGTTGACCTTGACTTACTAAACGTCAAGGTCAAATTTGCTTCCTCATAGATTTAAATGGGATTTTTTTTGAAAAGTTGATTTTTTGAATACTGTTAAAGCCAAAGTGATTATTCTTACTTGATATGTTGAAACTAATGAGACAATGGCTATAAATAAGTTTCAAAGGTCAAGATTGACCTTTGCCCTTTCAGCCAAGGTCGCTCATATTGTGGTTCATCAATATATTAAAACATAGTTTTCTCACAAACCATTGGCCCAATTGAGCTCAAATTTCATGTGAAGACTCCTTATGATAAGTCAACCAAAATTTATACAAAATATTTCGGTCACATGACAAAGATGGCCGCCACGCCCATATATGGAAAAAACCTTTTGAAAAATCTTCTTTACCAGAACCAGAAGGCCAGTGACCTTGAAACTTGGTATGTAGCATTGGGAATGTGGGGCCTACCAAGTTTGTTCAAATGATGATCCTAGGGTGACCTTGACCTACTTAACGTCAAGGTCAAGTTTGCTTCCTAATGCATTTGAATGGGAAATTTTTTTGAAAAGTTGATTTTTTTAATACTGTGGAAGCCAAAGTCATTATTCTCACTTGATATGTTCAATCTAGTGTCTATAAACAAGTTTCAAAGGTCAAGGTTGATCTTTGACCTTTTAGCCAAGTTCGCTTATATTGGAGTCCCATCAACATATTAAAACATAGTTTTTTTCAGAAATTCTTGGCCAATTGAAACCAAATTTCATATCGCATCTCCTTATAATTGGTTAGCCAAAACTTATACAAATTGTTATGGCCACATGACTTACATGGCCACCATGCCCATATATGGTAAAAACTCTTTAAATCTCTTCTTCTCTGGAACCAAAAGGCCATTGGCCTTGGGACTTGGTATGTAGGAGCGGGGATGTTGGCCCTACCAGGTTAGCAAAAATGATGAATCTAGGTTGACCTTGACCTACTTAATGGCAAGGTCAAATTTGATTCCTAATGCATTTATATGGAGAAAATCTTAAAATGTTCATTTTCTATAACTGAGCCGAATTCATAACAGTTAAACCTATTGAGACAATGGTTTATTAAGTACCAAATGTCAAGCTAACCTGTGACCTTTTATCCAAGGCCACTCATCTGGACTGCCACATACCTATCTAAACATCTTTTTCCTAGAAATCACTGGGCTGTTTGATGGATTATTCATTAGATTGATTAGGTCACTTGACCAAAATGTAAATGGTAAAAACAAAATTTGTTCCATTATAAGCTGTAGTTGACCTTGACCTATTTTAACATTATTAAGGAGATCAGGTGAGCGCCTCAGGACCCTCAGGTCCTCTAGTTCTTCTTTGTCGTCTGCACGTAATCCGCGCTAGGGGTGTTGCAGCACATAAAGAAAGAAAATCTTAAACAACTTTTAAAAAAAATCTTTCAGCAGTACATCCCCTGCAAAATTTTGTTCTACAAATTGGAGGTGTTCTAGAACTGTTCTAGAACATTTAGAACTGTTCTAGAACTGTTCTAAACAGGCAAATATGTTCGTTCTAGAACTCTTGTTCTACAACTGTTCTAGAACATTGTTATAGAACAAATCAAACACATTCTAGAACTGATTTCCATTCTATAAGTGTTCTTGAAATATTCTAGAACATTTTTAGAACAAATCAAGAACCAGTACGTTCTACAAATGTTCTAATAATATTCTAGAACATTTTTAGAACTTTTCAAGAACAAAATAAGTTGACAGAAACTTCTAAAAAATGATTCAAATTAAGTTCTAGAACATTTGTCTTACTTTTTAGAACTAGCTAATTCTACAAATATACTAATAAATTCTAGAACATTTTTGAAACTTCTCAAGAGCAGAAAGCATCAGGTAGCTCAGTGGTTGGGCAATGAGACGGTTCTTTTGAGTACCCAAAACATAAAACATGTTTTGGGTGAGAAATAAAGAAAATAATTTTCCAATACGCTCTCTTATCTGGAGGCCTTGTCCTTTGGATGGGGACGTTAACTGGATGTCCCCTTTGCAGGGAAGGTCACCCCTTGTGCAGGTTAAAGAACCCTACGGTAATTTAGATATGGCTTAAATTACTTGTAGGCTTTCATCCTGCAACCTGGAGTGCACAAAGTACACTTGCCAATAATACTCGCAAGCAAGGGTCTAGCAGTATATAGAGAAAGAAAGAAAAAAAGGGCAAAATAAGTAAAGAAAATTCAAATTAAGTTCTAGAACTTATTTAGTACTTTTATAGAACCAGCAAGTTCTAGAAATGTTCTAAAAAGTTCTAGAACATTTTTAGAACATTTAAAAAGGAAACATGTCATAACCAGATGGATGATGGGAAAAACATGGCTGCCAGAATTGGAGTGAAAATGTGAAAGCTCTTCAAAAACATTTGTTTGGGAATTTCTAGATGGCAAACATGATAGTAGTATTGACTGAGACAGTGAGTAGACCTGAGAAACAGTTTCTCTAAGGTTTTAAATGTTGATTAATGGTGGGGTTGTTGTTTGTAAGTTTTTTTAGCAAATGCAAGACAATGTTTTGAAATGGGTGGGGTAATACAGGGTGGCATGTTACCACAATGAGAAGATGATCATGGCTTAATTACTATAAACAGAAGTTGAGCAGTTAACATCCAATAAGTTTTCCAAAAACTACAATGTTACAGTTTTGCAATGAATGTTATTTATTTTTCAATTCACTGATAATTCATGAGAAATATTTTACTGAAATTTACTAAACCAGCAAGTTCTACAAAAGTTAAAAAGTGTTCTAGAACATTTTTAGAACAGTTCTAGAACAAGCATGTCATTATCATAAATTTAACCAGATTGATGTTGGGAAAAACATGGCTGCCAGAATTGGAGGGATTATGAAGGCTCCCCAAAAAGCACTTGTGGCAGTTTCTAGATGGCAAATTTGACAGTATTATATAGTCTGTGACAGTGAGTAGGCGTGAGACACAATTTCTTAAGTATTAATGTTAATTGTTGCTGTAGTTGCTGTTTTTCCAAGGTCAAATGCATGACAATGTTTTGAAATGGGTGGGGTAACAGGGTGGCAATAACTAACAACATTTAGGCCATCTTAGGGCCCCTATAATAATTCTCCTCCAGTTGATGTGTATTTATTTATTGTGTCACCTGCATTTGGGGATTACTTATTGGGGTTTTAAACCAATGTCAACAGTTTTCCAAATATATAAAGGTAGCATTCGATGGTATCTTATTTCCAAACCCTATATGGGACATTTTTGGGGAAGTGTTCTACAACTGTTTTAGAAAAGTTCAGATTTTTTAGAACAGTTGCAGAACAAACCACTAGAACATTCCTGAAATTGTTCTTAAACTATTCTAAAATGCTCTAAAATAATTCAGGGGCATTAATAGAATGCTTTATATGACATTTTTGAAGAGTTGATCTACAGTCTTTCCAGAAAATTTCTAAAGGTTTGTTCTGGGTCAGTTCTAGAAAAAGCCAATGTTTATTCTAGAACAGTTCTAGAACAAACCATTAGAACATTTCTGGAATTGTTCTGGAACCATTCTAAAAATGTTCTAGAATGATTCAGAGACATTTTTAGAACGTTAAATGGAACATTTCTAGGGGTGTTCTACAATTGTTCCAGAAAAATTCTAAAGGTTTGTTCTAGATCAGTTCTAGAACAAACCAAGGTTAGTTCTAGAACAGTTCTAGAACAAACCATTAGACCATTTTTGGAATAGTTCTGGAACCATTCTACAGATGTTCTAGAACTATTCAGAGACATTTATAGAACGTTAAATGGGACAAATTATGAGGGGTGTTCTACAACTGTTCCATAAACATTCTAAAGATTTGTTCTGGAACTGTTCTAGAACAAACCAAGGCTAATTCTAGAACAGTTCTAGAACAAACCTTTAGAACATTTCTGGAATAGTTCTGGAACCATTCTACAGATGTTCTAGAACTATTCCGAGACATTTATAGAATGTTAAATGGGACATTTTATGAGGGGTGTTCTACAATTGTTCCATAAACATTCTAAAGATTTGTTCTGGAACTGTTCTAGAACAAAATTGATTTGTTCTAGAACTGTTCTAGGAAAAACTTTTAGAATTTTCTGGAACTTTTCTAGAACAATTTTTTTGTCCTAGGCTAGAACAATTGTAGAACAAAAAATTGTCCCATTTAGCGTTCTACATCTGTCCCATAAACATTCTAGAACATATCTAGAACAGTTCTAGAACATAGTTCTAGAAAATTCTAGAATAATTTTAGAACATTCTAGAACAGTTCTAGACCATTTCGCAGGGGATACTAACAGTTTGAACAGTCCTGGGACGTTTTGGATCTAAACTGTTTGCAAAGGTTAATTACCAGTAGATCAAGCCTGGGACCCATAATTTGTGGGACGACTGGCCATCGCCACTCCCAGTTGAAATCGAGCACACACATAAATTTTATATTTTTCATGTTTTTCTTCAATACGGGGTCAACTTATTCACAAAGTATACTAATATACAAAAATTGAACTGTGTGGACAATTGACTGCTTAACTCTCTTAAAGTGCTAAACACGATTACAGCAGACAACAAATTTTGTGATATTTTCTCTCTGGATTTTTAATAAAATAAGACTGGATATTTCATATGAATTGTCTGGAGAATTGTCTTACAGACAATTCATATGAAATATCCTGGCTAATTTGTTTTCTGTTGTTGTTTTGTATTAGAATTTAAAATGTAAGATGCTTCAAATGATTGGTGGCCCTTAAAGGGTTAAGATCCAATCTGTCTCCGATTTGTACAGCAAAATTAAAGAATAGACTGGGGACATTCTAGATGTATCAGATATATTATTTACCAAACAATAGAAGAATCCCGAACAATGAAAGGGATTTAAAGAGTCGAAGTTGAGGGCGCGGAAATTAGCAGCTCAGTCAAGACATCCGCGGCGTGGCTTGATTTAACGCATTGTATGCGTTAAGGGTGTTAGATGTCGGACAATAAGTGTATATGATAACAAAGGGTTTAAGTACAAGAATAACATAAAAAGTGTTTGATTCAGAAACTGACTCGGTGAAAAGGATGTCAGTCAAATTGTTAACGTTTTTTGCATTTGAATGCCGAAGGCGATTTCAGCTGAAGACGAATTTGAGCAGACTACAGTTTGGAGAAATTATATCTTTTAAAAGGACTTTAAAGCAATGAAAATGCAGCAACGCCAACTCAGAAACTCATATTTGCGGGGAGGGGGTAGGGGTTAATAAATCAAACCATTCACTATTATATAGTTTTCTCACATTTCTATATATGAAGCTGTCCAGGTTAAATTAAGATGCAGATACATTGATTTTTGACTCTAATGTAATCTGCAACAGGGTCAAAATCTTGATTTTGCAAATCAATTTTATTGATTTGCAAAATCAAGATTGTACCCTGTTGCATATTATCAATCTGTGAAACAAAAATTACAAAAAACTATAAAAGCAGAAGATATGTGAAGCATTTCATAAGTGTATGGCAGTTTCTTTTTTGGCTGCATGGTTTTATATATGTTTTCAGTTTTTTATAAGTATATATTGAAACAGAGTGATCGCAACGTCGCAATGTTTGAATTTTTCATGCAAGTCACGGAAAATCTCGCCATCATCTAGAGCACTCCACTCTGAAGCAGACGACATGTCAAGCTCAGTTTCAAGGGCACTGTACTATTGTTGACAAAATAATGAGTTTGGTTAAGTTCTGTATACAGGTTTACGAGGTAAATACGATTTTTCCCACCATTCGAATCCAATTGTCAAAATATACGGTGAATTAACAGGAAGTCGGAATAATAGGACGTGGACGTGTGTCCAGTCGTAAAAGTATCTTGTCCGTCACTCATGTTTTTGATCTAACAAGACTAGGATAAATCTCGTGTATTTTAATATAAAAGTTTTCATGCATATTTAATTCAGCCTGATTGGGCATATCCTTTTGTTGGCTATCATTTATTACGCTACATTTATAGCACAGTAAATTGAATTAATAAATTTAAGACCACTATTGCCAAAAAAAGCCATCCCTATTGAAATTTTTTGTTTGATTTTCTTGTAAGTCAAAAATGACCATCTGATCAAACATGAAAATAAAGACATGTTTTTGAGAATATTTATAATGCATGAATTATAATGATTATACTGGTCATGGATAGACAGACCTTTTAAAGTTTAGAGTGCTTAAAAAAATATAGTTTTCTTATTTTTCACCTAAAACATATGTTGTGGGTACTCAAAAGAACCGTCTCAATGAGGCGGTTCTTTTGAGCACCCAAAACATATGTTAGCACAGATGGGTAAGTAAATATTTACAGTTTTCTGCTCAAAAATTTTGTTTATCTAAACCTGTGGATACTGAGCAGTTACGATCTGAAGATACAGCTAACGAAATTCAACAACAATAACAAAAAAAAAATCATCCATAGCCAGAATATCTGGATCTGCAGTCTAAAATGTAGTAAAAAACTCGTAAAAATTAAAAGCTTGGTACCCATTAATAGCCTACCACGGTTCAACTATGGTTGGCAATTGAAGCATTATCAACCATGGTCAATTAGTCATTGTTGCACACAGTGCGCTAACAAGGTCAAAAACTGTATTCCTTGATGAAAAAAAACGTATGTTGTGGTGCTCTGTTCAAAGTGACTTCTCGAGACAAACCCAGTGAATATTACATCGCCTTGTTTTTTAAAAGAATAAAAGAAATTGACAGAGGCGTTTAGCAAAATACAATCTTCCATTAGGCCCTCAAAGTGAAAGGTTCAACCTATGTCATTTTGATATTCGACTTGATAAGCTTACTATGCATAACCTTTTCAAAAGTATGACCAGCAAGCTCAGAGTTTGACATGAGTCCTAAGAAATTAAGTCCTCACAATGATTTCAAATAAGTTATGAAATAGCACCACTGGATTGGCTGGAATTTAGATTTCAATTCAAACCTGTCTTAAGCGGCCACTAAAAAAGAAGACCAAAAATTGGTTTTCAAGACCGATTATCGCTTAATGCAGGTCAAAAGTATTGCAGAATGCTCCAAGGGAGGCATTCTGCAATACTTTCGACCTTCATTAAGCTACCATTTGTCATTAAGGTCTTTGTTTTGTCTATTTTTGAGTTGCCCCGAAGACTCTGAGGCTTAAGACAGGTTTTACTGTAGTGAAAACAACCTATCAAGTATGCAGTGTGCACATATAGGAGCATGTGCACTTATTTCGTGTAAATATTGTTCTCCTGATCTATCTAGGACTTTAATGAGGTAAAAGTTCAAAACATCTGCCATCATTTCGCGTGTTAATTTCAATTATTTCAGTTCCGTTCAGTTTCAAAAACAGCATCTACTTCATTACATAAGCTTTGCTTAAAGGCGGTCTCGGGAGAACCTGACTATCTAGTCATTCATTCCTGATCAGGTTTTTCATCAGTTAGAATATTTGAATAATTATCACCAGTCATCATATTGCATGCCTCTAGATAGGAGTTCGTAATTAAAAATTATTTTTCTTATTTCTCAACCGAAACATATGTTGTGGGTACTCAAAAGAACCGTCTCAATGAGACGGTTCTTTTGAGCACTCAAAACATATTTTACAACTTTTGGATAAGGAAATATTAACATTTTTACGCTCAAAATTTTTCTCTATCTAGACCGATGATATTGTAATATGATTGGATTTTTGCAATGTTGTATGCAGCCTGATATTTGTATCTATAATGTTTTCAAATTTATCTCTGATAAGAATAATTCCAGTTTACAATTCCCCTAGGTGACGGAAAACTGTTTTATTAAACAGATTTTGAAATAGGTTATTGTCGGTTTATGCTGTTACTTGCGATGGTACCGTGATGTCAATTGATGTAGCTGAATGATAGGATGAGAGAGTAAATATCATTATCGTTTGTGGCGCGATATGTTTTCTGATCTACTTTAGAAAATAAATATACAGTATTTATCTTTATTTTCCCTTAATGTTTCGCTAATGACAAAAAAATGCAATATTCTCTCAATGGTAATTGAGATATGCAATCATACAAGGGATGTTGGCGGCATAAAAAAACTTGCATGTTGCAACAAAGAGCTTTTTGTTTGCGTTATCCCATTTAGCATATATTTGAAAGCTCAATGCTTACTATTTGTTCTATATTATAGTCACTTAAATTGCTTTGTATTTGTTATGTTTGGGAACTTTTCCACAAAAATTGAGACATACAAGTTTTTTTTTGATAAGCTATTTGGAAGAGTGTTGAAACAAGATATTTTGCTACATTTCCATTAAACACATTATGGACTTACCAAATCTAAGACATAGCTAAACAGCGCACGGTGTGCATAACTATTTCAAAATTATATGTCCTCTTTTGAAAACAGTGAAGATCCCAATCAGTTGGCTTCATTGTCCATGCCCACCAACATAATCTGCACATTGTTGATTGGATCATAGAACCATAACACAATCACCCATCCACACCCCCCCCCCCCCCCAAAAAAAAAAAAAAAAAGTGCTGCTGGAATATTTACAGAGTCCCCGATGATGCCATCTGTCCTGGTACTCTGGTTTCAACTAAATCATAAAAAACAAATCTGTCATTCCGTATCATGATCAAAAATGTATAATTCATAAGATATTATTGATATAGGCTGTTCCCGGTTTGGAGACCATATTACGAAGGTAATATCATATCTACTAGATATTGATCCGTTATTAAAGCATCCAATCGGTTAAACAAATAACCGCTTTAAAGATGGAATATAAAGAATAAATTCTCCAGGCATAGACATTGATCGACAGCACTATTGTTTGAATATGTATTTTGATAAGCTATTTGGGTAAAAGGTAAATATCAAATTTAATTAAGCTAATGGCTTATGTAAATTGATTAATTTCTAAAAATAATAGTAATTTATCAAAACAGAAAAAATATTGACTGATGCAATAATGATATATTGACCATATATATGTATATGAGCCATAGTGAATAAAAAAGGCAGTTTGAGCAGCTTGTTCCACTTTCTGACAGAGTTAATTGTGGTACAGAACTGAAAAAATACTAACAGTAGCATCGACAGTGGTATAGATTGTGTGGCTGTCCGTATTGGTATTGCTTTTATTACATATTTACATTGATAAAGCTGTTAGCATTTATATTGACAATAATTAGTTGTTGACTTTTACATTGCTTTTGGCATTTACATTCTCAGTGGTTCTGACATTTACATTGGCATAGTTGTTGGAGTTGACATTGCTGTTGGCATTTGCATTGGCATAAATGTTGGCATTTACATTGACACTATGTTGGTTTGCATTTACATTGCCATAGTTAGTTGACATTTATACTGACATTTCTTTTCATATTTACACTCAATGCTTCTGGCATTCATTACATTGACATTGCTGTCAGTATTTACATTGGTTATGGTATTTACATTGATTTACTTTTGTGTTGCTTTTCACATTTACATTGATATCAATTTTGGTATTTGCTGATGGCTTTTAATGAGCGCTTAACCTACCATATATTTATCTTATTGCTATAACCTTATTGCTACCCACAAAATTTGGAATCCAGACCTTGGGGCCCTCAGAAACGGTAGCTATGTCAATAGTCACCGACCGACGACCATGTCAATAGCCACGAAGTGAAACTATGACGTCAGAAATAATTTTTGTGCTCGAGGAAGAAGACACGTGCAGAGAATCTGGATAGAATTTTTTTTTATCAAATTCTAAGTTTCCTTGCGTCTTTTCCTTTTTCACATTGTATTTGCTACTCATTTAATTTATTTACTTTTCGCAAGGTTTGTCCTGCGTTTATTTTGTTCTAATTTGCAATTTTCTCGCGTGTTCAATTCGAGTGGAGCTTATGGCCTCCGCCCGTTTATTTTTCAACTACGGTAACTCGAACTCGCGATTTCCCCCTCTTTCCGCCTGTCCTGTTTTGCCTCGAACGCGTGGTATTTACGGGTACTACGTGCTTGACTTTCTCTTATTGTTTCAGAAGTGAAACTTGTGAGTTTTATGTTTCTCAGCTTGTTGGCGAAACTTCGAGAGACACTGCTCATCCATGTCAAGATGGCGAAGAAGGAATCAATGCTATCAAGAAGAGGCACGTTGGTGGAAATGGTTCGGTAGTTCGGAAGTGATCGACTCCTCGGAGTCCCGCCAGAACTACCAAGACGGGGAAGGTTTTTCAGATTTATCTGGTTATCCGGTCGAGTCTAGGACTCATCCCCGGGGCTACCTGTCTGAATCACCTTTTAGAGGACAAGTTCACAAGTCCGGAACTAGCTCGATCCGGACCGCTGAACACTGAATTTGATGTCTTTTTCAAACATCAATTCTAAATCGGATGTATAGTTTACCTATATGATCCATGATTCAAAGTCCTCTGCCTGACATCGATCTAACCGATGTTCGGTCGGTAAGTATGATGATCAGAAGTCTCAGATTTCAGATCAAGGTCACCGATCATACGTCTCTGACCAGGAGTTTAGTGTCTGCGGACACAAGACCTCCCTCTACGGTCCCGAGTATAGCTCAACCGGACAAGGGAATTGGGTCTAATCAAGTGTACGCCCCGGACATTGCGGTGGCAAGCACTTCAATTTCTGTTGGCATTGAAAGGGCACCAAATAGACTAAGAGTCAAGAGTCTCATCCGCACAAGGATCTCTAGGAATCTCTTCCGGATACGAGAACTCTATTTCAGCAAGTGATTTTCTCGAAAACACTTGTCAAACTGTCTCAGGACATAATGACTCTGTTCTTTTCCGGAGGTCTCATTCTCAAGGAGTCTCTACCGGACACGAGAACTATATAGTCTATTTCAGCAAGTGAATTTCTCGAAAACACTTGTCAAACTTCGGTAATTTATGCACCGGTCATATACCGGACAATTACTAATGAAGTTGTACCGGACAATTTCCAGTGGTGAAATTTTAACCGGACACAAACAATCGAGCGCCCCATGGATTCAACACATTGTTATTCCAGAGGCAAATTTCTTCGGGAAATCTATGCTTACCGGCTAATCCATACAGATTTAGCAAGCTCCAGGTAAGTCTTCCCGAACAGACCGAGAGTTAGTTCTCAGTCTTGTTGTAGATTAAGCAGCGACTTCGTTATCTTAGCGGAGTTAACAAACTACGACATGTACACAAACGGTACGTTCTTTAGGCAATCTGCTTTAGGCATTGGCTATCGGTACCGGACAATCGATCTTGGTAGACTTTACCACATGATCAGTGATTCTCTATTATTTTAGAGAACAAATAGACCAATCTACCACTACCATCCATTAAGGACTAATCAAGGTCTTTAACAAATGGTGCTTTGGTCATGGATACTTTTTTGATCACCAATTTAAGAAAGTATTCTTTTATTCCATCTGATTTATTGACAGATCGGAAGATCTTTTATGGAAGAGTTCTAGTTGAAATCTTCTGGTCTTTGGTATCTTTTGACTAAATCCGTTGACTTGTCAAAATTTTTGCCAATCATATAGATCTAGGATTATTTATATTATTCCTAGAATCTAGAAGTCAAATCTGAAGGGCCATATATTTTTATTATTAATAATTATGGCTTGGTATTTCAACTTAAAAGTTTAATTTTAAGTGTGACCAATTTGTGATAAATCTGGGTAGTTATTTATCAGTTAAATAATTATCATTTGTCTTGTCTGTCTACTTCAAGGGACAGTTCAAGACACCAAGAGAAACAAAGGCAAAGTTATTTTACCACTTGTCAATTTTCTCAAGTCACATATGGTCAGGCCACCTGTATCAGAAATCACAGCTACTATGCCTGTTTAAAGAATGGGCTGGCTTAATACAAGTACTTTTCATGTATTTTCCTTTAATAGGAACTAAATACATACTTGATTTATACTTGTTTATTGCTTATTTCAAACGAACACCAGTTTTGTCACTTTCACTTGCTTTACCAGGCCTCATAGTGCAGTCCGTAGGGTGCTCACTGCAGATCTAGGGGTCGCAAGTTCAATTCCGGCCCGGTCTCATACTTTCATGGAGATTGATCATGAAATAATTTCTAAGGTCATTTTCCTCCTTTCCACTGATTCATTCACGAATTGTCAGTAACAATGGAAAGTATGTTCACGAATTACTGGTTAACCGGGTGCTCAAGCTTTCCCAGGAAAATGTGTGGTTGGGTGGACTGAGTGTCCCCCCATGACCATAGCTGTTTACTGGGACATAAAGCTACAAAACAAACAAAATTTCTTGCTGTGTGAATTAGTACTTTAGTATTTCAAAACTTGCTTAGTACTGGTTCAACTGAGGAAACCCGTCCCAACATAAATAAAATTGTTTACTGGGATGTAAAGAATCAATTAACATGATTGTTTCTTAGTTAACCACAGGATAACTTTTTCCTTGAATTTTACAAAGCTGTTTTCGCATTTTGTAAGATTTTGGTATACTTCAAGGGCAGGGCCGCTTTATAGCAGCCTTTCACAGCAATCTTATGTGACACTGGCCTGCTTTATGCTTTGGTTTAATATCAACGGATCAGATCTTGCTCATTGACAGATTCTTGATCGGGTTGAGTAATCAGCATAGAGATATAGAATATTCAGAACTATTAATTTTAATACTATTCAGAATATGATTATGACCATTCAACATTTTCTGAATCATGTTAAACAAATAATTGGAAGAACTTTCCATATTATTTTGTTTTTTGATATGATCACCACCCATACACAATTATACCTTGTTTTTTGGTGGCATTATTGATTTTTATTCACAGAAAATTTTTATGGTTTGACTATTTGAATATAGTATGTCAAGCACTATTGGTAGGAACATTCATGGCAAAGAAATTAAACTATTTTACCTGATTGAACAAGAGTCGGTAAAAAATGAACCATGGTTTCTACTATCACTCCAATGAGACTTTAATAGAAGGTCTCTCATCTCCATTCAATACTTAGACAGTGTCGGGCCATCATAGGCCCGCCAGCGAAATGCCATTCTAATGGCATTTTGCTAGAGAGCCAATGGCAGCTCACCAGCGAGTTTTCACTATGGTTTGGAAATTGGAGTTAAAATGCTGTCTACCAGAAAGTTTACAGTTTTACCATAGTTCTCTAATAGAACTCTTGAGAGAGTCAGAATCCAAATATTGGGGTAAATAATCCTAATTTGGAGTTAATGAGAACTCGTGAGTACTGATTTTAGTAGTTATTTACTAAAATGTGTCAGTATTATGTCTTTTTAAGACATTTTATTTGTTATGGATTGTAAAATTAACTATCATTTCCGTTTTGCGACTGGCTAAAACTTAAATGATGTGTTTTATACTAGCTGATGAAAACAAGTCTGATGATTCAGACATTTGTTTTAATATCTATTTACATTTCTAGTTTTTATTGTGCCGTTTCTAGTCTGCAATCATGTTGACTAGGAAGACAGAGCCGGTTGCAGTGCTTTATCTGTCTTTTGAAATCCGGTGACTGCTAGTGTTCTGTGGCTCTTTCTCACAATAACGTGGGTTAGTCTACAGTGTGTTATGTGGTATTTCCTAATCATACTCATTTACTTTTAATAGGATGGTTAGATTATAACTTTAATCTTCATTCTTTATTCCATTTAAATCAAAATATGTACATATTGTTTGGATTGAGGGAAAACCACTTTCCTTGCTCTGGTACAGGAGTTATAGGAAGAGATACATGTATAGGGCTAATTTGAAGATGAGTATTAGATACTCTTTATCTTCTAACCCTTCTTTGCTTATTTTCTTGGTTAGATGGAGATCAAGTTTAAAGTCAATGATGAAGCATATGAGTCCATGTTTCATCATGAATGTCTTGGTTCTAGACAGACTAGAAGAGTAAGTGGTCTGCTTTCTTTTCATTTGATGGAAGAATTTCTAAGGTCTACTTTCTTCTTGGTCATGAATTGAAGTAGGTAGTTCTATGTTCTTCTGATCATCACTCTTAGTCTATAGTACAGGAGACGCTTCATTAGACATGGTTCTAACATTGTTATTAAATCTTGAATAAACTTATTCAGTCATATAGTTCTAGGAGTATATGAACTGGTAAGTTCAGATTAACAATCATGACAGTTATTTTTGTCAGCAATCACCTAGTATTGCCTGATTAAATATATTTATAACTATGAAGTCAGACAGTTATTTCAATATGTACATTTTATGTATGTATTCTACTTACATTCATACCAGACCCTCTTATGATAATTTCATCAGAGACTTTTATATTGAGAACAGAATAACTACATTAAGATTAATTGATTGTAGTTTTTTCTTTTTAGTAACTCGGAAGGTTGTTACCTTCTATGTTCTTACTACATGTATCTACATATCATTTTGGTTATGAGACAATTTTCTTTACCAGTGACTAAACCTTTGACATTCTTAGTCATTCTTTTCAGTCTTAGAGTGTCAATAAATTTAATTAATTATTAGATTTTTCCTTTAATACCATATCTTGGGTTTTATAGGAAATTTCTTCAGATACCAAATTTGTGGTTTGGTTTTCTTCCTGTTTTGGAATTATAACATCATCTTATATAGAAGGAAGATATTATTATTTTTCTAGATTCTGAGAGATTATGTCAGAGGAATTTATCAATAATTACTTTCTAATCAAACCAATGAATTTGATAAGAGGAAGAATTATTATTATACAGTATTAAATGTGAATACTTGTGGAAGTTACAGATATATTTTCATCTGATATTACTTTCAAACTTTATTGTGTTCTGGTAAAGATTCAGTAATCTTGCAATTCCTCTCTCAACAACATGTTAATCATAGAAATTATATTCTATTTTTTCACATGTTTTCTAAATTTGCTTGATCCTTATGTTAGTTTTAAGCAAATTGATAACATTTACTTTTCTACTCTTTCAATAGCAAGATATTTGATGATATTTGACATCTCATATATCTCTAGTCTTATGTAGGCTATTGGATATGAGTACCACTGAGATTCTTTATAAGAGAAATCTCTATCGCTTTTATGCTTGTAGGGAAATAAGATCTTCATGTCTATTTTCCCTACAAGTGTGTGCGTTATGTCTTAATAACAGTCTGAATTTTTCAGATTAATTTCATATTAAAGCACATGAGTCAAGGACTTTTCGTGCCTTTTGTTGTCTTTATACTTTTCATTCATTAAGGAATATTATTGAGACAACAATCTAGTATTGTCCTAAGTATTCAGTATTAACTGAACTAATTCAGGATAAAAATATGTCCTCCCTTTTGAACCAATGTAGGGATCAAAAGAAAAAAAAGGGGGGGGGAATCTGACCTCTTAATGAGGAATGATTCATGGCCTTAATTAATCCTAGCCTATGAGGACAGATGTCTCATAGATTAAGGATAACTAACTGTTGGTCAGAGATGGTGTTGGAAGTATTAAGATATTATTCTTAACTATTTACTTCCAAGCTCTGTGACTGAGGTATTAGATTTTTACATCTAGACCATTATCTTATCAGTCATCCAGAGATCTTATGCTTTGACAATGTCAAATTTGCTATAAGACTCTCAGTTTATCTCTGGAAATTTATATTTATTGGAATCAACCTTGGTGAGGGAATCCTCCCTCCGGTGGTAGTGATTCTACTAGCAATAAGATAAATATATGGTAGGTTAAGCGCTCATTAAAATGTAATTTTTACCTTATTGGTAATAAAATTAGTTTTAATAAGCGTACCTACCATATATTTATCTAGGAGTACCCAGCCATCCCAATCCCCCCATTCCCTGAAGTTTTATTACATAATTCATGTAATATTTCCAAAATTATTTCAGACGTCATAGTTTCACTTCGTGGCTATTGACATGGTCGTCGGTCTGTGACTATTGACATAGCTACCGTTTCTGAGGGCCCCAAGGTCTGGATTCCAAATTTTGTGGGTAGCAATAAGGTTATAGCAATAAGATAAATATATGGTAGGTACGCTTATTAAAACTAATTTTATTACCAATAAGGTAAAAATTACATTTTGCAGCTACATTGCTTGCAGGTATTGTAAATTAGCACATGCTGTTAGGTTTTACCTTGGCAATGCTTTTGATATGTGGCAATGCATTTATAACAGGGCTGCCTTTGGCATTTTAATTGGATAATTGACATTTCCTTGTACATCTACAATTGCAAACTTAGTGTGTGCCAGTAGTGAAGACTTACAAGACTGCATGGAAGCGCAGGATAGTCTGATCCTTCACTGGGCAAGTGAAGGCTCTGAAGAGAATGTGGGGATGCTCAGACTCATCTGATCCTTGGCTGGTCAACAGGAGGCTCTAGTGAAACTGCAGGGATTGCAGCCTTTCGTCGCTGATTATTCTCTGGTCATAAATGCTGTAAGTACCAAAGGCTCCAATCTTTTCCTGGAAATTGTCACAGATGTCTCTTTGTGGAGTATATGCTTTGATTCCGATTTGATGAGATAGAACAGTAAATTGGATCGCTACCTATAATGTTTAATGATCATCTATATACTGGACCGCTACAGACATAAACCTGTATTGATTGCTGTCCCATTCATTTCCATATTTTATATACCAGTAGCAGCAAATGTGACATTTAGATAGAAACTTAATCATACTGAGGACTAGCTCACACCGGATAGGCGGCAATCAAAAACGCTCTTAACCATCAAACGCGGATCAAAAATCGCTAGAAACAGTGTTCTTTATTGCCATTTGTCGCCAGTCAGGCCAATCAAAAACTCTATTTCAAATGATTTTTGATCTACATTCGTCGATAGAATTAACGTTTTCGATTGCCACCTGTCCGGTGTGTAGCTGCCAGGGTTTTTACTTGTTCCCTTATAAATCTTTTGTTTCTGACTTTGTAACATCAACTGAATAAAGATTTAGTCTGCTCTGACTTTGCCAACACTTACTGAATAAACTCTTAATTTGCTTTGGCTTTATGCACTCTTACAGAATAAACTCTATGGAAAATGTTCTGAAATTTCGAAAACTTTTCTCTCTCTGCTCTAAAATAAGATGTTGGTTATCAGGGCTGGAATTCACAAATGCATTTCAGAATAGCAAAGGGGGAAGACCATGATCAGTCTTCAGAAGCAGTCTGATCTGGATCAATCTGCAAATTTGTCTAGACCTTATTTGCAGCCAACTGGTGTTCATTTACCGGTACTGTAGTTTGCTGTGAATTTGCCCACACTGTCTGCTCTGCCTTTGCCCAAACTTACTGAATAAACACTAATCTGCTCTGATTTGACTAACACTTACTTAGATTGCTCTGAATTTCCCGCACTTACTGAATAAATTCTAGTCAACTGTGATTTAGTCCACATTCATTTACTGAATAAACACTACATATAGTCTGCTCTGATTTTGTTAACACTCACTGAATAAAGTAAGTAAGGGTGCAAAGATCAGAAATAGATACAATCACATACCACACCTGACCCTGAAGTCTAATTTGTTTGCGACTAATTTTCCAACACTTGCTAAATAAACTCTCTGACACTTTCTGGATAAAATCTAGTAAGCTCTTAGATTTTGCCAACACTTTTTGAATGAAGGCCATATTTATTATTCACTTTGCCGACACTTGCTGAATAGACACTTGATCTATACTCAATGAATAAACACTTTCCTGACTCTTGATGAATAAACTCTTATATGCTATGACTTTACCCACACTCAATGATTAAATTCTTATTTGTTCTGACTTAATTCGACCACACTTGATGGATAAACTCTTATCTGCTCTGACTTTACACACACTCATGAATAAACTCTTTAATGCCCTGACATTACCCACACTCAATGATTAAATTCTTATTTGTTCTGACTTTATTTGACCACACTTGATGAACAAACTCTTATCTGCTCTGACTTTGGCCACACACACTGAATAAATTCCTATGTGCTCTGTCTTTGCCCCACACTTACTGAATAAACTCTTATCTGCTCTGACTTTGCCCACACTTGATAAATGAATGCTTTAATGCTCTGACTTTGCTGACTCACAATGAATAAATTCTTATCAACACTGACTTTGCCCACACTAGATAAATTAAACTCTTTAATGCTCTGACTTTGCCCACACTCACTGAATATACTCCTTTGTCCTCTGACTTTGCCCCACACTCAATGAATAAACTCTTAAAGCTGCATAGTCTGTAACTTTTGATCTTCTAATTTTAAAAATTATGTTTTTATTTTTCAAGAACACAGTAAAAATACTCAAATTCAGGTAAGCATTTTACCATTTTCGTAAATCTTAACAAGTTATCACTATCAAAACAACTGCATTTATGTTAAAATTCAACGGTCTAGAATTATTGGAGGGACGCAAATAATTACCAACAAGAGAAAAGTACACCTATTTGATAAGATAATTCACTTTTCCATGCAGTTTTCAGCTGCACCGAACATTTTTATTGTGAAAACATAGCTTAATTCTACTTTTACAAATGATTTAAAAAGAAAATAAAAAAATTCGAAAAATGCTCATAGTTACAGAGTATGCAGCTTTAAATTATGCTCTGAATTTGCCCATATTTGATGAATAAACTCGTATCTGCTCTGACTTTGCCAACACTTGCTAAATAAACTCTTATCTGCTCTGAATTTGCCCAAACTTGATAAATAAACTCTTTAATGCTCTGACTTTGCTGACTCACAATGAATAAACTTATCAACACTGACTTTGCCCACACTTCACAAATTAAACTCTTTAATGCTCTGACTTTGCCCACACTCACTGAATAAACTCCTATGTGCTCTGACTTTGCCCCACACTCAGTGCGTAAACTCTTAAATTATGCTCTTACTTTGCCCATATTTGATGAATAAACTCTAATATCTGCTCTGACTTTGCCCACACTTTATAAATTAATTCTTTAATGCTCTGACTTTGCCCACACTCACTGAATAAACTCTTATCTGCTCAGACTTAACCCAAGCTCTTAATATCTGCTCTGACTGCACACACTTGATAAATGAACTCTTTCATGCTCTGACTTCCCACACTCTTATTTGCACTGACTTTGCATACACTCAATGAATTAACTGATGAATAAACTCCTATGTGCTCTGATTTTGTCCCACTCTGACTTTGTCCTCACTAGATAATTAAACTCTTTTATGCTATGATATTGCCCACTCTCAATGAATAAACTTTATCTACACTGACTTTACGTACACTCAATGAATAAACTCTTATGCTCTGACTTTGCCCATATTTGATGAACTCTGATTTTGCCCATGCTTATAATTAATAAACTCTTATCTGCTCTGACTTATCCAACACTCACTAAATAAACTCATATCTGTTCTGACTTTGCCAACACTCACTAAATAAACTCTTACCTGCTCTGACTTTGCACATACTTGATGATTTTTGACTCATAATTAAATCTTTGTGCTCATTTACTCAATATAGTTTTAAATGCTTTAATTGACTTTCCCCCACAATCAGTCTGAGTAAGATTTTGATTGAGATTTACAATGTTAACTCTTTGCATGCTGGTGCTGACAGATATCTTGCAAACTTTGGACCAGGCCTGTAACAAAAAATTAATTTTCTTATTTCTCAACTGAAACATGTGTTAAAAATGATTGGTAAGAAAATATTTACAATTTTCCGCTGAAAAAAATTGTTTATCTAAACCTGTGTTTGGACCTCCAGATCAATAAATGTGACAATATAATGATAACAGATAATAGTTACAAAATGTTGGGTCTGATCTGGATACAAACTGTTTGACACTCTGATGGTATTCTTCAAATATTATTTTGAAGAAAGTTAACTTTGAATAAAATCAGCAGACAAACAATATTACATGCATAAATTACCCAGCATGCAATATGAGTTTCCTGACAGTCCCATCACATTTTTGAAGATCACATCCCAAAATGAGCTAAGCTGTTGATGTGATGTTAAAATGCTCAAACTCATGGAAGGTCATATTTCACCTTGACACTCTAGGTATATAAATATAAATTAGAAATGTCTATATAATAAGGATTCACAAATAGCCTGATTGGATATTGGGTCTTATTTTCACCGAGAACTAAAGTTCGGTCACAGCAACAGAAGCCATTAATGCACCATAAGTGTAAACCAATATAAACCCGTAATTATGTCTATCTTACAAAATTGCTTGGCAAGTACAGAAGTCGATTTTAATATAGATATTTTTGACAGCACTCACCAAGATCAGACTGTACAGTTGCACAGTCTGATTTGGGTGTATGCTGTACATCTATTGGGAGACACGTTTTCGCCTGAAATGGCAAAGTTGTCACAGAATCTACAATAGATAATGATTGTTCCATGTTCAAATAAGAACGTCGATACTATGAAAAGCAACCCGAGTTTACGTACCATAATTATCAAGGTATAATTGATGGCGGTATGTCAAATAATTGGACCGCTTACCTGTTTCTCATTAAAGCTTTTCAACAGTATATAGTTTCCGCAACCGATATATTAAATACAATTGCTGATAGTTTTTAATGTGTTTTGGAAAAGGATTTTTATCTGTTAATTGATTACTAAAAATGTTAAATGCTTTTTCTTTTTTTCTTCTTTATTGAAATTAGGCCAGGCAGTGGTAATTTTGTGATCTCTTGAATTTTCAACATTGACATATGGAGTTTGAACATTTGCAGATTGCTTTTTTTGAAACTTTTTTTTTCTTTTTTGTTTATAGTGGTAACAGTATTGTCATTTTGAGAGAACCTCTGAAAGGGTTCGCTCAAAGTTCCAAGACCTTTTTTATATTATATTAGAGAAATGAAAACTGAAACTGGTTGCTTTAAATATTGATTCCATACCATGCTTATGTGCAGGATCATGATCACCACCTTTGTCATCCACATTCAACAAAATGGGTTTTCCCGTGATCTGACCATTTTTTAAATTGACAAGAAGCTATAAGGACAGTTTCTAGAGGTTTAAACTAAAATTAAAGGTAAAACATTGAAAAGATTATTTTTTTCAAATTTATTATTCTGTATTGGTAATCATAAGTCAGAATTGATATGATTTTTGTCAATAGGAGTCCTTCCGACATTTAGGTGCCGCTGCACAGCTGGTAAAATTGTAAACCTGAGCCCCCTACCCTCAAGGTAACACCAATAATTTGCAGCAGACAACATTTTGAATGAAAATAAATTTCTTTTATTGAGTGAATTATGCTTGATAGTTTGCGTAAAATGTTTGCCTGCAGAAGGTGGGCAACAAATTTATTAAGAACAGTTTCGGAAATATTGAAAATTAAAAATCTCAAATTTTATCGTCTGCTGCAGTCATGGTAAGGTACCCTTAAGGGTTAATATATGTGTAACCAGTGAACCATGTCAATATAAACCAAAAAACTCTTTTTTTCCATTTAATCTCTTTCATAAGGAACTCCCGTATCAATTAAAAGATTAAAAACGCAGGTGAACGCCATTAATATTTATATAATCTTTTCCATAGACTCTACTCAAAGATAGGGTTACCCTACCAACAGCTATATAGCAAATATAATATTTGCTGTATTGATTTCCTACCCGTCCCATTTGCTTATTAATGCTTTTCATGCTGCCAGAAAATGAAGCAGACGACATTTGATTCATGCCTTTTTTGCGATTAAATTTGTCCCAAAAATAGGGTTTGTAATTTTCATGCAAATTGTCAGAGACAATTTGCATGAAAATGACAAACCCTATTCTTTTTTTTCTTAAACAGGAACAAGAATTAATCAAAGATGTCGTCTGCTGCGACTGAAATATACAGCGCACTCAGGTAATTACATATTCATCTTCCGAGGTAGATGGCATAAATGGACAGATGTTGACTGTTTGCTTAAGAAGACCGATTTAATCTCCGATAGGGTTTGTCTTTGTTGGTAAATTGGTAAACTCGAGCATTCGGAGAATAAAATCCAACACTAATTGTCACTTTGAATGAAGCTGATAGGTTCATTTGCTCAACAGAAGCAGGACAAAATAGATGTGCTCTACGCGAAAATAAAGTAATACGCTGCGAAAATGGAAAATCAGCGTTTACGCAAAATTAGATTTGGTATTAACATAACAAAAGGTAATACTTGATTTCAGATTATTGGTGTTTTATAATGCTTGTCTTAGTTTTATTTTCACTGGTTGCTAGTTTCTAAGAAAATGTGGCTTGATATTTTATGTGAATCCTCTGAAGAGGAGGATTCACATCGGGCTACCAGCCATTTGGCTTGCTCAATATTTTGAGTTGTCAAACTTTAAGGACCCCACCCAAAACAGTGGGTTTTCATTTTCTTAGTTGAGCCATGACATGTGATTTCCAACAATGTGGCATTTTGACAAGTGTAGACTCAGACAAGGCTGTGCAGCCTCCTTTTAAGCTAGGAAACTCCAAATGATGTTCAGTCGGTAGCTTAACACTCATAGAATATTCAAGCGACTAGCAAAGGCTCTGAACAGGCTGTGCGTAGGCGCAGGCTGATCTGAGACTGCTGGTCGCACATACCACATTGTTGGAAATCTCATGTCACAGCTTATTTCTCAAAAAGAATAAAAGACGCCAATGCCCAGGTGGTTTCACATCCAAAGTATACTCGTTTAGAATAACATCGCCATTTATGATTATGGCACCTAATTTAAACCCTTAAAGCGCCACCAATACATTTACAGCCGACCCTGTCCAAATTTTGTTCCTACCTTTCAAAAGCGAATAAGGCTCAATGATATTTCATGTGAATATGTAAAGCCTTATTTTTTTTTTTTGAGAGAGCCCTGCAGGGAGTGATAGACCGAAAGTTGCGGGTTCAAGCCTCATCGGCGTCACTGCGTTGTGTTCTTGTGTGCAAGACACATTAATCCTTGTTTAGTACTGGTTCATCCCAGGAAGACTGTCCTGACATAACTTAAAAATTGTTGACTGGGACGTAAAATAATCAAATCAAACAAAATCAAGCCTTTTTTAATGAAAACGAATAATGTCTCCTGCTGCAGTGGTGATTGAGCTAGAGCTATTTTGGTCAGAATCATTATTATAATGGGCCTCGACCGTCAAAACTTGTCTTCCAGGTTTCTGACAAAGTGAGACTCAAACCAGTCTCCTCAGCTACTAGCAAGAAAACTGAAAATTTGCTTGTAGCAAGTTTAAATATGATACTTTCCAAGAAGCGAATAACAAAGGAGCTGATCAGACTGTGCGGATGCGCAGGTTGGTCTGCGACTTTGTTGTTCGCAAACACCAAACAAGTTTTCTCGCTTCAAGGCCTACATATAAAGCCAAATGAAGTCATGTGAACGTTATCCTACAAATCTGCAGTCTGATCAATTTTATTGCTTTTCATTGCCTTGAGTCTCTGGTCAGCTGGGCAGGCCTCTTGAAGTTGTACTTAGTCGCTGGCCACAGTTATTGCTTCATATATCATATTGCTGTCAGCTTTGGTTCTAGTAGGCTGGGACAAAATATTAAAGCCAATTTTATATTCAGAATGGTTAAAACTCTTTTGAGATTGGCCTCATGTAGAGATTTTGACCATTCTGAGCAAAATGCAGTGAACATGTTATTAGGTTCTCTCTTTTATGTACCAGTCATTTGAAACCACTGCCACAACCTCTCCTCCCCCACCCCCTCTCACCACTATGCCCTCAAGGATTTTATCATTGTTGTGAGTGCCATGGCTGTTGGATGGTCCCCAAAGTACAGGGCTGTAAACGTCCATCCAATAGTAGTCCCTGTAGGGGTGTGTGTGTGTGTGTGTGTGGGGGGGGGGGGGGGGCAATGGTTACAGATGATTTATGCATTAGCATGACATATTAGTACATGCTCTCAACAAGTACAGTGTGTGTCAAATTTTGATGCTCTCTTTTGAAAGCAGTGAAGCTAGATCCAATGGCTCTGAGTCTCTGCACAGTCCATGCATTTTCCACCACATGATCGCCATATTAACCCTTAAAGCGCCACACCTATAATTTGCAGCAGACGACAATTTCAAATTTTGCCGCTTTTTCAAAATAACAAATAAGGCATGATATTTCATGAGAATCGTCTGCTGGCAGACGATTCTCATGTTATATCATACCTTATTTATGTCGAAAATTGGGAAAGATGTCCAAAAATTTGTCGTCTGCTGCAGTCGTGATTGGTGCTTTAAGGGTTAATACGAGTAATGAAATTGTGCCATAGGAGTGGCATGAATGGGAGGTCCAGGTTCAGCATGAGAATAGCAGAACAAAATCAAAGGATTTTCAGTGTAAACTTAATAGGCATGAAAAATAAAACGTAACAAAGTTAACAATGTAGAATTGCCTATCATAAAAAGTCCATGAAAGCTGCGGCATGCTGGACAGTGATCTTTAAGGTATTTTGTCCATTAATTTTTCGGACAACAAAATAACATGTAGGGCCTCATTTAATGCTAATCTGATCCAATCGTTACAGTATAATGTATATTTTATGTTGAAACATTTTAAAATTCAATCAGTTTGAACAGAAACTTAAAATATCGTCAATGTAACTGCCCAGGCCTATCTGAATCAAAGGAAATGAGCTGAAACATAATACGCGTCCATTACAATAGAAACACTTTTGGTCAGCTCCCTAATAAAAGCCTATGTCCAGTTTCTTTGTAACCAGGTTACATGTTTCCTATTGTTAATAAGTGGTTTAGGGTCCGCGAACCCTCCCACTTTGAATGTATCCTTTGAGACTGAAGGGTCCAGTGGTTGCCATGGACGATACCTTATCTACTTGCTGGCTCTTTTGTCACATACACATCTGTTCACATGTTAACTTTTGACAAATTTGATTGGACAATGGGCACCATGTGACTTGTCTAGTTGTCACTCATTGGATAATTATGGAAACTTGATAGGGCAGACTGTAGATGAGCTAAGACTACAGAAAATGAAAATGACGAGATTAAAAATGATTTATGAAGGAAAAATGATAGAAATTGTATCTCTCTGTTATTTTTGTATTGATTAGCCAACATCAAATGAGTAGTCATAAAAAAGACAAACAATAGGAAATTTTAAATATGCATAAATAAATGGGTTTTTGTGTGGCAGTCTTACAAAGCTAAGCCCCAGTATTAGAATTAGAGAATTGAATAATTTTGAAATCATAAAACAAGTTTCGAGAACAAAACACATTTAATAAAGGTTCATGTATGAAGAAATCCTGGTTTCTGGCTGAAAGCGACATTTGTTTTTATAAAGAATTGATCTTTTTAACTTTTCTTGAAAGTCAGATTTTGATTAATTATTTGATGTATTCGCATGCTGAATATGAATTTAGTAAAAGACTTGAGGGGGGAGATTTTCTGAGAAAACAGTGGTTGACATTAAAATGGGAAATTTTCAAAAGTCATTTTAATATTAAGTCTCAAAACAATTTTTAGTAGCCACAAATTGCCATATAAAAATATCTTGTTTAATTTTAAGCATAGGTTGTCCGTACTCATCAAATTTGTCTCCTGAAACAGTCAATTGATGAGTATGAACAACCTATGATTTTGAATGGCGTTGTCTTTGATGAGTGCCCAACAGCAACCTATGAGTTTTACTATAAAAAAAATGGGCTCGTAGTTTAAGGGAGGGGTATGGGGTGCTAATAATTTGATGGACTTGTTTGGTTTCACAATTTATCTAAAATAATTGAGACTCACAGTTCCTTAATTAGACTATTCCTTGATTAATTATTTGATGCATGAAAGCTAATTAAGCAGAAAGCAAGACAACCCTTGTCATACTGAACTTGTAATATTGTAGGTTCTCTCTATTTCTGAAGGATCCGTTTTCCAGAAATATGATATATAACTGTCTAGATCAGGATCAACTGTACTAAGTAGGCCATTAGCAATGCATGTTACTCTCAGAAATGCTCAAGCATAGTATATTCTGAGTGTGAAATGCTAAAAAATGATATAAAATGCATCTCTCACTCTGTTGGAAAATCATCGTGACATTTTGCATGTCATAAAGAATTCATCCTAATGCAGTATCTTATTTGTCTTTTCCACAAATCATTTTCAGATTCCACTTAACTTGTTGTTTTGTAAGTCAGTGTAGACCTGGATACAAATGTAAAGTTGGAGATGGACTTGTAGAAGGGTCAAAGATAACAAGGTATTCCATAAAATTTGAATGTTCTAAAATTTTGAACATTTTTCAACTTCTGTTCTCATATAGGCTGGAATTTCACAAAATGGTTTGTGGCCCGGAATAGCAAACAGGGAAGATCCTAATCAGCCCAATTCTTCAGAAGCGGTCTGATAGTTTTATGGGCTTGCACTACTTTAGAACATACAATGTAGATGAAAATTTCTAAGTACCCAATCCACCCATCCCAATACACCTATATTGATGAGTATTTAAAAGGGAGGTCCAGTAAACCTGTTATTATCTTCAGTTTCTGATTGTTATAAATTGAAAAGGCAGCTTTGGGTTGGATTATGTAATGGTGTCTGCAACCTTTCTTACCTTTTGACCTGTAGCCTGAGTTCAAATGTTACAACAGTTCAAACAAGTTGTTGGCAGCCATAACGAGCGAAAAGGAGCCATTAAGTTACTGTGTGCTGAACCCACTGTTTTTCATAAACGCAAGAAGTCTATGATGGATTTCATGCCTGGTAAGAGTGAGCATGAAACAGGTGTTTTTTTGCACTTTTACGGGAAAAGCGGTGCGACGTCGTGGCGTTACGTTCATGTCAACGTGATGTCACACATCAATATAAGCAAATTCAAAATGGTGGAACAGAGACTGTTGATACTAAAGTGCATGTTTTTTCTTGAAAAAGGCCTTTGGCCGAAATATTGAATTAGAGTAAATTTATCATATGTGTTTAACATTGCTCCCTATGGAATATTAATGAATATTATAAATATAATGCATTTGAATGTGCCAATAATTCTGTCAGACATATCTACTTTTTGATATGGGAGCGCAGTGGCTCAGTGGTAGAGTGCAAGGGGCCGCAGGTTCGAGCCTCACCTACGTCACTTGGTTGTGTTCCTTTAGCAAGACACATTTATCCTAGCTTAGTACTGGTTCAACCCAGGAAGGCCCGTCCTTGTTTAACTGAAAGATTGCTGATGTGACCTAAAGAATCAAATCAAACAAATCTACTTTTTGATGAGCATTTTCCCTCTAAAATAACTTGTTGGAAATGCTTTCACAACTAAATATTTAAAGTGCTCATTGTACTCTTATGTTATATTGCACAGAATGGTGGGTCTGTCGTGGTCACATTGGTGGTTGAAACTTGTGGTCAAGTAATGACAATGGTGATAAGTACCTTTTCACCTCCGAGAGGGTCAGTCTGGTAGATGTGGGGAGGAGGTGGTGAAGTTGATTATGCCCAAAGGTGTTAAAATATCTGTTTGATAGATCTTGAGGTGACTTGGGTCATCATTATCAGCAGGAGATAAGCTAAATAAAAGTTCCTTTACTTTATAGCTTCCTGGATGAAATTGGTATGGGGGATTTTCTTGATTTTCTCACTCCTGCCACTCTTTCAGAAGTTACTACTAATTTTTAACCGCTGGTTCTTCTTTCAACCTGATTTCTCTGCAGCAGCGAAAGCTTGTCACTTGGCAAATTCTTTGAGCACAATTTGTGATCCAGTGACCTTGACCTACATTTCATGCTCCAGTGGCCATGGCATACATCTATGCAGTAAAGATTGTTTCTCAGCAGCAGTGAAGCTGATCAGGCCCATCAAAATGTCAGGCCTGATCTGTCAATTTTTTGAAAATCTTTATTTTGAAAAAAAAAAATCAACAGGCGACAAAAAATCAGGAAAAGTTTCCAAACATGCAGAAAGTTAATTCAGTTTCCATTTTCTCAAGGTCCTCATTGAGCTCATAGTATTACAGCAACATACAAGAAATTATTGTCTTATATATTCCTTTTGAGTAGGTTTTGCTACTCAAGTCACAAGGGGTTTGTAGAACTTTCTAAAAATGCAATAATGAAAAACTAACAAAATTATCTATGAATTTCAACCCTCCTTCTGTCATGAATAAATGCCTATTTCAATAATTGGCAGAAATAAAAAACGAAATAGTGAGAGTGATCAGCGAATTTCTGTTACAAGTGGCATCAGCGTTTTTGAGCTATGGCTTTGAGGACTGTATATAAGAGGTCATAATCTTAGTGGAGGGGGCGGGGCATAGCAGTAAAATTGTGTCTTTATGAAATAGCAGGAATTAAAGGGACTAATTAAAATACTCTGACATTGTATTTTGTGGTATCTTTCTTGATTTGGGGGAAAATTAGGTTTAAGCATTCTTTAGCTTTTCATTATGTTCAATGATAACAAGAAAAAGCATAACATGTTATTACATGTTATATAAAGGCGTTGCTACATGTTATTTAAATTTATTAGTTATTTCTTCGTGCTGTTTTGATACAAACTCAGAAATGTTCCTCATGATACACCTCTACCAAATTGCTCAATTGATAACAAATGGCCATTATATATTCAAACAACTCTCTGAATCTGTGGCCCAAATAATGTCACAGAAAATGTTCCTCAAAACTCCCTAGATACCAAAATTGCACAAACCGATATGGACAGTTGAACGGTATAGCCAGCCACCAGTACTAAAACTAAATAAAACTTCAAACATTAACTTATTCTGAACCACTGACCCATAACAAAAATAATTTCACACAAACGTTCCCAAAAGTGTTGTTCTTAGCTCCATGGAAAAAATGCCCCTTCCAATGAATCTTATGAATGCTATATATTTACCTTACTCGTCAAAATAACCCAGTTGTCACAGTGGTGATTGATCTGTAGCAAGGGTTTATAAAAAAAAAAGACAGGCTTTACCTAACCCTAGTGACTCTCGGTCCGGAGCTTTGTCCGTTGGTCCTGGTGTGGTTAATCACTGAAGAGTTCGTGATGTATTCTATGGAATAACACTAAATTGTTTATGCTCTACTGAAAACAATGACCACCCGCGCTTAAAATAGAAACATCTTAAACCACATCCGCTGAATCTCCTATACTCAAATAATCATTATTTCAAAGATATATTCATCATAATGCCCTCTACCAAAATTGCACCAACAGTTATGTGCAGTTAACATAGCACCGCCCTAATTCACCAGCTACATAAAGTTCAAATATATAATTATATAATGGAAATTGCGCCTGATTCGCTTGTGCCTGTTCAAAGCTCGGTGTCAGATGGATAATCTCGAAACCATCAAAGAAAAGGTACATCATGCGAAATCCCAGCTTCTGTACCTACAAATGAGCATGCTCAAAGCAGATTGTGCATTTGCACAGGAAAAAGAATGATAATGACAGGATAACATGTACATGTAAGCAATACACAACCTTTGAATAACATCACCTGTGAAAATATACTGACGGGCTTTAAAAACACTACACTAGGATAGCAGCGTTAATGAATGCAAAGCAAACAATTTGATTGCATATTAAAGAGTATGCATTTGTGAATAACACATGAAAAATTGTCCACTTCAAATTAATTAAAAGCATTGAAAATGTATTTTTTTTAAGATAGGGGTCAACTGTTTCATATGACAAAATTTCATAAGTGGAATATCTCCTACTAGAAACCCGAGAAGCATCAAATGTGTGCCGTGAAAATGCATTCATTTTGATTGGCAGGTTTGTGATATGGCGTGTTTGCTTTTTTTAGGTTAATCTTTATGTACCCGTTCGTTCGATGACTTAAAATCTCTATAACGTCGTCGAGTTTAGCTATACGATTAGAATTTAAGAGTTGGCGGAAGAAGCCACCTCATGATGACATCATCGAAGCATAGGAAGTTTACATTCAACTGTCTTTTGAGATATTTAACTGGAAGTTAGAGTAGCGTTTTTAAAGCCCGTCAGTATATTTCTATTATTGTGAAAGTAAGTAAGTTAGATTTTAATTATCGTGACATATGCATATTCAATATTGTAAATCAACTTATGATAAGAGAGTTGCATCTGGCCCATCTATTTGTCACCAGATACATCCATTATCAGCGATTTCTACAACTGGTAAAAGGGAGAAAACGTGCTTAAATTCAAAAACTTCCGAAATGCACACCAATAGTAGGTTATATAGATTTAGAAAGATAATTTGCATGAAAAAAAAAATAAGTGACACCGACGGGTCTCGAACCAGCAAAATCCGTGTTAAGAGTCAGCGATTCTACTAACTGCGCCAGACTGATAGTTACGACTTTAACACTTAAGTATAAATATAATATTTAATTGACCGATTATGTACCGCACATGACCGATGACATCGAAAAATGTCCCCTATCGGAATATATTGCGCTGAGTTGTTTGATTTCGATTTTAATTCAATTTTGAATAGTGCAATCCTTTTGTATATGAGAGATACATTCCTTACGATGATCAATCACAAATTAGAAGCTTCTTTAGATCACTTTAAAAGCCAAGCCCAGTTTAAAATAGATAGAAGTCGTGGAAACGCCGAATGTAGGTCATCGGTCTAGGTCACTGGTGCCGATAAAAACAGTATTAAAACAGAATACGGAAAGAATGCGCTCAAAACAACTCGCCTCTGCAAAAAGCAATTAAAATCTACAGTGTTCTAATCTAATACGACTTCTCATTTACTAAAATAGAACAATACCTAGAAACCCCATTGTCTTGCGCAGGCGCGATACTAAAGAATCGACAGTATTTGATCAAATGCTTCCGGTCGATGACAATGCTAGAAATCCTCACTTTCGCATTGACCGAACATCCCATTATTTGAAGGGGATTTAGGATATCCTTGCGTTATTTCACAATTGTTTTAAGAACTTTGAAGCTTGTCAAAAAGCATTAATTCGCTGAAACAGAACAAAGTTAATTAACTTCTTATCTTTTATTAACCTTAGAACGAAAACATTTTTCAAATAGCCTCGATAGATAAAACAAACCAACGCTCAACACCCACTTGGAACATACCAATTGAATTTTGAATACAAATATAGGCATTATGAATATCAATACTTAGAAGTATACAATTGAATATATACTTATTGAATAATCAACGCCTAGAAAATTTATGTGCATATGCACCATTGGAATGCATGGACAACATTTGACCGCTTTACCAGTGATATTTCGTTGAAACTTATATTTTTCCTAATATGCTCCACCCTTTTTTCTCCCGCCACAGGTTGATTGACAGTTGATATGTCTTGTTTATGTTTCTGTGGTTAGTGAGATGATAATAGGATGACCAGCTTTAGATCATTGTAAACCCTTATAACTCCAATCATGATTGCAGCAGACGACAGGTGTAACAAGTTGTATTTTTCTTCTTTTTTAGTGAAATAAAAAACTTGATATTTCATGTGAATCGTCTTCTAGCAGACGATTCACATAAGATATCATCTTAAAGAAGCAACACAAGTTGAAATGGTCGTCTGCTGCAAAATTCAGATTGCAGTTTAAGGGTTAAACTGTGAAACCCAAACTGCTTGTAATGGGGCAGGACCTTTGAACTAAAATACACATTATTCACCAATGGTCAGTAAGCATCTTTCGTGTCTTATATTTGCTTATAAGATGATTCCGACATTAAAAATAAAATACAGTGTAGTGTTTTATTTTCTCTATCCAAGCATCAGGCTGTGACATAATTTCTGCCTTTGTGGTGTATCTGTAGAGCTTCTGCTGTTGTTACATATTCCATTTGAATTGCATGTTAACAAAATGGATCAACATCAGACTGATCTGGGTCCATACTGATTGCAGCTGCAGGTGACATGCCTACTATAGTGTCATAACCTTTGCAAACAGAATTTGGACTCTAGTCAGGCCCGACAAAATGTGGGGCCTGATCTGGATCCAATCTGTTTGGCATGCACTCAGATATATTCCTGAAAGAATTTTTGGAAAAAGTTAACTTTGAAAAAAATCAGCAGACGCCAAAATAGCATGAAAAATTTCTCAGATGGCAAACAGTTAAAGTAAGAAAGAAGGCAAAGATCAGGAATCAATACAATCAAGCAAACCACCTGACACAGGTGTCACTATTCGTAAGTAAAGGTGTTAAACATGCATGCGCAAATATCCAATTTTGGTCATGTGCTATAGTGATGATTTTTTCGTCCAGCAAAACATATATTGTGCGCATTCAAACCAAGTCAATGAAATGACTTTTAGAGCTGGACTCAACTTTTGCTTATTTGATTACATCGATAAATAAGTCGGTGAGAAAGAATAGAATAACCTTTTTGCTTTTGAAATAATGAACACATCATTTTACATGCAAAAAATAGGAATTGTGTAACCTTTTTTCAAAAAGGGGGATGGCCCATCTTCATATGACCTTACCTGTTGGTGGGACATCCAGTTGTAGACCAAGTTGCAATATGACCATAGCCATTGATGCCTTGGACATCAAACATGGATACCTTCACTAGGCAATAGCCCCCCATCCCTACCCACCTGTCTCGATATGACTATAGCTTTGTTTAAAGGGGGTAATTTTGCACTCTGTTTTGTCATCTGCAGAATTTTGAAAATTTACTTTATCGAAAAAAATCTTTCAGCAATACCATGAAAGTGTTCGGACATAATAGTTTGCAAAGGTTTTCAGCAGATATGAGTGATCACTTTTTCTATCCCTCTCTTGTAAGGGAGTATATATGGTGGATAGATGATGTAGAATTGTGTCCATCTTGGTGATAATAGGTCCATTTAAATTTACACAGCCTCTTTGACCAGTAAGATTCACCCACCACAATCAATGCAATCTTGTCATAATAAGCGCTAACATTTCACTTTGGACAATAGTACAGTTTCACTATGGGACACTAGTAAAGTTTCAGTGCTTGACAGTATATATAGACTACATGTAATTTAAAAAGATAATATAATAAATTGGTTATATAGATAAGAATTATTCCAATAGGATCCTGGAAGAAAATGGATGTGAAAACAGCCATCTCGATATGAGTGTGTAATAAAAAATATTTTTCTTATTTCTCAACGAATACATATGTTGTGGGTACTCAAAAGAACCGTCTCAAGAACCGTCTCAATGAGACAGTTCTTTTGAGCACCCAAAACATGGGTAAGAAAATGTTCACAATTTTACGCTCAAAAATTGTGTTTGTCTACGTCTATGTGAAAAGTAATTTTGCATGTTTTTTTTGTTGTCTGCTGTTTTTTTTTTGTTGAACTTTTTTTTTCAAAATTAACATTTTCAAAATATTGTTTGAGGTATACCATTAGTGTCAAGCAGCTTGAATCCAGATCAGGCTCAGTGTTTTGTCATGCCTGAGCTGGGACTTAACTATTTGCAAAGACGGTTAAAAAACATTTGTAGAGACGTAAAGAATAGCTGGTCATTTTATGAAAATTATGTCAATGGATATTTCTTTAAATTATTCAAACAACTAATATTATTAAAAGGGAGCACAGTGGCTCAGTGGTAGAGTGCTTGACTCGAGACCTAGAGGCTGCGGGTTAGAGCCTCACCGACGTCACTGCATTGTGGTCCTTGAGCAAGACACATTTATCCTAGCTTAGTGCTAGTTCAACCCAAACTGAAAGATTGATAATGGGAGGTAAAGAATCAAATCAAACAAACAAAATATTATTAAATTTATAGTGCTAATATTTGAAGATTAAGATAAAGGTTTTTTCTAATTATCTAAAAAAAAAACTTAATTTTTTTTTACTGTGTACTGTATGTGACATATATCTCTTGGATTATACTGGATTTATATTGAAAATTATTAGTATATCTGCAAGATTTTGAATATGGAATTTAAACTTGAATTGTGAAATAAGAGAAAGTGTCTGCATCCACTGTTGCCAGTCGCAACTTTTGTTGTCTGCTCCTCTTGTCTGCGTAAGTTTTAAGGTTGCCTATATTGAAACGATATAGACCCAGATCAGACTGCTCCTGATCAGGGTTCATATTGTTTTGATTCCATGAAAAAATCTAGCTTAAAGTCCACTTGAATATATGCAGCAGACGTAAAAAGCATGTAACGTTTTCAGGACAAAAACACATAGGAAAGAGTCTGCAATGCTTTCTTGCAGACAATTCACGTTTTATAGTTTTAAAAGAGGAATCCTCTATTTAAATTATATGGTAGTGAAAATTTTATTGAAGTGGAATTATTTTGTTTGATTTGGTAAGATTTAAGTTGCTATTATAACTCTTGCAGCAGACGACAAACTTTGTGATATATTTCTTGATTTTCAGGGAAAATAAGACTTGATGTTTCAATTGAACTAGCGATGAATTTGGTTCACTTTCCTTGCTAGCAGCAACTTTTTCCTCTGCTAATAACCTTTGCAAACAGTTTGGACCCAGATAAGGACTGACAGAATGTCCATCCTGTTCTGATTCCAAACCATTTGAGTGTCGCTGGCCACTTACTTACGAGTGCGCTTTGAAAAATTAATTTTCTTATTTCTCAACCAAAATGTATGTTGTGGGTACTCAAAAGAACCGTCTCAATGAGACAGTTCTTTTGAGCACCCAAAACATATGTTAAAACTGATGAGTAAGAAAATATTCATAATTTTACGCTCAAAAATGGTGGTTATCTAAACCTAAGTCTCTCAATCTCCAAATATGAAACAATCTCGTAACTACTTTATTGTCAGTAGCTCAACTTTTCTCGATAAACTTTTACGAATTTCTCGCGAAAAATTTGATTAGATAGTTTTACGAAACAATTATGCCGCTAAAGATGACACATAATGCAAGTTTTCCCCAAGGTATGCAGCGTTGCGTACTTGACGTCGTATTGATTGGAATTTTCGGAAACTCCTCTACTTGAAATGTAAAATCGTATTTGTCAACAATAGGGCTATAATTTACAGTTCTAATTTGCTTTGAAAATTTGCGAAGAAATAAATCTAACGTGTAGTAAGACAAATGAGATGTTGCCTCTAGCTAACTTTTCAGAATGCATGTTTCAAGATCCTGATTTCTACATAAAAATATGTCTCCCCGAGACAATTTTAATGGGGAGTTGGAACATATGCTTCAGGGAGAAACAAAAGAGATAGTGATTAAAGCTTAAATTTGGTTTACCCGCTACTGCCCTCAGTCTTACCGGCGGATCCCTAGTTAAGTAACGAATGGTAGCAGGGAATGTCACTTAGCGGCATTGTTAAAAAAATAGCAATTGCAGCACTTCTGTGCATGAAGTGCTACATTTAAAACAATTTTTCGCTCGAAAATGTAATTTGTTCTCATTTTTCTTTACTTCATTCACTTTAAGCTGCCAGGGCTGCAGACAAGGCAATTTGTCCAAATGCACATTTTGTTTTGCTTTTGCTGATGCTTTATGTCCCAGTTAACAATTTTTCAGTCATTTCATGTTGAACCAATACTTAGCAGAAGATAAAATGTCTTGCTCAAGTACATAATTAACACAGTGCCTTCGATGAAGCTCGAACCTGCAACCCCTAGATCTCAATTCAACTGCTAGTAGACACTGAACCTTATGGTTCAGATTGACTTTTCAGTGAATACTAGCTGGATGATTCAGCTTCTGACTTTTCAGTGAATACATGCTAATTCAGATTCTGATTTTTCAGTGAATACAGGCTAATTCAGATTCTGAATTTTCAGTGAAGATTCAGACTTTTCAGTGAATACGTTATGTACTGGCATTAATTCAGATTTTTTTTTAAAAGTTTGGCACTTTTCAGTGAAAATTGCAGACTCAGAATCTGGCTTTGCTAGTACATAGCTTGTCAGATTTCAGTAGTTTGGCTATAAGATCAGGCAGATTACAAATGAACTGGTTCAGGCGGATTTAAACTTACTTTAGCTCACAAGCACCAGTTCAAGATTTTACTCAAGGAGAGGTGTGAAATTGATTATTTACACAGATTAGTACTTACATCAATGTGGTCAGAAAAGCGGCATCATAAATCTGCTAAGAAATCTATTAAACTTTGGTAACCTAGGTTTAATGAGCTGCAGCAAATCAGCTGACCATTTGGTTTGAGGTCAAACTGTTGTCCAGACAGACATATCTTTTGGAAAACAGCATAAGCAAACAAAATAGTCTTAGAGGCATGGTCTAAGCATAGGTATCAGCAAGTGATCATCAACTTGAAGCTGCATCCTCTGTTTTAAGCATTCATTCAGGAACACTATTAAAGTACCAAACGACTTGGATCCAGATCAGGACCGACCTTCGTAATCTGGGTCTAAACAGTTTGCAAAGGTTATCAGCTGGCAAGGTTCATAAGTTATTTGTTTAAGGGATATTGAGAGTAGAAAAGCTGTCTTTGAGGTTTCTTGTGACAGTTGGCTCAACTGCACAAACTAATTAATAAAACTTTCAAGTTATATATAGAGAGAGAAACTAAAGAGACTGTGTTATTCATATGCTATACATGTAGAATAAGATGTGATTTTACCTGCAAACTCTGCAGCGATTTAATTTTTTGTATGTTTTTCACACTGATTTTCGGCGATATTTTTTTTTACTTTTTTAATTTTAGCAAACTGTGTTCGCGATGAAAGTAGCGCCGATTCCTCCAATGGGTCCGAAGAGTGTGGCACATACAGATTTTTGTGTACACAGATGAAAATTTTGCAATTACTGGAATTCGGCTATATTTTCTGTCTTTTTTTCGCAGAAGCATGACAGAAAGGGTTCGTCTTAAAAGAATATTCACAGGCGGTGAATTTCCCCTTCTTCAACGGTTGTGTATATTATAAAAAAAACTGTTGTTTGTATACCGATAATTTACCCTACAGATGTAGAATCTACTTTGAGCATCATCATTTGTAGGTACAGAATCAGGGATTTCGCATGGCGTGCCAATTTCCTCTATGCACATGCTCTAAAATGGACGGTTTCGAGATGACCCCACTATTTTAACGCACGAGTGAATCAGGAAAGTCTTTGAAAATTTAAGAACAGGTCAAGAACACATTATGTTCATGAAAAGTCTTTAAAATAATCAAGAACACACTTAAGAACAGTTCAAGAACACCAGAGTCAACACATCGTTCAAGAAAAGTTATTAAAATGTTCAAGAACATTTTATGAAAAATTAATTGAACATCACAAATTCTTAAAAAGTTCTTACTGTTCCTAATTTATGTTCTTGAAAGGTTCAAGTACAGTTTTTCTAGACTAGCTACTAGTCTGATATCATATTCTTTTTTATAAATGATAATTTCATTTTGAAATAATAATTTCTATAATCTCCCTCTTTCCTCTATGATAGTAATATTTGTGATATGCTGTGGATATCAAAGAGAGAAAGAGATGAGACTGGCTATATGAAATCAATTTATAATGAATGAAACGTAATGTAAAATTGACAAACACATCAAGGTCTAGGAGCTAGACTACAGTTTTTCTTGAACAGTTCAAGAATTCTTGCTAAATTCAAGATCTGTTCTTGACCTGCTCTTGAATTATGAACTCTATTTCGCAGGGGCTTGGAAATGGGCCCTATTATTTTTTTCAACTTTTATTTGCTAAAATTAAAAGTTATCGCCGAAAATCAATGTGAAAAACATAAAAAATCGAGTTTGATAGTGAACAATGTGTCAAAGGATTCAGTGATTTCCATGCTGGGTAACACACTGATTCCAATCTTTGTTTTCGATCGCAAAAAAACTCTCTCTCTCTCTCTCTCTCTCTCTCTCTCTCTCAAATTGAGACGGTTCTTTTGAGCACCCACAACATATGCGTTGGTTGAGATATAAAGGTTAGAGGCAAACATTCAAGATTCTACTTAGCAGACTTGTTTGTGTCAACCCTGGTCGACCCCCAACCACACATGCACACCACCGCTCCTGAAGCCAAATTTTGGCTTGACAGACCACCCAAAATTTTTCCACACATTTTCAAACTTTCTTTTGCCTACTAGTGTCGTCATTTGATAACTGTTTGAAACAGCCTGGACCCAGATCAGGCCGGACAAAAGTTCGGACCTGATCTGGATCCAAACTGTATAGCACTCTGGTGGTTTTCCTGACAGAATTTTCAAAGAAGTTGATTTTGGGGGGAAATCGGTAGGCGACAAAAAAATACAAAATTACCCAGTATGGGAGGAGTTTAAATACATTATGTTCACTTGGCTCTTCAATGAGAGAGGTTGTAAATTTTAATGGGAATCTCAAAGCTGGAATGTATTTGCTAAATGTCCTGTGAAATTGTATATCAGTATTATTATGGAGCCAGGTCCAAGGTGCCATTATAGCAATTAGTTCCGGTTCCCTGCCATTTAGGCACTTTTGCTGGGTTGTGATCCTAAGTAAAACTGGTTTCCCAGTGATTACTGGCAGATTTAGACTGGTTTTCCTGTGAATACTGGCAGATTTAGACTGGGTTTCCTGTGAATACTGGCAGATTTAGACTGGGATTCTAGTGAATATTGGCAGATTTAGACTGGTTTTCCTATGAATACTGGCAGATTTAGACTGGTTTTCCTGTGAATACTGGCAGATTTAGACTGGTTTTCATGTGAATACTTGCAGATTTAGACTGGTTTTCATGTGAATACTGGCAGATTTAGACTGGGATTCTAGTGAATATTGGCAGATTTAGACTGGTTTTCCTGTGAATACTGGCAGATTTAGACTGGTTTTCATGTGAATACTGGCAGATTTAGACTGGGATTCTAGTGAATATTGGCAGATTTAGCCTGATTTCCTGTGAATACTGGCAGATTTAGACTGGTTTTAATGTGAATATTGGCAGATTTAGACTGGTTTTCCTGTGAATACTTGCAGATTTAGACAGATTTCATATCCTGGCTTTTCCGCATTTGATGATGGCTGATTCCAGTTCAGCTTTTCGTTGATTACTTGGAGATTCAGTTGCTGGCTGTTCAAGAATTCAAATTCAGATTCTTGGTTTCAACAACAGTGGACCAATAGATCATGAACTGCATCCATTAACAAAGCGTAAAAGGTACATTATTAAATAAATCAAACTCGCATGAAATCATGTTCCTTTGCTGAAATTTCATATTTAAACCCATTAAGCGTCATGCAGCCTCTTGCATTCTGCTTTCAAAATGTGCACCCATTACTAATCCATTAATTACTGCACTAGATTGAAAGCAAAACTGATCTTAAAGCCCATTGGAACATTTCAAATTAGAACAGTTCAGTGAAATTCTTCAACCCTTAACTCTTTGCATGTTTGGTAATTGTTGACTGCTCAAATCAGGCCTGTCCTTTTTGGACCATAATTCTGGTGTCTGCATGTCCTTTTTAGGATCATAATTCTGGTTCCATACTGTTTGCCAAGACAGACAACAAAAGCTGCCACTATAAGGCTTAGCAAAGATAAATTGTATACTGGTGTGATAATGTTTTCACTGTCAGTTATCAGGGATTTAGAATCGAAAGATCACTTGTGTATTAATCCTATCCACAGGATAGGATTAATACACACATGATCTATCGATTCGCATTAGCTTAAGTGGAGTGTACAAGTTAATGTTAAATTACTTAACAATTGTAAACAAAACACAACGTCACTCTGTCACTCTTGGCTGACAGGACAGTAGTGGCGACAGTCATGATGTAGCTGCTGATAGTTTTTTGAATGCAATTTGAACCAAGATCGGGCCCAACAAGATGTCTGGCCAAGATGCTATCACGGTAAAATCATTTTGAAATTTTTGTAATGAAGATAATAATTCTGCAGTTGACCAAAGTACTGTAAGGGTAGATGTAATATCCTAAGCTTCCAACTAAGAGATATATGCAGGAATCCAGAGGGGGGGGGGGGGGGAACAGAGGATCCAAATCCCCATGGAAAATCACAAAGCTTATATAGGATTCTTAGCACTACTGGTCTAGATCCCCTGGAAAATCTCAATCTCAAAAACCAGCATTCAATGGTGGGCCATCATCTGCCTGTCAGCGAAACAGTGTTTTGCTGGTGGGTCAATGATGGCCCGCTTAAAGTGGTATTTGGATCCTTTCTCTCCTCATCAACAACTCACAAAAACGTCAGAGTTGAACCCCCTCTGGATCCGTGCTTGAGGTAGAAGAATTTTAGATTCATGTGTTTATATCAAGTCTTTTGTTTTTCTAGTTTCTGTATCAAAATGATGAAGACGATTTATCTAGATTGTTCCCTATAAGAGTTCATGTACTTTTGACTCACATAGATCATGATGGAAGGCTTTATTATCCTTTCTACTTATATTGAAAGAGTTCATGGGACAGACATATCCTTGACTGCAAGAAAAAAGATCTAATATTGTATCACCGGAAAAGATCTCAACAGACATTAAAGAAAGGTCAATAGAGTTCTTATTTTTGCATGAAAACAAAAATTTTGATTCTTAGCAAATTTGTCTCATCAAGATGATTGAAATGAGTACACAAAAAGCTTGTTTTTATGGTGAAATTAATAAAAAAAAAAGGTGAAATTTGGGGATATTGTCCTATCTTGCTCCATGTGCGAAGATGAATCAATAAAGAGCTTATTCCATTTACTATAAGTAAATACGACTGATGATGACAGCCTGACCAGAGGGAAAAATGACATATGCAAAATATCTTGATCATATTCCGTATATGCCCACCCTGATCTGAGTGTATCGGAGAGAACATTCTGGCTTATTCATGAGGGAATAACAAGGAATCTGACCGGACTGTACAGCTGTGCATTATTGTTGATCTGTATTTCATTTTTTCAGTGTGCCTCAAATTATTTTTCTTATTTCTCAACCGAAACATATGTTGTGGGTACTAAAAAGAACCGTCTCAATGAGACGGTTCTTTTGAGCACCCAAAACATATGCTAAAATTTATGGACAAGAAAATATTTACAATATTTTACGCTGAAAATTTTTGTTTATCTTAAGCCTGTGGTGCCACATATGGAAATTTAATCTTTGGTGTCCCATGTTTTCCTTACTTTCTAATTCTTTACCCGCTAGTGGGGACTCTTGTCATCTGATAACCTTTGCAAATAGTTTGGACCCTGGTTATGCTCTACATTTTTGTCTGTCCTGATCTGGATACAAACTGTTTGTCACTCTGCTAGTTAATTCCTGAAAGATTTTTCTGAAAAGTATCAGCAGACATAAAAAAGCACGTAAAATTACCCAGCATGCAAAAAGCTAATGCCAGAGACTGTAAGTAGCTTAGATAAATAGTATTTTGTCAAGGAATTAATTGTCTACTTGGAAGATTCTCTGTAAAAAGGAATGATAGGGAGACTTTTCTTGTGGTAACACAAGAGGCACATAATTATAGTGCATTTATCATGTTTATGTTTTATATCCCGCCAACAGCTATGGTCATATGGAGATGGGGGCCACCGCTTAAAGTCTCGTCCAAATTACTGGATTGGCCTTGAATATTGGAAATTGTGACCCCTCGTTTACAATTAGGCAAGTGGTTTATCCACTAGCCCACACACTGGGTAGGTGGCAACCTATATCAAAACTGTGTTTCCGATCACCAAAAACAGCATTTTCGATATTCAAAATGATGATGGCAGCATGCAAATATGTCAATCACCAATAAGTAGGATTTAACATCAAAATTAAATGATTGAATCAAATTTAACCCTTTGTATTCAGGGAACCTCTTAACAAGTACTTTTGCAAACAATGAAGGCCCCATCAGGATCGACACTGTTAAATGTATTATAAGGCTTGAATGAGAGGCTACAACAAATATTTTGTTGAGAAATAAGAACATAATTTGATTGAAAAAAAAACCCACAGTTTTAGGGCTTATTAATAGTAATATTGATACTGCAAATGTGCACCCCCTGTCCGTTTCCCCTAGGTACCCAGTGATCTCATTTTTAATTTATTTTGAATTGTCATGAGACGATTTCTCATTTTCTGACCTGAAGACATTGAAATTGATTCTTAAATTTTACTCATCCTGTTTCATGAAAATGTCCGCCACAATTCGGTAGAATTCCTAAACTGCCATGTGCACCCCACTTGATAAGAAACATTAGTTTCACTGTAAACTTTGGATAACATTAAATATCATTGTGTCGGCAAACACTGAAGGTAGACGTCAGAGAATCGCCTCAAAGAGGCAATTCTGATGAGCTCCCTCACAATGTGGTTTGGAAAAGAAATGGCAAAATAAGAAATTGGTAGGAACATTGATCAAGAGCACTGAAATGTCACTCACAATAAGAAGCAAATCTGCATTGCAGCATATTCTGTTAATGGGACAATTGAACCGTAAGACAAATGAACAAAGGCGGCAGTTTGTGTGCGTATTTCTGTGCAGTCTGGCCGTGCTCTTTGTTGGTGAACTCTGCTGATTATCACAGACATCCATTACTATGAGCAAAAGGTCCTGTCAGAGGGCTTCAGCTCTATGGGAGACAAAGGGGCTTGCCTGTCCCCCTCATCTTCAAAAGACTCCTTTTTGGTTTGGCTCAGCACAAGTATTGATTTTCAAAAAAGTGCCGAACTGGAAACAAAAGCTTCTAAGGAAACGGAACAGTTCCGTCTTACATTCCTAAACCTAATTATATCAGAAATTCCTTTCAATTCATTAAAACTAATTTATTCTTGAATTATTGGGGATTTCATGCATGAGAGTTGCTTATTGATTTTGCTAGACGTCTGCTCCTTATTTGGGGTCGCCTTATATTCAGACAGATGGCTGTGTTCTTACTGGCGCAGGGGATATGGATAAGAGAAAGTAACTCCGAAATTATGCTTTTAAACTCTGTTGATTATGCTGAAGCCTGAACCTGCATTCATATATAGTCTTACTCAAACCGATAATTTATGTTCACAGAAGAAAATGGATGTTTTTTGGGACAAATATGAATAGTTTTCAGAGAATAGACTTGCCCTTTTCCAGGCCCAGCAAGTGTCTATTCTCTGGTCCACAGAATCATTTGTCTTCATGAAAAATAACAGTACTTTGGCTTGTGTTTCTGCATATTAATGAAATGACAGCTTTCAAAAAGGAATCTATTTTATAATGATGATTTACTAGGAAAAAATGTAAATCTTATTTAGCTGATGTATTATGTTCCTTTATTTAGAAGCTGATTGTTTATAACCCTTTACTCCATAATAACGCATTTTGACTCCTTTGAAATACTATGTATTTGAAAGTATTATGGAAAATGGAGCATTGCTCTTAATTTGGAGCAATTAAATGCTCCATTTTCCATAATATTTTCAAAAGTATTCAAAACTTTACTTAAATTTTCTTGAATTTTTTTCGATATTGTCTAAAAATAGAAAATTTTGTCAAGATCTATAAATAGCCTATGGGGTTAAGGGGTTAATTGAAAAGCCTGTAAAAGGGTACTTTGACAAACAGTGGAGAGTTCTGCAGGTGTATTATGTTAAAATTTGGCTTTTGATCAACTTGGTTCTGTTGTCAGTTTCTGTCATAATCCGTTCTTGGGCCTGAGTACCAGCTGGCTGCATGATGTTTAATTGTCAAGAGTTCTGCTATTGTATATTAATCTATTGAAATATACTGTAATTTTATCATTTTATTGCAGATTGATTTTAACTCATAAAGCGCCACCTATAATTTGCAGCAGATGACATTTTCAAATTTCGCTGCTTTTTGAGAAATAACAAATAAGGCATGATATTTCATGAGAATTGTCTGCTGGCAGATGATTCTCATGTAATATCATGCTTTATGTTCTTCGAAAATTAGCCACATAATTTGTCGTCTGCTGCAGTAGTGATCGGCGCTTTAAGGGTTGATCATCCAGTTTCCAAAGCCGGCTGATCTGCATCAATACTATTTGTCACTCAACTTGCCAAAGTTAGGCAGCAAATATCTTCTAGCGATCTGATTGGTTAAAAATCAAAAGTAGGTGTGCTCAATCAATTTTCTCAGCAGCAGAAATCGTACTATTATAAGCAATGTTGGCTGAAGCAGAAGCGGCGTGTATCTTTTACGCCATCAGTTGACTATTCATTGCTATAAATGGTAGATTTTTAGCGCCATATGTTTGATTAATTCTTTCATAATTGTTACAGCTGGGTTCATTTGTATGAAAGATCAAAGTCCTGTTGAGTATTATCAGAATCTATATCCCATGGAAAACAAGACTTTTTATGATGTTATTTATATACATGATTGATTTTTACAAGTAACATGGTGCATTTAATAGTAACTTATAAGAATCATCAGCTGATAATTTTTGCAAACAGTTTAGACCCAGATCAGGCCGACAAAACGTACGGCCTGATCTTGATCCAATCTGTGTGACACTCAGATTGTATCCTTAAAAAGTTTATTTTGTAAAAAATCAGCAGAGGGCAAATTAGGAAAAGCTGCAAAATTACCCAGTTTAAAAATTAATTGTAAAGAGTTAAAAAAGCATATTCATAGTTGTATGTATAATACAGAGGATCTTACACGAGTGATAATTTCATATGAAATTTATTAAACGAGCCTCCATCAAGCTTAATGAATTTAATATGAAATAATCACGAGTGTAACATAAGATTCTGTTTATAAGATTCTGTTTATCATATGACCTTTTTAATTGTGATTTTAGGGCCTTCAAAGTTTATTAATTTCAATGAAAAAGTGAAGTTTTTAATACTTTTGAAAATATTATGGAAAATGGAGCATTTGCTCCAAAAGAGCAAATGCTGCATTTTCCATAATATTTTCAAATACATATATTTCAAAGGCTTCATAAGGCGCTATTGTGGAATAAAGGGTTAAACCAAACATTTCCTGATGAGATATCTCATTCTGTGAACACTGTTTAATTGCTTTAAGCCTAGAATTAGGGTACCTAAATTGCTGTATTTCTTATTATAACCCTTTTGTCACCAATCACGACTTCTGTCATCTGCCTGTAATACAAACAATAAGTACCCAGATCAGAGTGATCAGGGTTTATAGCATTTGCTTCTATGATAAAATCTAGTCTGAAATGCACTTGAATATATGCAATAGACGTAAAATGCAGGCAGCATTATATGGACAAAAATAATTGGCGGGGATGTGTGCATATTTGATCAAATAATAGTATGTGACGAACAAAATTCTTAGTGTAAAATTGTGATTATTTTCTGATCCATCATTAAGCACTCTTATCTAGAGGCCTGCATAAGATAATAGTTTTGGCCCAAAAGTCACCAGATTTATAAGCGTTATCCTCATTTATCACTTTATCTGGGCGCTAATGATGTTTGGTATCCCATGATGCACCTCCGTTTGCATCTTCCCTAATATACTTAACGAAATCCGGGAGAATCAATAACGTGCAAGCGAGATGCACATTGCATATTTCAGGATAAAACTTGTCAACAGAGGTTTTCTTATTAGAATCCTGCGATTCCCAGAAGACTGTATATTTTGTAATGAAAACTCAGATTATGATGTCCCTGTTAACACATTGCACATTGATGCATGGTAGGACTTCAGTATAATAAGAGTGTGTTACAGAAAAATAATTTTCTTATTTCTCAACCAATACATATGGTGTGGGTACTCAAAAGAACCATCTCAGTGAGAGGGTTCTTTTGAGCACCCAAAACATATGTTAAAACTTATGGGTAAGAAATTATTTACAATTTACGCTTACATTTTTTTTTATCTAAACCAAAATGATGGTTTAAATTTTTCAGTTGTTTAGTGTAAATCTGGCACTTACACCCTTAAAATCCTTATCCATTCTAACGAATCAATTTTAAGATCTATGGATTAATTAATACCGGTAGAATAAACCTTGTTCAGGCAACTCACTCAGCTTTACACTGGGTGAAAATACTAAGTGACAACTGGGTAAAGGGGAATAAATAAATCTTTATATAGCATTTTAGCAGGATCAAATTGCTTCCCTTGCAGGTTGAAATCTTACTGCAGGTTGAAATCTTACTGCTAAGACACAACCTGTCTTCAGGGTTTCGGACAAAGCGCGACCCAAACCAGTCTCCTCAGCAACAGAGACTAGCTAGAAAATATATTACTATCATTAGTGTTGATCTTGATGAGAATTCACATTCTCTTGCCAGCTAGGGTCTACACTGTTTGCCACTTTGGGGGCATAATGGGATATTAAATGGATTTATAATCCAAAATGTTCAAGAGGAACTCCAAATTTGCTGATAGACTTATACCCAGGGTTTCCTTTTCTCTCCCTCTCTCAGCACACCCGATAGGCGGCATTCGACAAATGTGGATAAAAATCGCTGGAAACAGTGTTTTTAATTGCCAGTCTGGCGTCAAATGGCAATCAAAAACTGTTTCTAACTATTTTTGATCCGATGTGCGCAGTGTCCAACCCACATTACTGAAATAAAGTTGATTAAATGGCTGTATTAAATCTAGGGGTCAACCTCTTCTATTTTCACAAGTCTATTGTGACTAGCTCTTCTCTCGTGAGTTCAAATTGACTCTGCGAGGAAAACAAGGATGATGAAACAAAAATTAGTTCTGTAAACTGTTACATCTGATTATCCTGTTTATCAGAGTCACCTAGTTGCAGCGTGACATTTTGCCTTTCATTCGTGTGAAATTTCTCTTAATTCCGTCATCGCTTGCAAGCTTTCACCATCACTTAGTCGTACTAACAGCATGGAAAACCCAATTGTAACAGCATTCCTAATTCTGCATGTTTCCAAAGAGTCGTTCCGTTTTCTAGAAAATGGCTCTTCTCCATCTTATCCAAGTTCTTTGAAACTGTTCAAGAACTTTTTTAATTAGGTGTTAGGACTTTTTTTGAGGAATTCCATTAGAATTGTCTTTGACAATTCTAATGAAATTCCTCAATAAAAGTTGCACGGATGTATATTTGAATGTTCTTCTCCTAAATTTGAAGTCATCGGAGGTCCTTTCAACTAGAAGCTCGTAAACCGATCTGTTTGCACAACAGATAATTAGCTCTGGCATTTTCCTCTCTCTCCTATGATTTGTCCATATATTTGATTCAGCTACCGCTCTAATGAGTAAATTAAAAAGTTGAAAATGTCTAAAATTGACATGCATTTTCTCCGATAGATTACTTGTAGGGATGGCGAAATTCGAGAAAATTCACAGTGAGGTTTTGTTCCTTCTAAGGCTTCAAAAAAGATGTTATTGTAGCTTGGAAAAATTGTGCTGATAATTTCAGAGGTCAGATTTGAGGTGCCTTTCTGCGGCTTTGTCTTTCTGGTGCTTAAGAACTTGGATCTACCTGACTGTTGATCTTTGCAGCAGTGTATGCTCGGGATCTTCATTGTTTCCCTGGTAGGCTCCATTTAGGTCTAAATAAGCAGACATGATTATTTTGAGTGTAACATTATGATTATTTTCTTATCCTATCATATGCTTTGGATGCTCAATAGAACTGTCTCAATGAGACAGTTCTATTGAGCACCAACAACATATGTTTCGGCTCAGAAATAAGAAAAAAATAATTTTATAATTGCATATTCCTGCACATGCATCTCAGGTTTGCCAGGCGCATGCTGCTTATGGGGCGTAAAACTAAAGCTTTTGGCTCTGGGGTTTTGAGGAGGTCCACAAAAGCATTTGTTGTGGGTACTCATTGTACCCGTCTCATCACAATGATTCAATTCCAGCACCACTGCATGTTTTCATGCTGTCTCCAATTTTAGTTTCACAATTTTTTAGTTGAAAAGAAAAGTATCTGTAAATGCTATGACAGAAGCGAATAATGCAGGCAGTGACAGTGCTATAACAAATGACACAATGAATTATGGTTTACTGAGCCAGTGCATGAGATTTCCAACAATGTGGTATGTGCGACCAGCAAAGCCTCAGATCAGCCTGCGCACACGCACAGTCTGATCAGAGCCATTGCTTAAGTCGCTTGCATATTCTATGACTGTTAAGCTATTGACTGAACATCATTTGGAGTTTCTAAGCATAAAAGGAGGCGGCACAGGCTCGTATGAGTTTACACTTGTCAAAATGCCACATTGTTGGAAATCACATGTCATGGCTCATTACTGTTAAAGAAGATGGTAAGGCAGATGTACTTGTAGGGATTGACAATATGACAGATATTCTTGTGGTAGTAATGCAGTCTCCATGCACAAGAAAAAAATCTTACAGCAGAAAATTGCAGATTAGATCAATCATATTTTTATTGAGTCCACTCTCACTTGAGACTTTGCCATGTACAGATTCTCATTCCTAGCTTCTTCTGGTATTTTGTGATGTTTTGTTTTTGTACAAGTTTGCATTAGTTACATAATTCTGTTCTCTTTCACACCTTTAGTCCAGAATGTATACCAAAAAATTTAATTTTCTTATTTCTCCACCTAAACATATGTTGTGGGTACTCAAAAGAACCGTCTCAATGAGACGGTATTTTTGGGCATTCAAAACATATGTTAAAATTGATGGGTAAGAAAATATTTACAATTTCATGCTCAAAAGTTTTGTTTATAAATAAATAAAACCTATGCTCTTGTTATACATGTATCTTATATCAATTTTAATTAGCTAGGTCATGATGATAATTTCTTTACGTCGGGCGGCGTAGCAGTCTGTAGATTCAGGGGTCACGAGTTTGATCCCGGCCCAGGTTCCATACTTTTCCTCTTTAAGCCTCCAGTACCTTTTTGCAGCGACTTTGATAAGGTTCCTTATCCTATGTCTCTTCTTATTTAAAGAAAAAAAAAGATTTTCATTTTCAACAGATTAGATTAAGCCGGTAAAATGCAGGCATGTTACTGCACATAATGCGACAGAAAATGCAGATATTTGGTCTTTCTTTGTCCTGACAGAATGTACGTTGAACAGAATCGTAGGTCGAGACAAGGACATTTTTAGCCTAAAACTGAAATTATTTTCGTACCCATCAATTTAAACATGTGTTACGGGTAATCAAGAGAACAGTCTACTCAAGAGAATTGTCTCATTTGAGTACTCAGAACATATATTTTGGTTAAGAGATAAAAATAATAATTTTCATTACACACATACTGGCTGACTAAACTGGAATCCTGCAGAATCATGCAGAAAGGTTCTTCGATAGAAAAGCTAGGATTCTAACCAGACTGCATATCTCTCCTGTATCTGTTTAGTGGTGTAATTTAATTTTACGCATATGTTATCTTTAAAAACGAATCTTTGAGCAAAATCGAGACTCAAAACAGTCATGTTTTTGCCGTTTTCATGAAGCACCTTTTCTGCAGTATGCAGCTCATCATTCAATGATTTATTTGTGGGGGATTTAAGCTGTGGCGTGAGAAAACATGTCTTTTGACCAAGCCCCCCCCCCCCCCTGAATTTGAAGACTAGTTCATGCGCTGATCCAGAAAGTTTTGTCAGAGGGGTCCAAATCAACGTCTTTTTTTTTTTAAGTTGATGAGGGGAGAGGGGATCCAAAATACCATTAAAAGATGGCCCAATTAACAACATTGAATGCTGGCTTCGTAGTTTTGTATTGCTAAGGAACCCTGTAGCTTTGTGATTTTCCAGGGGGGTCCGGACCCCAGGTTCCCCCCCCCTCCCCCCCCCTCCCCCCCCCCTCCCCCCCCCCCCCCCCCCCTGAATCTGCACATGAAGTTTTTAGTCTGCAATGCATCTAGTATTAAAGGGGTGAAAAATGTTTTTGTGATTGGGAGAGGGGAAGGATTAGTATTTCTTCTCTGGCATCTTACAGAAAGGGGCTAAGATAAAGCCTGGATTTCCTTTCAGCTCAGATAATCTTTGCAAACAGTTGGGAAGCAGATCAGGCACACAAATTGTCAGGCCTGATATGTTAATTTAAACTGTTTAAATTGACACTCTGGTATTCCTGAAAGATGTTTTCTTAAAAAGGTAATTAATAATTCTGCAGATGATAAAAAAAAACTTATGAAATTACCCAGCATGCAAAGAATATAAAGGGACACTTATTGATTTAGTTGAATAAATTCTTAGAAGCTGACTGGATTCTCTTATGTCTGGTTATGTCATAGGGGCCATGTAAAAGAGCTCCATAGCGCCAGTTAAGCAAAAAAAAAAAAAAAAAAAATAGCGTAAAATTGTGAATATTTTTTTACCCATCTGTTTAAACATGTGTTTTTGGTGCACAAAAGAACCTTCTCCTCGAAATCATTCTTTTGAGTACCCACAACATATGTTTTGGTGGAGAAAAAAGAAAAATAATTTTCTGTCACACACTCTTATCTGGGGGCCTGGAGCTCCTTAAAAGGATAGATTTATTGATCAAGACATAATAACTTAATTTTTTTGTTTTAAAGCCGACTTCATTCTGTCATGTCTGTTTACGTCTCTTGAACTCCTTAAAGGGATAAAAGATATTGATTGGGCCCTGGCATGATGTTTATTTTTTTCTGATTTCCGTTTAGATTTATCCAAGCGATTTAATTTTTTTGTGACTGCTTGCATATTATCAATCCTTATTTGGCTTAGGGAAACTATTAAACAAGTGAAGAACCAGATGAAATGCAGCATAATGCTGCATTTCATCAGGGTCTACACTGTTTGTAAAGGTATAGACTAATAGAGATCTTCAGACAAAAGAATAAAAAAAATTAAGTATAACTGATACCTCTAGATATGTACAATGGACTATCTCCAAAGTTTATTGTATCAAACCAGAAAGAAGAATCCATTAGTATACAAAGGATTAAGAAACAAACAACAGTTACCCATACATGCAGTGGTGGATCCAGAACCCCCTTTGAGACAAAATTATATCATTTTCATGGAGAATTTTCAAGAAAATCTTGAAAAATTAATAAATAATCAGGTGAAATTAATAAATGGAACCCCCTTTGTAAATTTGAAACCCTAGTTAAAAAATCCTGGATCCGCCCCTGGCATGTAGCATTCTAAGAGTTAAAAATGGCGGCTGCATGCTGCCAGCTTTTGGTGGCGCTTTATAGATTAAATTTATCTCAGCGTTTTTGGTTTACATTTGCAGGAGATGTTTTAATTATTATTTAGTGCAAGTTTTCTCATTGGGGGAAAAATAGATCCTCATAATTAAAACTGTGAACATGCTTGGGAGGCTGTTTATCACCTATTTGCATGCATGCTAAGAAAAATTTATTGTTTGACTGACATTTCAAAATTAACAAATTTTGTTAAATGTGTCCCAGAAGCCCCAAATCTTGCATTAAGCAGAAAAAATCATTTATCAAATATTTGCAAGAAGTTTGTGAAAATTGTTTTCTCTAATTGAAATATGGAAGGGTTTCGGTTTAACAGACTTTCTTGTTGTAAGTGACGGAAGTTTAGGAGAAATTGTACCTGACGGTCTGAGTATAATCCAGGGAGAGACTGATCAGACTGTGCCTTAGAAATCATACAGTAACTAGTATGAGTCTTGGCCGAGTTTGGAAAAGCGTTGTAGTCTCATCTGTAACTCTTTGCTTACTAGAGAAGTCTGCTGATAACCTTTGCAAACAGTTTGGACCCAGATCAGGCCCAACAAAATGTCAGGCCTGATCTGGGTCCAAACCATTTGACACTCTGAAAATGTTGCTGAAAGATTTTTTTTTAAAAAGTTAATTTTGAAAAAAGTCAGCATACGACAACAAAAGCATGAAAAAATACCCTGTAAACATTTTCACAGTCTTGAAAGTTTAAAATTGGTAGACTTACTTTTTTAAGTCAGTAATTTTGTGTATGGTACCCTTACCATGGGTCTTTGGCAAACTGTGCAGAGCCAGATGAGATGCTACAGAATGTGGCATCTCATCAAGGTCTACACTAATTGCTTTCCAAAACTCATATACAAGCTGCTGTTAATATTTTGAAATTTAGACCAGCAACCCTGTAGAATGAATAATAGGATAATTCAAGATGATTAGGAGAAGAAAAGTGGAAGGGTCTACTTGGTATTAATGGGTTAATACAGTGCTATTTTTGTATATTTTCAGGTGCTGAAATTCCTCTTAAACTTGTTGCCATGGCAACTTCACGATGATGGAGATTGAGTCCCCGACATGTTTTAGAAGTTCGGCAGCCCACCCACTTAACTCATCACCAAGCACCTTAAACCTTCGAACCCCAAGCTCAAGATCGTTAAATCTACATTCCCAGACTGGAGGCTCTCTGAATTGTCTTTCACAGGGCTCTAGTTCGTACCCCAGTGGCAGCAGATATAATTTTACCCGGAGTAACAGCTACACAGGCAGCATGGTGGTGGAGTCGCAAACCCACAACTTTCGTCCAATGACTCCTGACCCCCACCCCGACACTGCTGAGAAGTCATCAACAGAGAAGACGATGGATTTATCCAGAGATCTTCAAACAAAAAGGCAGCATACGCTAACATTACCGCCAGAGGGAGCCTTAACACCTAGTCCGGAACCGCTAGTGAAGAAAGCTCGACTGAGCTGTGATACTGATTCCAACAGGATGGATATGTTTAATTCTCTACAGGCAAAGTTTAATGACAGTTTAGTAGAGTATGGGTCAAATCAGCAATCTGACACAATCAAATCAAATGGTGTTCTAACAATACCTAATAAAGGTACTGACGATTTTACTAACAATAATGAGAACACTGATCCCGAGAATTCCTTAAAAATGGCAGAAAGACAATTAAGTGAAACAATGCCTTTGAAAAGTACAAAATCTCTATTGGAGGCAGCTTTCGGAATGGGGCTTGATCAGAGCCCCCCAACTTTGAGTCCAAAGACATCTGACACTGACCTAGATATGGCTAGCACAGGTAGTCCAAGCATTAATGGGGAGAGAAAAAGAAGAAAACCCAACTTAGAGGATATTGTTCGAAGAATGAAAGAGGTTGAGACTGACTATTATAGTGATGAGAGTGATGATAATGACTTGAATGATCGTTCTGTCGACTGTTCCGATGAAGTTGATGGTGATATAGGTCTAAGAATGCCATTGCTTTCCACACAAATGGGATTCGTAAATTCTCCGACAAGCAGAATGGACAAAGGGGATAAACCTGATCTAGATGATGATGACGATGATGATAGCAATAGCGAGGCACCAGATAATGGTGTGTCGGAGAACAATAATATGATTGATAAAACTGAGAACTTGAACAAAGATGGTGTGAAGGATGGTGATGGTGATTTTAAAGAACAAGATGAGAATGGTGTTCCTCTGCCTCCGTCAACTAAAACTGAACCTGGTGACGTGATAGGAGATATGGATAGGACACCACCAAAGACAAATGGCTTTCTGCATGGTGCTTTTAATGGCTTCCCGATGTTTCCATTTCAACATAACACTCAAGATCTTCCCTTCCCCCCATTTCTAAGTCCGTTCGAAAACAAGTTTTCTACCCCGGAGCTTGAAAAGGACTATCTGAAATGTCAATATTGTGAACGAACATTCCGTAGGCAGAAAAACCTAGAGAATCATATAGAAAACACACACCATGGAAAAAGCCCGAATCGGAAGAAACCAGGGGAAGGTGGAGACATGTACTTCAAATGTACACATTGTCCATATACGACGAAACATCAGAGCAATCTTTACGTACATCTTCGAATACACACAGGTAAGCAATAGTTACTTTAGCCCTTTGTGTACTAATAGATTCATCCTTCTGGTTTGATACACAATAAACTTGGGATAGTCCATTGTACGTGTCTATAGGTGTCAGGTTATATTTATTGTATTTTTTGTCTGAAAATCTTTTTTACCTTAACAAACAGTGTAGACCCTGATGAAATGCAGCATTATGCTGCATTTCATCTGGGTCTTCACTGTTTGTCAAAGTACACATTTAGGGTTTCGAGTATACAAAGGGAAACTTGTCTATTGCATATATCAAGGAGTCACAGAATATGCTTTCCAAATAATAATTTATTTCTCTAAAGATCGGTCTTGTCTTAGCAAACTGTACAGACCCTGATGAAATGCGGCATATTGTGGCATTTCATCTGGGTCTTCACTGTTTGACAAATGGCACACAAAGGGTTAATTAACCCTTCATGCTATATGTACATTAAACTTAATTCATTCAGTAACATGCTCTATATAAGAAGGATTGTTGTCAGTTACAAATGAAAGTATGTGCACGAATTACTGGTTAACCGCTTGTTCAAGATTGCCCAGGAAAAATGTGGTTAGGTGAACTGACCCTCCCATGACCATAGCTGTTGACTGGTACGTAAAGCAACAGAACAAACAAAAATGCTCTCTATATATAATATTCTTTCCTCTAGAATCTGGAACAATTAATTCAAATTGTCATGTCAGATGTTTGTAAAATTGGTCAAAGAACAGATTTTCATGAAATTGCTTCACCTTTTTGGGCAGACATTTATTCCCTAGCCAATATCGATGAATTCCAGTATCCGATTTAACTGCCTAATTATATATAAAGAATCTTAACACTTTATATTCCCAATATCGAAATTTGGCGAATTTTTAAGTATGACATTTTGGCGTAGTTTAAGTTGGGCAGTTTCATGATTTTTTATCTCAAAGTGGTGCTCTTAAAGGAAAGAATTTGCTTTGAGAGTAGCCCCTTTTAAGCCACTTGGGCTGCCACATTCTCGAAGGGGAAATAAACACTACCAGTCTAAAGTTGTTTTATTGATATAAAAGATAGCACACAAATTAGAAAACAAATAGTGACCTTTATCCCATTATGTGTTGCTATATTCAAAAACTGTGTTTCACATAATTTTATTTTGTTGATTTTCATTTATATTGCGAATAGCGCCAAATTTAAATGACTGGCAAATATAACTGTTTTATAATACAGTATTTTGGTTGCACTAATTTTATGGTCAAAGTAGTAATACAGGGTTTTTATCAGTCACCGCTAACATTAAGTGAATTGTTTCAACATAACCTAATAAACATTTCCTATCTCACGGCATGTTACCTTTATCAGGTCATGATGATGTTGCACTTTTTGAATGACGTCCCTAATGACACTGAATCAACACAAAAATCAAAAAATACGTCATAAGCGCTAGTTTGAAGAATGTCCAACAATGGGTAAACTGATAAATAGAATACCAGGTTCGCGTCTTTTGATATCAAGTTTACCAGGCTCGGCTTTGAGAACGCATGTTGAATCGCTTGGCAAGCCTCGGGATGTCAACATGCCTTCTCATAGCCTTGCCTGGTAAACTTGATATCAAAAGACACTCACCTAGTATTCTCTATTTCTCTTGCAGGTGAAAGACCTTATATTTGTGGTGCATGTGGCGTACAATATAGCCAAAGTCACAGCCTGAAGAGCCACATTATCAACAAACACGATGGAATCATGTCCTATTATATCAAAGAGAAGAGAACACGGTCTCCACGTGGTCTGGGATACCTAACAACACACTGTGTGACGGGAGAGTCACCTATGTTTAAGATGCCACCGGCTCCCATGATGCCACTTGGGCTTCCACAGTTGCCGGGCAACACGAATGGTCTCCCACCACAGCACTCTCCACAGAACAAGCCACCGCAGCATTCTCCACATTCTGGTCCACCCTCTGGAAACATGCCTGGAGGACATCCACGATCTATGCCACACTCACCTTTAATGTCGCCAAATCATCCCCGGCATCCACAGATATCACCAGGAGTACCACAGCAGCTGTCACCACAGCAACCATCACCGCAGCATCATCCTCCACATCCCTTACCGCATCATCTGTTCCCGCCACATATGGTTCAAGACAGAATGGATATGGAGCAAAAATCCTTTGAACTTGCAAGACTTGGCATGAGTTACCTGCCCTTTATGGGTGGTCATCTCCCTCATCCTGGAAAACCAAGCCCTCCCTTCCATATGAATGGACATGGTCCTTTATCCCCACATTACAATGGGCTCAACCTTCACATCAAACAGCAGCAGCTTTTAGAGCAGTTAACACCCGGTACCCAGCCACAGATACCACGTAACCACGGAAACCATGGTAACCATGGACCACTTCAAGAAATCCATGACAACAAGCTGCCAGAAGACAATACAGGTGCTATTGATCTAACAAAAAATAAGAAGAAGCAAGAAGCGCTAGATTTTGCAATAAAGGAGAAAAGTCTAAAATGCTTCGAAGGAATCGGAAACTGTCCCAATTGTCTGCATTTGTCGAAGCTAAAAATGCTACGAATGAATGTTGTCAAAATGTTAAGCATTCTTGTACCAAACCTGAATTTCGAAGAAAAAGGAATCAACGCTGAGGGAGATTCAGTGGATGATTTATTGAGGGACGTGATAGAAAGCAATATTCATGATGAAGAAATGGCTGATTGAAGAACAAATAATGCTATATTTACACGAAGTACTTGGACACCTTAACATTACCACCATAACCCTTAAGGCCACTCAACTACATGATGGGTGTTTGAATCTAGCGATGACATGCCAAAGAGTGTGAACCCTGATCAGACTGCTCCTTAAGGAGCAGTCTGATCTGGGTTGACACTGTTTGACCAGGGTTATCCAAGTACATATATTTTGAGTAGATATGGCAGGTTAACAGAATAGCTTTAGCTACCGAATTTCAAGGCTCTATAAAATACTTTAGGTTTAGAAGTATGTCTACCAGATATGTGTGAAAGATCTATGTTTGTATCGGAGAGAATTAGATTTGAATATGCATGTTTACCCCATCAGCGTACATATCAGTTTTTGTCCCATCACTTCGATCATTTCATCACATCATTAGCTTTTCATAGAGCTCCTGCCCTATATGTTTACAAAAGAATTTTATTTCTTTCGTTTTTGTTTCAAAAGACTATTTTTAGAAGGAATTCCTGCCATTACGTCTCATGGTCTCATTAAATCAGTTTTAGCATCATCAAATTCATTAGAAAGTTTATCCTAGTCAGAGTGCTGGTAGATTTCCAGAAATGTCAAAATGAGCAAGGTTTGTTTGAACAGTTGTGGCTGAACGATCATCAAACTTTGTGTCTTTGTCCTAACCCAGTAGGCACATGACATCATAATTACATCATAATCAATAAAAGGTCATGTGCCCACTGGGAGAAGTCTGTGCTAAAAGCCGCGGTTGTAAACTGTGGGTGCATTTTTTCGCTGTCACCTTATTTGGGTCCAAGACCTTCATTAGAAGCATTTATTTTTGCACACTGGTGAACATGAATAACAATATTAATTGAACTTTGTTGTGATTAATTGGCAGCAAGGCATTGTGCTTCACACCCTAGTGCTATAAACAAACATTCCAGAATAAATGGAACATTCCAACCAGTTTGTGCATGTGATCTGTCTCAAATGTGCTATGAAGCAGTATGTACCCCATCTTCACAATAGGACCTGCTGAACAAGGTGACTATAGAGAAATACTACAAGAGGATAAGGGGAAGTAACTGTATTTAGGCAAAATTGCCTTAGAAATTTTACGATTGGAACTAGTCGAGAGGGAATATAAGTTACCCAAAAGGATAGAAGCTGCAATAATGATGGACAGCTTCTGGTGAATTGATACATTTTCAAGGGGGACAACTTATTGGAAGAGACTTACCTCTTTTTTTCTTGTGAGCTACTCTTCAAGGGTAGAATCTGGGGAGCAAACATAGCTCAACATTTGGAAACAGGTTCATTAAAAAGGAAAAATTCCTTCCAAAAGTAATCCCCCTTTGAAGTGGCCAATTTATTAATGGGTATGACTTCACAATAATGCAAGATATTGTAAAACAATTTACATCAAATACCCATCAGATGAATTGGAGTTAGTTGCAGCTGTATAACATGTTTTATTATCAAGTTCTGGTGCTGTTACAAAGGATACTGTTGGTGTAATCTATACCAAAGACATTTATTTTATTCACATAGTACATATGTACAAAATGTAAGTGTAGTTTTTGGAAGTGCAAATCTTTGTGTAGTTGTTCATGTACAGTAGTTTAAGTTATGTTACATTGTTTTCATGCCAAAACAGATCAATTCCATTGCAGGGCACATGAGACTTGGGCAATGTCATATCAAGGCTGGCTGCCGCAGTATTTTAATTCTTAAAGCACCAATCCTATTCCTTAACTAGGTACTTGAGTAAACAGTGAATACCATGATGAAATGCAGCAAAATAAGGCATTTCATCAAAGATTGCATTGTTTTCTAGTACAAAAACAATCTACAGGGACAGAAAAGCAATAAATTTTGTAATTCCAACCTGCAACCCCTCAATAGTCCATCAGTCAAGAAAGGGTTAATTGGCATTGTGACATCATGTGCCCTCTTAGATACTACAAATATTATAAAGATATGGTTGTGAAAATGAACCTTGCAGCATTCCTTGCATGATGAAATATTTGATTTTGGTTAAAATTTGCTGTAATATGGCTTTGTCCTGTTGAACCAATGTATGTCCAGATTTGAAAACAGTGTAGATCCAGATCAGCTGACTTCTCAAGAAGCCATCAGATCAGGGTCCACAATGTTTTCCATGTCACCTGTATTGAATGTTATCATACAAGTGAAACTGAACTGGCTTGAAACTAGACATGGATGTGGCATATATATTAACCCTTTGTATACTAATTGATTCTTCCTTCTGGTTTGATGCAATAAACTTGGGATAGTCCATTGTACATATCTAGGGATGTCAGGTTATAATTTTCAAAAAGTATTTATTTTTTTGTCTGAGAATCTTTTTTAGCCTAAACAAACAGTGTAGACCCTGATGAAATGCAGCATTATGCTGCATTTCATCTGGGTCCTCACTGTTTGCCAAAGTACCTGTTTAGGGTTTCCAGTATACAAAGGGTTAATAGGCAGGACAAGGGTTAAGCCTGGAAAATAAGGTACCAGAGGAAGATCAGGAAAAGAGAACTACAAGAAGAATTCAGAAGAAACCAAGAGGGAACAATTCAGAAGTCAAGGGAGACAACAAGCCTTTTGATGCTATAACCAGTTGTTAAGTGTATTATCAGCTTTTTTAACTCCAAGCATATCCATGTGCAGCATTTACACAACATTCCTGTTATTTCAACATATTTGTTAGCTATAGGTTATGTATGCTCAGAACAACTTAATTCTATTTATATCACAATACAGTGAATGCCTAAAGTTTTGAACACTAGCTACTTCGCCAAAAAGCTTAGCCAAGCAATGCAGCTCTTGATCAGTCTGCATATGAAGGTTATTTTTATCTGGGTATTGACTGTTTTCTGTTGTATCAAACATTTAGTAAATCCAATCAGATTCCAAATTTAGGAAAATCAAGATACGAAACTTAGATTGTTTTCCCTAATATTTTTTTGTTGATTTACTAGCGTTAAAAATTTATGTAAAGATGAAGTGAAGACTGTTACAAGCTTGACTATTTGCACATCACAAGGTCAGTTTAAGTTTGGCGCCAAAAAGAAACCATCAAGGACTTTTATTGTAGTGCTTATCATGACTGCAAAAGACAACTTTGTGACATTTTAATGTACCTTTTCAACCATTGACCCAAGCTTTTGGAAGGCTGATCAGACTGCATGTATGTAGAGGCAGGCTTAACTGTGACTTCAACCCTTGTCATGCTGGATATTGTATCATCAGAGATCTACAATGTTATCAAAAAAAGATAAATCTGGATTCAGCAGGACAAGGGTTATAAATTCATTATTCCAATCTTCTCTTAATGTCTATGTAGTGATATCCTAGATTTTCTGAAGATCTAAGATTTTTTTAAGGCAATCAAATACATGTAAATCATATTTTGACAAACACTGCTGAGATTTCTTGAATATCAAAACTACGAGTATAATATCAATAAATACATTGATTGAGGCATGTTTTAGGGAATATGTGCAAATGAGATATATCAGAACGACCTTTAATAGTCATTGGAAAGGCCATCAATATAGTGTAGACTACATTGCATGTAAATCGCGTAAACTCCATCACCATTTTTTGCAATAATTGATAAAGAAATCATAAGTGAACCATATGTGATAAAATCATGATTGTAACACGTGTTTGAAATAATAACAAATGTTCTCTCGAAATTTTAATATTGAATTAGCAAAGACGCTGGCCTTGATCCGCCAGTCAGTTGGTGTGTCCGGACTAAACTTTCATTGTTTGCATATCAGTTTCCCTCAAGCATGCTCCTTTATTAAGTTCACTTAGATAATCCCAAACTACACAAGTTTGTCCTTTCTGAGTGCAACATGCTACCATAAATGTTCTAATATTTTGCGAGACAAAAAAGTTCTGCCTACCAGTGCAGATCCTGATCAGTCTGCATCTTTAGGAGCAGTCTGATCAGCGCCTGCACTGTTAGCTATTCCGATGAGTCTTATGAATCAAATATCTGATTACCAAAACTTTAGGTGAATTAGGCCAAAAAAAATATTGATTTGTTTCTCAGGCCATTTTTTTTAAAAACAGATGCGGCAGGGCGGCTTTTTATTTTAATTTTTATTCAGCAGAAAACAGATGCAGGAACTTTTTTTTTCAAAGTTCAAACGATTTTTTCGGATATTATTCAAGTCAGGCCATAAAACTTGATAGTGAAAGCCTCTGCACATTAAGTAGATTTGACTTCATCACCTATGCATAAAACTTACACTGTTGGGGCTTGATAACTAACAAAACACAGTAGAAAAGCATCAAGGAAATACCGGAAAGGGAGTCGAGAATAAATAAACTTGCCAACATTACCGGCAATGGACCACAATGTCAGAGTGAAACCACATGGTCGTTACCGATAATGATGTTAAGAAATAGGAAAAGCGTTTTTTTTTCTTTTTCTTTTTTAGAAAGCAATAAAAAAGTAATGCGGGGCTTTTAAAACAGATGTGGCGGTGCCCGAGAAACAGTTCAAAATTTTTTTTTGGCCTTAGTAAACTTCAAAAGTATGGAACATTTACCGTAGCATCCAATCTGCTGAAATTTGGTGCTTCTTTGAATAATCTCATTAGCTATGTCACATATTGACAGCTCATTAGAAGAAAATCTTTGTGGCAAATAATGTCAGGATGATTTTGATATTACAACAAAAGCTCAACATGTTGACTTTTGCACTTTTAGAGAAACAAAAAACCTGAATCAAAAGTTGATTAAAGTAGTTTGCATTCTATTGACACATTGACACAAATCGTTAGTTTTGATTGACAACATCTTGCTGAAATGTGTACCTAGTTTGATGTTAATTTCTTGGAAAATAACCTTTTCATCTTTTCAACAATATATTAATGGCAAACTGTGCAAAAGACATTGCAGTCCCTTAACAACCACACCTCTTTTAGAACAATAACACAGATTTTGGATTTAACATGGTCATGTTATGGATCGCAAATATTTTACAAAGGAATTATAGGAAAATGACCATGAAATGGTCATTTCCCTATAATTCCTTTGTAAAATTTCCCTTTGTAACACGGTTCACTTATAATAGGATCCATTCCTATGGACCCCAAATATAGTATTATAAAGGGACTGCAATGTACTGGGATCTAAGACTACCATGTTATATTTAAGTGGGTGTTAAAATGAGTAGTAGCCTTATAAAGATACTGTCATGTGGTTGTATACTGAAAGAAACACTCTAAGTTTACGTTTGTAAAATAAATGAGTAGAATCAGCAATAAACCTTTATTTTGCTGCAGGTGCCATTAGAACATTTTCTTACAAGATCTTAAATAGAAACAGTTAAAAAAATTTATATTAGGTATAGCTTCTTATGAATGCACAATTCATAAGGCATATTCAAATATACTCAACAAAAAAAGTTAAGGAAATTGTGTTTGAGGGGCTATGACAAAAGATCTAAATCATTTAAAGACTTTTGAATTATAAAATAGTATAACATGACCATTTTTCTTTATAATGACACTTTATCTGGGTCTGTGGCGTCCATAGCAGCTTAGTAAATCCATGTGAAAGTTGACTGGTCTTCACTTCATTTTTTGCAAAAATTCAATTTACGGAGCAAAAATAGGATTTCTTACATTAACGTTCGCCAGGTCCCTCGGGAGATGGAGATGTATAAAACCTAGAACAACAGATCCAGTTTTGGACAGAGGGTCCAACGCATAATAATGGCATAAAAAAAACAAACCAAAGCCTCTCGGTGCAGTGTTGCAGGAGATATTGATGCTGATCCCTCAGCACCAAATCACCAGTATTCGGAGTATGCGAAACCAGTGTTAGTCCTAATTTGCCCCTGACTGGGGACACACTCGTTACTGATGAAGGCATCCTCATCTTCGAAATGTGATGTTTACGGCTAACAAGTTAATTTCATGTGACATTCAAAGGAATTGCATTTCAAGATTTGGAAACTTACACGTTTTTCATGTGTTTATGAGGGAATACTCTGTACTCATTTTTTGCGAAAAATGACTTTGACCCCTGGGTTACTTGACACTGTGCCACAACAAAGGTATTGGTGCTAGCAAACTAAAGTAAACATTTTTCTCAACCGATGACATGTAGCTAAACAAATAAATAAAAATTGAATAAATGTTTGCTTTGGTGTTCTTATGTTGCATGGTTTTCTGTGATTTCCTTAACTTTTTTTGTTGAGTATATTTATCATTCACTGCCAATATTATATAAATGCCTTTATCATATGATGTTACTGTTATTCAGTGGATAAAGTCATATCATAAATAAAGTTATGACCACATGTTACATAACACTTTTGGCGGGAACAAGTAACAATGCAAATTTTTGTTAAAATAAACAAGATTTGAAGGCGATAAAATCACATTTAAAAGGTCATATGATAATCAGAATCTTACACTAGTGATCATTTCATATTAAATTTATTAAACCTGCCAAAGGCTCGTTTAATTAATTTTATATGAAATAATCACTTGTGTATAAAGATCCTCTATGTACTTTCTATATCCAATTTTTAAGATTCTAGTCCCTTTAGCTGAGCACTGGGTGGAACCTGTTCACTGCTGCTGAAGGTAATGCATTTTCTGTTAAACATGAATTTAGCCAGTGCATGAGATATCCAACAATGTGGTATGTGCGACTAGCAAAGACTCAGATCAGCCTGCGCATATGCGCAGTCTGATCAGAGCCTTTGCAAGTCACTTGAATATTCTATGAGTGTTAAGCTACTTACTGACTGAACAGCATTTGGAGTATCTAAGCTTTAAATGAGGCTGCACAGGCTCGTCTGAGTCTACACATGTCAAAATGCCACATTGTTTGAAATCACATGCACTGGTGGCTCAATTAATATCACATTCCTGTCACTGATGATAAATCACACATTCCAGTCATGGTTTAAGGATTTACATCAATGTAGATTTCTGTTTTTGAGAAAAAATAAAGTTCTGAGAAAAGTCTAATTTACTATAACCTGCATCATAGTAAAGGTTGGAGTATGCTATGGAAGCCAACATGATACTATTTGCTAAAAGCAGCCAACAATTTATTTTTTAATTAATCAAAAGCTGGTGTCAGAAGTGTGTATGTTTCCTTGCAAAATCTAATGAAAACTATTTTAAGTAATTTTCAACAGATTAACCTAATCCTTCATAGAACTTTAAATATAAACAATACCAGGTTAAGAGTTCAGTATAATGATTTAAAGTTCATGCATTATTCCCAGTTCCAACAATGTAATGTTCATTTTTGGAGTAATACGCCTTGCTAGGGCAAGTGAGATCATGTTGGCTCTCCCACAATGCATCACTGTATGTTTCTGTTTCTAATGCAGCTTTATAAATGGTGCTCTTGTTGGGAACTATCCCTCATGTTGGGAACTATCCCTCTTGTTGGGAACCATCCCTCGCTTTTTGCGACATTTATGTCCATACTTTATCGCTCTAGTTGTTATGGTGATATTTGTATTTAATCATTGAAAACATTCCATAAGTTGAATAATCATTTAAATTCATAAAGGCAAGCATGTATCATAGGTTGAAATAAGAAAACGTTTGAGCCTAAAGTTGTGATTATTTTCTTACCTATACATTTGTTTTTGTGCTCCAATGAACCCTCTCATTTAGCTTTTTGCCTCCTAGTATAGTCTGCTGATAACCTTTGCAAACAGTTTGGACCCAGTTCAGGCCCGACAAAATGTCGGGCCTGATCTGGATCCAATCTGTTTGACACCCCGATGGTATTCCTGAAAGAATTTTTCGAAAAAGTTGATTTCAAAAAAAAATCAGGGGACGACAAAAAAGTATGAAATATTTCCCAGGGGCCAAAGATTTAGATAGTTCCTATGAGTACACACAACAAATGTTAGGTTGAGAAATAAGAAATCTGAAGGCAAGACAGGATAAACATCACAACAGATGAAAAATAATAGATACTAAATAAAATGAACTCTTCTCCATGTAACAAAGTTATATTGAATTTTTGACATCCAGGCCCGAGGTTATAAACTTTTTTTCATGAGCATCTCAAAATGCATGAAATTTATCCTGCTGATAAATTTTATTCTGCTGATAAATGTTAAGATGCCAACAATTGTTGGCATTTTAACATTTATTAGCAGGATAAATGCAACATCTGAAGGTTTTAAAGCAATAAATATTGTTATTTTTCAGCATTTTAGTTTTTTATGAGAAGTTTATATTTCATGCTCAGTTGAGTTGAGCATGAAAAAAGTTTCATAACCTCAGGGCCAGAATATTTCTTATTTCTGTGTAATTCTCACATTCCAAATTTAAAGAACAGGTAATTTCTATGTTTAAGAAAAGTGATGTTTAATATGATTCATATTAATTTGGAAACCCATTCCTCGAAAGAATGGCAGAATATTTCAAAATGTCTGGTGATATTAACAATTGGTGCTTAAAAGGTTGAAAATTTGATGTTTTTCTTTCAAAGAACAGCTAGTATTAGTGGCAGCAAAGATGCAGCAATTTTTGTCACCATAGCAACTTTGTGACCTTGACCTATGCTTTTTTCACCTTGACCTGTGCCTATTGAACGTTTGGCAGCATTCTGTAAACTGAATTCATTATGTATAACAAGTTTTGGTGTATGAATTTAATTCACCATATCAGCTTTATAAACAAACCATGATAATAGTTCACAATGATTGCATTTAATGTTCTGAAATGTCATACAGTAAAACCTGTCTTTAGCAGCCACTCAAAAAAAGACAAAAAATAGGTTTTCAAGACCGATAATCGCTTAATGCAGGTCAAAAGTATTGCAGAATGCTCCCATGGAGCATTCTGCAGTACTTTTGGCGTGCATTAAGCTACCACATGACTTTAAGACCGATGTATTGTCTATTTTTGAGTGGCTTCTTATGACAGGTTTCACTGTACTCGTTACCTGACATGAAGGCCTGGACAAGCTGTGAAGACCTAAATCAGACTAATTATTAGGTCTTTTTCTGTTTTGTTAAGATGACTTGTATTTTATGAAGCAGGCCAAAGTTACCAAAATTTGAGTCAAGAACGAGTTCTAAAATTTTAGAACATTTTTTGGAGATCATTTTCATTGAACATGCTTTTAACCCTGTACCTGCCATTCATGACAATTGTCGTCTGCTTTCTCTTCTGCTTGTGTACTTTGAAGGCATGTATCACAATCAATATGGACCCAGATCAGACTGCTCCCTTTGAAGTCTAATCAGGGTTCATAGTGCTTGCTTCCATGATTTGAATACATGCATTTTAACATGCGCAGCAGACGTAAAAGCAGACAATGTTTTCAAGATAAAGATTATTGCCATGGTAAGGGTTAAATGATTTTGACTGTCCTTGTGATTGTACTACAGTAAAACCTGTCTTAAGTGGCCATTCAAAAAGAAGACCGAAAATTGGTTTTCAAGACCGATAATTGCTTAATGCAGCTTAAAAGCATTGCAGAATGCTCCAAGAGAGCATTCTGCAATACTTTTGACCTTCAAAAAGCTACCATTTGTCTTTAAGACCTTTGTTTTGTCTAAGTTTGAGTGGCCCCTTAAGACAGGTTTTACTGTATATCTCTTATGCTTCTAAGTTCTTTCTGTTATCCTTTTTAGCTTTCATCAATTTGAAATTATTACTTTCAAATTTAGCAGATATTTTTTATTTATGACGATATTCTAAAACCTTTCTGTTTATTCAAGTATTAGAATTTCAATAAAAGCGAGGAACACTGTATTCAAGGCCAACAATGTCGAAGCATTTACAAGTGCGTATCCAGAAAGTTTTGTCAGGGGCGGTCCAGCTCTGAGGTTTTTTTAGTCATCAACTTACTTTAAAGAGGGAAGAAGGGGGTCTGATTTGCTTCTCTATGTGGGCCCCTACCAGTATTACTAAGAAAACCCCAATATACAACTAAAAGTGGGCCATCATCAGCCCGCCATTTGAATGGTGTTTCTCTGGCCGGTGGATGATGGTCCACTGGGTAGCTTTGAAATTAACCAGGGGGTCCGGACCAGTATTGATAAAGAAACCTATAGCTTTTAGATTTTCAAGAGGGGAATTAGACCCCCAGTCCCCACTTTGGATCCGCACATGAACCAAAACCTTTTAATTTATACAGCTGTCTTGTTTTCCTACAATTTAACAGCGTCTCTGCCTATCTCATAAATGCCCAATATATATATATATATATAGCTCTCTGGTGCCCTACTTTGTAATATAGAAATATTGGATACCAGAACCCTTTAAAATTATTACTGCCTGATGCCCTGCAATTTGACTGGTTTTTGATCATGGTCCCTTTTGGGTACCAGAACCCATTAACATATGTTACCCGATGGTACCCTGCACTTTTACAGGGTCTCTATACACTGCCATGGTTGTGAATTTGTGTTCAGTTGTTATTTTATTACTTGTTGATTGTTTATGTTTATTTTTTAATTTTTGTTTGGTTTTCTCTATTTAAGCACACTTTTCTCTGTGTGTGAAATATGACCAATATCCAAATGGACGAAAGCCATGAACAGGAAATACTTTGGCCGGACTACAGGCAGATTGGTTAAGGTATTTCCTCAGTTTCAAAATGACATATCAACTTTGATGCAGTCCTGTTTTTTGCATGGTTGTTGATATGTAATTGTGACATCATTTTTGATGGCATATCTACTAGACTGGTTTTGTTCTCTTTGTATTGATACAGAACACTTATTTACATATCTTCTGTTTTAATTTTGAAAGTGCCATCTATAACCTCAGCTGACGACACTTTTTGTTATGTTTTCTTCACAAATGATGCTTACAACAAAATGTGAATTCTATTCAGCATATTTCAAAATTTCGAGCATAAAGTGTACGACAGTTCTCAATGCTTAAACAAATGTTGTGTATACTTAGAAGAACTATCTTATCCAGCTGATTCTTTTGAGTTCCCACAAAATTTGTTTTCTAGAGAAAGGGTTCAGAAATGTGGATTCCTCTTTAGAATCTAAAGAAGCATTTACCATCTTAAGCTGCTTCAAAAGAAATGTGAAATTCCATTCTCACCCCCCCCCCTAAAAAATCTGAAATGATTTTTATAGTGTCGTCTGTTGACGTAGATGGCTCTTAAAATGTTTATTTCATCTGAAATGTTAAAAGCTGCCAGCAGTTATTCATTCACATAGAAATTTATTCAACACAGTACTTCAATGTGACTGTGGACAATAACTGAGCAGCAACGGGTGAATAGGAAACCTTCTGACATCTCGCTTTTAATTTGCAAAGCGCCCCCTATTATTTGCAGCATGTGACAGTTTGGTATTCTTTTCTGCTTTCAGAAAAATCAAGGAAAATTTAATGAAAATTTTGAATACTTTTGAAAATATTATGGATAAATGGAGCATTCTCCATTTTCCATAATATTTCCCAATACATAGTATTTCAAAGGCACCAAGAGGCATTATTATGGAGGAAAGGGTTAAAGGCAGGATTGACTATTAAAGCCAAAATTGGCCACCTAATTCTCATAAATTCCAATAAAAGTCAAAGAGTAGGGGATAAAAATTCCACTCGTCTGCTGTAGGTACAAGTGAAATCTAGAAAAGACAAGTAATTCTTCCTGAATCACTCATACAACAGGACGAGTGCTTTGGAATGAATTCCTCGAGGTGAGGGTGAAAAATCTTAGGGTGAAACTAGCATTTTCTGAGTATTGACTGTGAAATCCTGATTTAAGTATATGAGATTCAGTTATGCAACTGACTGGGTAAATATCATAAGAAACTTTCTAAGTCATTTTACATCAACATTTACTGCAGCTCCTGTAGCCAATATCTCTTATTTGATTGGCTCACTGATATGGCCTGTGAAAGAGTTGACCTCTCTAATCAGCTCAGTGACCATGGCGCACTTCGAATCAAACTAAAGTTCCTACTATAGTTCTTACGTAATTGATGCTTACGCACGTTTACATCCGAATGACTAAAGTTGGAACTTTTAGTTGGTTGGCAAGTAAACAAAAATAATAGCCCTGTATGCTCCACTTCAATTATTCGTTGTAGACAAAAAGGATGTTATAAACTGCACAGTGCTTTCCAATAATCAATTACGAATAAGTGGGAACAAAAATTATGCTCAGCTAGTTTTATTTTACAAAAACATATCATTTTGAGGCTACTGACCGATCTTGAACCCATCGTGCTAGATCTTGAACCCATTGTTAGATATGTCTAGAGTAGGGAACCAGCCTATCTACTAGAGTAACGGTGCTCCCACCATCTCCAGTAGGTTCGTGACGTCACCCTAGTAGCGACTATAGGTGTTCGAATCAAAATTTAGTTACTATAGTAGGGACTATAGTTCGATTCGAAGTGCGCCCATGCTGCTTGTCAGCTAGATCATGGCATCTGACAGTAACTAAGCTCCGCCCACTTACTGACTCCTATAGATAGCCACTCCCCTGTCAGGGGTTCCAGCAATCATGCCTTTAAGTGTTTTAAAATATTTACTTTTGCACTGATGAATTGTGCATTAAATGTTGCCCTGATTAGGCCTGGGAAGATTCAAGGGCTGATTTTGCTGCTCATTGTTTGCTAATGTCAGAAGGGTCTTTTTCATGTATTGCTACTCAGTTTTCATTTCTGTATTTTATATCAAACCCATTAGTGTTTAGTTTATGTTGTTTTGTTATTGATCTCAGTTTTTGATGGACACCTGTCTCTGTTTTTGGTGCCAATGCAACGCCATATAGCCCACTGGACACCTGACATCAAAAATGATGTCATATTGATGTCAACTGGTATGTGTATATAGTTGTATGATGTCAAGTGCCCACTGGGTAAGCTGTAAATTTTTCTTCAGTGAAAACTTACAAAAATGAAAAGAAACAATCCATGTGCTCTTGTATACAAGTTTTAACAGTGCACAGTCATGTCTATGATAGCAGACGGCAAACTGTGAATTTTTTTTTACTTTGGTCTAAAATAGGCTGGATATTTTGCATTTTACATTGAGGAATAATGGGGAGATAAATTACTCTGACTTTATTGTATGAAGTTAAATAGTGTAATTTCCCTTCTCATAAAGTTGCAATTCCCTCTTTCAGTATTGACAAAAATGTGAATTGAAAATAATTTGACTTGACATATAGTTAGTTTTGCAATTGTTGTGCTTTTTTTTTTATCGAAATGACATTTTTTTGATAACCCTGCAAGGAAATTTTCAAAGATTACCTAGCTTGATTGGATGAAGTCAGGTACTTTATTATTTGTACACAGAGCACATGCTTTTGTGACTTTTCTATATGCGTTTCCTCCTTTTACTAACTAGATAGGGGGCAAATAGAAGTTGTTGGTATAGTCAACACACTTTAATCCTATAGCCATTGGGTCAGCTTATGAGATATTGATACTTATTGCACATGAGATTTCCAACAATGTGGCATTTGACATGAATAGACTCAGATGAGCCTGTGCAGCCTCCTTTTAAGCTTAGAAACTCCAAATGCTGTTCAGTCAGTAGCTTAACAGTCATATAGTATTCAAGCTACTAGCAAAGGCTCTGATCAGACGGTGCATATGCGCAGGCTGGTCTGAGCCTTTGCTGGTCGCACATACCACATTGTTGGAAATCTCATGTCAGGGCTCACTTATTGCACATGCACAAAAACCTCCTTACATATCCATTAGAGGTCTAAATTTTGGTCTGAATCATCTACATCCATACTTTGTGTATGCAAGCAGTGAGGGCTCTGTTAAGTTTGTGTGGATACACAGGCTTGTCTGAGCCTTCACTGCTCACATATGCATGCAATAAGTACCATAAACTGACCCGAAGTATTGCCAGTTAGCAATCAAAAATCTGCTTCAGGCTGATTGAACCGCTGTTCACATCAATTTTCTTTTTCCATCCATCCAGTGTATTTTAGTTCTGGTTACCAAATCTTAATTATTGCATGATCCTACAGCTTTAATTTTTAAACTACTGTAATTATGTAAGAAACTGATAAATATATCTTAAATCTAATTTAAGTAATGTTTATTGGGTAATTGAAAAGTAAGTTCCTTTGTCCAGCTGAGCAAAGTAATATGCTACATTTTTATGATTTACAGTCTATTGAATTGCATGATGCCTCATAATCATGGTTTCTCAGATTGATCATAAAACAATGTGGATCCTGATCAGCTGGCCTCTGCAGAGGCCACCATTGTTTTAAAACCGATTGTACAGTATTTTGCTCAGCATGATAACGGTTTAATTGAAAACATTCATAATTTCACAATCTGAATAAGTGCTACATCATCTGTGCCATGGGGCAAGAACTCTTATTGCCTTTTAGCAAACTAGAAATGCACCGCGTAGCCTGTGAACACACATCCAGAGAAATTGGCTTGGTTCTTTGTCTAAAGCAAGAACTGAAATCAGTTTGCAGAATATATTGACTAAAACAGTATCTAACAGCTACATTAAAAAAGAAAACAACATGAAAATATTAGTTTGGAAATGCAAAATGTTTGTAAACAAGTGAGCAACTCCATCAATAGCTGCATTGTTTGGTAGTGCTTTCTCCTTTCCTTGTAACTTTGAAAGAAGATAATGAGAGCCATCTCTTTGACATGGTCTCACTTATGACAATTTTAGCCTCATTCTGATGTGACAGTTTTAGCCTCATTCTGACGTGACAATTTTAGCCTCATTCTGACCTGACAGTTTTAGCCTCATTCTGACCTGACAGTTTTAGCCTCATTCTGACGTGACAATTTTAGCCTCATTCTGACCTGACAGTTTTAGCCTCATTCTGATGTGACAGTTTTAGCCTCATTCTGACCTGACAGTTTTAGCCTCATTCTGAGGACATAGTTATATGATGGACACCTGCTTACAGTTTGGGTACTGTGCTTCCACTAGTGATCTCTAATCAGAGTGAAATCTTCTCTAAAGCCGTTAAACACCAAGTGATGACTATGTTTTTCTGGTTTGCTGTTGACAAAAGATTTCTTTCTCTCATGACACAGATCTCCTATGTTTTAACAGTTATATATTTGTACATATGTATATTTTAGATATAATGCAGTCTTTTACACTCTTGAGTTAAGAATCTTTTTGAGAAAAAATGTAAATGCTGAACAGTGTTGTTTTGGTCACTGCTCTCTTGTTTCATTCTTGTAGATTTTTTGCCGTATTGCTCTTAAGGTGCATTTCTGTTCACAGGAACACCATAGGCCTATACCAGCATGCTTATTTATGTACACTGATAGCGCTGTTCATAAGAAAATATTCAGATCATTTAAATTATGATTCAAATGTATCAACAAGTTTTTATATTTATAAATTTATTCAAACTGGGATTGATAAAATCTACTTCTTTGTATAAATTGGTATTTTTAAGACTATTTAACAGTTTTAACCTTTTTGCCATCAGATTGTTCAAAACTTTAAAGAAGTTTGGCCAATCTGGGTACAAGATGTTTAACTAAAAAGCTGAGCATTTATATTTCAATAAGAATATGTTTTATTATTTAACTATATTGATTACTGCTATGTATATGAACATGCCTATCTGCATATATCAGATATCAACAACCCACCAAGTATTTCATTGATGATTTAATGATGATTTATTAGTAATTTATTATAATGATTTTACACAATTTTTACTTACTGTTTATATATTTTATGTGTAGTCTTAGGCACTTTAGTCTGGTAGTTATTGTTGTTTGTAGAATTGTACTTTGTTCAGTGCTGTGAAGTATGCATATTGTTGGTGAATATATATGGTAAATAACTCTACATGATGGGACACTTTTTTGTATTGCTTTTCAGTGGATCATCTAAAGATGATACAATGATGAGATGCTTATTTGCTGGCTAAATGAGCTCAGACCTATATCTGACTGCTCCTCTAATCTGGCTGTTGGGGTCTGTACTGTTTATATAAAATCCCTGTTCTTTTTCCAGTGATTACACAATTAAGATAAGATATAAATGTAAAAACAAGTATGGCAGAGTAACTGAGTTGCCTCCCTTTTGCATGTTAGAGTTTAGGAAGCTTGCTCTTAGGTTGAAAAGGGAGATAACATTTTATGACATTTTATGATAATCAAAGGTTTTAACAAGATTTTTGTGAACCAAAAACCTATTGAGCAAAATTTTAGCAATGAAGATGTTTTATATTTTAGAACAAATACTTTATTCATTGTTATAGCATATTGGTCTGCCATAGCTTACAGTTTCACATGAAATAATTTTTCTTTTAATCTAATTCATTTATTTTGATCAATCAATTTGATTTTATCGGCTTTATCCGATAAAATCAAGATAATTGATGAAAGTAAATTTTTGGACTTGATATGATCTGATTTGATTTTTTCCTTCACATGATGATTTGACCCAGATTGTGATATCGTATGATGTGTATATATGAGAAGAAAATATAGTCTTTTATGCAAACATGGAGAGAAATACATCTATAATTATATAAAGGAGAAACATTTCCATTTGGCCTTATACGATGTTTGATATCTTTCAAAGTTTTAGGAAAACAGAGAATTCAGATAGAGCTTGAGACTTGATAAATTTTAGGGGGGCACGAGAAAGTCATTGATTTTTTTTTTCATTAAAGTTATCATACCATATTTGTTTTATATTTACTCCTACAAAAAATGACAAAAATACAATGAATAGGAACTGATACAGTCAAGCTCAGGATCCTGCCCAAGACATAAAATCTGTAAAAACATACAGCAGTGTTTTTAGATGACATCGTTGTTTATTTGACATCAGTATGATGCTGAATTATCAAAGTATTCAGGCCTCTAGATTAGAGTGCATAATAAAAAAATACTTTTCTTATTTCTCAACCAAAACATATGTCGTGGGTACTCAAAAGAACCATCATATTGAGATGGTTGTTTTGAGCACCCAAAACAAATGATGGCAAAGAAAAATATTCACAATTTTACACTCATTTTGTTTTATATGGGCCTATTAGACTATGTTGCCTACCGCAGCCCAGAATTTTTCATTTCGGAGTTTCAAGCCAATCTGAAGCTTTGTTTCCCTGATAACATATTTTTTCCTTTCCAAATCATAGCTTGTTTAGAGTTGTGTTGTCTGGTTTGTCGCTTGTGAAAAAATCAAATTCTATTTGTTGTTCTAATGTTAAAAAATGATAAGTACCACTAGATATATTTCCCATTTTACAAAAAAAAAAAAATCAAAGTTAAAATAGTTGTACAGTAAAACCTGTGTAAAATGGCCACTCAAAAATAAACAAAACAAAGATCGTAATGACAAATGGTAGCTTAATGAAGGTCAAAAGTATTGCAGAATGCTCCCTTTGGAGCTTTCTGCAATACTTTGACCTGCATTAAGCGATAATTAGTCATGAAAACCAATTTCTGGTCTTTGAGAGTGGCCGTTTTACACAGGTTATTCTATATCACTGAAATGCTTGAGTTTGTAGCATTTTGCTGAACACTTCTGTCTGGATTCAGCAACAAACAATTCCAAATTTACTTCTTTGTTACCTTCTATGGTTGTGACATTTTTGTGCCTTTAGTTGAAGAAAAGCACTATTTTCAAAATTTTATCAGCGTTACCTTCCCTGGCTTGCATTTTCTTGTAGCCTTGGCCGATTCAGGTGATCTGTGGCTAATAAATTTTAAATATTTTCTCTAGGAAATTCTAGTCAGTCATCTGAGTTTAAGTTGTTAATTTCGTGGCTTGAGACCAGGATTAACTTTGCTTGCTGGGTAATTTTGCATGCTTCTTTTGTTATCTGCTGATGTTCTTCAAAATTAATATTTTCAAAAAATTTATTTTTGGAATTCCAGAGTGTGGAATGGTTTGGATCCAGATCAGGCCCGACATTTTGTTGGGCCTGATCTGGGTCCAAACCATTAGCAAAGATGATTAGCAGATGGCGGAAAAGAGTTGATGAATATTTTGAACACCCTTAAAATAGAAAGCCATTAAAACATTTCTATAATCTACAAACAAACTAAAGCAGTTTCCAAGTAAGTCATTAGGGCAATTTGATTGAGATCAACATCAGTTATTTTGGTTTTAGGTGCTTTTTGTCATGACTCTCATTTTTATCTTGATTTGAAAACAATTATTCTGTCGATAGTTATAAGCATGCATTTTGTAAACGCAATTTTAATCTGTTGATCCAGATTTTTTTTGGAAATAAGTTTGGAAGATACTTTTTCTAGTGAGCAATTTTCGTCTGATAAACCTTTAAGAAATGAATTTCACATTTTGATGGTTCTTGGAATAACGAATGCAATGTGTTCAGTTCAAAGTCAAAGTGACATGCTTTGAACGCCATGTGTTCAGTTCAAAGTTAAAGTTACATGTAATGAACGCCATGCATTAAGTCCTAAGTTAAAGTGTCGCCAATAATGAATGCCATGTTTTCATATCAAAGTTAGTGATGTGTAATGAATGGCATGTGCTCAGTTCAAAGTTAAAGTGACATGTAATAAACACCATGTGTTCAGTTCAAAGTTAAAGTGATATGTCACTTTAAACACCATGTGTTCAGTTCAAAGTTAGTGACATGTCACTTTGAACATCATGCATTCAGTTCAAAGTTAAAGTGATGTGTCACTTTGAGCACCATGTATTCAGTTCAAAGTTAAAGTGATGTGTCACTTTGAACACCATGTGCTCAGTTCAAAGTTAAAGTGACATGTCACTTTAACTTTGAACTGAACACATGGCGTTTATTGCTTTATGACCCTTCGAAAGTGCTGAAGGTAAACATTGAAATGATAATAAAGGACATGCCCTAAAAGTGGACATATCTGAAAAATAGTTTTGTTCTTGAGCCAGTCAATGGTGTGACCAATTTCTTTACCCACAGGGGCATATTAAAACTACACTCATATTAGACATCTAGTCGAAAAACCCTCATCCATTTACTGACATTCCAAACTCATTCATCATCAATACCAAGTGTCTCAATACAAAGTCCCAATAGATTTTTTAAAAACCCTTCATTCCACAATTTTATAACCTTTTTGTTTTGTGCCATTCTTTAACTGCCATATTTATAGATTGTTTTTTCCCCCATAGTCATCAGTTCTAGTTGTATACAAGTTTCAATCACTAACACAGTCTTTAGGTATTATATTTACGTTATATTTTTGATTTTAAGCAAGCATTGTCATCTCCAGCTAAACTGATTATTATTATTGAAATCCAATGTTCACTTGTCCATAGGCCCAGATAAGCAAACTATACTCAGAAGAAAAAGTTTAGTCAGTATTTATGTTTTCTCATAAAATCAACAATACTGCATATTTTATTGTCAAATTTTTTACATGAGTTGTATTATCGTAACTTTACATGTACCTGTTTATTGCGTGACAAACAATGCCTCTATTCGACTGTATCAACCAAATTTCAAAATGCACGATGTGCACGTGCTGCGGTAAACCGACAGGGTTATTTTCTCATTAAATGTTAGATATTGAAAGAGAGCTGTTCCTATTGCAATAATCCGGAGAAAATTCAGTGCTAGCAAGCTTAATTCGCCGTCCAGGCTATCAACAAATTACAGAAATACCGCGTTTTGACGTCTTGAAACAGGTACACGTGTTGCTGACGTAACACGCAGTTTTGGATGCAGTGAACAAACAATTTATCGTCTGCTAGCGCGTTTTCAACAGCCTGGCAGTAAAAATTACAAGTCTCCGTTGGCGAGACCATGGCTAACGACGCCATTTGAAGTTAGGGTCATAGTGACGTCAACATGACGAAATCGCTTCATGGCCGCTTGGAAACTTCTTAAATTCCTTAGTCATGCAACAGATACGAGAATTTCCGTTTGTACTGCCAGAAATTATCTGAGGGGCGCTAGACTGATTTTTGAGTAATGAAATTTGAATTTTGATATTGACTACTTTGTGCTTTTTTGATGAAGAAAACGGGTATATTTTCAGAATGTTTTGTTGAAAATGTTCACATATGTAAGACATTACATGAATTTTATTTAGAGTTAGGTTTTTGTCAATATTACGACTGTCTTACAAATTTATTGCACACAGTGTCTGTACTGACTAAACTTTTTCTTCTGAGTATATATGAGAGTAAAATTGTAAATATTTTCTTACCCATCAATTTAAATATATGTGTAGGGTGCCCAAAAGAACTGTCCAATTAAGACGGTTCTTTTGAGTATCCACAACTCATGTTTTTATTGAGAAATGAGAAAAATAATTTTTAAATTACACACTCTTATCTGGGGGCCTGCTTGTGAATTTCAATACCTGCTACATCCAGTCATCAATTATTGTTTACGGCTTACAGCAAATGTCCTAAACTGATTTACATCATTTTACATACATGTATCATTTCAAGAAAATTATTTTAAAATCTTTTAAATTGTTCATACTCTTACATACCATAACAAGCAAAGCCTATACCCTACATATGTTGACCCTAATTCTGCTATTCATGAGTATTGATGTTTGCTCTATCTTTTCCTTCTGCTTGTGTGCTGTGATGATATATGTTGCTAACAATATGGACCCAGATCAGACAGGGTTCAAATTGTTTGCTTTCGTGATGAAATTAGTCTGGAGTGCATTTGAATATATGCAGCAGATGTAATAAGCAGATGTCATTTTCTGGCTGAAAAAATAGCAGGATAAGGGTTTAACCATACTGTAGTCAGAGTGGCCAGAACTCTGCCATTCTGTGTGTAATAGGATTCAACAATTCTTACAGTGCAGTCCCTTTATAACACACCTTGTTAAAACATGGATTTGGATATATCACAGCGATATTGTGGCTCCAATTTTTTTACCATGGAATTTTACAAAGGAATTATAGAAAAATGACCATGAAACAGTCATTTTCCTATAATTCCTTCTGTAAAATTGTCCCTTTATAACATGATTCACTTATAACATGGTCAATTCTTATGGACTCCCAACATAGTGTTATAAATGGAATCAAGGGACTGCACCGTATAATCATTGCATCTAATTCACATCATCTTAGATCATCTGAAATTTTATGACCTAGTCATTTGATAAAAAAACATTGACCTTTCTACAATAATCAATAATTGCCTGGGAATTAATAGATATTATTTTAATGACTGTGGAATATTTTGACCTTAAATGGCATAATAAGGTTGATTTTATGTTTTTTTTTCGGTTGTGTTTACATGTGTTCTACCCTTGGTGTTCTATTAAATTTTGGTTTACAATAGCTGCCTTTTTGATTTATGTTTTTAGAATGTGTTCAGTTTTCTCATAGCTTTAAAATATTTTAGAGATATTAAGGAAACTTTTTGCACTGTATATGGTGTGTTTGATTTCTTCTGACATTTAGTCTAAGATATTTGATTCATTTTGATAGATAATCACCTTGAAAATGCACATCATTTTCTATTAGAGTGTCCCACGCTACCAAATGATCTGTCATGCAGTTGTATAGCTGTAGATAAGAGGCATCTTTTCAACTCAAAAATAACTTTTTTCTCAGTTATTTGCGATCACTGCCCACAACATTCTGATCAGCACACAAGGTATTGGTATTTATTGTATAGCAGACCAGCCAAGGATCAGATGAGCCTGTGCATCTGCAAGTCTCAGAAGTGCTTTGGCTGTTTGCATACACAAAGTATGGAAGTATATTATGGCTCAGGCAAAAAGTGTTTGTCTTTTAGGCCCACTGTGTAGCTGTGCATGCTTACTTTTTACCCATTTATGCCGAATGTATTTTCCCATCCTTATCAATTAGAGTCCATTTCCAATTTTAGGGTTGTTGGGTGGTATGTTTCACTTTTATTCAAATTTTAAAAGAAACTTCTGTTTGCAAACAGTGGAGAACCTGATCAGAAGCCGCATTTTGCGGCCTCTGATCTGGTTTTGCACTGTTTGCCAATGTCCCTCAGAAAAGGCACTAGGCTGATATGCGTTAAAAAGTGATTGTATGCATATGGAATAAGTACCTAAATCTTTTGTGCTGGCCGCTATATTTTTTCCGCAAAATTGAGAAAAATAGTGAACTTGACACTTATCATAAGGCTTATGCCTATGACAGACTGTATTTTTTTATGTTTAGTTTTAAATACTTTTTCTGAGTTAAAAATATCTCTGCATGACCAATGGAGGTATACTAACATAACATGTATATTAAGGTATTTTTGTTTCCATTTTTTATATCTGCTCAAATGATCTATTTGTAAAACTGAATTCCTGATTATTTTGAAGTTAGTGTTCACTAGTTATATTTGTTTACATTCATTCTGTTTTAATTGTATATCTGAATGAAGTATTTGTCAATAGGATCTCTGATGTAGTATTGTTTCTTTATTCCTTATATTTTCTTGCTTTTTCAAAGATATGTTTTTAAAGTCTTTTTGGCAAGTGATTCATTTGACGACAAGTTTTCTTTGTTGAATTTTGGCCCATACATCTAATGTGTTAACTTCATAGGACAAAGTGTGTTTTCAAAACCTGAATCTAATGATACAGAGATTTTCAGGGGAATATTATGATGTACATTTTTGTGCTGCAAAAAAAAATCTTCCGTGTTTGAAATTATCTAATGAGCAACAAAAATGGATACTATGGGCACAAAATTTTTAACACATAAAACTAGCCTTGAGGTTATAAAACTTTTTCTTGCTTAACTCAACTCAGCATGAAATTTTAACAATTTACAAACACTTAACACGTTTAAATTAATTATTACTTTCTTAAAAACTCCAAGATATTGTATTTACTCTGCTCATAAGTGTTAAAATGCCAACAATTCTTGGCATTTTAACATTTATGGGCAGGATATATATCATGCTCAGTGGAGTTGAGGCATGAAAACATTTTATAACCTCGGGGCCCGGTCTTCAGATGTTTCTGTTTGCTAGATATGGGCTATATTTATACAGGATCAATATAGGCTGCTTTGTTCAGAGCCTAACTGGCAATATTTTATTAAAGGCATAACTGAAATTTTAAGTGAACCTTGAAATGTGAATGTTCTTGTCATTGGGTTTGGGTTTGGGCACGTCTTACTAATGAAATATCCAATAATACTTTACATTTCTAAGATATTTGTATCATATTTTGTCATTTTTCTATGAATGACTACTCTGCAATGTTGATATGCGTATTTGGGTTCACATATAAATGGGAGACTATTTTGTTTCAAGTCATGACATTATAAAATTTATAACAAATCATGACATTACCATACAATTAGTTAAAGGTGTGTTGATGAAAGTTATAAATTTCAAGAATTCCAAGGGAATTTCTGTAAGCTAACTCTGAACAGTAGCACTGAACATATAATTATTTTGAAAATTAAGAATGTATGATTTGATGTATACTTTTGTTCAACAATGCTCCTTTTGTCAAGCTTATTAGAAGATATTTTTGTGTAAAAAGACGAAAAAGTTTGCTTTACTGGAGTCATATACTTTGCAGAGGTTCTCCAAGCCTGAATTGATAAATCCACATATTAACCTAAATCATCTTGAGAATCCATAGCATTTTTTTTGTGTGACCATTTCTTTTAAGCAGAACTTCATATAAGCAGCTGTGCATAAGTGGTGGATTTTGAAAAAAATGCCTCCTGTCAACAGTTACATAAAAAGTTGTCAAAAAGTTCAATAGGCTACGACCACTACTTAACTGCAGAAATAATAATTACTACAAAATCTAGGGAAGCTCTCGGGATGATCTAGGTATTCTTTTGTGTTAAGATTTCTAGTAGGCATATACCATCAAAGTGATGTTGAGATGGCATGATTTTGACGCTATTTGCCTGCTGGAATTCTACATTCTTGGAGGGTACTGTTGTAATTTTGTCACTGCTTCTGTGTACATGTAGATCATTGGCTCTAAGCTGTGAAAGTAGATCAAATGAAAAAAAAAATCTTTTTGTAGAGTAGATAAATGGAGAAATAAAGCAATACATAGACTTTATTGGCTCTCTCTCTTATTTTACTCCTTAGTAAAATACAATCCCCCCAACTTTTCCATACCCTGTGCAAGCATCAACAACAACATGGACTCCCATCACAGTAGCGGATCCAGAGGGGGTTCTCTTGAAACCCCTCCCCCCCTTTTTAAATATCCTATGAAAATGAAATAATTTTATTCTCAATAAGACCAAATTATTTCATTTTCATGGGATATTTAAGAAACATGAGATAAAATCAGCAAAGTGAACCCCACAACTTTTTTACATATGGACCCCCTTTTCCAGAAATCCTGGATCCACCCCTGCATTATTCAATGTCTTCTATCACCAACAATTTTGTTTAAGTAACAATGTTGTGGTTTCTTAAAGTAAGGAAGAAGGCAAAGGTCAGGAATCAATACAATCAAGTACATGTACCACACCTGACCTAGAACACCATATGGGAAAGTGACAATAAACACAACAAAACGTCACATACAGGAGAGCCAAGAGATCAGCCCTTTCCCAGCAGGTGACCACAAGGCTGCAAGTCACAGACAAGACATCATGGCAGTCAAACACAAATAAAAAGGCAAGAACTTGGCAGTGCTAAAGCCTATTAGCATAGTTTGCTTGAGAGAGATATGTCCTTAACAGACATTTGTGTCATACAGATGTTGTGGATGGCAAGCTTCCTATGTAATTCTGGACTTGGATAGTAAACATGGAGACCCAGGCGGTCAAATCAGTAATGTCCCACCCTTGTCTTCCACAGAGGTCTTAGCCATACTTCGACCACAGATCATCACATCAATACCAGTACAAATGTCCTCTATATTTGTCACCTGCTGGTAGCACAGCAACCGAGGTCACTCACTCCATTACTGTTCCCCTGATATTCTCTGTGGTGTCTCATGCTAACCAACAAGATATTAGTGTGCCAAATGCGGGTGAGTCTGATATGTCTCTCAGAGAACAAACGTTAGACTCTAAAAATCCTTATCAAACAAAGATAAGCCATTTAAGGAGATGGAATATAAGAATCCATCATGAGTGTGGGAATGGGATAGAAAAAATCTGTCCCTCATGAATATCGTTTTTTACCATGAGGGACGGATTTTTCTATCCCATCCTCACTAATAATGAATTATTTTTCTTGCTCACCATTAAATACCTCATTTTATATTGGAAAAACATGAAAAAGACTTCCCGAAAACCTGAATACGCTGAGATGTGACATGGTGATGTAATTTTAACAGTACAATAATGTCACAGCTCGACATGCGGGTGTTCATTTTTAGCTCAGTGAGCTATTGTGATTGCTCTTCGTCCGTCGTCCATCGTGCGTCCGTAAACTTTTTTAAGCAGCATTCCCCCCCCTATACCACTGGTCCAAATTTCATATTACTTCACATGAATGTTCCCCATCATGCCCTCTTTCAAAATTGCATAAATGGTTCCACTCCACCAAACAGGAGAGCCGACAAAGCTCCAGATGAGAAATCTTTTAAATGACATCTTTTGAACCATTGCCTCAAAATTCAAAATAATTTCACAGAATTGTTCTTCATAATACCCTCAACCAAAATTGCACCAATTGTTCCACTCCGCTGAACAAAAGGCTTGCCAGAGCTCCAGATAAGAAATACCCTTAAATGACATTTCCTCCTGAACCACTGGTCCAAATTCAAAATAATTTCACTGAATTGTTTCTCATGATGTTTTCTACCAAATTTGCAAAATGGTTTCGGTCCGCTGAACTAAGGGCTGCCAGAGCTCTAGATAAGAAATGCCTAAACGACATCTCCTGAAACACTGGTCCAAATTCATAATTATTCAATGGAATTGTTCCTCATGATGCACTGTACCAAACTTTCACAAATGGTTCCAGTCCATTGATCAAAGGGGCTGCCAGAGCTCTAGTTGAGAAATGTATTGAAACAAAGTAAGGGTGTAAAGATCAGGAATCGATACAATCAAGTACCACACCTGACCCAGGATACCAATGGAAAAGTGACAAACTCACAGTTAGACACCACAAACGAGAGCCAAGAGGTCAGCCCTTTCCCAGCAGGTGACCACAAGGCACATATAAACAGACGCGCACAGGCATAGTAAACACAAGACAGAAAAACATAAAAGATCCACAAAAGATTTGCCGCCTTGGAACGGTCAGTAAAATATTTTACTGGAGGGCTTAAACCGGTTTCACGGTGCCAACCTCACCCTTAATTCAGATGTGGATCAAGACACATATATATTTAGTTTGCACGAAAGACCCCTAACTTATCAATGCATCATCACACAGAACATATAAATCAAGATATAACAAGAAGATAAAGCAAAGATAATGATTCAACAATAAATAAAACTGAATACCAGAGCAAAAGAAATCCAACAGGTAAACCCCGGTGGGCCCAACAAACAGCCAAAGCATCAGGCCCCTAACCATCTCATCAATAGATAAGTCTTTAAGTTGAAACCGTCATAGAGTCTGAAGTCCGAGCCATCGGCGTGGAATTAAAGAGGAAAGCAAAGTTGCCAACCGTGATTGGGTTGACCACCAAGCATGCAGTCTGTTGCAATACATTATTTTTATAGCCAATCTTTTTATAAAGGGAAATTATTTAAATGGACTGCGCTGAAAAAATATTAGAGCCAACAATCTTCTTCAATTTATACACCAAGTCACCATAGAATTCAGGTTCTGAAAGTCCTTGGCCCAAGAGAGATTTTAGACCAACTTGGAATTTAGATATCAAATCATAAATCTACAACTGAACCACTAAGTTAAAATTAAAAATGTTATAGGAATCTTGTAAGAGAGACAAATCTTGCAAACGTCACTGTCTTGTTTGTAGAGTTTTTCCCTTGATTCTGGGAAGATTGATTATCCCATACAGATAGCTACAATAAGGATGGGGTTGTCCATTATATGTTTTAAGGGGTCAAATAATAAATGTGTTCTTCAGTCTCTGAATATTGCATTTATCATAGCAAACAGTGCAGACGCTGGTGAAATGCAGCAAATTACCAAACTACCCTTTTAGGGGTTTCCAGTATACAAAGGGTTTATTCCCCATTATCAAGTAATGCCCCTGGGACCAAAAACATAAATAAATATTCTTGTCTGAAACCACTACAGGGCTATAGCCTTGATATTATATTTGTAGCATCATCCTATGAACCTCTACCAAGTTTGTTCAAATTATGCCTCTGGTGGCCAAAAATGGCCCTGCCGCGGATGTCATATAATTTATTTGTTAACGTTCTACATCCTGTTAATTTTGTCAACATAACCCATGTTAAGTCTTATTGAAACAGCTGATCTATCAAAATTCATTGCTGGACTAAGAGCGGAGCTATGCTTTCCTATACTTATTAAACAGTCATTCTCAGGTGAGCGACCCAGGGCCCAAGGGCCCTCTTATTTATCTTTCCCACGGGCTGCTATGGGTTTGGGTAAAACAACGGAAATCCTGATCTGGTGTGTGGAAAAGAAATTAAATAACAAAGTCTTTCTCTCTCTGATCAACTTGATCAAAATAGCTTTACAAAAAACATATTATTTCCATGAAAAATAAATTGAAAGAATTAGAATCTTCTAAAAGATTCAAACTGCTGTTGGTACCCGAACAGAATAATTCAATAATTCCACCTCAAAATCAACACCATTATGGGCAACATCACTTGCAGCAGCCAAGAGCTCCAGGTGTAAATCTGGTCTCTGTTTCCCATCACCTGGATAATAATGCTGAGAAGCTTGTTGCATCTAAAGGGTGTTTAGAAAGTATGCGCCGCTCTTCATCATAGAATTTCGATTAATTTAAAAAGGATTGATTCTGAATAATTAAATTTTCCATGAGCCTGTTATTCCCTGTGATACACTATAGCGTTTTGCATCGTGTCTGACATCGAATGTCTTCACACATTATGCTTACTTGGGGTACTATCATTCAATTGTTCTACAAAAATCTTATATTTTCCCAAATTTGTGACATTTTCTATTTCGGGTGGTTCTTTACAGACTTGCAGTTTTATAAACGTACTAAAGGCTTATATAAAATAAAAAAAAACATATCCATTTATGGTTTCTTTACCAATTAGGAAATATTCATATCATTATGGCCATTACATGACAATGGTTCTTTGTCATATACCCCCAGTTTGCTCCTCGAGCCCAAAAATTTCCGAGGGGTACTTGATTTTAAAGATAATCTATTCCGTAATACAATGTTTGATTAAACATCCCACTGTTAATTTCTTATCAAGTGTGTCTACTTAAAAGAATTGTAGTGACATTTATCTCATTAGACACATAATTACTACAGTAATAGGAAATTAATTTTATTGCGGAACGAACTTTCTTAACACCCTTTATGAGGGTTCTTCAGGAGGGTGAACTGTCTCTTGAGGTGAAACTGCTGGAGCAAAAATCATAACATTGGAAAAGCAAGGGTTATGTGATAGACATAATACTACGTACCATATTGGTAATCATGGTAATAGTTTGGTGTCTGGCGATATTATACCCGAGCTGGAATGAGCTTAGGGTAATATTGTTTCGCATGCATATTGAGACTTACGCGGATAATGGCAGTCAACAGGACATTTCATTCTCGTCCTATGTGGAATGTGCATATTACCCATATCAGACTTATGCTCACCTTGCTCCTCATGGGAACCCCAGCTACAGTTCTTATGTAGGAGATGGTCCCAGATCTCATTCTTCTCAAAAGACTAGAGAGTCTGCTTCCTGTTTCTCCTCTATATGCCCAACATCACAGCTCCACCATACATACAGGCCACTCCTCATATCCACAAATGGAGTCAGATAGTGACGAACTTGTGTAAGGACAGCACAAAGCTTTATCATGGTCATTATGGCTTTAGCACTACTGAGGCTGATGGTGAGGCTCAACCTGAAGGCAAACAGGTACCCATTCACTTTTCCTACAGAGGCAGCACTCCGAATGTGAGGTTAAAGCAGCAAAGCTGCAGCGAAGTGACTGATGTGGACAGGGCTGAGTCCAATTATTCTAGACCATCTCCAACACTCTCACAAGAGAGAAACCCCAAACATCAAAAGAACGTAAATGTCTGGATATGATTTACAAGGAGAAATCTTTTCTCCATCCATTCTAGTCCACAATCATAAGCCTAATCCCCAGGCAGGAGCCTATTGAAGAAACAAAAAAGACAACTACAAATGCCAATGTTAACCCCGGAGACGAACCAGACTTGCCAGGTGGTAGTACACACCAAAGAAATGTAATTGCAATAATTTCTCTTAATGTTAAAAATGCCAATACAAACATCATTTAAAAAAAACTTTCAGAAAGTACAGACATTCTGTTGTTACAAGAACATTGCCTGTACAATTATTATCTGATGTCTTTGGTTGGGGTTGATAACCCTATTATTCCTTCCCAAAACTCCCGTGGTCATGCTGGCACTGCTGTACTGTGGAGTCCTTCCTAAGACTCATGTATTGAAAAGATAGAAGATGGAGGGCACAGAATTAATGCTATTGTGGTTAAGGCACCACTCAAACCACTCTGTGTTGTAAATGTCTATATGCCTCTAGGTAATATGCAGAGGTAGATATCGGGTATTAGGAAACATTAGCTCAACTCCACAAGATTCTGACCAAGTATTGTGGTTCTCACAATATAATGGTGGAGACCTGAATGCATCTCTACACAGACCCAAATGCTGCACACGTGGCTCTATGCTTATGTCTTTTCTTGCAGAGCACAGCCTGTCCCTCCCAAAAGATTGTCTGGGGATATCTTTTCCAAGCGTCTGACGATTCCTCTCTCCAAATAGATTACTTCTTTGTGTCGCAACATTCAGAATTGAACGAGTCAGCTTCCATAGAAGGCATACACCATCTAAATTTGTCTGGTCACACTCCTATTACATTGAGCGTCAATAAATAACTTGACAGTCTACCAAAGACAATTCCAGGCCGGAGATCCCACAAGCAATAAAATCACAAATCAAATGGAACACATGTGATTTAAATGAATACTATTTCCTTGTTGAAAACTCTCTTTGCGAGGATCTCTCGACCTAGAGTCTATCATAGATGTGGACCTCGCTCTTCTGGAAATAACAAATACTCTCTTTAATGCATCCAGTATCACAACAAAACAGCGAAAAACAAAAAAAGCCTATTAAAAAGGCCTTGCTGTTGAATGATAAAAATACAGATGGCAGTAAGTGAGATTAAGCAAGCTCATTGGCTTTGGAAGAAGACTGGAAGGCCTAGTGACCCAAATGATATTTACTTTAAGAGTAAAAAAACTTCAAGGTACTATCAGAGCTGAGATAGGATAAGGCTAAGTTTGACCTCATTATGGGGACACAGGAGTCTTACTCTAAAGTCTTCTATCATATCATGAAAAGACAAAGAACAAACAAAACAATCAATCAAAAGTACTAATAGTCAGGAAAAAATATCAGAAAAGTTAACAAGTACAGGCATTTTGTGAAGAAAAGGGTTTGACACCTTAATTTGGAGTAATTTGGTATGCTGAGTCCGAAAACCAATGTTGGCAAGCTGAGAAATGACGTCTAAATGACCTAATTTGCATATTTTCAAAATGGCCGCCAAAAATCATGGAATTTGACATATTACTGAAATATTTTATTTTTTAAAAATTTTTTTTATCCAAAATCATTTGTAATATGTCCTAAGATTGTCTCACCATTAGAGTACATGGTTTTGGCAGCAATGAACATAATTATTCTAGGATATTACCGTGTTCATGGTAATAAATGTCCGTTTAGTCTATAAAATCAGATATAAACTTGCCTTATTCAGTATCCTGCTATTTAAATGTTACTTTTATTCATAGCACGATTTTGGACAGTTTACCAGCTTTTCAAGTAATAAATAGAAAGAAACGTTGACAATCAACAAATTGTTTTGTTTTAAAATAAATATGTCATAATGTCCATGCCGAAATATACGGTACATTTTGTATCTATAAAAGTGAAAGAATACACATTCCTGGGTACCCTAGGGTCCAATTAAACCAACTTTGCACCATCAGAAAAAAACGTCTAATGTCTGTCAAACTGTTTTGGGAGACCACTTTAATGGGGTAAATATTGCCCTAAAGAATAAACCCATTTGAGCTATGTGAAATTGCATGGTTTCCATGGCAACGCATATTGCCCTTCTAAAGAATGGGGATGTCCCTACAAAAGTACTCATACCTCAGTAGCAACTCATCCAAACTTTTAAACTTGGTACCAACTTAATGTTAAGACATTTGACTTTCATCCAATGTTCAGATATGCAAATGATCAAATTTCCATATTCATTATTATTAATGAAAATATTAGAAATAATAGAAAAATCGTAAAAAAAATAAAGGGGTGTACATGCACATTTATCTACATCTCAGTTGCTTACTATCCTATACTATGCCTTGGACCTCTTGGCTTTCGTTTGTGATGTCTAATTGTGACATTGTCACTTTCCCATTGGTATGCTGGGTCAGGTGTGGTGCTTGATTGTATCTATTCCTGATCTTTGTCCTCATTCTTACTTTGGTATCAATTTAATGCTAATACATAGCATGTTTACTTAATGGTCCAAAATGCAAATTATTTAAAAAAAGTGTATTCATGAACATTAATTAAGTATTAGAAATGAGAAAAAATAGATAACAATTAATAGAATGGACATGCAAAATTATTCATATCTCAGCTGCTATTTATCCTAGAGTTCATACTCACTTACTTTCTAAACTTGTTCCCAAATTAAAGTCCAGAAAAAGTTCTATAATAGTGTTGTTTGACACGCAAATAATTTAATTTGTTTATTAATGAGTATTTTTGAAGATAAAACCTTATCGATTCGTTTTCAATTTTTCTTAAGTTTTCTATAGTTTTCATCAATATTCATGAATATGTATGTTAAATGATTGTATAACTGACCATTGGAATAAAAAACTAAGTATCAGACTTAATTTGATAGATTAATTGTCTAGAACAAGTAAAAGATGAGATAGGAGTAAATTTAGAAGTAGACCAGTAGTAATGGGGGCCACTCTGGGTACGCCGAATTTTTAGCCTGAAAAGAACTTAGAATTTTTCAGGCTAAAAATTTGTGCCATAGATGACTCCCCTGGTAGGCTTGAGTGACTAGCTGTGAATAACTTAGTTTATTTTTGGTGTTAATCTGACTGGGGCTATAATTGTGATAGCTTCCTGGGCTTTTGGGGAATAACTTAGTTTATTTTTGAGGTCTCTTCTGGTTGGGCCTATGATTGTGATAGTTTCGTGGGCTATTGAGAATAACTTAGTTTATTTTTGAGGTCTATTCTGGTTGGGCCTATAATTGTGATAGTTTCTTGGGCTATTGAGAATAACTTAGTTTATTTTTGAGGTCTTTTCTGGTCAGGTCTATGATTATGATAGTTTTCTGGGCTGTTGGGAAATAACTTAGTTTATTTTTGGGATTATTCTAGCTGGGGGCTGTGATTGTGATAGTTTCTTGGGCTATTGGGGAATAACTTAGTTTATTTTTGAGGTCTCTTCTGGTTGGGTCTATAATTATGATAGTTTCCTGGGCTATTGAGAAATAACTTAGTTTATTTTTGGGATTATTCTGGTTGGGTCTATAATTGTGATAGTTTCTTGGGCTATTGAGAATAACTTAGTTTATTTTTGAGGTCTATTCTGGCTGGGCCTATAATTGTGATAGTTTTCTGGTCATATCCACTGGTTGGGTTGTGATTATAATAGTTTTCTGGGCTAATGAGAAATAACTTAGTTTATTTTTGAGGATTATTCTGGCTGGGCCTATAATTGTGATAGTTTCCTGGGCTTTTGGGGAATAACTTAGTTTATTTTTGAGGTCTTTTCTGGCTGGGCCTATAATTGTGATAGTTTCCTGGGCTATTGAGAAATAACTTAGTTTATTTTTGGTTGGTCTGTAATAGTTTCCTGGGCTATTGGGGAATAACTTAGTTTATTTTGGGGGATTATTCTGGTTGGGTATCCATATCGTTTGAGATGTGGATGCAATGTGGACCTTCACATGTAAAATGTGGATGCAATGTGGATCCACCACATCTCCACATTTTGAATGTGGATGTAATGTGGAGCAATATGGATGTATTGTGGAGCAATGTGGATTTCCACATTTCAAATGTGAATAAATGCAGATATATTGTGGGTCAGAATAATGGAGATTTACGTTCATTTTTGGATAAATACGAATTATATGTGTACCGCCACACTTAAAATGTGGATCCACCACATCTCCACATCTTGACAATGTGGATCCACCACATCTCCACATCTCCACAATGTGGAGTTTCCACACCTACACATTTGACAAATTGACTTGTACCCTCTCTCCAATCAATCCCTGGTAGGCTTGAGCATTGAGCTGTGAATAACTTTTTGGGCCATTCCTGCTGGTGTATGATTGTGATAATTTCCAGCATTGAAAATAACTTAGTCAAATTTAGCTTTGAAAATAACTTAGTCATTTTAGGAGGTATAGTATGTGGTGATATATGGTGTGTGTAATAGTCAAGGCTACTTAGTTCTATGCGTCTTAAGAGTCTCTTGGTCGATCAAGACCTCAACTCATAGAGGCATCACTCTGTAGCGTTAACTAGTGTATAGCTAGTTGTCTCAAGCTTACTACTACTGATTTTTTAATGGAAGAACAACAAAGACTGGTGAACATTTCTATAACTTTATTGCCCCGCTAACTATAACTGATTACAATGACAGAGGATTAGGGCCGTCCCTCTGTTCATTGTTTACAATAAGAGTAATTAAAGAATATATGCCACCATACAAAGTAGAATTCAATTAGAATGTTTTAAACATTGATCCAGAGCCTAGTTGACTTTGAGTATATCTTGGTCCAGAGTTGTTCTGTTGCAGCTGACTTGGTGCATATTTTAATCCTGAACTCTGTTGTAATGAGCCTGATTCATCATCTTCATCTAAGAAATAGGATGGTGGGTCATATTCTTCAATTACTCTTATTGTAAACAATGAACAGAGGGACGGCCCTAATCCTCTGTCATTGTAATCAGTTATAGTTAGCGGGGCAATAAAGTTATAGAAATGTTCACCAGTCTTTGTTGTTCTTCCATTAAAAAATCAGTAGTAGTAAGCTTGAGACAACTAGCTATACACTAGTTAACGCTACAGAGTGATGCCTCTATGAGTTGAGGTCTTGATCGACCAAGAGACTCTTAAGACGCATAGAACTAAGTAGCCTTGACTATTACACACACCATATATCACCACATACTATACCTCCTAAAATGACTAAGTTATTTTCAAAGCTAAATTTGACTAAGTTATTTTCAATGCTGGAAATTATCACAATCATACACCAGCAGGAATGGCCCAAAAAGTTATTCACAGCTCAATGCTCAAGCCTACCAGGGATTGATTGGAGAGAGGGTACAAGTCAATTTGTCAAATGTGTAGGTGTGGAAACTCCACATTGTGGAGATGTGGAGATGTGGTGGATCCACATTGTCAAGATGTGGAGATGTGGTGGATCCACATTTTAAGTGTGGCGGTACACATATAATTCGTATTTATCCAAAAATGAACGTAAATCTCCATTATTCTGACCCACAATATATCTGCATTTATTCACATTTGAAATGTGGAAATCCACATTGCTCCACAATACATCCACATTGCTCCACATTACATCCACATTCAAAATGTGGAGATGTGGTGGATCCACATTGCATCCACATTTTACATGTGAAGGTCCACATTGCATCCACATCTCAAACGATATGGATACCCAACCAGAATAATCCCCCAAAATAAACTAAGTTATTCCCCAATAGCCCAGGAAACTATTACAGACCAACCAAAAATAAACTAAGTTATTTCTCAATAGCCCAGGAAACTATCACAATTATAGGCCCAGCCAGAAAAGACCTCAAAAATAAACTAAGTTATTCCCCAAAAGCCCAGGAAACTATCACAATTATAGGCCCAGCCAGAATAATCCTCAAAAATAAACTAAGTTATTTCTCATTAGCCCAGAAAACTATTATAATCACAACCCAACCAGTGGATATGACCAGAAAACTATCACAATTATAGGCCCAGCCAGAATAGACCTCAAAAATAAACTAAGTTATTCTCAATAGCCCAAGAAACTATCACAATTATAGACCCAACCAGAATAATCCCAAAAATAAACTAAGTTATTTCTCAATAGCCCAGGAAACTATCATAATTATAGACCCAACCAGAAGAGACCTCAAAAATAAACTAAGTTATTCCCCAATAGCCCAAGAAACTATCACAATCACAGCCCCCAGCTAGAATAATCCCAAAAATAAACTAAGTTATTTCCCAACAGCCCAGGAAACTATCATAATCACAACCCAACCAGTGGATATGACCAGGAGCTTATCATAATCACAATCATAGACCAGAATAGCTCACAAATAAACTAAGTTATTTACCCAACAGCCCAGGAAACTATCATAATTATAGGCCCAACCAGAAGAGACCTCAAAAATAAACTAAGTTATTCCCCAATAGCCCAAGAAACTATCACAATCACAGCCCCCAGCTAGAATAGACCTCAAAAATAGACTAAGTTATTCCCCAATAGCCCAGGAAACTATCACAACCACAGGCCCAGCCAGAATAATCCCAAAAATAAACTAAGTTATTCACAGCTAGTCACTCAAGCCTACCAGGGGAGTCATCTATGGGTACGCCGAATTTTTAGCCTGAAAAATTCTTTGACCAAGAGACTCTAAAGACGCATGGTACTTAGTAGCCTTAACTATTACACACACCATATATTCCCACATACTATACCCCCTAAAATGACTAAGTTATTTTCAAAGCTGAAATTAACTAAGTTATTTTATATATTTCCACAACAGGACCTTTATTCCCCTCAAAAATGACTAAGTTATTTCCCAATAGCCCAGGAAACTATTATAATCACAATCCAACCAGTGGATATGACCAGGAGCTTATCATAATCACAATCATAGACCAGAATAGACCTCAAATAAACTAAGTTATTACCCATTAACCCAGGAAACTATTATAATCACAACCCAACCAGTGGATATGACCAGGAGCTTATCATAATCACAATCATAGACCAGAATAGCTCACAAATAAACTAAGTTATTCTCAATAGCCCAAGAAACTATCACAATTATAGGCCCAGCCAGAATAGACCTCAAAAAATAAACTAAGTTATTTCTCAATAGCCCAGGAAACTATCACAATTATAGGCCCAGCCAGAATAATCCTCAAAAATAAACTAAGTTATTCCCCAAAAGCCCAGGAAACTATCACAATTATAGGCCCAGCCAGAATAATCCTCAAAAATAAACTAAGTTATTTCTCATTAGCCCAGAAAACTATTATAATCACAACCCAACCAGTGGATATGACCAGAAAACTATCACAATTATAGGCCCAGCCAGAATAGACCTCAAAAATAAACTAAGTTATTCTCAATAGCCCAAGAAACTATCACAATTATAGACCCAACCAGAATAATCCCAAAAATAAACTAAGTTATTTCTCAATAGCCCAGGAAACTATCATAATTATAGACCCAACCAGAAGAGACCTCAAAAATAAACTAAGTTATTCCCCAATAGCCCAAGAAACTATCACAATCACAGCCCCCAGCTAGAATAATCCCAAAAATAAACTAAGTTATTTCCCAACAGCCCAGAAAACTATCATAATCATAGACCTGACCAGAAAAGACCTCAAAAATAAACTAAGTTATTCTCAATAGCCCAAGAAACTATCACAATTATAGGCCCAACCAGAATAGACCTCAAAAATAAACTAAGTTATTCTCAATAGCCCACGAAACTATCACAATCATAGGCCCAACCAGAAGAGACCTCAAAAATAAACTAAGTTATTCCCCAAAAGCCCAGGAAGCTATCACAATTATAGCCCCAGTCAGATTAACACCAAAAATAAACTAAGTTATTCACAGCTAGTCACTCAAGCCTACCAGGGGAGTCATCTATGGCACAAATTTTTAGCCTGAAAAATTCTAAGTTCTTTTCAGGCTAAAAATTCGGCGTACCCAGAGTGGCCCCCATTACTACTTAGACCCCACTAATTTTTCTGCATTTTTCTCTCATTTTTAATGTTAACATTTATATTTAATAAATTTAAAAAATACATAATTTCACATAATGACTATTGAGTAAAGTAAAATGTCTTAGCTTTAAGTCTGTACCAAGTGTGGTAGTCTAGGAATATTAGCAGCTACGATATGAGTGATTTTTTCTAGGTACAACTCCTTAATTTTATTACCATTTTTCTCTCATTTCTAACATTTAAATTAATATTCAAGAATATAATCATAAAATGATTTGCATATCCTATCATGACATAACATTTGCTATGTCTTAGCATTTATTTGGTACCAAGCTTGTTAGTCTAGGACAATTAGCAGATGAGATATAGGTAATTTTGTAGATTGCCCATTTTAATTTTCTGCAAATTTTCATTCTCTGTTAAATGTTTTCATTGATATTCACAAATATGTAAATTATATTTGTATATCAGACTATAATATTATAGTACTATGACTCACCTTTTATTTGGTACCAATTTTGGGAGTCTAGAATAGTTAGAAGCTGACATATGGATTATGTTGTACGTACATCCCTTTAAATTTCTAACATTTTTCTCTTATTTCTAATGTTTTCATTAATATTCATGATTATGCAAATAAGATAATTTGTATTTCATACTATTGAGGTAAAGTGTAATGTCTCACTTTTATTTGGTTACAAGTTTGGTAGTCTAGGATTGTTAGCAGCTGACATTTAGGTAATTTTGTATGTACCCTCCTTATTTTTCTACCATTTTTCTCTTATTTCCCATGTTTTTATAAATATTTACGAATATTCAAATTAGATCATTTGCATATTGTATACTTTGTCTAGGCTTTGATTTGGTACCCAGCTTGATAGTCTATGATAATCAGCAACTGACATATGTATAATGTGTATAGGTACACCCCCTTTTTTCTATGAATTTTCTTATATTTCTATTTTTATTAATACTCATGAATATGCAAAAGCGAAATTTGAATATCAGCACATTGAATAAAAAACTTAGTCTCGGCTTTAATTTGGTAGCAGGGCCGGTAGTCTAGGATGAGTTGCTGCTTAGATGGGAATAATTTTGTAGGTACACACACTTTCTTTAGAATCATATTGTGGATTTTCACATTATGGGGGGGGAGGGTAAATTGTTTTATGCACGACTCCCTGACCAATGTTTTTCTTTGCTATTTAGCGACCATTTTGTTTCGTTAGTAACTGACAGCTTGCTTTTCTTGAATCAGTGGAAGAGAGAAAAAATCCATGAAAAAATGTGTGGCACGAAAGTGTCGATCTTGGGTCTGCTTGTAAATGACCCAGCTACAGTGCCCGATAGGTTTCCATGGACACCATGCAATTTTATGTAATCCAAACAGGTTTATTTTCGGAGATAATAAATTTTTTTTGTATTTAGTGGTCCCACTGAACAATTTTGCACCCATGAGTAATTGTCCTTGGGTGCAAGGTAAGTCTAACAAGCCCCCTCCCAAGGTGTGTGTGTGTGTGTGGGGGGGGGGGGCAAATAGTTATTCCATGATCTTACCTATATTTTTTGTTTCATAAGTATTCATAAATATGCAAATGAGATAATTTTATATATGAATATTGTATGAAAGGAATTGTCAAATTGTTTCACTGATGATATAATAACATGCAACAAGGACAGTTTGGGGCAGAATTCAGTTTATATTTGCTCTTTTATAATCTCCCTTTTTCTGTAATTTTCATCAGTATTGATGAATATGCAAATTAGATAATTAATCTGCATATCAGGCCACTCCATCGGATGAACGTATTATATCTAAGCTTTAATTTGCTAGCAAAATTAATAGTGTAGGGTGAGTTGCTGATGAGTTACGTGTCATTTTGTAGGTACCACTTTCATTAAAATCGAATACACCCTCCCCTAGCTGAAACTTACAGAATGTTGTTTAGATTGCCATATTTTCCTGCAAACAATAGAGATATCATTGCGATGCACTTTTTTTAATGTTCTCAATTTAATGAAATCATTCCTGACACATTACGTCCGCAAAATATGCACGGACTATCATGAAAAAACTTAACTAAGTCGGAAGCAAGATTTTTGCTCAAGTTGTCCCCCCTGATTACCTCTTGGTCTTATTTTTAGTTCTAATTGCACAAATTGATGTCAGTGAAGACTTCCAATCATGAGAAGATGTTATTGGATTGATTTGTACCAGTTTGGCATCCTTAACACACTACTCTACAGATTTTTATGGATTTTTCTTCAATTTAGCGGCCATCTTGGAAATATGCAAATTAGATAGCGAAGACGCCATTTTTCAGCTTGCCAACATTGGTTTTTGGATTCAGCATACCAAAATACCCCTAATAGGCATCTCAAAACCTTTTCTTCACAAAATGCCTGTACCTTCTTAAATAAGCGTCTTTTTCTGATTTTTTTCCTGACTATAACCATTGATGGTAATCTTTGCTCCAATCCTGAGGGTGTGGCACTTGGTTTTGCAGGTCATTTTTAGAAACTGGCAACTCCCTCTTCTGATAATAAGTATATTAGTTAATATGAAGAGCTGGTCTCTTTTGACTGAATGCTAATCAAGGATTCTGTACTTTGCAGGCACCTTCAAATCCAGGAGATCATGAAGATAATAAAATCCTTCAAAAACAACAAAGCACCGGACTGTCTAGGACTGGTTGCTGAGTATCTTAAACTACCTCTCCTGATTCTGTCTCTTATTACTTGGCAAATATATCAAATTATTTACTGCGTACAGGCTATGCACCTAAACAGTTGTAGGAAGGAGTCCTCACACCAGTATAAAAAGGGTAAAGATTCCTTCCTTCCTACTAATTACTGAGGAAATACAGTCTTGTTCATTCTGGGGAAACTACTGGGGAAAGAGATCTTCAAAAAAACTGACCCCACATTTAGTCAAAATCAGTCTCCTTTTCAGAGAGGATTTACAAAAATCTCCTCTTCAATAAATGCTGCCCTCCTTGTTTACAATGCTGGAGTGGATAAGGACTCTGTGGCTGGCAATTGTTCACCTATACAAAGATGCTGAAGCATCTGTCACATTGGGGAATTACATATCTAAACCATATACAGTTCAATAAGGTGACCGTCAGGGAGGAGTTATATCAGCACAGCATTACAAGCTTTTTAACAATGACTTGTTACATATGATTGTGATCATGTGTGCTGGTTCTAGAATTGGACATATCAACTGTAGCGCTGCAACCTGCTGTCTTAGCCAACTAGCCATTGCTCTGCAGATGATTCTGGCATCGATATGGCATTCAGACAGTAAAATCTTCTAACTTTCCCCTTTGTATTAGTAGTAGGTCAAAGAAAGACACCACCTGCTGTTTGGATACACTGGATGGCGAGGAAATTCCGAATGTTACAGAGACCACTCACATTGGCCTTGACTGAAACTTAGGATCTAAGGTTGATGTTAAAAAGAAGGTACAGGTAGGCAGAAGATCTATGTATTCATTAATCGGAGCTGGTGCCTATGAACATTCAGGTATGAACCCATTAGTCTCGTTCCACATGTGGCAAACATTCGCTTTACCGAGGACAATGTATGGCATCGAGATATCCCAGTTAAGATGTAGTGATACTATGCAGCTCGAAGTATTACAGAGGAGCGTCCTGTAACACTGCCAATGTGGCTGTATACTGTCTACTGGGCGTTCGAGATTGACTTGAGAATACTTTCTTTGCTCATATCCATCCTATATAGTGAAGCATAATTCAGTCTGAGCTTGCAAAGAGACAAATGGCAGTTAAGGACAGTGATAGTAATAGCTGGTTCATTAACAGTAATCAATTACTTTATAAATACAATCTCCTGAATATATATAATCTAAAACAACACACAGATTAAAAAGAAAAGCTGAAAGAAGATATCAAACAAATCAGATCAAATTAACACTTATACTCCACTTCTAAGGTACTGCGGCTTTGCGGCTTCCCCGTCATTTGTATTTTGCGCGAGATTTTTATACAGCGCCACCTTCCCCGATATTGACATAATCGCTGAGGTAACCCAGAAGCTGACCTTTTGAATGCTGCAAAATTTTGCTAAAATGTCGAGATTATTGGTGAGTAATTTCAGATTTATTATAAAACAGTTAAAAACATGACTTCCTACCTTTCCTCTCCACCCCTACCTCTTAGAACCCTCCCTCCAACAAATTTGAAGTGTCAGAAATTTTTGTTTACAACACTTAAGGCATCGTCTGGAAACGCCCCATCAACCACTACGTTATTGGTTACGTTTGCCATATTTGGAAGTGGTTTCCCGTCAGTCAAAGTATGGGCCGCCGTTAAGCCAATATTTTCAATTATTATTAAGAAATAAAAGTTGTGAAAACTTGCTACTTAGGAACTCGTTTTATTTTCTGTTTTCAAGTACAACAGTGTATTCCATTACCACAGGCGACTGCTTGGGTATTGTTGGCAAGATCTGGACTGCTGAAAACCACATGACTGGTCATTTTCAATATAATTCTATTAATATTTCAACAGGTAGTAAGTAGGTGTTCTGTTTGTGTGGCAACTTTCTAATTGGGCCATCTCCTCAGGAAGCTGTTAAAGCGGTAAGATAGCTGGCATCCCATAAAACTATCTAACTATTTTTACAGGATGTTCCAGAAAAGAAGAGAAAATTGCAGTATGACAGACTTAACTTTCAAAGGGTATTTGAAGCAACACAGAGAGGTGTGTCAGTGTACAGAGCATCCAGAGACTATTCTGTTCCTGAATCAACACTACGCGACAAAACCAGAGGATTGGTAGATCTTGATGTCAAGATAGGCTTTGACAGGATTTTTACAGTGCAGAGGAGGAGGAAAAACTTGTTGGTCACGTCAGTTACATGGCTGAGATTGGGTATGGGTATGGTGTATCAGGAATAAGATATATGGCAAAGAACTATGCTGAATCTTTAGGTAAACCTGTGAAAGCTAAAGATGCTTTAAGTAATTGCTGGTTTTACAGCTTTCTTAAGAGATGGCCCAATTTGAAAGTTGCCAGGCCACAGAAACTCACAATTGTAAGGGCAAAGTCTGCATCACGAGTTACTCTGGACAAATATTATAAAGAGTTTGGGACAATATTAACCAATCATAATTTGAGAGACAAGCCACAGAACATTTACAATGTTGATGAATCAGGAGTTTCGACAGAACACAGTCCACCAAACATTGTATGTTCTACGAATACTAAGCCCCAAAACATCACATCAACCAGGTCTTCCAATGTGACCATCATAGCACTTGGCAATGCCTTAGGCAATAGTGTCCCCCCATACTATATTTTTCCAGGTCAGCGATGGAACCCTGATTTCCTAAATGGAGCATGTCCTGGTGCTGCTGGTGAGATGTCAAAGAAAGGGTGGTCAAATTCTGAAACTTTTCATAATTATATCACCAAACATTTTGCCACATTCGTAAAAATGTCTGATGACAAAGCAAGTGATCACACTCTTATTTTATATGATGGACACAAGTCACACATCTCACTAACCTTATCTAATAGGGCAAAAAACACAATGTTACATTATTTGTTTTGCCTCCCCATTCCAGTCACTTGACCCAGCCTCTGGACGTTGCAGTTTTTGGCCCATTTAAGGCCATTTATAATTCTGAGTGTCAAGCATACATGAAGAAGTTTCCTGGTGCAAATATTACAAGTTATCAAATTGCAGAACTCATCAATAGACCTTACCTGAAAGCTTTGTCTGCTGAAAACCTTATATCTGCCTTTCGTCGTACAAAACTCATCCATTTAATAACATAGCTATTCCTGACTCTGAAGTTGCTCCTTCTCAGATCTACAAAAATGCATTAAGTGAGATAAGCCAGGAATCCAAGGATGGGAATTCTACTCAAGAGCAGAACTTTGAAAGTAGCCAGCAGGATACCATAAACAGAACAGAGCAGCAGGAAGAAGGCAGTGAAGGGGGGTCATCAAGAGACAGAACAAGGCCAGCAAGAACTTGAGATTAGTTATGAGTCGGAAGTTAATCCCACACCAAAGAAAACAATGGGATCTCATTTTTTTGAAAAGAGAACCATAACAACAGTAGTCAAACCAAGGAAGAAGAGAAAGTTTGTTTCACCCTACATTGCTGGTAGTCTCTTAAAGAAAACCAATGAACAGATTCTTAAAGACTAGGCACAAAAAACACTCCCTAAGAAAAAGCAGGCCACTAAGAACCAAAAGGGCACATCTAAGGTAAAATGCTCAAAGACAGCTATACTAAAAACTGAATCTGTTAACTTAATTAATGAGTAGTGTGTTTATGTTTCCTTCGTAAGCTGGGGCAAGTGTGACTTTTGCCCTCACTGGACCCTTCTAAAATCATGCAGTGAGGTGAGGGTTGTGAGGAGGGGTGATGTATTCCATTGCCCCCATTGCCTCACCAATTAATTTTCACAACCATACATGAAATACTGTAAATATGTTAAGTTTGAAAGTTTTCCAATTGTTTTGAGTTAAATGTTCAACAAAAAGTTCGTTTTAGACATTTTTGACATTAAGTAAAGACTGTCTGTTCAACTTCGCCCAACATACACTATTTTCATTTAAAGCATACTTGGCTTCCAATACTTTGACAATTTTCTAATAAACGCGGTACCATATGAGGCATTCCAAATGAACTCAAAATCAACATGGAGTCGAAAATGTGTCAATGTAAACACGGAGGAAAGAGAAGTTAGCGATGGCATGCACTAATGTGGAGAGGAGATACTATGGCAAATAACTAAAACCGCAGTTTCAGGTGAGTTTCTTTTTGTATTCCGTTATGTCCGCTAAACATTAACTACCGCAGTACCTTAAAGGACAGGGCTATGTCCACCAGTCTTGGATTGTAGAAGGGAGCAGCAAATCTTCCCTTGCATATCTTAATCTACACGACTGCTCTGTTGGTTGGGTCCACTTATGCTGGAAATCTACTGACAACAATACCCGTGACGTCCTTCGTGCTCTTGTTAAGCTGAAAATCTTGACATGAGTATAGATCTTAGTGTAAACGAGCCAAATTTACCCCCACCCCTGAACCCCCTGATTTAACCAACATGTTGTCAGTCCAATAAGCTGTCTTTGTAAAACAGCTAGAGAGGAGTCACTTTATTTGCTCACTTTACTTCAAATGCTTTTTTCACTTCTGACCACACTGTTTTGAACGAGACAACTTTAATATGACTGTTTTGTCCATGTCACATGACCAACGTGTTATTAGGTAAAAACTACATGAGGGTCTGGATGGGGGGGGTCTGGTATTCACTATTCATTAAAAATTTAGCCCATTATTTATCTCATTAAAATTTTGGTTTATTCATTTAAATAAGACCAAAAATTCATTAACAGTAAAAACGGTGGCAAAGAAATCTGATTATTCACTATTCATTCATTTTTTCTTCAATTCATTAAAAAAAATAGGATTATTCATTAAATTTTAGGCCCTCAATATTCACTATTTTTTGACTCATTATTCACTATTCAATATAAAAATGGCCATTATTCACTAATCATTATACCCCATCCAGACCCTTCTACTTGTTATATTCAAAAATATGTCTCTGAAGCTAATATGCAAATCAACTTTGATCTTGGTAAGTCTCACATTGGCCTTATAAAGTATGGTCAAATGATCGTCCTAGGTTGATATTGGCCTAATATTAAGGTCATCTAAATTCTTGTGATTGAGTGTCAGATTAACGCCTAAGGTCCTTTTGTTTACCTATGTAAGGAACTTTAAGCACCTTCTCTGTAACCAGAGTTCAGAATTAAAAACAATTTGGCAGGAATGGTCACTCGGTGACCCTCTACAAAATAATTGAAAGAAAATTGATACGTCATAAAGATGGCCGCCAGTGGGCGTGGCTAAACGTGACTAAGGAAAACTTTAATATTTTTTCCTTGAAAACACTTATCAGAATTCTTAATAAGTTGGCGGAATTGGTCACCCACCAGCTACATGTAGGTGATCTTTTTCAAAAATTGCTAACAAAGCTTTGATCCGTCGAAAAACATGGCTGTGCTTACCTATATACGAAACTTTATGGCCGCCTGGGCGTGTGGCTTATTGAGACTTTGGAAAAACTGAGAAAAAAATCTATGCCTCTGAAACAACTCATCAGAATTCAAATAATTTGGCGGTATTGGTCACTGCGTGACCTACAAAGGTAGCTTAAACAAATTTGATCCATCAAAAACATGGCCACTATTGGGCGTGGTCAGTTTCCCTTATGTACCTGCATAAGAACATTTAACGTCTTCTCCTCTGAAACCAATTGTCAAAATTGCAAAGCATTTGGAAAAAATAGTCAAAAATAGATTAAATGCATTTGATCTGTCAAAAACATTACCGTCAGGGGACTCAGCTAAAATGATAGCAGATCACACAATTTCCAATAAATCACATGGCATCATGCATTTTTGTATGATTTTCAATAATTATAACATTGTTAAAATAAGTAAGAAAGAGGGCAAAGATCAGGAATCGATACAATCAACACCACGCCTGACCCAGAATACCAATGGGAAAGTCCCAACTTCACAATAAGACATCACAAACCATGACCACAACGCGCACGAAAGCATACCAAAAACAAGACAGAAATAACATAAATGATCCACAAAAGAAGCACGGCCTTGGAACGGTCGGTAAAAATATTTTACCGGAGGGCTTAAACCAGCTTCACAGAGCACCAACCTCACCCTCAGTTCAGATCTGGATCAAGACGCTTAGATGTTTGGTTTGCATGAAAGACCCTAAGTCTACAACACATTGAACTTTCTAACACCGTTAGTCTAGCTCCCAGACCTTGATGTTTTTGCCAATTTTACTTTACTTTTCATACAGTATTATTTGATCTCAATTAGCTGGTCTCATCTCTTCTCTTTTTCATCTTCACCTAGTCACAAATATTGCTATCATAGAGGAAAGAAGGAGAGTAAAGATATTTTTAATTTAAAATAAAATTATCATTTACTGAAAAGAATATGATATCAGGCTAGTGGCTAGTCTATAACACCGTTAGCGATTAAGAGTCACTCTTGTGTTCAATCCCTTGTTTCTATATATTTATATAATATGTACCTATTTTCACTTATAAAGTCTTCCAATGCCACCGCAAAACTGCGCCCGACCCCTATACATGTTTGTGGATTATAAAAATGATATCAGAGTATGCATATGAGTAAAAGGTCAAAATCAAATATTCTAAAAATCTATCTTATGAGCCGCAACACAAACGTGTTTCTACATTTTTTGATGGAGGGTCATAATAATTAGCAGAGTGATAGAAACCCTTAACTTAATTGAGGAATATGTTAAACCCTAAAGAAATGCATTTACAGGAGAAATCCAGCTCAGTAAGAGATATAAGCTCATGATATTTTACAATGATAATGTTATTATGTTGCTTTGCTTTTTTCCTGCACCCAAAGACATTCTCAATACAATTGGGATGTTATGCTTATCTGCAAATCCTGATCACAAATAAATGGTTGCGAATATGAAACTGGAACGACATATCAATTTCAATTTCTGGAAAGAATATACACAATTAAGACGTTCTCTGCTTTTAAACCATAATAAGCCTCCAATGTGAACTAAAACTTTAAAGTACAAAAACTTGTTAAAATGATTACAGTCATATAACAACATGATTTTCCAGGGGTGGGGGCATTCCACGCTTGACCCTCCCGTGTCATAAACTTAAAAAGCATTTTCTAACTTCTTTCGCAGAAGTCAAAGGTTGATTATAAATTCTTCTGTAACAGTGCAAATAAGAACCTGTATCGTATGGTGATTTAGCTTATACATTCAACAAGTATAGTGAGAAAGCCTTCATTCAGCTCTCGATCCACAGAGGTAAGTGGGTGTTATAATAGAATAGGACGATAATATGGCAACTGTCTGCATGTCTAGTTATAAACCCGTTCGAGGTGTACAGAAACAAAAAAACCTGCTCCTTAGTTTCAAGGCGGTTGGTCAGGCCTTACACTAAATAATTACTTTGCCTAAAACTTTAATTGTTTTTGTGTCTGTTGCGATTCTTTGGCTAGGTCATATAGCTGAAGTGGTGGTCACTTAAGCTCTGACTGTCTATCAGCCATGAGCTCTTTTCTTTGTTTCATTGCAGCTGCCACGTCTGAGAGTGATATAATGCCATATATCATAAACAAAACAGTGAAATAAAATGTATAGTCCAAAAGTTGTATTTTCACATGTGACATTTAAAATATAACCTTTTATTACGGGTGACCATTGACTTCTCTGGGCACACTTCAGACTTTTGAAACAGTTAAAACGCTGTTTCAAATGCCTATATTCCATTTGTTCTCATTTGTACATGTGTCTTCGTAGATTCCATGTGTTCTTGTCTTTAAGCATGTCTTCTCAGAATACATGTGTTCTTGCTTGTATACGAGTATATGTCTTCGATTATATGTGTTATTGTTTGCATTATGTGTCTTCTAAGATTACACTGTCTTGTTCGTGTTGGTACATCTGTCGTTATAGATAATATGCGTTACTGTGTTAGACTCCATTTGTTCTTGTTTTATCTGTATCTTCCTAGAGTTTGTGTGATATTTTTAAATAAGTGTCTTCTTAGATTCCATGTGTTCTTGTTTGTATATCTGTCTTCTTAGATAACATGTGTTCTTGTTTATATAAGTATATTCCTAGATTACATGTGTTTCTGTTCGTATATGTGTCTTCTTAGGTTCAAAATGTCTCCTTGGATGACATGTGTCCTTGCTTGAATATGTGTCTCCCTAGATTACACGTGTTCTTGTTTGTATTTGTGTCTTTTTAGATTCCATGTGGCCTTGTTTTTTAAGGTGTCTCTTTGGATGACATGTGTTCTTGTTTGTACAAGGGTCTTTCTAGCTTGTATGTGTTTTTGTTTGTATCTGTGTCTTCTAAGATTCTATGTGGCCTTGTTAGTATTTGTGTCTTTTTAGATTCAACGTGCTCTTGTTTGTAAAGGTGTCTCCTTGAATGACATGTTTTCTTGTTTGTATATGGGTCCTCCTAGATAATATGTGCTCTAGTTTGTATTTGCGTCTTCTAATATTAAATGTGTTCTTGTTTGCATAAGTATCTAGTTTGATTTGCATAATTATCTTCCTTGATTACATGTGTTCTTGTTTGTATATGTGTTTTCTTAGATTACACGTGCTCTTGCTTGCATAAGTTTCTTCCTTGATGTGTTCTTGTTCCTAGATTGCGTGTGCTCTTGTTTGCATAAGTGTCTCTTAGGTAACAAGTGTTCTTGTTTGCATAAGTTTCATCCTTGATTACATGTGTTTTTGTTTGAAAATGTGTCTTCTTAGATTACATGTGTTCTTGTTCCTAGATTACGTGTGCTCTTGTTTGCATAAGCGTCTTCTTAGGTAATATGTGTTCTTGTTTGTATCTGTGTCTTCCTTTATTACATGTGTTATTGTTTGTATGCATACCTTCTTAGATTACATGTGTTCTTGCTTGTATATGTGTCTTCTTAGATTATATGTGTTATTTTTTTTATATGTGTCTTTTTAGATTATATGTATTATTGTTTGTATATGTGTCTTTTTAGATTATATTGTTTATACACGTCTCTTCTTCTGGTATCATGTGTGGGTTTGTGATATATGGGCAATTGCATGAGATTTCAGTATTTATCATATCGGCGAGTAGTGAATACATATACACAGACTCGCCAGAGCTGTCTTTGTTCTCCTATTATATACTCGAATGATGGATGTATTTGAAACTCTGACCAAATTGTAGACCTCTAGCTTTGCTGGATACATCAGTATGGGCATTTATTAGAGGCATTTGCGCGAAAGTAACAAAATCACGTGTCCTGGCTTATCATATCATGCCATAAACTTATCCAGAGAAGTCCGGACCCTCCTGGAAAATCACAACTAAGTGGCTTAAGGTTTCCTTAGAATATTGGTTCAACCCCCCTCAAGAAGCACCCTTGTCCATATGACCCTCTTTGTAATACTTGATGATTTAAAAAAAAAGCGTTGTCAGATTCCCTCACACTGACGAAATTTTCTAGATCTGTCCGTGCATGCCCTGGTCATACATACTGTTATGAGGGATTACGGGGAATTATTGTAGTTTCAAAGATGCATAGTAATAAGGCAATTCTATTTTTGTTATCAATAGGTAAAGCATGACTATTCACTGCCACGCGCATATGCAGTAATCTGTGGTAGGTTCAATATAACTGTAAACTTAGACTACCTGCACGCCCAAAATCAAGGTAAACTCGCCAGTGTTTGTTTACAACGATTCTCATCTATCTTTGAAAGTACTATAATGGATGTGCGTGTAGATGACAAACATATTCATTCTTCAAACAAGTAATAGTTATACCATGTCGTGTCCGCCTGGACGTGGAGATAATCCACTAGCTGTAGCGGACATGGTATAACTATTTTATACCACCTACATCAATGTAGACCATGCTTATCACGAGGTATTTTATGCTAAAGTTGGTAAGGTTGATATAAACAAACATACCGGTTCTTTTGAGCACGCAAAACATATGTTAAAACTGATGGGTAAGAAAATGTTTACATTTTTACACTGAAAATGTTTGTACAGGTCCATTACAAAAGTTATTTCACTATGCAATGTTTCAAAAGTTTTTTCACATTTTGATTATACATTAATGGTCTATGTTTTACCATGCATGTAATTAAATTCTCATGCCATTTTCTTTCTATAAATCATATCAACGTATAATCAGACAATAGTTGTATATAAATATCAGATACATTTCAATGAAAAGCACAACAACGTTACTTTAAATACATTCCAATGAAAACACAACAACATTGTACGCCTACATCATAAAGTCAGTATTTCGTTGCATCTCCGTTTGCTTCAATTCTCCTTGGCAATGAATTGTAAAGTTCTTCCAGGACGTTAAGTGCTACACTATACCACGCTTAACATACTCACTTCCACATCTTTTCTACATGTCATTTGTTTACCAATCTCTATCTTCATTATATTCCAAACGTTTTCTATGAGATTCATGTCTTCCGGCAAATTCCCTGGTCACTCCTTTACAGTCTAGGAATATTCTAGTACTCTTAGAGTTAAGGCATGGTGCGAGATCATGCATAAAATATAAATCCCTTCTGTAGGAACACAACACATTCACATGTCATTACATTAACATGAATAATATCACTCTGGTATTTGCACTATCCATGTTACCATTCACATTTCTCTGAAGAGACTGGCTTCTGTTGCTAATGACTCCTCAGATTTGCACACTTGCTGGCAATTTTACAGAAGTCTGAATTAACTTAGCTTGATATTTTACATTCTGTTTGCGCCAAACACGACAATGGCATCGATTGTTATGACTGTGAAATACAGACTAATGTGAATGTGTTATGTGCTAACCGAATGGATATATCTTTATGCATGATCTTGCCTCATGATGTAACTCTAAAAGAACTAGAACATGCCTAGAAAGTAACAAAATAATCGTTCGGAAATGGCCAGGATATTCGCCAGAATTGAATTCCCATAGAAAACGTTTGGAAGATAGTGAAGAAAGATATTGATAACAAACTGCTGTGTTTAAAAGCAGATATGTGGAAGCGAGTATGTGAAGCGTGGTAAAGTGTCGCACTGAACTTCCTGAAAGAACTTAACAATTCAATGCCAAGCAGAATTGCAGATCTTATTAAGCAAATGGAGGTGCAACGAATACTGACTTTATGATGTTGGCGTACAGGTATATAGTTGTGTTTTAAATGGAATGTATTTAAGCATGCTATTGTGTTTTCATTGGAATGCATTTAATATTCATATACAAATGTTGTCTGATTGTAATTTGATATGATTTATAGAAACAAAATTGCATGATAATTTAATTACATGTATGGTAAAACTTAGACCACATATGTATTTAAAAAATGTGAAAAAACTTTTGAAATATTGCGTAGTGAAATAACTTTTTTAATGGACCTGTATATCTAAACCTGTGACATGGGTATGTCATGATCTGTGAATATCGTTCTGGAATGGGTAGCTATACGTACATGTACCAGATAGTATAATTACTGGTGTGTAATGCTGTACCAGGTTGTTAAAAACGTAGTATGTATTGTACAACAGCGCGAGAGCTGTGTTTACGAGTTCAACTATATTTATACACTTGGATGACTCTATTTCATAAAGGACATCGAGCAGTCTTAATGAAGAATTGTCCATAAAAATGGCTAGATAAAAGTTTCAAAGGAAATGATATTTTTTTTATGTGAAAAGGCTATTTGGTAAAACCCTTGAATTATCTGCAAAAAGATTTTTCACATTGGACAAGTACTGATTAAAAATATTGGTTGAAAACTCTGTACCTGCTATTAAACATATATGAAAAAGAAAGAGATTTTGGGGGTGCTTTCCCCCCGTTGATCAAGCTAATCAATTTGTATACAGTTGTAGTTTTATATTACACACATCATATAAAAATGGCATGCTTGATTAAAGGGGGGAAGGCTGGCAAAATGCTCAAAACAAATTATTATAAAAGCTCGTTAGTCACCAATTTTGCACGAACCTATAATTACCCATTTACATTGGCAGGTATACAGTATGTAATTATGATACACCTCAGTGAACAGGTCAGGCTGGATGAAATATAACCAGAACTGAGTCGAGTTTAAGGATGTGAGCGTTCTTGGGCGCTCGTTGTGCTGATGCCAGGTTTTACAATTTACAAAGAAAGATAGGTGCCAGAACAAAAAGCGCCCTCGAACGATCGCATTGTTGAACTCGCCTCAGGTATAATATGTGTGTAAGATATTTACAGGTAATAGTCAAAGTGATGGACAACATACTTATTTACCAAAACAATGAAAAATTCTAGACCTAGATTATATGCAAACGCAGCACTTTTGTCTCAAGTTTTATGCTGCAAACATTATATTTCTATATATTTAGATGAATAACTGACAAAACTTTGTCTTTTTGCAAAGGAAAAAATGGTCACAAAAATACCCCACCCCCTAAACCCTATGGTCCTGGAATTAATATGCAATAGTATCCAAATATATTTATTTCGCTAGGTGCACTGAATGAACGGGTTTATTTAAAGCATAAAAGTACATCTGTCATTTATACGACATTCTAGCCACAGACTCTCGAAATTTGGGCGGATTCAATAGTAGACTGTTTGAGGTCCAAAATAATAGACTAAGTAAGTCTGTGTATATTTTGTTCAACACATTTTTAAATTATCCCCATTCCAATGCCACTGTTATAAAAATGGTTGAAAACGTGTTGAGAATATTGAAGAAATAAGAGCGTACATAAAAGTCTGTGCAAAGCTCCGTCATTCCGTAAAGAAGATTTTTACTGAATTGGGGGAAGTTTATGGGTTCCATAACGTATCTCATGAAACAGTTTGTAGGTGGAGAACGATATTCTACGCTGACACAGAGTCTGTTAAAGATGCTGCAAAATCAGGACGACCTGTAACTGCAACAGACAAGAACAATGTCTCAAAAGTAAGGGAAACCATTGAAAGTGATGGCAGATACACTGTTCGCGATATTGCCAATGCTGTTGGCGTATCACTAGTGAGAGTGCATTTTATTCAGACGCGTATTTTGAAAGTACAAAAGCCTTCTATCAGATGGATACCCCAACTATTGACAGATGAGCATAAAAGGGTATGCGTACAAACGGCCAAATGTTTCCAAAGATCACCCAAAGGCAATTACCAAACGTTGTCACCAGAGACGAGACATGGATGCACTATTATGAGCCAGATAGAAATAAAGGAAACAATATAAGGATAACCAAACACGGTAGACGACATGTAGCTGCCAAAAGGACAGTGAGCCAAAAGAAGGTCCTCTATGCTATATTCTTCTCATGTGTCGGTATAGTCATACAAGTTACAGTGCCAAAAGGCAAAAGTGTCACTGGGTGATATTACCGCTATGTTGTAAAAGCTCAAAACTATTACCAAAAGATGTCTAGTGATGACATTCTTTGTCTATTGCATGATAATGCCCCAGCACATACGTTTGAAATTGTAAAATCAATGTCTTATTTTAGAGAAGGTAACCGTCTTGCCACACTCGCCGTACTGTCCAGATCCAGCCCCCTGCCACTTTTAGATTTTCCTAAATTATTAAAGTTCTTATCTGGTCAACGAGATACAGCTCCAGACAAGCGCTTGGCCCAACGGGGGGTATACCCAAATCATCCTACCAAGTGGATTCACAGGCTGAAGTTATGTAAATCAAACCTGGTAGAATACTTTGCAGGCAAATGAAGTTAATTTGAATTTTGACACAATACTCATTACATATTTAATATTCTAACACACCTCGCCTATAGAGCCAACTGTAACAAACTGTGATATATCGGACAATAATTCACTGCTAAAGTGTGTGATTGCTGACGTCACTGTAAATGACGTCATTCATGGCGTTAGACGGTGTTACGTCGTTTTACCTCTTGAAAGAATTTACAATTACATGTAAACGTTTGCGACGCAGTCTAAGTATTGGCGGGAGTTCTTCAGTGCAATGGCGGAATGTTGGAAGAAGCTGAAGACTTCGAATGTGTTTTTGTCGTTTATTGTGTGTTAGAATCGAAATAGATCAGCTCCAGTGCGTGAATTGTTGAGTAATAATTCACTGTTTGTCGGTCAGTTGTACGAAGATAAATCACTCGCGCTGCCCGCTCGTGATTTGATCTTCTTTACAACTGACCTCCAAACAGTGAATTATTACTCAACAATTCACTGCTGGAGCTGATCTATTTCTTAAACATTCGTAGACAAACAAATTGTTTTATATGAGTGTTCAAAAGTTCATTACTTTTATAACTTAACTTCAGCTGTATTGAGTGAACAATGTTAATATCTATATCCTATATTTTAAATGCTTGGTTTTAGAGAATCAATGTAGAACCACTCTAAGGCTCTGTATGGAGACAACAGCTTACAGAAATAATATCCTTGTGAATAGGTAACCTTTCTCTTACGATCAAATGATGGTATCAACCTTTCAAAGCCACTTTCTGGCTTAGGTAGGATGACGTAAGCATATGACGTGACATCTAATTTACCATGGGAACCGTATTCTAGTTTCAGAGTTGACGTCATCCATTCTGTAGTAAAAGGCACCTGAATGTCTGGGTGAAATGTTATTGGGGGAGATCCATGAGACTTGTATCTTTGCTGAGCACGCACAGAAGCTAACTTGATCACAGTTTCATATGTCAGCTGTAAAGATATATAAGATACATTTATACAGTTGTGTACTTGAAAAACAGAATTACGAGGATAGGATCAAAAGTAATGCAACCTGCTAATTTTCACCACTACTGCAAGCGGAATGACAGGATCCACGTCTTGTATGTGTTCTCCATTCTCACACCTTTCATTCGATGTATCAACTACACATGTAGACACAATACATCGCGTGAAAATCACTTTTGCACAAACCATAGGCGGTTAGGCAATATGGTTGGGAGAAGCGTTGAAAATTCAAACAAAATCAGGACTGACATTCATAATTGCGCTTTACTCAGCAGAAGTTCAACGGACATTTATGCTGACATATGCACTGTTTATAGTAGTAATTCAATGTTCTTTTCCACAGTTAGTAGATGGGTTAGGCATTGAAGTGCGGAAGTGGAGCCTGTTACAAGTGCTCCTAAATCTGTTAGATCTAAATCTGCAAGTAGCCCAAAGATTGTTTAAAAATATTTCAGTAAAATCAGACGCAAGATATACTTTTCAGCAGATTGCGGACATGGTTGAAATTCGTAAAGCATCTACTTTGTGCTTTTGGTGAAATATTTTGAAGCTGAAGAAGGAAACCACAAGGTGGGTCCCACATTTGCTCCATGAGGAGCAAACAGGCGTGCCTGTTAGGACAGCGCGCAAACTGTTGAAACGGTTTCAAGATATGATCAGAAAAAACTTATGAATGTAATAATAGGTGATGAGTCTTGGATACATTATTTCAAACCGATCAAAAATAAGTAATCGAGTATGGCTCACCAAAAATGCAGGAAGGCATTGTATTGCGAAAAATGTTATGTATATACCATATGTTTAACTACTAAAAGACTAGCAATCCAGGTCCTTATACCTAAAGGCTAGTCAATGAATGCAAGGTTTTACAAGAAAAAAGTCCTAAGAAAGCTTGTCAAATTCTACCAAACATCAATCGAAGACGGGTATCTGTGGTATTTATTTGTTACATGACAACGCCTTAAGTCAAAAGGCGGGAAGTATGACATCATTTTTGAAAGAACAGGGTGACTATTTTATAGAACATCCACCATATTCTCCTGATAAAGGTCCCTGTGCCTGTTTTTCTCTTCCCTCGTCTCAAGAAAAATCTTGCGGGTAAAAATATACCTCCCACCAAAAGTTAGGTGCTGCAACATTTAAACTCCTTAGAGGTGTAACCGAAAAAGACTATGAGAAAGCCTCCAAGGATTTGATTAAAAGATTGAAACTTTGTACATTTGTGAAAGAAGAGTACATTGAAGGTTTGAAAAAAAAAGCAATTCCACCTTTAGTTGTCATTTAACAGCATTGGTTGCATTACTTTTGATCCCATCCTCGTACATGGAACGGGAATAGAGGCCAATAGGAACCTCCATTGTCGTGTCATAAAAAGCTTTACTATAGCATTATTTTAACATGATAAGATCATTCTCATTTCTGGTAAATAGTGCCATCTTGGTCGATCACAAATAATTAATATCTTCTTGATATACTGTAAAGAGGCAATTTGGCAAACAGTGAAGATCATGATGAAATGCTGCATTACCTCAGGATCTTCACTGTTTGTCAAGTTAAAACAATCTTTGGGGACAGAAATACTCTTTTTATAGAAATTCGACTTGTAACCCATTTACATTCTGATTTTTCTTATGATAATCAATTGGTATCAGCTTTCTGAAAATTGATAGAGGTCTTTAGTCGGATTCTGATAGTTTGATGGAGAGAGAGATTTTATCCGATTCTGATAATTGATAGTGTTTTTTTCCTTCGATTCTGCTAAACAATAGTTCTTTTTTTGTTCTTTTCTGATAATCGATTGTGATTTTGTCCCATTCTGACAATCAATGGTGATTTTTAGTCCAATTCTGATAATCGATTGTGATATTTTTGTCAGATACTCAACATTACTTGCAAACACATGCCATTCTATGACTATACTTGTCACTGAAAGTAACCCGTATAAGTCTAGCGTCCTTTTTGAGAGGCATATGCAAACAGTGCAGACACAGATAGACACATAGTGTGGTGTCTGATCAGAATATTTACTGTTTCTAACAGAATGTTCAATTGGAATTTGAATAAAAAAAAATACAACCCTTCAACTCTTAAATATTGGAAATGGGCTGGTTCTACGATAAGGGTGGAATGTCAAAAGATCAATTTGGCCCTCGAAGCCTTTTCAAAGTCTAATGTGACACACATTTTGGTATAACCGTTTGCTATGTAATTTGTGTGCCTTTCTTGAAAGTTTCGTACATGTTTCCCAAGTTAAATCAAGCAAAAATCCAAAATATAATATTGACATTTAATTCGTTGTATCCTTGATTTACATAATGCGTGTTTTTTAATATTTCATTTCTTACTTGTAGTTAACTTTTATATCATTTGATGTTAATTGTTTTTAATTAAGAAGACATTTATTCACTGATGCTCTTCAAATGCATGGCGTAGATTGTGCCTTTGGAACAATACCAAAATATCAGGCCCCAGGTAAGAACATTTTTTTTTTCATGCACAACTCAACTAAACATGATTTCAGCTGCTCGTTAAAACTATAGTGCTGAAGAAAAAAACAATTCTCGATCATCAAAACTCTAATAAATTGCATTTATCTTGCTTATAAATGTCAAAATGCAACACTTTTTGGTAGTTTTACATTTATAAGCAAGATATATGTAAACACTCTGTTGAGTTGAGCATGAAAAAGTTTTATTACTCCAGACAAAGGCTCTTACGAACAATATGAATTGTATGTCCATACCTGGTTCACCTGTTGGCAGGTGTTATTTGAGCTGTCGGCTGTAACATTTGGTAACAGTATCACCAAATCCTGCTTCGTCATCATTTTGCTCTGAATTTCAGTAGGAGTCTGTGGATTTTCAGAGACATCTTCAGGATTAAAAGGCATTGAAACGTGTGAGAAGGTTTGTATTTGTGCATGATTGATACCATCCAGTTTAGCACTGGGCTCATTGAAGACTATCTCTTCCTCGGATTTGTGTGTATCTTCTACCTGTCAATTAAAGTTTATCTTGATGTTGTTTCGATGTTGTGCTCATTCGATATAAACAAGGTGGATAACAAATAAGTATACTTCACACTCGGTAAGAGTTTAGTTACGAAACATATTTACTGTTAGAAATATGAAAGAAATACATGATGTTGGCAAAACAACTAAATAAAGCAGCACAACGTGACAAACTACGTCATTTCCCCATTTGACTTCAGTACCAAAATGTATCAGAGCATACTAGCACAATATATTCTGATAGTTAAGAAATTTCAATAAGATATCTGTATGGCAGTTAATGTCATTTCTAGCCTGGCAGTCGTCTCATTAAAATCTCTGCTCCTGATATAAATTTCAACCTTGTTTTACTTTAAGAATAATAAAAAGGGCAATATTATCACCAGAAAGACGTTGTCCCAAGGCTGCATCCCAACACACTACGTTATCTTTTATTTCATTGACAGTACGTGCCCTTACATGCTTAACGAACCTTTTTGGCATATTTACTTGGTATCATTTGCCTTTGAATAAGTTTTTGTTACACTGCATTTTACTGTTACCAAATCTTCTCCCTAGATTCTGTTTTGTTAAAACACATTTTTAGCTCGCGTGGAGGCTTTCTAACTTATACAATGTATCATCACAGAGGAACAATCTAACATTGCCATTTTATTTATTTATCGCAATCCTGTAATAATATAGTTGTGAAAATGTCAGTAAAGAAATAGAATAATTTAAAAAAAAGTTTTGCAATAAATACAATGGTCAAAATTGTCTTTTCGCTGTTATCCGTTACATCTAAAAGTAAGTAAGGGTGCAAAGATCAGGAATCGCTACAATCAAGTACCACACCTGACACAGGATACCAATGGGAAAGTGACAAACTCACAGTTAGAAACCACAAACGAGAGCCTTTTTGTGGGACATGATCAGACATAGGCAAACAACGCAGACCCAGATCAGACGCCGTATAAAGCGGCGTCTGATCAATGTATCCATTGTATGCATACAGAATGGGTTAAACCTATGTATACAGTTTCATCTATTTTTCGACGTCATAAGTATTTGTTAGACGAAACTTGACCACAACACCTCCCCCTCCTGGATGCAACAACCCTACAAATATGTACAATGCTGAGACAGTGGCTTAAAAAAGTACATACCTTGGTGTGTTGTGCAAGTTTAGTACCAATAATTATTTTTTGTGCACGAATCGTCGTATCATTGGGATTTCCACTCATCATGTCCCAAGACTTTACTGCTGACAACAGCTGCAAAATAAAATGATACAGGTACTATTGATTATTCACAATCAAAAGGGATATCCTTACAGGGCTTACTTGGAAAATATTCAAATCTGAAAAGACGCCAATCCATTTTAACTATTGTCTTGCCAGTTGTCATCTCGTTATAACCTATGGACACTGTTGATCCAAACCGTTTGTCATTTTCAACCAGAAAATGACGACGACCTCAACAAATCCGTAAAGCTCTTGATGTTTTAGTCAAAGATTTCTGATCGCTAAAAGTTTTGTTGATGTTCCTAGGATTTTATAAGGCGACCAGGGCTTAGTAACTACTTTCTTTTTTTACGCTGATGACTCTGCAATCTTGACAAAAATGTTTTGAACAATGAAACTATGTATGTTACAGAGAGAACTTAAAGTAGTAATTGAATGGTTGATTGAAATAAATATTTCATAACGTTTAAGCTAAATATAAGGTGCAGTACTTGGTCTTCAGTTTTGGTTAGTGTAGTTCTTTTGCGTTGAGTTCTTATTTTGTGGTGTAGTTTATAATGTTCTGTCTAATTTTGCAATCATCGTGCTGAGGAAGAGGGAGCTGGTTGCTTTACCTTAAGTGTCTTCTTGCTGTCGTGTGTCTGTCTGTGTTCTTCGTCTCTTGTTCACGATACCATGGGTTGGTATACAGTATTTGATTATGGCGTTTATAAGTAATACATACTTGCTTTTTGGACCAATTTCTTTTTTTTTGGGTAATATGGGGACTTCAATCACTCAAAGGGTAAATGCTAGACTGGACTATAAGGTTCTGGCAAAACAGAATGCCTCTTAATCATGTGTTATGGTGCTTGAGAGCGTTTTATCGTTTAAATATGATTTGACTGTATACAATCAGAATAGAGATATTTGAAAAAAAACAGCATTTTATCACCTCAATTCCATGACAAAATAGTCTGATTTTTAGATTTTATTTAGTTTTTGAAGTAGGCTTATTTATGTGATGTGCGTTTCATGGGAGAGTATTCTAGTGTAAGCAAGGCTTTTGTTAATAGCATTCTGGTTGTCTAGCTCGAACCGGATAAGGTTGAATATGGTTCATCAATGAAAGGGAAATACCCACACACAAAAAAAACCCAAACAAAAAACTGCACAAAAACATTGCTTTAAAAGTAGTATTGCAAAAACGACAGAAATACTTTAAATTTATTATTTGGACTATGTGTATTGCTTGGAGCGTGAAGTTTAAACCTCATTGATATTATAATGCAACCCAATGCAAGTAATTTGACCCATATAAGCCCAGCATTCTTTTTTGTGGGACATAGGCAAACAGTGCAGACTCAGATCAGACGCCGCAGAACGCGGGTCTGATCAGGGTCTCCACTGTTTGCTTACAGAATGCTCTATTAAAATTTGAATAAAATGCAAAATACCACCCAACAACCCTTAAAACGGAAATGGACTGATCCAATTGATAATAGTGGAAAGTTCCATTCGGCTTAAATGGGTTAATACAAATATTGTAAACATAAAAAATGAATGCCAAGTCTGAAATGGCAACCTTATTATATTGATGTACTTATCAAAACATTATTGAGTTGTGGTCCGAAATATAACTTGGCACTTTTGGAATGATAAGCCCAACATCATTTGACGTCACTGCCAAAGCTGTTTAAACCTTAAAAAGGACAGTTTAGGCAACCGGTGAATGCTCAGCCGAGTCATGCGCAGTATAGTCAAAACAGTCCCTGCTCACTTACACAAAAATACAAAGCAACAAGTCTCACTCGATATTTCAGCATGCAAGATTAAAAAATACGATAAGCTGATGGCACTATGTATCCATGCGTGTTATGCCATATATAGATACTGTACAAGTTGTAATGAAACGTGTGTCAAATATACAATTACTGTAGGCACGCGAACATTTCAAAAGGCTAAAACAACATAACATTGGCATTTTAATAGGCCAAATATATTATAGAATGCACATGGACCATGTGATGGAAGAATGGTACTTAACGTAGATGTGAAAATACAAATCAGTACGGTGACATTTGTATCCTTCTTTATTTTTTTAAAACAGAATATTGGTTACATTTGTGATTTAGGTGATGAGCAGATGGTTAACGTCCCAGTCAATAGTTTTTCAGCCATGTCGGAACGTTTTCCTGGGTCGAACCAGTATTAAAGTGTTTTACTCAAGGACAGTATAATGCCCCCGGTGAGTCCCGAACCAGCAGGGACACTTGATATCCAGTCTATCACTGAGCCACTACGCGCACTCGCTTGTACTAGAGTGTTGTCAAAAGATGTTACATTGAGTGATTATGCTACAGCTACTGCTATAAGTCTTCCTGTCACCTGTTTTATTTAAGTTTTTTTTATATATCATCTCTACATGCTACGACAGTACTATGTCATTTAGGAAACCAGGAAAAAATACAAACGTGCAAGTACCAGATAAATAGAGGATCTTACATGAGTGCTCATGTTTTATTGAATTTATTAAACGAGTTGGGGAAAAGAGATGAAATGCGAGGCTTGTCGAGCATTTTATCTCTTTTTCGCAACGAGTTTGATAAATTCAAAAATACAAGAGCACGAATGTTAGATTCTATTTATCATATGACAAATACTCTGAAATCTCATTTCTGGCGTAAAAACGATAATGTTTTGTCATTTTGTGCGCAACGTCGCTACGGACGTCATAACGTGTCCCGTAAATCTATAAACCACTAGCGGTTTATCGATTTTATTGCATGGCGTTATTTCACTCCCAGACGCGACGTCATATGACAAGCAAATATATAGGTAGATACTGAAATCAAGTTTGGTGATATAAATGTAGCATTCATTTTAATATGCTGTGACATGGTTGGCAGCTAGACATGTTTCAAAGGACATGGTACTTTGTTTTTTGCAGCATACGGGCAACTCCAATGTGATCCAACAACATGCATTTTCAATGAGTGGGATTTTTCGCCATAAACTTTTTTCTTCTTCAAATTTTCTCTTATTTCTATTGTTTCAGTGAAAATTATATAGAAATACGCCAGAGTTTCAATGTAGTCAATGTGTCGCACGACGTCGCGGTTTAGGACTGATGTAACGCCATAAATAGCGACATTTATGACACTTTTATGCCGTAATATGAGGTTTCTGTAACCTTACATGAATTGCTAAATTGGCACTGTATCTCTTTAGGGTAGGCCTTTGGACATCCTCGGTAACCCAGGTGTAAAGCAATCCGTTTCACAATGTACTGAAACGGACTGCTTCACCTGAGTTATAAATAGACTTTTTGCTTACTGTAAAGGCGGCAACTTTAATACTCATATCTGGGCGTGGTTCGGCTATTTCATCTGCCAATTTATAATTTGGTAAATAGTTAATCAGCTTTTTGGGCCGTGCAAACGTGTGTGCAATTAATGAAAATCGTAACTGTATACACACTGAACTCACATTTATCAACCCTTAAAGCGCATAATCAAAAATGTATGTTTTTGTCGTCCACTAAAATATTTGAAACCGCATAGACAAACAGTTGGACCCAGATCAGACTGCTCCTGTAGGGGCAGTCTGATCTGGGTCCACATATGCTTATGTTAATGAGACATTTTCAGATGCAGTTATTTTGGTGGCGTTTTAAGGACTAAATAATGTGTTTTGCGTCTATACTGAGGTAATGGCGCAAGATGATACAGTTACTTTTGAATAAAGCCACGCCTCATTTTCAGCTTGGCTGAACAGTCCTACTTATGCATCCATAAGGTGCCGCCTTTACAGTACCCCAAAAGTCATACAATACCATTGTAAAACGGAATGCTTTACACCTGGGCTACGGAGGATGCCATTTGGATAATCAGGGTATAACCTGTGTTATCATTTTTGTGTCGTCGAATGATTTGTTGAGGGCCACCTCGGCTTCTGTAACCTGCGTTGTTGGTTGTTGTAGAGACATCACCAGAAACGCACCCACGTGACCGGCTATTATTGTGTGGGCGGAGTCATAGGACATCTCCGCCTCCAAGTCATGTGATTTGACATTTGGAGGCATGGTTCCTGAGGCGAAGTGGCCGTGATTAATACCCTCCATCACAATGACGGGGGTATGGTACATCGTTTTGTGTCCCACTGTCTTCATGTCGTCCACCAGTTCCCTGAAAACATTTGAGTCAGTATGCAGCATAAGGTACCAGTCGGCATGTTCGTACAGCGGAGATTCAAATCAGTCTGCACATTACCACAATCTGACCAGAGTCTTAGTGTTCCGCATAACGAATTGTTGGACTCGTGGAAACACAAAGAACAGTTCTATGGCAAAATTAAAAAAAATATATTTTGGTAATCATGTTTTGGTAAAAAAACAACAACAAACAAACAGCATATGAAGATTTAAAGTTTGTTTTATCGAATGGGTAAAATCATTTTAGCCGATAGGCTAAATGTGTTTCGCCTCTGAAAACATTGTTAATAATAATAATAATAATAATAATAATTTTATTCTTAATGTGGTGCTGTTATCACGGGTGCTTGAATTTATGAATATTTGCTACTTTGTCTGATGCTTAGGGGCCTTCTCTTCAAATCCATCCAGAATTTTCGAGAAAATAAAAGACAGGGGCCACGGCTTAAAGTCTCATCCGACAGACTGGTGGAGCCTGGAGTCGCAGGTTCGATTTCCGGCTTCACCAGTCTGTCGGATGAGATTTTAAGCCGTGGCCCCGTCTCCATATGACCTCAGCTGTTGGTGGGATGTTAAACACAAACACAACAACAACTGACATTTTAGCAATTTACATTTTCCAATTTACTCTGAAAATGGCTAATTTTGGGGGTAAGCATACATTTGCTTCGATTGTCAAAATTTGACTTATTATTACGCTTTTCAACACTGTGTGCTTGATTGGAGAGATGGAGTCATACATAAATATAGTTTACTGTGACTGTTATCTTTTGAGTAGCATATAAAATTCAAGCAGTGATTCTTATGTTTTCTCATTTTTCTGTTTGCAGATAGTGATGCGTCATAGCTGACATGTCAATCTTCGAAGTATATGACATACGCAGACAATGCTGTTGTAGTGACATACAATGTACCGCGAATAGGCCACTTTTTTCTCCATCTCTATTGAAAGTAAGGCCAGAATTTTTATATTAATTGATTAACGAACCCTCCTACTGTAATTTTCCGGAAAGTAGGAAAAAAATAAAATTTAATTTCTATTTTTTTTTTTTATTTTATCCGCCGACTCTAAATATTATTTGTTTTGTTGAAAAAAAAATAAAATATTTTTGAGGTTCTGTCAGTATTTTTTAGAGCGACACTGTTAAAAGTAATTGTTCTGTCCATATTTTTTGGAAAATGATTAAAATATTTAAAGATTTAATACAGACTGTTGGTTTACCATACTAGTTTTACTGTTTTTCTGGATATATAAAAAATAAATAAAAAAAGCTCTGAAAATGGAAAAAACAGCTCTGAAAATGACCAGTTAACTGGTCATTTTCAGAGCTTTTTTATTTATTTTTTTCGTCTCCCCGACCCTTCATCTGAAAAAAATTCCCGTAAATCAACTAATAAAAAAATCTGGCCTAAACATTTCTGATAATGTTGCCATACAATGATCTGGTGTTGGGCAGGAATATGAAAAAAACAACAACAAAAAAACACGACAAAACATCTCAATTTATCAGTAATAACCTTCGCCACGTCACCAGAAAAGCGCGTTCGAAGGAACCCAGACCAGCTAACCGTGAGATTTCGATGAAGCGAAACAAAACATCACAGGTACTGACCAGACTGTATGGCTGCTTATTGATCTGCACATTTGTTGGTCGCATATTGCAGAAGCAAATCTTATGACGAGCTTCGGCTGCGAATCACTGACCTATGTGGGGAACACATAACAAATATGGATCTAGAGCTCTCGAATAATTATAGCAACTTTCTGGTTGATAATTGTAATGCTGTAGCCATTTGCACATTAATATTTATGAGGTAGAATAAGTCTGCTATATAAGATCTTTCATCTTGTCCAAATATGGTCTGATAGTATTTTCATATAGGACACAAAGCTTGAGGCATTAGGCCATTTTCCATAAAGACTAAAATTCTTTTGCTTTTATCCAGCTTTCTTCACTGCAAAATAGGCATAAGTTAACATCAAAAGAGGTGACAGCTGAGCTGCCACCTATTTGGTGTAAACTTACACTTACTTTCCAAAATAACTTGAGGCCAATGTTTCTCCAGTGATAAATGATAAACATTTCTACCAGTTACTGTTTTAGCTATTTCTGGATCAATGTACAATCGAACAGAACATAGACGGTTTCAGAAGTTGAAAGGTCGTACAATGGCCAGAGGCAGTTCAGTTGCCATCAAATTTGGTGTAGAGATACACTTAGTTTTTACTGTGTACAAAATACATAAATCCGTGTCTTACTCGAAAGTATCCACAATTCTTGTAATCCGCGTGAGTCCATCCAGGTCTCCAGATATGTGTAGAACCGGAAGTGGATAATCTTGTAATTTGTGACCTCTTGTAAGATAGGAGGCAAAGAGGAGTACGCCTCGGAGTTTCTTGTAGTTCTTTAATCCATAGTCACCCACAAATACACCTATGCGCAGGATAAAAATTGAGGCGCACAAGGAAATTTTATGAGCGTAAAACTGTAATTATTTCCTTACCAACCAATTTGAACATGTGTTTTGGGTGCTAAATAGACCCGTCTCATTGAGACGGTTCTTTTGAGTACCCATAACATATGTTTTGGGTGAGAAATGAAGAAAATAGGGTTCCAATACGCACTCTGATTTGGAGGCCTGCTGAGGCCTGCCTCGACATCAGTAAAACAACAATGTGGCTATGCGTCAGGTAAAGACCCAGCCTAGCCTAGGCATCAGCTCTGTTGGACCAGAGTCTCCACTGTCCTGATGGAGAAAGCATTAGTCGTAGTTACCCACTTAGCACAAAGCGAAGACTCTGATCAGACCAGGTGGATGTCCAAGCTGACCTGAGTCTTCGCTTTTCGCACACTTATATTAGTGCTAGTATGGAATATAAATACGTCCTTTTGGATTCGTTATTGTAGAGAGGTATAATATTTCTTGCAGTTTCGAGTAGGATTCGAGCTCACCAAACACGCCACCCTCAAAAAGGTTCTTCGGGTAGCACTGATATTAATTAACGGATGGTATAATTTTCGTTAATGAAAGCCTGCTGGATTCAGTTAAAGATAGTCTTCAGAATTACGGCTGCTGCATACATTAAAGTGCGCTTCAAACTAGATGTTTACATGGTCCATTTTGTTTGCAATACAGGCTACGCAGAAGAGTGGGGAGGGGCGACAAAAAGTCATGACTGGCGACAAAAGGGTTAATATAAATATAAGGAGCTGGTAAAAAAAGTTCTTTACGCTTTATCAAGTAGGACATTGACATGCCGGATTGACATCAACCGTTAATCAAGGTTTGTAAACCACCTTACTGATGTGAGATGCGATATTTAACTCATCTTCTACAGTTTTGACCGAGATCAGGACTAACAGAACTCGGGATGATCTGGGTCAAAACATTTTAACATCCTCACAGTGTTCCTGAATATTGAGGGGGAAAAACTCAGCTGACGACAATTGAGCATGAAATTTATCCTGTTCATAAAAGTTGAAATGCCAACATTTATCAGCAGGACACATAAAATGTCAAATATAAAAGTTTTTAAGCAAGACAACATCTTTAATGTCACCATTTTACCTTTTGTGAGTAATTGAAATTGCATTATTAGCATGAAAACAGTTTTTAACCTTATATGCAGGTCATACATGTAGCCACTGATTTTCTGATACTTTTTATCCTAGAAAAATAAGTAATAAAGATACCACAAGCTCCAACTTCTGCTCTGAGTAGTTCCAGAAAAGATGTTAAACAATTTGTTTATATTCAAAAGCTGCTTTATGCAGATAGAATTATTTTAATCGGTATTAATTATGCTCCTTTCAAATGCCTGTTGGTCTTACAGCCCCAACAGCTCCGTGTTTAAAACAAATAACCAATCTCTTTTGACAGGGCACACACTTACTAGCTTTAAGGAAAGTCTTGGGCTTGTGGTATATACTGTATTTTCTCACCTCCTAGACTATGTCCTGCCAGAAAAACGTTTCCATTCGTAATTCCCATTTTCTCTATGGCCTCATTGACTCCCGTGTCTAGCTGTATAGGGTTAGGTACATTGAACGGGAAATCTTCGAGAAGAGCAACCCATAATCTCACACCAGATGCTTTCTGTATCGCTTCAGCTGAAAAATACGCGGCCGCAAGGTACCTGATTTTGTTGCAAGCGAACAACGAAAGCGCAGATCAGCCTGCGCATCTGCACAGTCTGATCAGCACCTTTTTTATTCGCTTTCTAAAAAGAATAATATATACATTTGTTACATGCAAAGTTTCAATATTCCAGCTTGTCTGTGTAGTTGAGCAAGCTGGATTGGGCCTTACCTGGACGCAAATCCCGAAGACAGGTTTTTTGGTTCGTGGCCCAATTTTCAGCTAGTGGGCATGTAGACAGACGGGCAGCTTGATAAAACAGATTCATTTACAAACATCATGCAAATCAACTAGAGAGAGAGAGAGAGAGAGAGACAGACAGACAGACAGACAGAGATGCAGATGGATAAACATACCATTTTTATACATATATGTCTAAATACACAGACAGACGGACGAATGAACGAATATATAGATAAGTAGGTTGGTAGGTAGATAGGTAGGTAGGTAGGTAGATATGAAAGCGGGTGGGTGGGTAGGAATGTAGATACCAACCTAGTGGCCTGTATGCCTGTCCTGTGATATCTGCCCCAGGGGTGATGATCAGACCTGCCTCTACCGTCGAATTGTTGATTGGCTTAAGAACTTCAACTTTTAATCCATATCCTTTCGATAAAATTATCACAGAACAAACAAAAATAAAATAATTTCCGAAAATCATTTTTCAAATATTTAATTAGAAAGAATTCTACAGTGGAAGTATCAGAGATAAGACACTGCCATATAACACAAAGACGCTATCTCATGACCTCAAAGCGATCAATGCTCCCAAACGATATATAGCTCAGATCTTTGTTTTAAATTATTTTTTGAAACATATGCTGTGGGCACTTATCAGAATCACCTCGCTGAGGTGATTCTGATTGGTACCCAAAGCATATTCTAAGGGGATAAGGACTAAAAATGAAAACGAACTCAGCAAGGACTTGGGATAGAAACGAAATAATTACTAATCTGGAGCTAGGTGGCCGGGGTTTCAGATCCTTGACCTCGTCCGAAACTGCATGCATTGTCTGTGAATTAAAGTGACAGAAAAGGTTAAAAACTAAGACGCTAGAACCAATTGGAGAACATCTTTGGTCCAAAAGTAGTGACTCAACATCATACTCCCAGATATGATATTTTTTATGCAAACAAACATCTTGTCATTTCATGGAAACATTACTGGTATGCTCATTGAAGGCTAAGACGCCTTCTTTAGAACCAACAACATAATTGAGCCATGACATGAGATTTCCAACAATGTGGTATGTGCGACCAGCAAAGGCTCAGACCAGCCTGCGCATACACGCAGTCTGATCAGAGCCTCTGCTAGTCGTTTAAATATTATATGAGTGTTAAGTTACTGACCGAACATCATTTGGAGTTTCTAAGCTTATGAGTAGGCTGCACAGGCTTATGAGTATACACTTGTCAAAATGCCACATTATTGGAAATCACATGTCGCGGCTCATACGTTTTCGTTGAGAATTAAACAATATGATGTGATTATTCTTAAAAATCTTTGCTCTGGGCTTTACATTATTAGTTAGATTGGCTGAGTAAGAGATAAGTTTGAGAAAGGACCTCGGACAGTCTCCTCTTTAATCTGTCAAAATTTTGAGAGCTTGTGTCTAGAATAATGCAGAATTGACAATTGTATTTTTGTGCTTTGATCAAACCCATACATTTGATGCACCTAGCAAAATAAAATTATTTGGAAATATTGCATATGCCAGGACCTCAGGGTTTAGGGGTGGACAAAGAATACGGACCCGAATTTCTAACGAAACATATAGCCACTAGTGATTTTCCAGGGGTGGGGGTTGTGCCTGGAACCCATTCCCCCCCCCCTCGAAGTCCGTCAGTAGGCTAACTGTAATATGTTAAAAAAATGCCAAACATGCTTCAGATACTGTACAAGGGATTGAGCTCAAAATATACTGAATTTAAGGTATGACTCTGCTGTATGCTTGTATAATGTTTTAGAGATAATTGCTCGACCAGCTTCGAAGCATTTTAAGTGAAAATGGGAAAAATCAAAATATACAGAAGTTAGTGTCATAGCTCTTTTGCACTGTACATCATTAATTTTTTTTATGTTGTTTCTGTATTACTTGTCAGTTGCTTACTAGCCATAATACGTGTAGGGAAAATAACTGAACAAGCATGGCATTACTGAAAAGGGAAAAAAGGGAATAGCTCAAACTATGCTAAATTTGAGTTATGCTTCTTGTGAACCGAACTTCCACTATGTTTTTCTGTCAGCATGTGAACTTATATGTCCATAACTTATACTTTTGGCAACACAAAAGCAGTATCCCATTTGAACAGGGGGCAATAATGCCTCCTATCACATTAAATGACTGCGAAGTCCATCTCTGATATGGACCCTAACCGAATTTTCCGCCAATATAGTGGATTTTCTGCGAATGAAATATACAGATGAATGTAAGAAATGGGATAAAAGAAATGTATAAACCATGAAACATGTAAATTGTTCGTGCTTTGACAAGAGCAGAATATAGGGCGTATATTTGGCCAGTAAGAATATATCGTATTTAGGCCCCAAGGTGGACTTTGCTGTTGTCCGTGATTTTTTTCTGCTGCTTCCATTGTGTGTGGGCTTTTTGTGTTGGGTCTTTGTTTTGTGTTATATGGGCCTCGTCGCGAGAAAACCTGTCTTCGGGGTTTCCGCCTAAGCGAGACTCAAACCCGCCTGCTCAGCTACAAGGACTAGCTAGAAATGTGATATTTCGCTCGTAGCAAGTCTATATATGATACTTTCCAATAAGCGAATAACAAAGGCGCTGATCAGACTGCGCGGATGCGCAGGCTGGTCTGCGCCTTTGTTGTTCGCAAACCACCGAAGACAGGTTTTCTCGCGTCGAGGCCCATATATCTTTGTCGTTCCTAGTTTGTTTTGCAATCATCTAGCTTAGGAAGAGAGAGCTGGCTGTTTTCCTTCATTGTGTTCTTGCTGTCATTTAACTGCCAATGTTTTGGATCTTTTCCTCGTAGAGCTGTCGGTTAGTAGGTGGTATGGACTTTGGCATTTCCTGATCATACTCACTTGCTTTTAGCACAATGTTTTTTTTTCTTTTTTTTACAAAAATAGTAAGAGAGTATGATCCTGAAATATGACAATCACAAACCACTGACAACCCCGTTGCACCGCGAGGAAGAGCCGCTAAAACATCACGAGACATCAGGAAGACAAATTACGCAAAGCAACCAGCTCTCTCTTCCCCATCAAGATGATTGCAATACTAGAATGGACATAAAATAACGTACAACAAAACATAGAACAATTACAGACTCCCATAATGGGAGTAACAATAAACAACAAGTCAACAACAACAGAACCACCGCCTTAGAACGAAAGCACCTAAGCCATACCAATGGGGAAGTTAATGCAATGAATGATTGTCAAGTGTAAATCCTGACTTAAGTAATAATAACGACATTAAATGCAAGTACGGGGAAACATTTAACAGTAACCACGCAGCACAAACACTAGAGTCGTGACATCAAAAATAGTAATTCTGTAATTGTTGTAGCAAAATAGTATTGCAGCAGATTTTCAATATTCAGAATTGCAAAGTGGTGCAGATATATAACGTATACATCAGCAATAATGCCTTTCACGAGCCGTAAAATTCCATCTTTGGTGGTGGTGGTGGTGGGTGTGGGTGGTGGTCCTATCTTTTTTAATCATCAAGGTCTTTCAAAAAGGGCCATACGGACCACCCTCGAAAAGCAATTGGACCCGATGGGTCCAATTGCTTCTCGAGGGGTGTCCTTACCAGTATTTTTAAAGAAGCCTGTAGCCACTTGTGATTTTCCAGGGGGTGGGGGATCCAGACCCTCTATCCCCTCCCTCTGAATCCGTTCATTTATGAACCACAAAACCTACCATTATCTTGTGAGGTGGTTAAATTATTGACAAATACTTCACATAGATCAATTATTGTTTTATGTTCGACTATTAAATAACTTTTACTGGTTATGTCCTACTTAGGGTGAAATATTGTTGTTACGTTATGTAATCGTACTGATAAGAACACAATACAGTGAGCCACTTTAGTTACGCACCACATTTTAAGGGCCCATATTTTTTCACAAAAATGCTGAAATCGAACATTCTCTAGAATACTACTTATTGACATTAAATCTGTTTGATGACATCGAAAAAAATATCGGAATCACTCATGTGAATCATTCTGCTACGCCAAAGGCAATTTTGACAAAAGTGCACGACTGCACGTGCAATCTGAACGTCTATATGTTCTATTTGCATTTTGCGCTAGGCATTATCCATGGTGATCGTTGTGACAGAAAAACACCAAAAACAATTATTTTATTCAAGTTAACCCCCCCCCCCCCCTTTTTCGGTCGTTGAAATCAGTAACACTGTAACTGTTTGAAGAAATGCTCACTTTGACGTCATATTAACGTCAGTTACAATAATCAAACAGATTTTCCTTCGCAAATTGTCTTGTTATGAGCCACTTGTTGACATAGAAGTATCAAAGCACTAAAACATCTTATCACTGACACGTCTTGTAGCCTTGGTAGTAGTGACGTCATCACTAACGTCAACACCGTGACGCCAATAAATCCATTATTTTTTTTACGAAAATAAATGGCGGATAAATGGTTGTTTAAAATGAAATTATAAAAGAAGTGTTTTGATTACTGGTTTACTAAGAATCATACGAAATTTTATCAAACTTTTAAAAAAAGTACTAAAATCATTTTTTTCAAACCTTGGCCAGCTGGGGACCAAACTAGTGAAACGTTAAAAAAATTATAAAGTTAACAAACACATTCTTGTCTTAGATATTGCCAAGAATAAACCATGTATACAGATCAAGTTTATCAAAAATGGAGACACGTTACATCCACATAGCAATTAATCTAGATTTGTCTGTTGATCTTAATGAATTTTATCTCTATACAGTAAAAAAGTTTTAATTACGTTCCGCATAACAATTAATCTAAATTAATCTGTTGATCTTGTCTCTCTTAAGTTAAAGGTTCAGTTAATCTAGATTCGTCTGTCGATCTTAATGAATTTTATCTATATAAAGTTACAAGTTTAGTTACATTCCACATAAAATTGATCTAGGTTTGTCTGTTGATATTTATGGATTTATCTCTAGAAAGTTACTAAAATTAGCTAGATTCCACATAACAATTAATCCAGATTCGTCTATTGATCCTGATGAATTTACCTCTATAAAATTAAGTTTAGCTATAGCCCACATACAAATTTAACAATTTATCTAGATTCGTCTTTTCATCTTAATGAATTCTATCTCTATATAGCTACAAACTTAGCGACGTTTCACATAACAACTGATCTAGATAAAATTTTACCTCTATAAAATTAAGTTAAGTTATGGTTCCACATACAAATATAACAGTTAATTTAGATTCTTCTATTGATCTTGGTGAATTATATCTCTATATAGCTACAAACTTAGCTGCGTTTCACATAACAACTGATCTAGATTCGTCAGTTGATCTAGATAAAAATATTGTTTCAGCTACTTTACACATAGCAACAATTCTAGATGCCTCTACTGATCTTGATTTCATCTGGGTACATTCAAAATGTTATCTACGTTCCACATAACAAATAATCAGTAATAAAACAGGTTCGTATGTTGATCTTGATAAAGTTGACCTTATTAAAGTTAAAAGTTTTGTAACGTTCCATATAACAAAAAATTAGATTCGTCTGCTGATCTTGGTGAAGTGTTTCTAGTATAAGTTGAAAAGTCAGTTATGTTTACACAAACCAAACGATTAATCTTTATTCGTCTGCTGATCTTGAAGATGTTTATCTAGGTATTTTAATGTTCAGTTACGTTCACACACGTAGCTGGTCTAGATTCGTCTGCTGATCTTGATGAAGTTTATTTAGATAATTGTAATTGTCAGTTACGTTCAAACAAGTAACTGATCTTAATTCGTCTGCTGAATTTGATGAAGTTTAACTAGATAATTTTAATGTTCAGGTACGTTTACACCAGCCACTGGTCTTGATTCGTCTGCTGCTTTTGATGGTGTTTATCTAGATAATTTTCATGTTTATTTACGTTTACACGAGAAACTTGTCTAGATTCGTCTGCTGATCTTGATGAAGTTCATCTAGATAATTTTAATGTTTAGTTACGTTCAGTCTAGCTTCTTCTTCTGATCTTTATGATTTTTATAGATACTTTTAATGTTCAGATACCTTCTAGTATAAGGTAAAAAGCCAGTTATGTTCACACAAATCAAACGATTAATCTAGATTAGTCTGCTGATATTGATGAAGTTTATCTAGATAATTTTAATGTTCAGTTACGTTCAAACGAGTAACTGGTCTAGATTCGTCTGCTGATCTTAATGAAGTTTATTTTGATAATTCTAATGTTCAGTTACCTTCACACAAGTAACTGGTCTAGATAAGTCTGCTGATCTTGATGAAGTTTATTTAGATAATTCTATTGTTCAATCACGTTCAAACAAGTAACTGGTCTAGATTAGTCTGCTGATCTTTATGAAGTTTATATAGATAATTCTAATGTTCAGTTACCTTCACACAAGTAACTGGTCTAGATTAGTCTGCTGATCTTAATGAAGTTAATTTAGATAATTCTATTGTTCAATCACGTTCAAACAAGTAACTGATCTAGATTCGTCTGCTGATCTTGATGAAGTTTATATAGATAATTCTAATGTTCAGTTACGTTCAAACAAGTAACTGGTCAAGATTCGCCAGCTTATCTTGGTGAAGTTTATCTAGATGATTTAAATGTTCAGTTACGTTCAAACAAGTAACTGGTCTAGATTCGTCTGCTGATCTTGATGAACTTTATCTAGATAATTTTAATTGTCAGTTACGTTCACATGAGCAACTGGTCTAGGTTTGTCTGCTGATCTTGATGAAGATTATCTTGATAATTCTAATGTTCAGTTACCTACACACAAGTAACTGATCTAGATTCGACTGCTGATCTTGATGAGGTTTATCTAGATAATTGCAATTTTCAGTTACGTTCAAAAGTAACTGGTCTAGATATGTCTGCTGATCTTGGTCAGTCAAGAGAAGCAGGTATTTATAACTATTTTAAGCAGATACTTAAATATTTTAACATTGCTGTATTAGAAAAATATATCTGCAAATTGTTTGTTTAACTACAGGACCCTATTGGAAATAAGCCATTAAATTGATTTTCATAGGTTATCCTATGTTATGAGACCCAAATCATTTTATACAGTATATTTTAAAGTATATCAAATTTTATGTAGCTCTACGTTATATATATATATATATATATATATATATATATATATATATATATATATATATATATATATATATATATATATATATATATATATATATATATATATATATATATATATATATATATATATATCTTCAAATAAAGAATAAAAATTCGCCTTGTTTTTTCTTCTAATTTAATTCTTAACGCGTTTCACTACTGTGTAGATCTTCAGAAGACATTATTTTAAACGACGTCAGCGTCTATAGCAACAACGTTATTAAATACAGGAAGTGACGTCACAAGTATTATAATGTAATAATAGGTAGAAATGTTGTGAAAAAGATTGACAGATTTAAGAATTCTAAATGCTTCTATTCAATTTTGGTGTAAAAAGGCCAATGAAATGTTTTTCTTTCATTTTGCGTGCGGAGACGCAATCGGTCTGCATTTTGTATAGTGGCAGAATTGAAAATTTAACGGGCTGAAATCTTGCACAGTTCGCAATATGGTTACTGACATACAGTATTCGAACTCTGGCATCTCTAACTGGAAAAGATTTCTTGATGACTGCTTTATTCCATGGACTAAATCAAAGTCAGATTTACTTGAATTAAACAATTTGTTAAATAACCTACACCCAGATATAAAATTTACAATGGAATATAGTAATGTACAGCAACCCTTTTTGGACGTTTTAGTTAAACGAGAAAACACAAAAATTGAAACAGATATATATTATAAACCAACAGATAGCAAACAATATTTACTTTTTAATTCTTGTCACCCCAAACACACCAAAACTAGTATTCCATTCTCACTAGCACGCAGAATAAGAAGTATTGTCACAAATGAAGCAACTCTACAAAAACGCATGGATGAATTAAGAATAGTATTATTAAATCAAAAATATCCCAAAAATGTCATTGACAAGGGAATCCAGAAAGCCATGAATGTTACCAGGGAAGATTTAAGGGTGGTTAGGGAGAAGAAAAATGAAAACCTAATACCGTTTGTCTCCACATTTAACCCCAAAAACCCTGAAATGTTTAATACAATAAGACAAAACTTACCTATTTTGCATGAAGATGAAACAATGAAAGAAATAATGCAAAATTATCCAATCATAAAAAGTAAACGCCAACCTTGGAATCTAAAAAAACTATTGACAAGAGCAAAATTTGAGGAAATACAAGAATCACCAAAAATAACAAAATGCAATAGACCTAATTGTGGGGTGTGTGATTACTTAATGACTGACAACGAATTTTTGTTTAAATGCGGTAAAACGTTTAAGGTAAAAACAACTATGTCATGCGACGCTAAAAACCTTATTTATGTAATTAAATGCAAAGGCTGTGACGAAGAATATATTGGGGAAACAGGTGACACCCTCCGTCATCGCCTTACTGTCCATAGACAACAAATAAGAGATGCCAGAGTTCGAATACTGTATGTCAGTAACCATATTGCGAACTGTGCAAGATTTCAGCCCGTTAAATTTTCAATTCTACCACTATACAAAATGCAGACCTATTGCGTCTCCGCACGCAAAATGAAAGAAAAACATTTCATTGGCCTTTTTAAACCAAAATTGAATAGAAGCATTTAGAATTCTTAAATCTGTCAATCTTTTTCACAACATTTCTACCTATTATTACATTAACATTATAATACTTGTGACGTCACTTCCTGTATTTAATAACGTTGTTGCTATAGACGCTGACGTCGTTTAAAATAATGTCTTCTGAAGATCTACACAGTAGTGAAACGCGGCGTTAAGAATTAAATTAGAAGAAAAAACAAGGCGAATTTTTATTCTTTATTTGAAGATATAATTTCTTGTATTGTGGACTTTCTTTTTTGGATATATATATATATATATATATATATATATATATATATATATATATATATATATATATATATATATATATATATATATATATATATATATATATATATATATATATATATATATATATATATATATTCTATGTGATTTAATATGTATATATCATATGTGCCATTTAGTATTGATGTCTATGTTTATGTTTGATATTGTACCTGAATAAGATTGATTGAATTGAATTGCGACCAGTTGCTTGTGGGAACGTAACTGAACATTAAAATTATCTAGATAAACTTCATCAAGATCAGCAGACGAGTTTAAGATTCATTGCTTGTTTTGACGTAACTTAACATTAAAACTGTCTAGATAAACTTCATCAAGATCAGCAGAATACTTTAAAATATACTGTATAAAATGATTCAGATTTCATAACTTAGGATAACCTATGAAAGTCAATTTAATGGCTAATTTCCAATAGGGTCCTGTAGTTAAGCAATACAATTTACAGATATATCTTTATAATACAGCAATGTTAAAATATTTAAATATCTGCTTAAAAAAGTTATAAATACCTGCTTCTCTTGACTGACCAGCAGTCAAGAAATGCCTTTTACAGCAGTTTTATATTTGTTTGTAATTGATTTGATATCATCTAGTAAACTGTTCCAGTCTAAAATTGCATTATAATAACATGTATGAGAATCATAGCCCTTAATGGAAGGTGCTACTGCTGATCAAGCATTTTATATAGATACTTTTAATGTTCAGTTACCTTCTAGTTTAAGTTAAAAAGTCAGTTATGTTTACACAAACCAAACCATTAATTTAGATTGGGCTGCTGATCTTGATGAAGTTTATCTAGACAATATTAATGTTCAGTTACGTTCAAACATGCCACTGAACTAGATACGTCTGCTGATCTTGATGAAGTTTATCTAGGTAATTTTAATAATCTGTTACGTTCACACAAGCAACTGGTCAAGATTCGTCTGCTAATCTTGATGAAGCTTATCTAGATAATTTTAAAATTCATTTACGTTTAAAAAGTTACTAGTCTAGGTTCGTCTGTTTATCTTGATGCATTTTAGCTAGTAAATATTATCGTTCAGTTATGTTCAAACAAGTAAGTGATCAAGATTCATCTGCTGATATTGATGCAACTTATAGAGATAATTTTAATGTTCAGTTGCGTTCCAACAAGCAACTGGTCTTGATTCGTCTGCTGATCTTGATGAAGTTTATCTAGATAATTTAAATGTTCAGTTACGTTCGGTCTAGGTTCGTCTGCTGATCAAGCATCTTATATATCTACTTTTAATGTTCAGTTACCTTCTAGTATACGTTAAAAAGTCATTTATGTTCACACAAACCAAACAATTAATCTAGATTCGTCTGCTGATCTTGATAAAGTTTATCTGAAATTTGTTTAATGTTTTTCTTCTTTCGGTCTAGATTCATCTGCTTATCTTGCTATTTTTTTAGATACTATTAATGTTCAGCTACCCTCTAGAATAAGTTTAAGAGTCAGTTATATCCACACCAAACTAACGATTAATCTAGATGCGTCTGCTGATATTGATGAAGTTTATTTTGATAATATTAATGTTCAGTTACGTTCAAACAAGCAACTGGTCTAAGTTCGTCTGCCGATAATTGTAATGTTCAGTTACGTTCATACAAGCAACTGGTCTTGGTGCGTCTGCCGATCTTCGTGGAGATTATCTAGATAATTGTAATGCTCAGTTACGTTCATACAAGCAACTGGTCTTGGTGCGTCTGCTTATCTTGATAAAGTTAGTCTCGGTTTGGACATATATTATAAATTTCCAAATACCATTGTATTTCTGTCGCTGAAGATTGTACCGAAACAAACAGTACGGCCTGACTGACCTTGATCTGGACATACGTTGTTTGTCGGTTTTCTAGTCAAGAAATACGCGCGCAATCACATAAATAGGTCAATACGTATAAGCATGAGCTACATTATAAATAATCATATAATTGACATTATTGATGCGGAAAAAGTTTGTTTTTCTTTTCTTATTTGCGCTTTCCAACAGCGTGAAGGTATTTAGAACCGTAGCATCTGTTACGTCACCATTAAAGCACCAGCTAAAAATGGCAGCAGGCGACATTTTCAAAGTGTTTGATTAAAAACAAAAATGAAACAGAGCTTGGTTTTCATGGGATTCGAAAAACCAAGGCTTATTTTCGCAGAATACAATGAAACATTTCTGCTGGTATCGTGATTGGCGCTTTAACTCTTTGCAAGCTGGGAAATTTTACATTTTATTATCGTCTGCTGATTTCTTTCAAAATCAACTTTTTCTAAACTTTCTTTCAAGAATACCATCATAGTTCCAAACAGTTTGGATACAGATCAGACCCGACATTTTGTCGGGTCTGATCTGGATCCAAACTGTTTGCAAAGGCCATCTGCAGACGACACTAGTATGTCAAGATTTCTCTGAATGAAAAAAAAACAACAGCGCATGTATATCGACCGTAAAAAGACGAGCTTTTTTTGTATATGTTTTTGTTGGCTGAACATACGTTGATATTGAGTAACTCTTCTTACATCTTACAGTTTATAAATTAATGACGTTTCATTTTTTCTTCGGCCGACGGCGAAGTGACGGTCCATTGGCAGAATAACGGAGACACTCGGTTATCTGCCAGTGATTGTACGTTGGCCTTTCGATTTTATGGGATGTTTTAATCTTTACAGTGGGATTTTTATGTGAACAAGATAAATAATATTTTTTCTACAATATTGAATCATGGAATAAATTTTACTTGGAGTAGGATTGAACGGCAAGTGGTAAGTATAGATCCAACACTTATGACAACAACCCTTATCATTTAACTGAATGAGCCGTTCCAAGATTTATGCGTGACCTGAGTTAGAATGGTCCATTATCATGCCGCAAGCTTTTAAATAAGTTGAGAGGCCATGCTCTTCCATTTGTCGGTCTGTTCGTCTGTCTGTCCGTCAAGCATATCTTCTTTACAGGATAAATGATAAACCAGATGAGCTACAGCCTTGACAAGACATGGGTTACCTGATTAACTCTTTTCATTCAAACATATGCAACGGTTTGGACCCTGTCGGTCCTGATCTGGATCCAAACCGTTTGACACTCTGGTAGTGTTCATGAACGATTTTTTTGGAAAATGTTAATTTGGAAAACAAGTGTGTAGAAAAGGTAATCTTTGAAAACAAGTATACAAACGACAACAAAAGCATGATAAATGACCCAGCATGCAAAGAGTAAACCGAAAATATAATGTTTGTATGTATGTACGAGGGTTGTTCCATTAAATCGTGGACTTTTGTTATAACACAAGACTGTGTATATGTAACTCTATTTTATGGATATGTTTATATACATATGGGAAACATTTTGTACAAATATGGGTGGAAGGGCAGTTTAGATAACAAATTTATGAGCCTTTACTTGGCGGTATGTTCGTGTGAGCGGCGCACGTCAAAATATTTTCAATGAAACTCATCTAGTCCAAAAGGTAGTGTACATTTAATCAAATTTCGCTGTTGTTTTTCAAACAATGCTAGTAACTATGCAAGGTAAAGTGTTGAAAATTTGAAACGTTTGTGGCTTTTCGCATTGATTTTATAAAAGATTTTACAATAACTTCTACATTTCTATTTTTCAGAAAAAGCTTACGTTATGAGAATGGTACGGCGAAAAAAATAGACTTTCAATATTTTTGGCTAATCTAACACATAAAACTACGTTCTTTTAATGTTAAATGATTGGTAGAACAGTCACTTGTAATGTAAAATGGATTTCGTGTAAAATTATTTTAGTAATATCACAAAGACAAGCTCCTTTTCGTCAATTAAACAGAACACATGCTATTTTCTGTTAGTTATTTTAATGGTAAATACGTTATCTCGTGTTAAATCTAAAAGATCTCGCTTGTTTGTGTGCTTAACATATCTAAACTAACTATATAGTCATTACTTGAACCAGGGAGAATTACTGAACAGATAGATGACAATACTTGTTACCATTTAAGCTTATATAAAAAGAGTAGAGTCAAAACATTAGACCACCCCTCTTTACAAAGACGGCAAAATAATTTGCGACGTGCTCCGCATACGCTGAGACACCTTCAAGTAAAGGTTCATATCTTTGTTATCTAAACTGTGATTCAATCCATATTTGTAGAAAATGTGTCTTAGATGTGTATAAACATGTCATACAAATTTCAGAGAATTCCTGATACACAGTTTCATTTTATGACAAAAGTCCACGATTTACTGGGACAACCCTCGTATGTATGTATGTATGTATGTATGTATGTATGTATGTATGTATGTATGTATGTATGTATGTATGTATGTATGTATGTCTGTCTGTCTGTCTGTCTGTCTGTCTGTCTGTCTGCATGCATGCATGCATGCATGCATGCATGCATGCATGTATGTATGTATGTATGTATGTATGTATGTATGTATGTATGTATGTATTTACTACCATTCTTTGTGAGTGTGAGTCTACTCGAGAAAGTGCCAAGCCTCAAAATAAAAGATATTTTTTCTTATTTATCATTTAAAACATATGTTGTGGATACTCAAAAGAACTGTCTCAATTTAGCATGCAATACATATGTTAGACTAATGGGTAGGAATTACAATTTTACAAGTTTACCCTAAAACAATTTGCTTATCTGGACCTATGGCCACAAGCTATTTGACCTGGCTCAATTTTGAAATGATCACATTATAGCTCTGTTGAACCACACATTTCACACTTCATAAATTTCACACCATGTGAAGAACTGGTCGAAATACGTCTCTTTTGGAAAACGTGAAATTTACGTACGGTCAATTTCGATATTTTTGGGGGTGTAAAATTTGTGCTCAAATATCACATTTTATATTATTTCTCAGATGCGAAGATTTGGTATTCAAATTTCCACAAATGTGAAGAATCGGTTCCAAATTCTCACACATGTGAAGAATCGGTACCAAATCCCCACAATGTAAAAAATTGGTAGCAAATCCTCGCATGTGAAAAATTGGTATCAAAACTCACACGTTTGAAGAACTGGTACCAAATCATCACACATATGAAAAATTGGTACCAAATTATTACAGATGTGAAGAGCTGGTACTTAACCGTCCAAGATGTCAGTGACATAACTGTGAAGAATTGGGATCGAATGCAAATGCAGCAGATTTGGGGGGGGGGGGGGGGGTATTGTATCAATGTGAAACTAGAATTAAGTCCCACTGTATAGCTATGCAAGCATGTTTTGAAGTTTTGCCTGCTGGGTATTTTTTTCATGTTTTTGTCGTCTGATATTTTTTAAATCCAAAATCAACTTTTTCTAAAATTCTTTCATCATCAGGAATACCATCAGAGTGTCAAACTGATTGGATCCAAATCAGGCCCGACATTTTGTCGGGCCTGATCTCGGTCCAACCTGTTTGCAAAATTCATCAGCAGACGACACTAAAAGGTAAAAAGTTAACGTGCCACAAAATGTATCATTAGCCCATGATCGACCACATTGTTTAATATGGCTCTTATTGAGTCTAATAAATCTCTGCTCAAGTACCTCATAACTGATTGTATGTTTAAGGTTCGGCAACATGTATTTTCGAGCGCGGCATTGTGATTTTTTTCTAATTTATCAGTTGAAACACGTTTTCTGTGTGCTTACAAGAACCTTCTTATTTAGATGGTTCTTTTGAGTACCCATAACACAAGATTTGAATGAGAACTAAGAAAAGTAGTTTTAATCATGTCCTCTTATCATTGTTAAAATTAATAAATCCGTTCCTACGTCGGTGACATACTCTTTTCCCGCTCATGGCGACTTTTATCTTTTGCTGGTATTTTTGCAAACAGTTTGGATACAGATCAGGCAAATGTCGGGCCAAATCTGGATCCAAATTGCTTGAATTTTTCGAAAAAGTTGAATTCGAAAGAAATCAGCAGACAAAATTCATTATGAATTACCCAGCATGCAAATAGTTATAAAGCCATACGAACATCAGCTTGTGTTGATCAGTTTGTGCATTCACGCAGCTTGGCAAAGTTATTTTTATAACATTTGGTCCGTCCGCCATGTACAGATACATTTTAATTTCATTGTTTGCCTACGAATAAAGATGGAATAATATAGATAAATGAAAAATGTTTTGCGTATAAATGTGTTTTTTGTAATATGCCATATATAATAAACGAAATGCAGCTTGTTGAAAACTTTCTTCTTATCTTCATAATCAAAATTTCCACTGGCGTCAATTTCGACGTCGTCTAAAAAATGACCACTCTGCTTTTCTAAAAAAAATATATGTCAGATGCGCTAGTTTGGGATGCGATATGTCCCAGTCAACAATTTTTCACTCATGTTGGGACGTTTTCTTGGATTGAAAACCAGTATTTATCAGTGAAGATAAAAAGTATTTCTAAAATTTTGACAAAAATATTCAGAATATACAGTTAAAGGAGGCCAGCTCACTTTAAGAATAAGTGTAACTTCATATTCGCATGTTTAGATCAGCAAAATTTTTGAGCATAAAATCATGAATTTATTCTTACCCATCAGTTTTAACATATGTTTTGGGTGCGCAAAAGAACCGTCTCATTGAGACGGTTCTTTTGAGTACCCACAACCTATGTTTCGGTCAGGAAATAAGAAAAATAAATTTTGTTACGCACTTGTAACTTAGCATCATATTTGGTGGAAGCTGAACTGCCACTGGTTTTGGCATTGCATTTAATCTACTTTAAAAGAATGTTCTTTCCGATGTATTGATCCGGAGAATAACTACAATAATAACAGGTAAAATGTTTTAGATTGATGACTTAAGAAATGTTGATTTCAAATGGTTTTAGTTGGAAAGTCAGTGTAAGTTTACCCAAAAGGGGTGACATCCTTTTGGTGTTAACTTCCACTTATTTTTTTACAGTGTGCGCAGTTTGTCTGAGCACCAGCCCAATGTGTTCCGCATTCACTGGAATGCTGAGTATTTAGACTGATTTGAGTTTTCACTGTACGCACAGGTCATAGCGTTGGTTAAATTATTCTCTTTGGAAGTAGGAAGTCAATAATTTAGAAGTCCTTTCATGGCTTCCTTAATTGTACTTACATGTGGAGTATCAAAGACTTTTTAAGCATTTTGTGGTCGCTGTCGCGCTAATAATCAATCGCGCAATTTTGATAAATGATGAGTCGACGGTGGTGTAAACGGCCTAAAATGGACCCGAGCACAAGAAAACATCTCTTCGAGCATACGCCAATTAAAATGCCCAACCAAACTATTGGTATTGTGAATTTAATTTGGTGTGAGGCAGTACGGAACTGGACACTCTGGTTAACAAACGCAGATGCACAGGCTGGCCTGGACATTCGTTGTCAGAATATGTTAGATGGGTCCACTTTCACACGTTGTTGATCAAGTACTTTGATCAATTAATCACAATTAATTACATTTCGAATCAAACTGACCTTTAAACGTTCTATAATTATCTTGTGTACGTTCTATGCATGCAGTGCGCACTTTTAATGATAATGCAATGTGATTTCATCAATAATGGTAATAATCAAAGCGCTGAGAGTATTGATGGGGAATTGGTTCTTTTAAAGGTGTACGCAATAAATCGTCTAGACTGTATGCCTGGTTTATTGAGACCGCTTGATTAGGCTGTGAAGCAGATACAATTTTTAAGCACTCTGATCATAATGCAGTAGGCCACATGTACAGTGCTCGCACCGGCTCAAATTCTGCACTCTACAGAGATTCCTTTTCACACTTTCAACTGGGAACATTATGAACAGGTGTGGACTTTTTGGCAAATTTCGGGACGTTTCGACTAGTGGGCGTTTCTTATCTTATTTGAAATGTCTCGCTCAAACATTGGCCTTTTGGTTTGCTAACAACTAACCTAGACAAAAATACTCAGAGCTTGCAATGCATGTTAATGACTAAAAGGGTGGCATAAGCGCCAAAAGCAAAACTAGATATTTTGTTAAGGCTATATTTTTTTTTTGCAAAAGCTTAAACTTGTTTAACAATGTTTACCATAGCACCAGTTTAATAAAATGGGAACACATGAGCCTTGCCTAGAGCAAACGTGTTTTCGAGGTTTGGGACGATGGCTAGAATACACTGAACTGTCTGCATGCTACATGTAAGTTGCTAAACCTAGAAAATAAATATATAAAAAATGATAAAAAAAATTTAAATGGATGTAGAAGTTTCTGGTATTTAGCTGCGATGGCTGACAAGTGCCAATGTTGTTCGTATATAATAAAAGCAGGATTTCTCATAGCTTGACCACATTATTCTGGGCTGTAGCGTTTATTGTCGTGCGTAAAAGAGAACGTATTATTCTATTTATAACCTTATAAATGTTCCTTCAATATTCAAGTTAAATGACAACGTAACACTTTTCAGGCCTTTATTGTCATTACATTGCTGAAGTAACAGCAAACCAAGAAACTATAATTATTTGTTATTTACCTGCAGCATAATAAAGGTTGCTTGCATTAAAGACAAATTCTTTCCCGTCTTTAACGCTTACAGTTACTGTACCGAGTTACAGGCTCGGTAGCAGACTGCTACACTGTTATACGGGGGTAATTCTCTGTTTGGGGGAATTTGGGTTTTGAAAAAAAAACCCACTCAGCTTTTATATAAGGGAAATAATGTTAATATATCCATTACATAGACGGCTGCCCATAGTTTCTATGCGTACCAAAAACATAAGTTTACTATAAAAAGGTGACTTGTAATCGTTTTCCATGGTTTGTCCGCCTGAATGCAGAGATACGTAATTCATAAGCTTTAGTGAGTGGGTTATCTCCCGTACATATGCATGGCCATGGTATAACTATTTGCTACCATCAACATCAAAGTAGACATTGCCCATTACAGGATTTTTTCGTGCTAAAGTTATTCAGGGTGATATAAATGTTTTGTATGGGGGTTCCACCTCCCCGCATATATTTCATAACAGACACCTGTCCATAATCAATGCAAAACATAGTATTTGGTTAAAAACTATCACATTATACATGTAATCAGGATCTGTAAGGGTTTTCTTTGCACTAAGATCAACTTGATGATTGGGAAAAAACCCTGAATCCCCAATGATATCATACATACAGAGAATATATCACCGTAAAGAAACAGTCCATGTTAGAGGCGTGAAACGATTTGTCCTTAACGCAAACAACCTTTATTATGCTGCAGGTAAATTAGGGAATAACTGTCGCGCGTCGCTGTTAAACTTTTCTGACCGTATATCTGACGATATACCTCCTCAAATGAAAATTTTGAATATTGTTATCTGCATTCTAATGCACTTCTGTAGTTTCGTCTCAAATTGGAGCATTGCAAGCCGCATGAAACCGCACGTCATCCAACGAAATGTGACGTAATTAATGCCTTAAAACTAATTCCACAGTATATCGTGGGATACTGTTGCAAAATTTTGACGATATACAATCAGACGTCGCGTTACAATATTATCAAGTGCATTAGTATTATCAATATTGATAGTTTTTTTGGGTTTTCTGTAACTTCAGCAATGAAATGACAACGTTTTGCAACTTAGCATGCAGACAATTCAACATCGCAAACCTCGAATACACGCTTTCTCTAGTTCCCACTATGTTAACCAGCGCTATGGTTAACATTATTAAACAAGTTTTAGCTTTTGAATTTTTTTTTATAGCCTACATTATAGCCACCTAATTAAAACTCTAGTTTTTGCTTTTGGTGCTTATGCCACTCTTTTCTTCTTTAACATGCATTTCAAGCTCTGAGTATTTTGGTCTAGCTTTGTTGTAAGCAAATCTAAAGGCACATGTTTGAGCGAGCCAGCAAAAAAAGATAAGAAAAGTCCCGCGCTGAAACGTCCCGTAATTTGTCAAACGTCTCCATTTGTTCAGAATATACTCACCAAAATGTTCAAAGTTTGAGAATCGGTAGAAAGGAGTGAAAATGGATCGATATATAGTGCAGAATTTGAGAGCCTGTGAACACTATTAATGCGACCTACTGCATCATGATCTGAGTGCTAAAAAAAGTTGCACCTGCTTCACAGCCTAATCAGGTGGCCTTACGTACTATACCTTGCATACACTCCAAAAACTGTGTAGTTATAGACGATTTATTGCGTACACTTTTAAAAGAACCCTTTCACCATCAATACTCTCAGTGCTTTGATTTAGTCTACACGCATATATGGAAGTCATAGTAGGAATTAGCCATTAAAGCGTCAGTCACAACAATTGTCGTCTGCCAAATTGTTTCAGAAGCCTCTTGGTTAAATAGCATGGGGCCAGATCAGATTTCCGATGTAGGAGCAGTCTGATCTATAGGAGCACCACTGCTTGTCTCCATACTTAAATTAGTCAATAGTGCTATCAAATATATGCAGCAGATGACAAAAGCAGACAGTATTTATCGGATTCATTTTTGTCGGCACTTTAAGGGTTAGAAAATGATAATATTTAGCGTGCTCTTTTCTAGCATTGCCAATCAAACATTACACTTTTGGATCTATTTCATTTCATAAACTGCCTTGTCAAGTTTATTTCACACATACTTTGATTTTAATATGAACCTGTAGATTGTAAGTTAATTTTACAGTATTTTTTCCACCAATCAAGTCCAAGTTTTGATGGATTAAGAACATGATTTGATTCCTACTCTTACTATAAAAACTTATTGAACTGCCCTCACTGACAGCATTTAAAATCAATTTTGTTGTGATAGGTAGTTTAGATTTTCCATCGGTGACATTTGCAGCATTTTGAAGAGATCGCTAATATGTAAGAAAATAGATATAGATTTTCCTTTTCATACGTTTGTTCAGTTGGAAGTAACGGCTGCTTTTGTGATCACAAAACACCCTTAGTTTCAAAACTTGTTATTTGTTAGCCTAACCTTGTAAGGAGTGGATAAGTCAAACCTAAGCGGAGTAAAATAATTCGAACGACTGAGTTAATCATTGGCGATTATATTATACATAATACAGTAAGTTCGAAACGTATCAATAAAGACCCAAATCAAACTGCAATGATGAACAGTTTGATCTGGTTCCACATTGTCATGTAAATGATTAGATCTGATATACCGTATTTGCCCTCATAAGCGCAAAATGTGCATAAGCTTTTCCTTCTTCACTATTTTGATAACAGTGTAGATCCAGATCAACTGGCTTCTGAAGAAGCCAGCTGATCTGGATCCACACTGTTTTTCACCCACACGACGAATCCATCCATACTAATTATGAAATTGACTGGAACAAGGTTGAATCCCGACATGTATAGAATGGTATAAATGTATGCTCTTTAACAGTAAGTTTATACAGTATGCATATTTACATCAAAGACATAGTAAACAGATTATGTAGCAATACAGGCTGGCATTTCTAAGAAACGCCTTAGTTGTAACCATTCGTGACTGAGCAAGACAAGATACCTTGTGGAGGCACGGTATATCCACGATTAATTTCCAATTTCTGGATGGAGATGCTCCTCGCATACCTCTATGGTATAAATGTTTCGCAGCTTTTTATTTTTGCGGAGTACATTGTATAATCTTCAACAACATAAACCAAATTATGGCTGCTAAGTTACTTAAATAAGACTATCGAAATAATAAATTTGGTAAAGCCTTTTGTAAATTATACGGCCATCACTCACTGTTGGTCGTTAAAGCGGACAGCAACATGACATCAAACGAATATTAAGTGTAATCCAATATTAAACCATGCAATCTGCCGCTTATTCAATCCCCAAAAAAAGTTACAGATGTTTAAAATCTATGGAGGGCAGACAAATTTAGGCTGAATGACGTCACACGACCCTAATAAAGAATGCATAAACAGAATAACTCATTTTAACTGTATTTGCAATTTTATTGATTCTTCTATTGAAAATAGTTGATTGTTTTTTTTGAATCTATAGAGTTTGCGATGAAATTGAGAATTTTTTTTAATTTACAGGAAGTTAATTAAATATTCTAAAATTGGGGCAGTCAGAATTTTGATTTTCAGGTTGCTATTACTTTCTTATTTTACATCCTACTCTGCTTGGTTTTGCTGCAGATTGTTTGGTTTAATAAGGGCGTGCATTTCAAATTCACATGCTATCATGGTTGCCGTCCTCTTTAAATGTTGACATGAACATTTTCGTGAGTTAACAAAAGCATCCGTGTAAAGCCAATCTTTAAGCCTGAATGCGCATCTTTCTAGTGGGCCTAGATGCTTAAATTTTAATTCTGAGCCTTCACCTACGTACCTACTTTGTGTATGTAAGCATTGAAGACTATCTCATGAACTAGCCACAGCAAGATAAGTACACCTATCTCATAAATGCCACAGCAAGACAAAGCCTAACAATGGCATACGTACACTGCGAAGACCACGGCAAGCCTAAACGCTAATCTCGTCTGGTCAGGTTCTCTGTTGTTCACTCAGTGGGTAGCATAAGACCATGGTTTCTTCCTGCGGACAGAAAAGACTCGGACAAAAACCGGGCGGGTGCGTCACTGCTGGGCGCACATCGTTTTGTTGTTTTGTCATTCGCAAGAATAATATGTGTAACTTTACAGTGAACTGCCACCGAATTTGGTGTAACCTCTCGCTGAAACAGGTAGAATTGCACGACCCTTAGGTCTGCACTATAATCACTATATGTGGCTATCCGTCCGTGGTCAGGTAAAGAAACATGCTCATATCTCTTGAACCACTCGGTGTATTTGGTCACATTTTGCATACAAATGCATGTCAATATTATCTAACCACTGGCATGTGAAACAGCCTTTTGGATGGACAAGGATTTTGCTGAGCATCATTTCAGTCAGTTGTCGTCAGGTAGTTTTAAAATTAAATGCTCATAACTCTTGTACGGATAAAATTGTGCATATTTATTTATTGTAACATTGTTCAGCCACTGGTATGCAAAATGGTGACGAAGCTTTACCGAGCATCATTTTGGCCTGTTGAGGTCTTTTAGTAAAAATGCTCATAACTCTTGAACCGCACCATATATTTTGATCAAGTTTGCATACTTATACATTTCAACATTGTCGAGAAACTGGTATGCAAAACGGTGACAAGGCTTTGCCGCTGATATGTCCCGCAGGTCATGGTTATAACTCTTCAACCACATGCTATATTTTGATCAAATTTTTCAACCTATACATTTTAACATTGTCTAGACACTGGTATGCAAAATGATGATGAGGCTTTGCTGAGCATCAGTCTGGCCGGTTATGGTGCTCATAAATCTTGAGCAACATGGTATATTTTTATTAGAGTTTGGTTTCTTATACATTTTAGGGTTGTCTTTGGTATACGAGGGTTAGTCAAAAATAACTGAGCCCTACCTTATAACATTTAATTCCAGTAAAATCGACACATATGTAAATGATATTTCATCGCAGTTATATCTCATCTATTCAATAACCTAATTAATATCTGTTGGTAGGCTTTATATACTGGTTGCTAGGCAAACGAACATGACCTGTCGGACGGGTGCGTTCACGCTGTGATACATCAATATCTAAGCGTTGCCATGGAAACGATAATATCAATGTAATGCTGCATTCACTGTCGTTTGATACCTATAACATGTACCTACTCAGTGCCACAGAAAAGAAAACAACTGACCCCAAATTATAGATGCTGTGGTAGTTTGATTTCAGAATTTAGCAAATTTTTACGTGCCTCAAGTCCCATAATTTACCCCGTCCACATTCATATTAACACAATTTTAATAGAAAACATAAAATAATAGCCTAATAATGATTTTGCAGTACTGCATACACAAACAAATCCTCAGAAAAATTAAATTCCTTGTTTGAAATAAATGATTCTGTTTCCATGGCAGCACAATCCTCATGTATTTGAAAAATAGTGATATTTTTGCTTATTTTGTTGCTAGGCAACGCATGCAATCAGTGTTTACTCAACATTTACGATTCAAGTATGATGAAAATACAATATAACATATGTTATTCAAATAAATGTCAAATATGTCTTTCTCCAAAACTATCAAGTCCACAAGCTTTTTAAGACATACTGTATATTCCTGGTGGCGGACATCATGAACGCATCACTCTGACTGACGATCTTTATTTGCCTTCAACCATAACAGAAGCTTCACAAGGGTAATTATTTTGGTTCAAAACGTCTATGACATGCTATACTTATAAAAGATAATCACATTTCTTGTCTACACTGTGAGGCTAAGATATAATGAGGTAGGGCTCAGTTAGTTTTGACCAACCCTCGTATAAAAAAAGTTAAATAATAATAGACAACAAGAAAAATAACGCTCTAAACAATCTTATTTTTTTAGGAATCCCAAGAAACCCTCCAAAATAATATGAGCCAGTGCATGAGATTTCCAACAATGTGGTATGTGCGACCAGCAAAGCCTCAGATCAGCCTGCGCGTATGCTTGTTGCCTGACTATTCTATGGCTGTTAAGCTACTGACTGAACACCACTTGGAGTTTCTAAGCTTAAAAGGATGCTGCACATGCTCATCTGAGTCTACACTTGTCAAAATGTCACATTGTTGGAAATCACATGTCGCGGCTCATATATACTTTTTATATGTGTCAGCAGAATTGGCTGTCTTATATTTGTTGCAACATGCGATAACGCACAATATTTCACTCTCGTGATACAGATATTTTACTAAGCATATTTTCTAATAGAGAGGATTGTATAATAAACTAAACAAAGGTGAAAACGTTGCACTACAATATTTTACATTTTGTGAGAATGTTTTGGACAAAACGTATTAATGATTCCCGGACATCCAGCAAAAGATTCCGCGAAACTTCATCAGTTTGTCTCTTTTGGTGTCTGAGTTATGTTCTTTTTTGTGTTTTAAGCTGTATTCACTGAATTTTGCAATTGCGCATGCGCAAAAAAGATTGTTATACTTATTTGGATTGGTCATAATTGTTTGCATAAAACACAAGAAAACTGTCTAATCACTTGAAACAAGCTCAGAATCAATTTCGAATTTATCAAATTTGTAAAAATGTGTAAATTGTCTCCCTTCGACAAGAACAAATAGAGAATATTAAATGTTTGGTAATCTTCGATTTATTACAATTTTTGATAATTTTCTTTTGTTAAATCAGGGAGACCTATCAGTACATTGTTCCTACCATTTCTGGACTAGTAATGTCCCCAGACTAAGATGCAACAACACATTGATTTTCCTATGGAGATTTCAGTGTTAAAATTTCAAGCTTGGCAATATGTGCAAAATCTGCTTTTTTTAGGTCACTTCTGACACCTGGGCAATTTTTTTTCTCCCAAAATAGAATTTCTTTATTTTCTGTCATTTGCTGTTTCATTTTGTTAGTAATGATGTATTTTTTTTTAAATAAAAAAAATACCGTTTAGTATTTGAGCTATGGCTTTCTAAAGACATGCATAATATGCCATTTTTTCTCCAAAAATATTCAGAGTTGAAGTAAGAGATAAACGGGTCTGATACTGTCACTGATGATTATGGAATATTGTGAATTATTGAATCAGAACAACTTAAGTTTACTTGAAATACAGGACTGGTTAATTGATGTGAATCTAGCCATTACATATTAACTTGCCAACTTTTACATTAAAAAGAATAGTCAAAATGATTGCAATTTTTACGTTCGATCACTACATATTGAAATATTTTAGGAAATCAAAAAGACAGATTTTTGTAAAACTTATATATCTTAAACATTAATACATAAGCTGAATCTGTGTGAAATCTGAGCAATTTTCATCGTTTCTAAGAAAAGATATTCCTTGATTATTACCCCTACCCCCTGAAATGAACAAATTCAATTTTGTAACTTATTAACTGCATGACAAGGAATAAATTGACTTTCAACATACCAAACACATTTGTAATGATGATTTGATGCTATACGTATGTGTAGAAACTATTTCTGAGAAGATCAACTTGCAATTGAAAGTTTTCCGTGGCAAATAAATGTATTCTAGCACCCCACCCACTGTTTTCAATTATTATCAACTCTGGCGCAATGAAAGAGTTGATATTGGTTCAAACAGTTATAAACACACATTTTTGCTGTTGATATATAAAGACAATTGAAGAAGTCATCAAAAAATATCCATATTATAGGGTAACTCAATATTCACTCAATATTTTAAGTTATTAATGCATTCATAAGGCATATTTTATTGATTTTTTCACATTAAAATGCAAAATCAAGGGCAACAACTCATGTTTGATGACGAAATTTTAGATCAGTTAAGTAAACAAACGCAAAGATGTTTCAAACCAAGAGTCTTGTATATGCTTTTCTGCAATCTGGTCCTTAGTGAGCAAGTTATTTTAGAAAATTGGACTTTAGACCCATTTTCTATGTAAATATCAATATTAAGGGGCAATAACTCATGTTCGAAAAATAAAAATGTGACAGAAGCCAATTTTAATCTTCAATTTGACACAGTCATGGTTCAGAGTAGCTTTGACCCAATTTATATACTAAGTTTTCAAGTTATTGAGCTTTTACTCATTTTACCGCAGTTTTCCAATACAAAACAACGGTAAAATGATAAACAGGGGCAGTAACTCTTACTGGAATTTTAGAAGTTCAATGCATTATATTTGTGCCCAGCATACCGATTCCACTTATATCAGTAAGTTTCAGGTAAATACCATAAGAAATATTGAAGTAATACGGCAAAATGTGTTTAGTCATGCAAGAGTTATGGTAATTGGTGTCAGTAGTGACCTAAAGGTTGCTTCTTTAAACGATCATAACACGCTTGTAATTAGTAAAGTCCTTCACATTTCTGGTTGTCACATGTCTAGACTACCATTTCGTGCAGTCGGATCTGGTTGGTAGTGGATTTCTGAAGGCCTAAACCGTGTGAGATTTCTGTTCTAATTTGCAACCTAAAAAATTGGACCCCTGTCACATTTAAATGGCTTTCATGTGTTTCCTCATGATAACATCCGTAATATGCATAACCAGTCTTTGAAGAATCAGATACACTTTCATTTGTTTTACTGGCTTGCATCATTTTGTATATAAATGGCAAACAATTCAAGTGTAGCGTTATCACTTTTGTGTAGTATATTATCGATGATGTTGAAATTAACGAATATCTATATCTTTAGCAGGCATCAATACTGATGGCAGTGATATATATTTTTTTAATTGGGGAGGCATACATTTCAACAACCAGAAAAAAACATGTGGCCCTGCACTCAGGGGTGCCACGTTCGATCCCTGCATCCACCACCACCCAGCCTAGTACAGGTTGCCACGTAACAGCCAAATTTTTTTTTATTATTGTACCGAATCTTTGGTTTGCTTGTAGGTGGGTGAAATCATCACTTTAGGCATAAATTGCAAGACCCACAATGGGTGAGTCTGTTTATCCATCCGCTACCAGCTAGTGAAAATGCAAATAATTCATGAATCACAAGGTATACTTTGATCAAATTTGGCATACGTATGATGTCAGGATTGTCTGACCACTGGTATGCGTAACAACCTTTTTAGAGGTACGAGGCTTATTACGGGCACCCATTTTATGGGCCGCTGTGAGTGCGCAGTAGGATTCCAGATGCACTTTAACAATACGTTCCACAATGAGCCCATGATGTCATGTTTAAAAATCTCATTCTGATTAAAGAAAACCCCAACAACTTCCATGGGTAGTAATCAGTACTTGGCCGGGAGGGTTTATGGTTTGTGTGTGTGTGTGTTTTTATGACGGGAGCACCCGAAGGCTCACCGAAAGTGGTTTTATGGAGAAGCCGGGATTGTTAAGAAGTATGGTTCTAGCAATTATGAAGTGTGATCATGCCAAAAAGTAAATTGCTCGAAGCTGATGGTTCATGGTCGTGGGCGTTGACCGTGGATCGTCATCAGTGCTCAAACATCATTGTAAAACATTTATGTAACGCATTTACCAAATAAACAAGAAAGCCGGGCTTATACATGTGGAATTCATTTTCAGAAAACGAGGGGCTATTCCCTTGGGATTTACACAGGGCTGTGATTAACGGGATCTGCACTGTTCTCTTTATCCTACACTGTAAAAATATAAGTGTAACTTTACACTAAATATGATGGCAGCGGAACTGCCATCGATCTTGGCGTAACCTTTCAACCGATATAAATGTTATGTTCTGTTCTATTGTATTGATCCGGAGAATAACTACAACAATAACAGGTAGTACTGTTTAATATCTATTACTGGAGAATTGTAGGTCTTGGTTGTTTGAGAAGAAAAGTAAGTGTAAGTTAACGCAAAAAGGTGGCAGCTGAGCTGCCACCTCTTTTGGTGTTTACTTAAACGCATTTTACAGTGCAGTATCGATTGTTTCTAGCCTATAGGCCGAGCACTCTTTTTGATTATACCTCGTATGATGATTTTCTCTGAAAAAAAACCCCCCGCACTTTAAAGAATTTTTTAAATATCTTTGTTTATGTATTTGAAGCTTTAAATGTAAGTTTGCGCACTATTTTACCTGAATTGTGATCAACGAAGCGCTTCCACTGGTCAGACTGCATATATACGCCGGCTTATTGGCGCCTTTATCGTTCATTTTTGACATAAGATATATTTTCTCTTGACAAAGAATTGATGATGAAATATGGACACACAGCGGGGGTCTGACACAATTCCAAAAACTGCACCATGGACCAGGTTACGCTAAAACATCTGTCATCAAATATATGCATATGTATCACATGGGCTGACTGACTCCTAAATTCGTTTTAGACTTTTATGAGTGTACCGAGAGAGCCTATAAAATCTACATAGCAGTCTTATCAGAAAACAAGTTCCTCCCGTTTTAGTATTATTTTGTCTGTCAGCTCATAAGATTTCGGTACTTATGGCATGATATGCATTAAAAGTCTCATACATGCATACACAGCTATTTAGTGGGGTTTTAGATGAACCGTCGGCTGATCCTTCAGAAATAGACTACGCCAGCGTACAATCTCGATACTCTATCGGTCCGCAAGCGAAACGACATTGACATTTTTTTTCTGAATTCCATATCACTAGTATTGTACAATGTATAATTGTGTTTTGAATGCATGACTCTTACTGTTTATGCCATCATGACTAAAAGAGCACTTAACAACTGCTTGTAGAAATGCGCATACTGTCATACACGATAGTATTAAACGGTTTATATCATGCCATATTATTCTCGCTTTGAAGATAGGTTAAATTACTAGTTCCAGGCGTATGCATTCATGAATCAATACCAACATGCGTGCCTTTTAACTCATTGCATGCTATGTAATTTTGTATGTTTTTGTCGTCTACTGATTTTTTTTTTCATTTTTTCCAACAAAAATTCTTTCAATAACACTATTGAAATGTCAAACGATTTGGATCCAGATCTGGGTCCAAACTGTTTGCAAACGTTATCAGCAGAGGACACTAGTAGGCAAAGAGTTAAAAGTTACCGGAATCAGAAAAGTGAGAGCATTCATGTTCATACAATTGCGTGGTTGGAAATTGCCCTTAATATGAAACACCCCTGAGAAACACTAAAAACTAAAACGTCTCGCCAAACTGCATACAATGGCCTAAATGAGTAGGATGTTCGCATTCTTAAAATGTTAATAAGCTGGCAAGTGCAGTTTGCGTGGTTTGTATACCACAAAAGGAAGAACGCACCAATATTTTCTGAATATGCTGATAGTTTTAATTGCTCGGAGCCTTTACTTCAATGTACTTGTACAATCCTACAGGAAAATCAACTGTGTGTACAGCAAATAATTGATAAAGCAATAAAAGAGATCTAAAGACCTATCGCAACTGCAAAAACCGGGCGAGTATGACCATGAAATGCCACAATCAAATCACGCCACCGCGAGGAAGAGATACAGAGCACAGACACTCACAAGGCAGCAAGAACATAATTAAAGTAAAAGCACGTTTAACTGGATATTTCAGACCGAGCGCCCGATTTTCCTGACCAGCCGATGCATACGGGGAGCCTGGTCATGTTGAGTAAACTAAAACTAACATTGATAAATGAGCTACGACATGGAATTTCCAAGAATACGGTATGTGCGACCAGAAAAGCCTCAGATCAGCCTTCGCATACGCGCAGTCTGATCAGAGCCTTTGCTAGTCGCTTGAATATTCTATGACTGTTAAGCTACTGACTGAACATCATTTGGAGTTAAAGCATAAAAGGAGGCTGCACAGGCTCATCTGAGTCTACACATATCAAACTGCCACATTGTTGAAAATCACATGTCGCGGCTCGAATATCAATGCCTACAGAAGCCTGTTCAATTGCATGTCAACTACGATCAACATGGACACTGACCAGCCTGTGCATTCTGACCAGCACCACCGTGGTTCGTTAACCAGCCAGTATTATTCAACTACTTAAGTCACTGTATCGCCACGTGGTATGCAATGTCCCGGTCTCTTGTAAAGTTAACGGAGATAGGAACCAGTAGGGGCGTGGCTAGACAGTGACCTAATAGTTGAATAAAAATGAGCTATCCTTGCTTCACACTACCCAGCAGGCACACAACGTTGACTCAACATTGATTCAATGTTAATTCAACGTTATTACGTTGAATCAACACATTGAATCAATGTTGAGTCAACGTTGTGTGCCTGCTGGGTAAGTCCATCATTCTTACTAGACTCTGTAGCTAAGCAACTGCTTGAGGTATCTAGTCACATAATCAAAAGCATGTTGTCTAGTGACATGGATACATAACACCAACTGTCTTTTAATGCTCGTTTATTGTTTAATTTATGTATCGACAGCATCAAAAGTTAAGCACCACAAAATCGATACGAGCAGTTATTGGCGCTAAGACGTGTACAGGGACCAAAAGTAATTCCGCAAAATTAATTTCCAATAGACTGTTATGCATTATTGTGATATTATACCTAAATTAAATAGCAACATGTAAAGCTTATAATAGACTCACATATTGCCTAATTTACTGAGGTGAAGTCTTTTCAAATGCAGCCGTTTCAACTTTTACAAACTTTTGAAAATGCCACCTCCCCATTGACAATGGTGTCACTTTCCAAAAATTGTTAAAACAATATTGCAAATTGTTTAAAACTCTGCAGCTTTAAAAAGCATGGATGCAATTTAATGAACATAAAATGTATATTACCTTTTTGAACGAACTTTCCAAATGGCACCTAAAGCATAATAGTATGTTGGCTAGCTGAAGTACAGTAAGTTTACTAGCAAATGTGAAAATACATGATATTCTATGGGATTTCAGACTTTGTGGAATAACTTTTGGCACTAACCAATGTTATAAGCCCCCGCGTCTTTTTTATGGGACACTGACAATCAGTGGAGAACCAGACCAGACTCCACGAAACGCGGCGTCTGATCAGGTTCTCCATTATTTGCTATCATAATGCCATATTGAAATCAGCAAAATACCACCCAACAAATGGACTGTTCTAATTACAAAAGTGGGAAATTTCATTCGGCTTAAATGGGTTAAGATGATTGAAATGCATATGTAAACAGTACACGAATGTGAGTTTTTAAGATACACACACCAGAGGGTATCAACCCCTACTTTAAAAAAAGTGCACGGGTTACATACCAGTGGTTTCCCTATGAAACACGTGATGCCACAGTCACAAAGCACAGACCTACCCACGGCACCGCGGGGAAGGGACACAGAACACTGACAGCCACACGACAATAAGAATAAAATTAAATTAAAACAACCGGCTCTCTCTTCCTAAGCGACATGATTACAACAAAAATAGAAAAGACTCTAATTCAAGTTTTGCATTATAAAACAAGGACCACTAACAACAACAGAGACATCGCCTAAGAACGGACAGCAGCCGAAGGCACCGGGAGGGGATGGGTGGGGGTTTAAATATATATTACTGGTCATTTATTAAAACATAATGATTTTAAAGGCGTTTTGGGTCGATTTAATAAACGCATATTTACAACATATAATTCCAAGCTGCGTGGGTCATTTTAGTCTTGTGACACCCTAAGACAATACATACAGGTAATTTTTCGCAGTAATATCTGTCTCATGCTACACCACTTAGCCGGTGCTACCATGCAGGTTGCAGTCTTAGTCAATTATAACTGCCATCCTTCAGGAGGATGGCAACAACTGAGCAGCAATCTAATTATTGCCAGTAGTGCTGCTTAACTTTTATCGTATACCTCATTAAAGAGAAATACTATCTCCACGCCAACAAAGTGCACAATTTCAAACAGGATGATATCAAGTAACCATTGATGCTCAGAGTTAATGAGACGACAGTGATACATACGGGGTTCTGCGGTCATTTGTAAGGGCAAGATTTATAAGCACACATTTTGACTGAAAAAAAAAATGTAATAAATTAAAAATTACTTGTCAGTTCACTCATATATATTTTTGGCGTTCAAACATGTATTTCGGTAGAGGAACAAGAAATACGTTATATCGTTCTTTTATTCCTTATCTGAAGGCCTGAATACAGCTATATGACACGGCTTTGTAATTGTGGTAACATAACGAACGGAGACCGCCAATTGCACTTTTTAGACAGTATTTGAACCGAAACATGAGAATTCGGTACTTAATTATCGCAGATGCGAGCAGCGAAGGCTTAGACAAATTTGTGGCAGTCTCGTCAGAGCCTTCAAGGCTCACATACATGTAGTATATAGCTCAAACCAATGATTTAGCCCAACTAGTTATGTATGCATGTTAAAGCATCACTACGCATATTGCATATGCGTAGTGATTCTTTGTCTGGAATATACGTAACGAAATCTCATGAGCTTGCTTAAGGTAAACGTCCCTTCCATCCTGACCCTCATCATAGAAGCTTCATTTTAGGCACATAAATAACTGAATCTGGCATCAGTTACGTAGCCCTTCATCTATTGTACAAGCAGTGAGGGTTATGGAAAAACTGTCTCTCAGAGCGGAATTTATCAGACTCGTGCATCGCTTGGCGCCTATACAATAAGTACTAAACTCCAGCTGTTAAGTTTTTAGAACTAATTTTTCGCAATAACTTTTTATCTTCAATTTTAGCGAAATGTGACGGTATGAAAAGTATTCAGGAACATCTCCGCCAAATTCTCCAATTGGTTCCAACATCCTAGATAATGCAGGTTCCTCTGTGCTTAGATACACTCTTTAAACATTTTAAGCAAAGCGCAAATAAACCAAGTCAAAGATGTATGGATGGTTTGTTCAAATATACTATGCACAATAAGTTTAGCAATTGTTTTGTATGGGTGAGCCCATCCCCATCAGATCTCAAGTTTCATTTGCTGTCATAAAGATACAAGTGCCGAACATCTGACAAGAATTTTCATTAAAAAAATATGGAATTACCAAACGCAGCGGCCGTGCTAAGGTGGCGTTAATTTTTAAGGCTAGCGGGTAACGTGGGTATTTCTTATCATTGGGGGAAGCCAAAAACATTTTCAAGCGATTGTTTGGCCACTGAAACAAAAAAAAAGCATCGCAAATGTTGCAATTTTCTGAACTGTCTATATATATAAGAGAAATAAAGGACCAAGTTTTCACAATTTGACGTTTTTATTAATGCTTTTACGTTATCGCCTTTAAACGGTGTTTCTAGTCGAGTTTTCTTGAACCACATTGACAAGTGAAACTGTATTATGCCTTCCATCACATTCAGAAAAGAATGTTGAATGAAACATCTTCATGACTATAGAGCACGAGCCGAAAGATAAAATCTATCGTCACCATTATCTCGCAAATACGTCGCACCATTTTCCGGAAACTTAAGGTTTTAATCAACCATAAGATCAATTACATTGTAAACTGAGTCTCTGTTGAATTGGCACGCCAATTAATATTAGAAGTGTAATCAAATGATGACTTCGTTTTGACGTCATTGATGGCAGCTGATTTTTTTAGCATGGAATCTCTATCACATCTGTCACACAACCAATAGTTTTTTCAGTATAGGCGTATGATGCATGAGGAAGATGTAAGACCACCAAACGAAAAATCACATGCTTATCATTTAGCATTACTTACAACGGATATCATTTTTGCTTACTGACCCTTACTGCAATTCTTGCTCTCCTCAAATGCCTATTTAAAGGCTGGCGTCTGTAAATTCGTGGTTTCACTTGCCTAAGATTCTGTTCTCGTCAATGCATTCAAAATTGTTCGACATTGCACAAATATGAGCACAACATAGGAAATTGCTTGAACTTATTTTGCATAGTATATAATAGAAATCGCGCCTAATTCGCTCGTGCGTTAAGCTAGCAGGGTCATCTCAAAACCGTTCATTTCATAGCACGTGCACAAGAGAAAAATTGCACGTCATGCGATAACCCAGCCTTTGTTCCTACAAATGCGCCACAAGCATAAGACCTTTTGGAAAAGCTGGCGGAAATTATCCTCTACAACTTTCATCGCGAACACATTTTGCTAAAATTGAAGACAAAAAAGTTATTGCGAAAAATTAGTTCTAAAAACTTAACAGCTGGAGTTTAAGATATAATGAACTGGCCAATTTAATATAACAGATGAACTCCCTGAAGATTGCTTATCAAGTGATCTCATGCGCGCGATCAGGGTGGAGACAGGAGGGTCCGAACCCTCCCTAGGAAATCACAAGTCGTTATATAGTTTTCCTCAGGAATACTGTTACGGATCCCCCCCCCCCCCCCCCCGAGAAGCCCGAATTGAACCCCTCTAGTGAAATGCGTTGATGCTGATACTAAAATAATGATAATAATCACAAGGGCTTGAAGTTAAGATTTTTGAGTTATTTTGGCCGCCCTAGGGAAGCATAATATGTGTGTTGAAATGACGAAAGTCCAACAATATAAGGATTTGAAAAAATGTTCTCAAATCGAGAAGGCAATAAGAAAAATGCTTTTCTATGAATCAATTTGATCAAAATTTTCATTTCTTTCCTGGTCTATTATATTCTCAAAAATTTTGGATAGAATTTAAGGGAATATCGTCGCTAAGCATCAGAAAAGTAACAAATATTCATAAATTCAAGCACCTGTTATAATAATAATAATAATAATAATAATAATAACAATAATAACAACAAAACGTTTTCATGACCCCCTGACGGGAATGTTCTGGATCCGCTCATGCACAACTCCAAGCACAGATGGGAAAAAAACTGGAAAGCACATCTCGAAAATGCAAATAAGTTTATGCTCTGCCAGATAAGTCACGTTTTCCATGTCCTGCATTCTCCATCCCTTTCTCGTAGTTATTTTTAATTTCTGTGTACATAGCATAGTCGAGTTCAAACCCATACTCATCTGCCAGGTGTCGCATTCTTCTATAGGTTGGATCCCGGCACAAACAAATATCTCGCCATTCACGAAGATGAAAGCAAATTGAATTCTTAGTTTTTTCACATACTTTCTTCAAACACGCACAGCAACAACATAAAACCATCATAACGAATGAAAACAGAAAAATAAATTTCAGTGCATTTTTCTGCCAGTTTTTTGCCCATTTTTCAAATTTTGTTTCCTCCCTCTTTGGTTGAAAACGGTCTTCGTAGTCTAAACCTCCGTTTTCCCAGTCATAATCTTCATCGTACTGATACCGCTTTTTACGGTTTAAGAGTCGAAATAAGCCCGAGTCTGTTACATTATCGTTAAACTGTTTTGCAAAAAAATTTATGTATTGCCTTGCTCCCTGTTTAGCTTTTAAATCAGAATATGTATCACCTTTATTTCTTCTCTTTTCTCTATGATGTAGGTTCTTTATTTGTACCAGACGCGTCAAAAACGTTCTTACTGTTTTAGCTTGATTGTTCGGGTCATCAGATGTACTCTCATCTAACGAAACTGCACTGGTTGCAACAAAATGAAACACAAATATTAAAAATATGGACGATATTTTTGTCATCTCATCCTATAACGTACAGCCTCAAACGTAAAACGTGAGCATTTTTCCGCGTGACGTCATAAATATAATGACGTCATTTATGACGTTACTCCGCATATTCAAGATGGCGACCTCCACTGAAAGTAGTGTTTAAGACATTTTAGGACTTTAAAGAACGCTGTAAGAGATGGAATTATGCTGATGTTGGGTGGTTTGAAAAAATAGATAAAATGTGTGTCTTTGTCTTACAGATTTCAGATGGACCAGTCATATAGATCTAGTGTGAAATAAATTGAAGACTTTATAATGACCAACGATTCAAATGTGACGGAACCTACGCATACGGGAGAAACGGGAGAGGCTACACACCATGAATCTGCAGTCATACTTTTCCTGTTTGGAAGCTGTGCTGTTGGCGGTGAGTGTCAAATGACTTTGGATTAATTCATTGAAAGAAAACAAAAAATTAAGATGTAGGGTGCATTTGATAATATTCTTAAAAAAGATAAATTCTTTTGTAGATCTACCGATTTCTATCTCGTCTGATGTCTCACAGGGCTATATTCTCGGTCTCATATTGTTCGGAACAACCTCTGATGTAGAAAGATATACATATCTATTTCGTGTGCCGGATAGACAGACAGACAGAAAGACAGACAAACAGGCAGGCAGCCAGGCAGATAGATAGATAGATCGATAGATAGATAGATAGATAGATAGATAGATAGATAGATTATCCACCAAACAGAAGCGTATCACCATTCGAATGGCGTTTCACTGACTGACCGACAGTGGCCCTATACTGGCAGATACATCAGCATGGGTCTTAAATAGAGGTATTTGCGCTTATGCGATAAGTACATAGATTTAATGTTCTGGGCCTGGAATTACAATGCCTCCTTAGAGTTAAGGAAGACTTAAGTTAAGTATTGATTTTTCAGGATGCGAAAAACAACGTTTAAAACTGATTAAAATCAAAATAGTATTAATTTTTCTGAAGATCACAATGATATCTTTGACCACAAATACCACAACGATCCAGGCAATTTATTTAGCATTTAATAAAGCATGTTGAAATATCAATACTTAACTTAAAGAGACTAAGTCTGCAACTATGCACATTTTCGATTTTTTTTTTATTTCTTTTTAAATCATTTGTAAAAGTAGAATTAAGTTACGCTTTCACAATAAATATGTTCGCTATAGCCAAAAACTGCACGGAAAAGTGAATTATCTTATAAAAACAGGTGTGTTTTTCTCGTGTTGGCAATTATTTGCGTCCCTCCAATAATTATAGACAGTTAATTTTAACATAACTGCTGTTTTTGATTCTGATAATTTGCTTAGATTTACGAAATTGGTAAAATGTATACCTGAATTTTAGTTTTTTTACTGTGTTCTTGAAAAATAGAAACATTAGTTCTAAAATTAAAATTTCAAAAGTTACAGACTATGCAGCTTTAAGTCTTGCTTAACTTTAAGGAGGCATTGTAATTCCGGGCCCTGGCTCTTAAAGTTGGCAAAATGAGCCGCCAGTAAACACATGTGAAGAAAAAATATTGGATAATCGCCATTTCGACATAAACGTATTATCACAATGAATGTTTTGATAATTTGTACCATATTCTTCATGATACATGTATCTATGAGCCGTGGCATGAGATTTCCAACAATGTGGTATGTGCGACCAGCAAAGGCTCAGACTAGCCTGCGCATACGCGCAGACTGATCAGAGCCTTTGCTAGACGCTTAAACATTCTATGACTGTTAAACTACTGACTGAACATCAAATGGAGTTTCTAAGCTGAAAAGGAGGCTGCACAGGCTCGTCTGATTCTACACTTGTCAAAATGCCACATTGTTGGAAATCACATGTCACGGCTCAATTATGTAAAAAACCAAAAACATGGAATGACTGGAATATGACTCATTGTCAACGGTTAGCACGGACGTGTCACGGTGACTTCAAGTTTGCGCAGTGTGCCGTTTATTTTACGAAAGTTGGTTATGCTTAAGCCTATTGTTTTAAAGTTCGATTTACTGAAAGCATGATTAAAATCTGTTAAGAATTTCAAACAAGCCCAATTAATTTGCTCTTTGTCACTTTCATTGATGTTTTGGCGAAGATTGTGCATATTTAAACGCCTACGCGGACATGCATTCTGATAAACCGCCACATAGAACTGGCAGCAGACGACACATACCAAATAAGGTAAGACATTTCAAGTGAATCGACTGTTGGCAGACGATTTACATGAAATGCCAGGCCTTATTGTTCCTGAAAATGAAGAAGTGATATGACACTAGTTGAACCCTTAAAGCGCCACCTATAATTTGCAGCAGACGACTATTTCAAATTTTGCCGCTTTTTCTAAAATAACCAATAAGGCATGATATTCCATGAGAATCGTCTGCTGGCAGACGATTCTCATGTAATATCATACCTTATTTTTGTCGAAAATTGGGGTAAATGTCGCAAAATTTGATGTCTGCTGCAGTTGTGATTGGCTTTTTAAGGGTTAATGGTAAGTATCGACGCCAGTATCCCCGGAGGCAGTCATTTTTTCGGACCTGGAATACGTTGAGATGTTGGTAAGACTGCGCTGTCGCGCATGACCATACGCTGCCGGTACGCCCGACATGGTAAAATGGGCATATTCGTTAGTTTGTTTAATGTTTGTAAATACGATAAGGAATGTTTAAACATATATGTTTAAAAATGAACCATTTTAAATTTGTTTAGCTAAGACACGGCTATATAGCGCCTGTAAGCCGCGAAGAGATGACATCTGGTGGCCTGCAAATATTGCTGTCTTAAAAGCTCCCACAGTGTAGGTTCAAACTGGGTCTATATGTTGTTTATCCATGTTGAATTACCTGGCTACCCCTCTCATCAAATTCGTGCAAATAATTGACCACCCTATTCTATCTACGGGATGGAGGTGGTCCAGGGGCATTTTAGGCTGGGGGTTGTGGAAGTGGGTGGGATAGACACGGGTGGGCGATGGTGGTCAATGACAGGTGCATAATAGTCTTTTAAGTCTTTTATTTGCACTTATAAATTACAACTCATCTTTTTCAGTCAATTTTCGACATGACATGGTCATTAGCCTGCACTGACAAGAACCTCAACACTTTCTAGTTAAAAGTGACCATTATTAAATGACTCCTGTCATAAATAAGAACGCTGCTTGACAATCAGATATTTTGGTGATGTACCAGCCAAAAAAAACAAACATCGTAAATAGAGTAGCATCAGAAAACTGGTTTACGTATAGGATTCGTGTTTCAAACACACAAATATGAGCCCACACAAGACTTTGGTATTATCGCTCATAGGCGAGCAGTGAAGACTCAAGCGAACACGTGCATTCACACAGTCTTACCAGAGCCACCACTGCTCGTTTACACACAATTAAGAAGTTGACGAAGGCACAGACCAAGTCCCACTAGTAGATAGGTATACGTACATAATGCACATTTGAGCCGCGACATGATATTTCCAACAATGTGGTATGTGCTACCAGCAAAGCCTCAGATCAGACTGCGCATATATACGTGGAGTCTGATCTGAGCCTTTGCTAGTTGCTTGAATATTCTATGAGTGTTTTAAACTACTGACTGAATCTAAGCTTAAAAGGAAGCTGTAGGGGCTTGCTTGTCTGAGTCTATACTTATCAAAATGCCACATTGTTGGAAATCACATGTCGTGGCTCATTTATATAATTTCTGAAAACCCGACTGTACGCTTATGCTATAAGTACCATTTTCTCTTGGGCTGACCCATATATAAAAACAGTCAGTCTTATAATTAATTGTGAATTTCTGACTAAAACATGTAAATTCCCTAATTTAGCAGTTTTGCCTACGGTCGTCTCATTTTATATGATAACTCAATTGCACGTATAACGATTGAACTGGTACGTCATGGGGCCGGGGGTACATAGGGTCCTCCCCCTCTTCCCTGGAAAATGTACTTGTGGCTATAGGCTTCCTTAGAAATACTGGTACGGCTTCCCTGGAGAAACAATTGGACCCGTCGGGTCCAATTACCACTCGAGAGAGGTCCGTATAGTACGATCTAGTGTTCCATTGGACATTTATCGCTCGCAAATCAGACATGAACAAATATATCACAGATTTGCTTTGGCCTAAGCAGAGCTTTGATATATCAGGATTTTAATATACATGTATCTAGCGTCAATCATTCTTGCATTATCTATTTCTAGCTCTCACAAGACGTATTATACAGGGCCTCAACATACGGTTGCCATACACAGTCGTTCTTCTCATTCTGGGCATCCTGTTTGGACTGCTGTCCAGGAAATACGAAGAAGTGCATATGTACGCCCGGATAGTGGAGGCTGATCCTCATCTCATCCTCACAATATTTCTCCCCATACTGCTGTTTGAATCTGCCTTCGCCATGGAAGTCCATACTTTCATCAAAACTTTCATACAAGTTGTGGTACTGGCTATTCCAGGCCTGGGTAGGTATCTTTACACGGAAGATTTACGTTTGAGCGGATCCATAATACGAAAGAGCAGATTTATTTTTACGAAAGAGCGGAGAATCATAAGGCAAAAAAAAAGCGGCTGTTTGATTCATTTCAATGAGCGAATTTTCCAGGTAAACATCCAGATGCAGGGGCGGATCAAGGATTCCTGGAAAGGGGTTTCATATGCATATAAGATGTTGGTTTCGCTTTGTGGATTAATCATTTATCCTAAATATTCTATGAAAATGAAATAATTTGGTCTCATCGAGACCAAATTATTTCATTTTCATAGAATATTTAAAAGCGGGAAGGGTGGGGGCGAACACTGAACCCCACCTGGATTCGCTCTGTTATGCGCTCGAAACCATCTATTTATACCCCCCCCCCGCAAACTTTGTTTGTGGTGGGTATACTGTTTTCACATTGTCCGTCCGTCCATCCGTGCGTCCGTCCGTCCGTCCGTGCGTCCGTCCGTAACGTTTTGTTTTCTTAATATCTTGAAGAGACATTGATGGATTTTCATCAAACTTTGCAAACATGTTCATATATGCAAGACAAATACTTAAGCCAAAAACGTAAGGGCTAGGGGCCAATTCTATTAGAGTTATTTCCCTTTGTAGTTCTAAATGGCTTTTAATATAGGGTTTTATGCTTATGCTATTTTAGGCCATACACGGGCCGATCAACTCCTACCACAGCTTTTGATGGAACAATTTGATACTTTTCCTATACAATGTAGGCACATTGAACATATGCATGAAGGAGTTTGGTTCAGAAAAAAAAAATTGACAAAATGACAGCTGTGAGAACTTAGACAATTTTTCCCTAATAGGGCTTTTGTTTATGCATAGATGGTGCCTTCATGGGCCGATCAACTCCTACCACAGCTTTTGATGGAGCAATTCTGATACTTTGCCTATACAATGTAGACACATTGAACATATGCATGAAGGAGTTTGGTTCAGATTTTTTTTTTGACAAAATGACAGCTGTGAGAACTTAGACAATTTTCCCTAATAGAGCTTTTGTATATGCATAGATGGTGCCTTCATGGGCCGATCAACTCCTACCACAGCTTTTGATGGAACAATTTGATACTTTGTCTATACAATGTAGACACATTGAACATATGCATGAAGGAGTTTGGTTTAGAAATTTTTTTTTGACAAAATGACAGCTGTGAGAACTAAGACAATTTTTCCCAAATAGGGCTTTTGTATATGCATAGATGGTGCCTCCATGGGCCGATCAACTCCTACCACAGTTTTTGATGGAACAATTTGATACTTTGCCTATACAATGTAGACACATTGAACATATGCATGAAGGAGTTTGGTTCAGAAAAAATAATTTTTGACAAAATGACAGCTGTGAAGACTCAGACAATTTTCCCAAATAGGGCTTTTGTATATTTTGCCGATCAACTCCTACCACAGCTTTTGATGGAGAAATTTGATACTTTGCCTATACAATAAAAACACATTGAACATATGCATGAAGGAGTTTATAATTTTTGTTTGCACAGATTCTACTGAAATCTTTTCAAAACTAAGGTCTGCTGGTTTGAACTATAACTTGCCATGTTTTTCCACTGACTCTTACTGTGCGGGGGTATCTAATAAGCATTGTTTATTGACTTTTTTCCATTTAGACTGTTTATTTAAATGTTTATTACCTCGAAAATTCGCTCATTTGTATGTTTTATCCATCCGCTCTTTTGACTGTATGGTTCTCCGCTCATTTCATACTCCGTCACGGTGTGATTTCCGCTCAAACGTAATTCGCCCCTTTACACGTTGTTACGACACTCGCACCCATGCATCCATCCATCGGACAGAATGTTCATCACGTCCATCCAACGATAGACTTTTTGCCTATAACACATAGTACGCGAATGCCTAACAAAATGTATACATTTTGCAATGCAATGCAGTTCATATTATATAGAGCTCCACTGACATCCTTTTTCAACCCAAAAAGTGCCAAGAAAAAATGCATCTGAAAATGTCGTCTGCTGAAGTCGTCTGCTGCAAATAATTGCAAATAATTGCCTAGCATTACTGATGAATTAAGTGTAGAAGCAAACAGCATGGACCCAGAAAAGACTACTCATATAGGAGCAGTCTGATCTGGGTCCACACTGTTTGCCATAGAGGCTTCTTAAACATTTCAGCAGACAGAAAAAGCAGACGTCTTTTGTTGCGATTGGCGCATTAAGGGCTAAGAAGCGAATCAGACTACACAAGATGGCGGAGCAGATAATTCGCGCCTGGGCTGGGGTCTCTTTTGATCCAATTTTTAGACTATACATGTATAATAATGCATGCATCAGCAAACCTAGACTTATAGGGCCGATTGCATGACGAAAGTTTATTTTAGTCTCGACTAAGGCCTAACACGGTGCTTGCTAGCCTCCAGTTTTAATCTGGTTTGCATAACGAAAGGTGACCTTGAGTTTAACTATCCTCAGTCTTACTATCCGAGGGTAAATTATCCTTGAGGTTAAATTAGTCCAGAAATGTTAGCCTAAGAGTAGGACAAAATAGAAGGTTATTTTCTTTAATGCACCGATTTTTGTCATGACAATTCCAGCCTAACACGTTTTGTATGAGACCATTTCCAACAAGTATTAGCTTTTCAAAAAAGCTGGCGGTCGTTTAGCCCTATCACTGTATGTATTCTTGCAAAATGCCAGTGCCGGACCCGAGGGAGGAGGGGGGGGGGGGGGCTGGGGGGCACGTGCCACCCCACCATCCATGAAGAGGACGTTAATGTCTTCAAAAAATCGCGCATGATATGTACGGTAATAGTTTGGTGGAGTTTGGGGTGTTTTGGGTGGTTTGGGGTGTATCAATTGACCGCACGACGGTTATGCTAACAGATCAAATTCGCAAACGAGTTTGCCTCACGCTATAGGTAGCCCTACAGATTCACGGACAGTTTTGCCTCGCGCTGGAGGTTAACCCACGATATTTGGTACCCCGTTCGTTGTTCGGCTACGCTTAAAGAATAGACTGAGCACGGCATAAGGGTTTGGTCAAAACCTGAATTTGATGTGTTTTTAGCACAAAGTTTATATATACGGTTCAAATAGTAATAGATTATTGTAAAAGCAAACAGTAGAGTCCCTGATCAGACGCCACAATATACGGCGTCTGATCTGGGTCTGCACTGTATGCCGCCCGTGCGTGTGTGTATGGGTATAAATGTGTGTCTGCGTGTGGGTACGTGCGTGCATACATGTATGTGCGTGCTTGTGTCTATCCGTTTAGTATGTGTGTGTATGTATACGTCCGTGACTATTCTTATGTCTTACTTCTAATTTCAATTGTTGGCGTGCGTGCGTTCGCATGTACGTCATTAGGCCAACATATATATTAGATTCTAGACGTAATAAGTTAGAGGTTAGAAAAAAAGTAACGGACATACGTATATACATATACACAGACGCACGCACGCACATGCATGCATATATAGAAACACACATACATACATACATACATACATACATACATACATACATACATACATACATACATACATACATACATGCATGCATGCATGCATGCATACATACATACATACGCGCATACTCACGCAACTGCGACCGCATGCACTACAAAAAAACAAACATCACATTTAGAAGTAAGAAGTTAGATGTAAGAAAAGTCAGGGACGTTTAAATATACCTACATACCCCATAGGGGCCTTTCCTTTAAGGTAAAATTTATAAAGCAGCTCTAGCGATAAGGCGTATATTTACCATAGTTGACATGATTACAAACACCAAATTTTCAAATTGCCCTAATGTTTTTAAAATTGGTGTAGTTTGGCAGTAAAATATGCATAGTAGGCAACAAAATACATTTCAAAGCGATTCACCGTTACAATACCGTGTAAACGTGCACTTTCTACTCCCACCCCTCATTTAACGCCTTTATACTAGGTGCCGTTTAGGCCAGATTTTGAGCAAATGCACTGCGAATTTTAAAAAATAAAAGGGCTAAAATGTTAAGGATATAAGTGCTTATCATTTCCAAAACCTTACCGTATTCCTTTTGCGCATGCGTACGAAATACACCGTTTGTCACTGGTGTCTTTCAGTTTATTTTTAGATGCTTTCTCTCCCTAGACTCAAGATGCCCTTTGGACAACGAAATGTCGCTATAAACATTTACAACATATGTAAAGGGCATCTGGGGTCTAGGGGGGGGGGGAAGCATCAAAAATAAACTGAAAGACACCAGTTTCATCTTTCCAATGACAAACGTCACAAATTTTAGGTGTATTTCGTACGCATGCGCAGAAGGAATACGGTAAGGCTTTGGAAACGAAGAGCACTTGTATCCTTAACATTTTTGCACTTCTATTTTTTTTAAAATTCGCAATGCATTTACTCAAATTCTGGCCTAAACGGCACTCAGTATAAAGGCGTTAAATGGGGGGTGGGAGTAAAAAGTGCACGTTTACACGGCATTGTAAATGGTGAATCGCTTTAAAAAGTATTTTGTTGCCTACTATGCATATTTTACTGCCAAACTACACCAATTTTAAAAACATTAGGGCAATTTGAAAAATTGGTGTTTGTAATCTTGTCAACTAGGGAAAATGTACGCCTTATCGCTAGAAGCTCTTTATTGTTTACTTTTTTCAGGGCTCCCTAAATCCCTAAAACAATGAGCTTGCTCCCCAGCTCCCTAACAATAATTACCAGTGCTCCCCAGCTCCCTGAAAATAAATAGACCTCCCCAGATCCCGAAGACCCCTGACACCCATACATATGTCCATATGTAAGCATGCATGCATAGGTACATGCATGCAAACAGACCTTTTAATTTTTTTTACTTTATATTTATCTTGTACGTTCAAGATCTTATGTTGAACGAACAAGATAATATCTTGTTTATACCAGATCGTAAGCAATAAAAAACTAAAAGTAAAACTGAAATAAAATGTCCCTACTCGGGTTTCGTATATCTAGTCACAATAAATTGTATCCATGTATTTTAAAGCTGCTTTTTAAAAATATTTTTTGGACAACTTCACCATTGACATGAATGGAAAAGTTGCATTTTTTTTATTTTTTTTTAAAAAAGTTGTTTTAACTTTTGTATTTAAAAAAAGTGAAAAAAACGACCTTAATTTTGTCGTTCTGTCTGCCTATGTCTTGGGAAACTGTCTAGACCCAGACCAGGCCAAACATAACGTCGGATCTGATCTAGATCCAAATTGTTTGACAGTCTGATGATTTTTCAAATATATTTTGTTTTTGAGAAATGTAAATTTTGAAGAACTAACCTATGCTTCCAGTGGGTAACTACATGTATCTAGCTCTTAAGCTCTGGCGACACTGCGCATTTGAGCGGCTCGTCTGGCGTTAAAAAATACATTAGGGGCCGAATACATGACGAAACTTTATTTTAGTCTAGTCTAAGACCTAACACGGGGCTTGCTAGCCTCCAGTTTAAACCTGGTTTGCATAAAAAAGGGTAGTCAATACTTGAAAATATACATGACAGTTCTAAAGTTTACCCCATCCCCTGACTCCTTATTCAGGTTCAAATGCCAATCATTTAAAATTCTGAATAAATAAGTCAATTGTCAATATTTTACCGAATCTATCCAGTGGTTTAGCAGGTAGAGGAATAATAGATATGAAACATATTAATGGGATTTTAGTTTGACACCCTTGGTTTGATCCCCCGGGTGAACATAGGGGATAGAGTTGAGGCACTGTAGAGCCACAAAATGCTCCATACACAATATGCTCTCTCGAGGTGTATATTGTGTACCCTGCATACACAATATGCTCCCCCTTAAATCGGGAGCATATTGTGTAGGACATGTATCATACCTACACAATATGCTCCCTAGCTGAGGAGCGCAGTCGTGGTAGAGTGCTTGACCCGATATCGATGGGTTGCGGGTTCGAGCCTCACCTGAAGCACTGCGTTGTGTTCTTGAACATGACACTAAATATCCTGTGCTCATTACTGGTTCCCCCCCGATGAAGTCGGAGGGATATTGTTTTGGCGTCGGCCGTCTGTGCACCCGTCTGTTTGTCTGTCTGTCTGTCTGTCCACCTGTCCTTCCAGAAACATACCTAAGTACCTATTAGTCAGATTTGGTGCATTCTCTGCATGAATGGATAGTACCATGGGCAGTCCCAAGTGCGGATCGAGAGGGGGGGGGGAAGGGGGTCCGGACCTCCCCCGGAAAATCACAAGTTATATATTTTCTAAAGGAATAAGCAATTGGAACCCCCCACCCCGGAAAAAGTTGGACCCCCCCTCCCCCCCCCCGGAAAATGTTGGACCCCCTCGGGAACCTTGAAAAATGATAGTTTTCTTTGAAATTAACCATTTGCGACTGTAAATTAAGCTGAGGACTAAAAAAAAGGCTGTCAGAGCTTTTTTTTTGTCAGATTGACCTGACCCCTCCCCGACGAAAAATCCTGGATCCGCGCATGACAGTTCTATATCGTATAAGTTTCGCCAAGATCAACTGATAAACTCATTATTGCTCTGGCACTTATAATGCAAAAGTTGTCTTAGAGTAATGATCTAAACATTTCCCCAAAGCTATTATGTATAAAAAGCCTGTAGATAAGTATGACGGTGTAAAATGTAAAAATAAATACCCCGCCCACTTGAATCTTTAGGCAGGGTCAAAGGTCAAATACATTGATTTGGCAATATCTTAGTCAATTTCCAATATTATTACCGAAACTTTGTATGCAGACAGATAAAAAAACAACAATAGATATGAAATATATCAGACTGGATATTTGATTGGATGCCTGGGTCCGATCCCCTGGGTAGATTTAGGGGATTGGACGAGTCCAAAATGAAACCTCTTCTGAATATTGTCATGCTGCATATAAAATTAAGGGAACAGCACATGACAGTAACATGATAGCAATTATTTAGCACGCAGAGACACCATTGACCACTGAGGAAGGAGGTCAAAAAGTCAACGCATTTTCACCTTGAAATTAGTCAAGTTTCGTAGAGCACCTTGAAAACAAGCATTCTGTCCTTACATACACCCTAACCCTTGGGTAGTGGCAAAAGGTCAAATATTCATTTATTGAATATGGTCATGCTGCATATCAAATAGAAGGGACTTACGCATGCAGCAACATGGTAGCAAGTATTGTTCCAGAAGACACACCGCGACTTCGGGGGTGGGTCAAAAGATAAAACATTTTTTCTGAAATCAATCATGTTAAAGATCAGAATGGAGTGTATAGCACACTGAAAGTACAAATGTCAAAGATCACCCACACTAGATCAAATTAAAGGGGGTAAAGTGTAGACTTACTTTAAGGTGACCAATCACGTGGTCTGACTGATTAGTTTCACGGATTGCACAAACCAGTTATTGGACATCAAAAGTAAGGAAAATCTGCTGCTCGCAGCATATTGTGTACCTTACCTACACAATATGCTCCCATGATCATAAAAAACTAGGTAGCATATTGTGTACCTTATCTACACAAGATGCTCCGAATATCATAATACTACCAAGGTAGCATATTGTGTACCTTACCTACACAATATGCTCCAAATATCATAATACTACTAAGGTAGCATATTATGTATCTTACATACACAATATCACGGGTGGTAATGTCGTAATGGGCGATCAAAAATTATGCAAACAGTCGCCTTACGAGGGCGTCCAGATATGAGTGACGGTATGAAAATAAAAAGAGCAAAACATGTAAGTTGGCAACTCCTACATTTATTTCAATGTTTGCAGATTAATATTCAGAAATCAGGCAATGCTATTCCCAATAGTTATCATTTTTGTGTAATGGGAAGCAATAGCGGAAGTGGAAAACCGAGTAGTTAGTCTAAAAATCAATTTCTCCTGGACGAGGGTGTGTTGATTTTGTGGTTTTGATCTTAAATGAACATGGTTTAGGTGCTTTTTAACATGTTTACTGGCAGGTTTAGTGACACAAATATACTTTACATGAAATTTATTTTATGCCTTAATAGTGTTTAGTCAAAATCGGGTTTAAAATGTTGACATAGACTAAATAGAAAAAAAAATCAACACTTACGACATTGACTCCCCCTTACGAGTCAGTTAACCCTTACGAGCCAGTATGGTAAACGCCCTTCATCTGATAGACAACGGATTAATCTTAAGTGTCTGCTAGAAAATTCTTGGTCTCACGCTTGCACATTATCCATACATGATAGAGGATCTCAATGGGGTACATTTGAAATCGCTAATCAGTAAAATTTGGGCCCCATAGATCGCTTATTTGTAAAGCTATGCCCCCAAATCGCCAACTAGTAAAATTGAGGCCCCCAAATCGCTAATCAGTTAAATTTTGGCCCCAGAAATCAGTAAATTTTAGGCCCAAAAATCAGTAGCCTGTCTGGAGGCATTTACGAGGTAGAATAGCAGAATAGCGTTTTTCCATCAAGTTCAGTAACTGATTAAACGCGCCACAGTGCTATTAGGTATTTCTTTGCCCCCAGATTGCTTATCATTATATTTTATGCCTTAATTCACTAACCACTAGAACCTCTCATTCTGCTGTTGGTTAAATTTACCCTAAAAATTCGCTAACCATTAAATTTTAGGGCCATACCCATTGATACCCTCATGATATGCACTTGAAGTTAATCATCTCATCTTTAAAGTCTTCGGCAAAGAATAAAATGCTTTTGAGACTGTTTTCTGTTGTTCTTTGTTTAAAGACAGGTAAATTAGGGCAGTAGTACCGCATGGTTTGAAATCATTACGAGAGCAACCATGTGATCAGAATTCAAAATAATTTAGAAGAATTGAATACTGAATGATCTGGTTCCAAACTAGCGAAAACATTACACATCAAAGACATGGCAACCAGGGTGCTTCTTTACCTATATAAGAATCTTAAAACATCTTCTTTGAAATAATGATCAGAATTTGAAAAAAAATAACAGTAATTCACCCTCTACAAATAGCGAAAGCGCTATAAACGAATATGACCTGTCAAAAACATGGCCACCAGAAGGCGTGACTTATTGAAGAAAGGAAAAATCCAAATATCTTCCCTTAAAGCAACTCACATTTACAAAAGTCATGAAAACTTGGATTTTATAACCCCCTCCCCTTTATTTCTCAGTTTCCATCTTCAAACCTGGTACCCATTTTCCACCAAACTGAGTGAATGCATTGACTTTTTTCGAAGAGTAAGATGCACTAAAATTTTAAGGATAGGTGGGCCCGTTAAATCCAAAAATTAAACGCCTTCTTTCTGCACATGGGTACGAACAATGCTAAGATATGCGATGTGTGACCTAAAATGTGTTTTACATATGTTGTGTATGTGTGATGCGACATTTCATTGTCCGAATGCTATCTTGGATCAATGGAGAGGTGGGGGAGAGAAGCATCTTAAACTGAACTGAAAGACATATTTTTACTTTCCAATGACGTTTCGTATCTTAGCAGTTTTCGTACACATGCGCAGAAAGAAGATATGACACTTTTTGATTCAAAGAGCACTTCTATCCATTCCTTAATAATTCAGCACGTTTACACTTTGAAAAAATAGTATTGCATTCATGGTCGAAACAGCACCAGGCTTAAGGATGACACATTTAGTAAGGGGGTAGAAAATGCAAGTTTTCACAACTTTGTAAACGGCGAGTTGTTTTGAAACAAATTTTGATGGTTGACTCAGTGGGGACGAAGACCTCGCACATGCCAAAAGGGCAATTTGTTCAAAATAAGAATTATCAATATAGAAATCAAGATTGATTTTTTGTTTGATTTGATTCTTTACGTCCCATCAACAATCTTTCAGTTAAACAGAGACGGGTTAGGATAAATGTGTCTTGCTCAAAGACCACAATGCAGTGACGCCGGTGAGGCTCGAACCTGCGGCCCCTCGGTCTCAAGTCAAGCACTCTACCATTGAATCACTGCTCTCCTGAATCAAGATTGAAGAAGAATTGAACGTTTCAACAACATTTGCCTGATTTTGTCCGAAAGGGAAAGCCTGGTGTCCTTCTTATAACAAAAAAACGACACACGTCTCTTTGATAGATGTATGCGCAGTGTTTAAAACGTCCCACCAACAACTACAGTCATATGGAGACTGGACCCAGGCATAAATTCTCATCCGACAGACTGGTGAAGCGGGGGATCTAACCTGCGACCCCTTCCCCCCCCCCCTCCCCGGTTCATCCGCTACACCACGGCCGCTCCTACATGTATGAGGTGATGTTTAAGCAGACCTGGGGAAAATATAAACGAAACTGTAGCCCTAGGCAAGTGCTAGCAGAAGAGCTGGGGTATAGGAAAGAGTTTGGTTGTGGTGGTGCACTCAGATTCGCTGCAATTGCATTTTTAGCTCTGTTCAAATCCTTGCATGTTAAAATACCAGGTTACGTAGCGAAATCGCTTGGGATACTCCACCACCCGATAATAACCCACACGTCCAGTGGAAGGTGTGTAATGTGGGGGGGGGGGGGGGCGTCTATGTTCATTGTTTTCTGGCTAAATTATCAGGTCGGCTTACAATCCACTGACTACTTTGCTCCACACCCTTCCTCAAGATATATGTATCAAACGTGCACCCGCGAAACTATTCCCAGTCTTAGCTTTAGCCTAAGAATGGACAAAACATGACCTCCCCCCCCCCCCAACAAAAAATCCCATTTAGTAGCAAAACACACACCCAGCAAAAAAAGAACAAATAAAGAAAATGAGCGAGTGAAATTATGCACATTGGTTGGGGTGGTGGAGGGAGTTTCCGTCTACAGTATTAGTTCCCCCTCAACTATAACCCTACCGCACACACACACACGAAAAATAGCTTACCCCCTTCCCCAAAGTATTCCTATCTTACCTTAACCTTAACGAGAGCCTAAAATGACCAAACCTTTCTATTTAATGGCAAACCCCTCCCCCACCCCCCACACCTCACACGCACAAATATAATACTATTCAAAACTTCGTTGATCTCAAAATCGGGTAGGACCAGTACCAAGCGATTAATCAAGTATTTGTTTGAAGCCACAACACGGGTGGTAAACCTAGGAACTACCACGAAATTGTGTTAACGTAATTTTGTTCCCAAGCCACATCCGGGACACGTCGTGGTAGTTTCCACGCCGAAAATTGGATAAAGAAAGGTTGGTGTCACTGCCATTTTTGTTTTATTTTACAACTAAGAACGAACGATGGTGAAATCCGACAATGTGGTTCCGTGTAAATATGTTTCACGTCCCCTCTAGTCCAAAACTTTGTTTGAAAATTTATTTTCTTCCTTTAGATACGGGTTTCCCCACTGAGCATTGGACCAACTTTCCCCAAAGTTCGAAGGATTTTAGCCCATATCTGTCAAATTAAATGGAATTTGATATCATTTGACGATGGAAATGATAAAAATACCCTTAATAAACATTCCTACACAGGAACAAAATCTGAGCATTTACTCGTAAGCGATTCATGCCCCGTTCGTCCTGTGTGGTAGTTTCCAGCTCAACATCGTGGTAGTTAAAATGCTATCGTGGTAGTTTCCAAGACTTTGTAGGAATTTAGTAGTAGTTCGCATCAGCAGATGTTCACTATTCAGGGGCTACTTCATTTTTATAAAGACAGGGTGTGCGGTCCGAACCTTGAATACCCCTCTTATTCATATGAAGACCTTTTCAAACAACCATTTGTCAGATAACAAATGTCGACTGCCTGAATTTTAATTTTAGTGGGCTATTGAAATGATGAGAAGAATGAAAAGAAGGGATATTCACATATTTTGTTTTTGAATAAACATGCTTTTTAATTATCAAATAACATGTCCGTTCATCGTCGCACTCACATGTATATAAAAAGTGTCCCAACCGGAGGATATTTCCCTTTTTTTCTGAAGCGCAAGTACTAACGATACTTTTGGCCAGTAGTCTTAGCCTGACATTTTATCTTAAAGTTGACTGAACATGGAACAACGTAGCGAGTGACGCAATTTTTTATATCATATTTTTTGTCTGTTGCTAGGTCCACCACGACTCAACTGATGACCTTCTTTTGCTTCAGATTTCAAGAGGTGTTGTTTGGCAGTCCAGGGCATGATATCCACCTGTCAAGCAACACACTGAGTCTCGTGAGTCCTCAGCTTAGCTTCTTCATGGTGTTGAAATGTGATTTATTTGTTTACCGTGGTAATTAATTGACGAGTTTGAGGGTTATCATGCGAAACAATCAGCCACTATAATGTTTTGTAACACTTCAGAAACGTATCCTCCAAAGTCTTAGAAACTACCATGATAGCATTTTAACTACCACGATGAGCTGGAAACTACCACACAGGACGAATGGGGCATGAATCGTTTACGAGTAAATGCTCAGATTTTTTTTCCTGTGTAGGAATGTATATTCAGGGTCTTTTTATCATGTCCATCGTCATATGATATCAAATTCCATTTAATTTGACAGATATGATCTAAAATCCTTCGAACTTTGGGGAAAGTTGGTCCCATGCTCAGTGGGAAAACACGAATCTAAAGAAAGAAAATAATTTTTCAAACAAAATTTTGGGCTAGAGGGGACGCTGAAACATACTTACACGGAAACACATTGTCGGATTTCACCATTGTTCGTTCTTAGTTGTAAAATAAAACAAAAATGGCAGTGACACCAACCTTTCTTTATCCAATTTTCGGCGTGGAAACTACCACGACGTGTCCCGGATGTGGCTTGGGAACAAAATTACGTTAACACAATTTCGTGGTAGTTCCTAGGTTTACCACCCGTGCATAACACAGCGCCTTTGCTGAGGCTCGAACTCGAAACCCCCCCGAGTTCGCCAATTAAAAAACCGCGCTCCTCAATATAATCAACTTGGAATTGAGCCATACCATGCGAAAATGCGTCTTAGGGATCGATTTCTAGGTCGACCAGGTAAAATTCAAACCAGCCTCCTCAGCCACAGAAACAAGCTGCATCATTGACATTCTAGTTTTAGCATGATTAGGCTGCCTTTAACATAAGTAGATATCCTGCTATCAAAGAAGCCAAATAATGGATGCTGTTCAGACTGCGCAGGCAGGCTGATCTGTGCCTTTGTTGGTCGCAATTGACATTAAGCAGGTTTTCACATGACGAGGATAAATTGAATTTATATCAGTGACACGTCATTCATCACAACGAGAATATTTTCTAAAACTTATCTGTTCTACTTTTCTCTTTGAACTATCCAAGTTTATTCGTCTTGTAAGGGGCAATCGTACCGTTAGGGGCAGCCAATGTCGTAAGGGGTAAAGGGCACCAAAAACTCGTCGCAGACACAAAGTGACGTCAAGAAGATGGTGTATACGGCTTATGCTTGAAAAATAATTGGAAAGGATATGATTTTTTACAAAAATAGAGCATTTAAGAACATTTATTGAACAGAATACCTTCATTAGCAACCACTAAAATGATATCATGCGTATACCTTACTCAGGAGAAAGTATATCATTCGTTAGATGTAAACTTTCTTACGTCAGATTCTTTTGCCTCTTGTACAGATATGGACATTATTGGGAATAGCATTCTCCGTTTCCTTATATTAGGCTCCATAACGGTAAAAACAGTTAAAACAGGACTACTCACATAGCTGATTCCATTGTTTATTGCTCCCGTAGCTCATGTCCGGATGATCTCGTTAAGATTTCATTTGCATAACCGTTCGATTGCCCCTTACGACATTACCACCCGTGAATATGCTCCAAATATAATAAAACTACTAAGGTAGCATATTGTGTGACTAACTTACACAATAAGCTCCCATTATCATAATACTACCAAGGTAGCATATTGTGTACCTTACCTACACAAAATGCTACCATTATCATAATACTACCAAGGTATCATATTGTGTACCCTACCTACGCAATATGCTCCCATTATCATACTACAACCAAGGAAGCATATTGTGTACTTACCTACACACTATGCGCTTATTATCATAATACTACCGAGGAAGCATATTGTGTATCTTACCTACACAATATGCTCCCATTATCATAATACTACCAAGGTAGCATATTGTGTACCTTACCTACACAATATGCTCCCATTATCATAACACTACCAAGGTAGCATATTGTGTACGTTGCCTACACAATATGCTCCCAATATCATAATACTACCAAAGTAACATTTTGTGGGCATCACCTACACAATATGTTCCAATTATCATAATACTACTAAGGTAGCATATTATGTACCTTACCTACACAATATGCTCCAAATATCAAAATACTACTCAGGTAGCATATTGTGTGACATACCTACATAATTTGCTCTGATTATCATAATACTACTGAGGTAGCATATTGTGTACCTTACCTACACAATATGCTCCAATTATCATAATACAACCGAGGTAGCATATTGTGTACCTTACCTACACAATATGCTCCGAATATCAAAATACTACTGTGGTAGCATATTGTTAACCTTACCTACACAATATGCTCCGAATATCATACTACTACTGAGGTAGCATATTGTGTACCTTACCTACACAATATGCTCCAATTATCATAACACTACCGAGGTAGCATATTGTGTACCTTATCTACACAATATGCTCCCATTATCAAGATACTACCAAGGTAGCATATTGTGTACCTAACCTACACAATATGCTCACATTACCAAAATGCTACCAAGGTAGCATATTGTGTACCTTACCTACACAATATGCTCAGATTATCATATTACTACCCAATTATCATACTACCAAGGTAGCATATTGTGTACCCTACCTACACAATATGTTCCAATTATAATAATAGTACTGAGGTAGCATATTGTGTGCCTTACCTACACAATATGCTCCAAATTTCATAATACTACTGAGGTAGCATATTGTGGACCTTACCTACACAATATGCTCCAATTATCATAATACTACAAAGGTAGCATATTGAGTACCTTACCTACACAATAAGCTCCAATTATCATGATACTACCAAGGTAGCATATTGTGTACCTAACCTACACAATATGCTCACATTACCATAATACAACCAAGTTAGCATACTGTGTGCCTTACCTACACAATACGCTCGAAATATCATATTACTTCTTATCTCCTTTTTATATCTCGATTTGTATGTAATAGGAGATGATACATCGATAAGTTAGGGATCTTTCATGCGAACCAAACATCTATTTGTCTTGATCCACATCAGAAGTAAGGGTGAGGTTGGTACCGTCAAACACGTTTAAGCCCTCCAGTAATTTTCTTGCTGACCGTTCCAATGCGGTGTTTCTTTTGTGGATCCTTTTTGTTATTGTCTGTCATACTTTCTTGTCTGTTCCTTAATTGCAGCCATGTGGTCACCAGCTGGGAAGGGGCTGAACTCTTGGCTCTCTTGTATGTGATGTTTTTCTTGTGTTTTTGTTACTTTCCCATAATTTTGGTGTCCTGGGTCAGGTGTGGTATTTGATTGTATCGATTCCTGATCTTTGCCTTCTTCCTTACTTTGCTACCGGAAGCAAAGGAAGGGTCATTCTAGGTGTCTGGTTGTCAAAGTGTCAATTTCGAATAACGGTTCATGTCCCTCTCTGGCTAGGATTTAATCAAGTTTGCAGAATACTATGAAGTTGGAACTGTTTTTATATATATAATTCAAATGTTGTTTTTATATGATAACAACACAGAGACATACCAGCGTCTCAATTAGCACAGACGGATGATTATATTTAGATAATGTTAAAGATAAACTTGCTCTATCCAAACTGTAAAGACTCTGGCTATTTTGTGCAACTAAGCATAATAATTTCAAAACAACGAACCTGATCAGAGTCACACAAAACACTCTTTTATCACGATGAAGCCCAGCCCATGCAATTGCACGACTCTCAGAAACTCATGAATGTTGGCTTTCCAAGTGTGCTGGAATATTAATTTGCCAGTACTTTACTCAAGTGCTTATGTGCTCGGGTCACTGGCTTCACCATCATTGAGCTTCACCATCATTGAGACGCCCGTTTCTTCTTATTAATTACCTTTACAAGGATATGCCTCTGGTTTGCTGACATCAAATTTGATCCTAATTTGCGTACACTAATGAGAAGTTCACTGAGCGTTCAACCCTTTGTAGTTTAAAGGCACATAATTGGATTTTATTGCAAACAGTGAGGACCCAGATGAAATGTCGCATGAGGGACATTTCATCCGAGTCTGCATTGTTTGCCTCGTTCGGACATAAATACACCATAATTTCGGACGGTAGTCCTTTATCCTAGCTTAGTACTGGTTCAACCCAGGAAGACCCGTCCCTGTTAAACTGAAATATTGTTGATGGGACGTAAAGAATCAAATCAAACAAAAAAAAATCGATCGGCGACCTCTTAAAATACATAATGGACTATCCCATGCTTAATGTTTTTAGGATAAGCCATCAGAATGAAAACGGTTAAAAATAATGTAGTGAATACAGCATAAATTGAGTATCCATCTTTTTCAGCACTCGCTGCTTTCTTAACATGTATTCTTGGTCGATTTCTGTTCACCTATGATTGGGACTGGAACCAGGGAATGATGTTTGGTTCGATCCTCAGTGCTACAGATCCAGTAGCCGTTGTGGCTCTTCTACGAGACTTAGGTAAGATGCCTTTTTTATACAATTGAGCCGTGACATGTGATTTCCAACAATGTGGCAGTTTGACATGTGTAGAGTCAGACAAGCCTGAGCTGCCTCCATTTAAGCTTAGAAGCTATAAATGATGTTCTGTCAGTAGCTTAACACTCATTGAATATTCAAGCGACAAGCAAAGGCTCTACTTGGAATAATTGTACTGCTGCGAAGTTGAAGATATACATCACATTGCAAATATTTTTTGCTGTTGCTAATATGCATAAGAGAGATACAGTTACTTCGGCAAAGAATCATATAGAATAGAACAGTTTATTTCAAATCCAAATAAGCCTAAGTGGGAAACAAGTCATCTAAAAAAATCACCACTCAATGACATATCAGATTTCTATTTTTGCCACGTATATTTAGAACAACGTGAAGAATGAGTAATTTGCTTCGCTGGATTTGCTGCTAAGTTTACAACCGAATTAGTTTCCTCAATAACAGACCCAAGTGAATGATTGTCAGCTCTAGGCGTTTCACCAACATACCTACCTGAATCTGATCCTGGTCAACATATGTTTGAAAATTGCATATAAGGACAAATTCCGTTAGAGTTAAATCAATGGAAAATCAACTCAAATTTGAGAAAGTGTTTGTAGAAAAACAGCGATCAAATCGTTTGGGAAAAAAAGAAAAAAAGCTGTGCAGATCTAAGAAAATACCTCAGTAAGGTTGGCGACGAGAAACTAGTTTAAGCCCCCCCCCCCCCCAGTAAAAGTATTTGACTGACGGTTCCAAGGTGGTAATTCTTTTGTGGATCGGTTTTGTTACCTATGTTTCGTGTTTGTCATGCTTTATTTTCTGGTCAATGCAGCCTTGAGATCACCTGCTGGGAAAGGGCTAGCCTCTTGGCCCTCTTGTGTATGGATTTTGTAGTGTTTTGTCACTTACCCGTGTGGTGTCCTTGGTCGGGTGTGGTACTTGATTGTATCGATTCCTGATCTTTGCTTCCTTACTTAGTTTGTCCATTCACGTACCATTCTTATACCTAATATTACTGGCCCCATTTCGTTCAAAAAGGAAAACTATTTACGTTTATTTTTAGCTTTAAAACATATATTGTAATAGTAACTTCCTCAGGGTGGGTAGTCACGTGGTTTTTGCTTGGATACACTGTACGGATGTTCGAATACACTGTACGGACATTCTGATCGAATATAGGTAGATTTCTCTATGTTTTCTCATCTATACCCAGAAAGTTATACACCATTTTCCAGCCCATATTTTCCCCTATCAAACGCTACCAGGATAGCACCTTTAAGCTTCTTACTTTGAGTACTAACTCTGTCACAAATGTTGTCCGTACAGCTTATTTCCAAATTCAGGCCCGATCTTCGCCGCTAAAAATTTTGTGACAGAGTCTGTACTCAAAGTAAGAAGCTTTATGCGGATATCCTGGCATCGTTAGATCGGGAAAAATGGGGGCTGGAAAATGGTGTATAACTTTCTGTGTAAAGATGAAAAAACACGCAGAAATATCTACTTACTTTTGCTTAAAACATCGGTGTGGAAAGAAGTCCGCCATTTTTCCGTACAGTGTATCCTAACAGAAACCACGTGACTACCCACCCTGTTCCTTACTACACGAAATTGTCAAAATAACAAAAATCTATTTCCATAGCAGGTAAGATGAATTGTATACAATAATATGTATTCTGAATATGTTCCTTAAACCCATGTGTTCAAACATTGTCATCACTCTTTTTTGAACCGCAAAATCGTACAGGTAAAACTGGGGGTCACATTGTCTTTTAACCAAAAATATATATATATTCTTCTAAAACGATTTCGATAAGAGAGAGAGAGAGAGAGAGAGAGAGAGAGAGAGAGAGATAGAGAGCACAGCCTGTATTAATCTGCAAATACTACTTGATCTACGTCATCTACTGATCAATATCTTTTGCAAACAAGTAAACCTATTCCAGTCCAGATGGAACGTAGGGTTTGATCTGGATTCAAAATATTTTACACTCTGACGGTTTTCATGATTTGTTTTAAAAACTTTAACTTTGAAAAAAAAACACCCTATAAAATCATGTAGCATGCCAAGAGTCAATGACCTGCTTCTTATGTTCCTAATGTTTAACCCGTATTCTGTATATATATGTTTGTCAAGAAAATGTCATCTGCTTTTGACGTCTGGTGCATATAATCAAATGCATTCTAGACTATTTTTTATCACTGAAGCAAACACTATGATCCATTATCAGACTGCTCCTTGGGAGCCATATTGATATGGGTCCATATTGTTTGCAATAAAGGCTATGGGTCTATATTGTTCGCAATAAAGGGGACATAAGAACACAGCAGTTAAGAGAACAGACCACAATATGCGCGGGAAAAGGGTTAAAACGTTATTACTTTCCATGATATAGGAGCCTCTAAACAACTTGCTATGGTGATAGAAGGAGAGGCCTTACTTAATGATGGTGCTGCTATTGTGTTCTTCAATGTCTTCCTTAAACTCACCACCACAGAAGTTGGTCTCACAGGTAAGAATCAACTATATTTGCACACCCGGCCCGGAATTACAATGCCTCCTTAGAGTTAAGGAAGACTTAAGTTAACTATTGATTTTTCAGGCTGCGAAAAATAACATTTAAAAGTGATTAAAATCAAAATAGTTTTAATTTATTTGAAGATCACAATAATATCTTTTACCACAAATACCACATTGATCCAGGCAATTTATTGAGCATTTAATATAACATGTTGAAATATCAATACTTAACTTAAGCCTTGCTTAACTTTAAGGAGGCATTGTAATTCCGGGCCCTGTTAAGGATATCATCTTGGATAGAATTTTCTTATCTTGCTCTGTTTATCTTATGTCGTCTGTACCACTTTCAGATTAGCACTTAGTGACAATTCACGTCATTGTAAAAGCACATACTAACATCAACACCTAAAGTGGCATATCAGCCTATGAAGAGTTTTTAGTCCTTGGGAACATTACACTAATTGCCATCACTTGGCAAACCTTGTGATTTCAAATGCTGATCCCGAGGACAGATTTATCTAGTCTCCCCTCACACCTTATGATAGATTCTTATACTCTGTTCTGGAGTAATTGTGAACATATTTCTTGAACAAGAGTGCTGCTCACTATTAATGGTATGTTTTTACTCCGTTTCTTCTTCTTCTATTTCTTCTTCTTCTTCTTTTCTTCTTCTTCTTCTTCTTCTTCTTTTCTTCTTCTTCTTCTTCTTCTTCTTCTTCTTCTTCTTCTTCTTCTTCTTCTTCTTCTTCTTCTTCTTCTTCTTCTTCTTCTTCCATTTCCTTTTCTTTATGGGCAAATTTTGTCTGGACAAGTTCTCAGTAGCCACTAAACGAAATATTCTGAAATTTTGGGATATGGTAGATATGGATGTGAAGTTGTGCAACTGGGTTTCAAAATTCAAAACGTCGGACTCTAAGGTTGGCCCACGTGCGTGACCAAAATTGCCAAATGATTGTCTAGACTATTGCTCACTAACCATTGAAGAGATTGTTCTAAAACTTTGATGATATGATAGATATTGATATATAATTTGCTGGATAGTTTGCAAATTGAAATCCCAGACTCAGGGGATGACCTAGAGGCATGCCCAGGCTCAATCAATTCTTTAAGTCCTAAATATCTTAGATACCATTCAGATCCTCACCCCAAAACCATATATATTCATGTTTCTTATGATAAGAAGCATTCAGTAACCGGACCCTGAAGTCCCTGTGGCATGCGCGGGCATGTCTTATACCCAAACAGTTCATCAAAGGCTAAATATCTCAGCAACCATTCAGATCCCCTACCCTAAACCATAAATATCATGTTCCGTATGATAAGAAGCATTCAGTAACACAGACTGGGAAGTCCCCTGTGGCGTGCCCCCACCCCATTAAGTTTGTAAAAGGTTTTATATCTTTCAAACCGTTCAGATCCCCGCCCCTATACCATATATATTCATGTTACTTATCATAAACACATTCAATAACACTTGCAGGGAAGTCTCCCAGAGCGTGCCCAGGATTGCCCCACCCCATTCACTTCATAAACCGCTTAATACCTTGAAAATCATTCAGATCCTCACCCTAAACCATATAGTTTCATGATTCTTATGGCAAGAACTATTCAATAGAATTTACCAGCGAGTCCCCCTGAGGCATGCTGGGGAATGCCCCTCTCCCCCGTTCATTTCATAGAAAGCTTGATATCTGGGAAACCGTTTTGATTCCCACCCCTAAACCATATGTACTGACTATGATGTCCCCTCGGAATTGGGGCTGGTTTGGGAGACTTTATAATTGGTAGATTTTAATCATTTCTTGTTTTGACGTAATTGGTCGTTTTTATCAAGAAAAAAATATTTTAAAATAATTGAAATTGTTTAATGTCACCATACAGCCATCAACACATGGCATGGAAGACAAAAGTATCTTAACATAACAGAATACAATGCACCTGAAATGACTGTTTGAAAAAAAGATAGGTCGACGTCAACAAAGAACGCAGCGACGCAGCGCATGGAAGCGTTGATAAACGATAATTTCAAAAACTTTAAGTCTTTTCCTAACAGATTGAAATTGAATTAAACATCACTTTCTTAGACACCACTTGTTGAAATACACTTACCGCATTATAACGTCAGAATGAAAATCGTGATCAAAACAATTTTACAACAAATCATTACACATTGTGCAGGAACACAGGATATAATTAAGAAATTATCCTCATGTGGTCCATGTGGAAGAAAATAAAAATAAAAGTGTTGCGTTTTTATTGCGTTTATGCATATAACTCCACTGCTCATATGGGTATATCTTTGATTTATCCCTTATAATGCCACTTTTATTTTATAATTTCTAATAAAATTGTCCACAAATGTGTTGGCATTTATTTACTTGATTTGATTTAGCTATATGGAGGATATTCAAAGTAATTGTGTGGCAGTGATAAAATGAGTAGATTAAGTTTACAAACAAGACACAGGAAGAGTTTATTATTTGATTGCAGCCATATTTTACATAAATTGAGAAGGAAAGATCAAAACTCATCAAAAATGACGCATTTTCTCCATATTCTATATAGTATTTCCTGCATTGTTCATGTTTAATACGGATGTTAGTGATGTCAACAACTATACTTTTATGTGACTGGTAATATAATAATATGCCTTATCAGTTACCTCTCATACCAACTGCATTGTTGCGCGTTGCCTGATAAACGTTGTCTATCTCACGGCATGTTGCCTTTATCAGGTCATGATGACGTTGCCCTTTTGAATGACGTCGCTAATGACGCTGAATCAACATACAAATCGAAAATGACGTCATAATCGCTAGTTTGAAGAGTGAAACAATCGGTAAACTAATAAATAGAATACCAGGTTCGCGTCTTTTGATATCAAGTTTACCAGGCTCGGCTTTGAGAACGCTTGTTGAATCGCTCGGCAAGCCTCGCGATGTCAACATGCGTTCTCAAAGCCTTGCCTGGAAAACTTGATATCAAAAGACACTCACCTAGTATTCTCTATTTATTGATATAGTGGCAACAAGGAGTATTGGAATCTTAAGATGGTTGCTGCCATTTGCACTCAAAATTATATGAGCCGCGGCATGAGATTTCCAACAATGCAGCATTTTGACATGTGTAGATCCGGACTAGCCTCTGCAGTCTCCTGTTAAGCTTAGAAGCTCAAAATGGTGTTCAGTCAGTAGCTTAACGACCATAGAATACTCAAGCGACTAGCAAAGGCTCTGATCAGACTGCGCGTATGCGCAGGCTGATCTGAGGCTTTGCTGGTCGCACATACCAAATTGTTGGAAATCTCATGCACTGGCCCATATGACATTTAGTGCACCTGTGAAATGCAAATTTCATTCCTTTAGCAGATTTGGCTTTTATCTATTGAAAAGCAAATATGCTCGCTAAGCATTAAGTTTGTCTAGACACTTAATAGCGTTCTAAGCCCTCTTTACATCGAGGGTGGTATTGCCTGAGATATGATGTATTTCGATAAGAAAGAAAACCCAGAAACAAGTAAGTCGCACATCAGTGTTTGCAATCGAATTTTTTTTTCTTATTTCTCAACAAATACATTTGTTGTGGTTACACAAAAGAATGAGCACACATGTTTAAATTTATGGGAGAGGATATTACTACAATTTTAAGCGCAAAAAGATATATGCAGTATTCAGCTGAAAGATATGAGCTGTGCATGAAAAAAATGAACAAAATGATCTGTGCCACCGATAAAGATTCAAAAAGTCTGGGCATTGACCCACTTTTATTAGGGTATTCCCTTCCAACATTAACAGGGGTGACAACCTACGTCATAACATTGATCTCGTAAACACGTAGAACGGCGCCATTTTTGTTTTGCAAGGTAAGATTTTCCCGTCGTAAGACAATACAAATCAGTATCTGTGAAAACTAAGCAGTGCATGCGGTGCCTACCATCACTCTTGAACAGAATATATAATGGTCACGCCCAGAAATGCCCTTGCCTTTGTAATTATTCGCCCACAAATATCGAAGCGGAAGACACATGGATGATTATAGCAGAGATGTAGTATACACATTTATAAAAATGACACATTTTACGGCTTATATCACCATTCTTACCAATATTTGTGTGATTGTAGTTACCAGTAACTGTTCTCATTGACTATCATTCATAACCATTATTTGCTGATGGAAAATCAAAGGAACATTCAAAGTGCCAATTTTGATCTCGTAAACACTCATTTTGGCATAGATGTTGGACACACTTATTACGGGATCGATGTGAATGCGCAGATGTCGTATACACTTTCAGTCCAAAAGGACGTGCACGTTGACAGTAAAAAGGACATGCAAGTTGACAACACTGATCTATCTTTGCAAACAGATAAGAGGCTCAGTGAGGTTATGGGTTAGTACCATGAAAAAAAGTTTAAGCACTCCAGTAAAAATGGTTTTACTGACCCTTCCAAGGCAGTTCTTCCTTTGTGGATCATTTTTGGCTATTTATATTTTGTGTTATCATTGCAGCCTTATGGTCACCAGCTGGGAAAGAGTGGCCTCTTGGCTCGCTTGTATGTGAAGTTCTCTTGTGTTTTTGTCAATTTCCCATGTGGTGTCCTGAGTCTGGTGTGGAGCTTGATTGTATTGATTCCTGATCTCTGCATTCTCACTTACTTAGTTACATCATGGGTGTATGTGTTAGGACTATTTTCTCATTGTAGGTAGTTTGGCCAGAATACATACGTATGTCCAAGCCAATGCCAAGGTATCATACAATATACAAGAAATGGGAGTATATAGACCTATACCAGGACATTCCTTAAACTGACAAGGGGTTATTCCTATGCATTCGAGGGTCTTTTCTTAAAGTCCAGGTACTAAATGTGTGGTATTTTTTGGGGTTGGTAAAATTTCAAACATTTTTTTGGGGTGCTTGAAATTCCTGATATTTTTTGGGGTGAACGATAGATGCTGGGTGTGAGCCTATGTATGAAGAAAAAATGAGAGTCGCCCCCCCACCCTCTGGGACTATTAAGCCTGTGAGGATACAATTTGTACGTGTAAATACCAATGGATTACTTTTCCCTACATTTTTAATCAAAATTGATATGAGTCAGACTAGAGAACACAGTACTTGAACAGCGCAGTCATCACCTGTTGGTTGTAGTCGACGAGTGCACAAAATAATGTACCTGGTGGTTTAAAGGGTAATATTTGTTCATTATTAAGTGTCCTATTGAACTGCAACCATCATGCGATGACTGCGCTGTTGCAGCACAGTGACAAACTACAGAGGTACCTTGACAGACTGCAGACATTGGAGGCTAGATGGGATATGAGCCCCTACACCTAATTTCCAACAATGTGGCATTTTGACAAGTGTAGACTCAGATGCGCCTGTGCAGCCTCCTGTTCAGCATAGAAACTTCAAATGATGTTCAGTCAGTAGCTTAACAGTCATAGAATATTCAAGCGACAAGCAAATGTTCTGATCAGTCTGCATGTATGCGCAGGCTGATCTGAGCCTTTGCTGGTCGCAAATACCACATTTTTGGAAATCTCATGTCATGGCTCATATGGTGTTTAACCACTCCAAGTGCCAGGTTATGAGGGTGACCTCCTCAAGGGCAGTGTATACTATATGCACAGGTGCTGGAGGCTGTCATCAGCGCCAGGTATTTTGAGGTGTATATCTCCAGCAAACTCAGTTGGAAAGCTCATGTGGACAGAATCACAGCCAAGGCAAACAGGTCACTCAGATTTATGAACTAAGTCCCCTCAAATTCGAGAAATGGCTTATCAATCCCTAGTTCATTCCCAACTGGAGTACGCTTCAGCAGTTCGAGACCTCCATACCAAAGATAGAACCCATAAAGTTGAAATGGTCCAAAGACGTGCAGCCTGGTGGACCTTAAGTGAATACACCAGGACGAATTGTGTCTCTTCATTGCAGTCTCAGTTGAACTGGTAGACCCTTGAAGGGAGACAATCTGTGGCCCGCCTCTGCCTCTGCTATAAATTTGTAAATGGCCTGGTGGCTGTGCTAATTCCCAACTATATGTAGCCCATACAAAGGATCTCAGGGTATTGCCATTCTATGACATTCCCTCAAATTCATACCAGCAAGGGCTACTATAAATACTCCTTCTTTCCACTGAATATTGTCCAGTCGAATCCCCTCCAAACCAATTTTCAGTTGCCCCAAGTCTTTAGATCTTCAAGGCAATTTTGGCAAAATTTTACCCAGACTCACTACAATTCATTCATATTTTATTCTTTTTCATAACCCTGACGCTTGGTGCCTTCAAAAAAAGTCGTGAGGGCGTAGGCAGTACCACAAGATAGATAGATAGGCTCTCTAGCGAGTGAGTTAAGCGTCGAAAAATGAACTAATATTCATGAATGGGACCAGAATATCATTTCTACGTTTTTTCGTCAACATGCATGTCGTTTTGGGCTGAAAGTGTATACGACATCTACGCAGTAACATCGATCCCGTCATAAGTGTGTCCGACATCTATGCCAAAATAAGTGTTTACGTGATCAAAATTGGCACTTTGAATGTTCCTTTGATTTTCCATCAGCAAATAATCGTTATGAATGATAGTCAATGAGAACTGGTAACTACAATCACACAAATATTGTTAAGAATGGTGATATAAGCTGTAAAATATGTTATTTTTATAAATGTGTATACTACATCTCTGCTAAAATCATCCTTGTGTCTTCCGCTTCGATATTTGTGGGCGAATGATTACAAAGGCAAGGGCATTTCTGGGCGTGACCATTATATATTCTGTTCAAGAGTGATGGTAGGCACCGCATGCACTGCTTAGTTTTCACAGATACTGATTTTTATAGTCTTACGAAGGGAAAATCTTACCTTGCAAAACAAAAATGGCGCCGTTCTACGTGTTTACGAGATCAATGTTATGACGTAGGTTGTCACCCCTGATTAAGCAACAATGACTCTTCAGCAACCCGCCGAATTTATAGTGAAGACTCATACCATACTAGATTTATTACACAACTGATCTGGTTCTTTGTTGAGCATACAGACCATTCTGTCGGTTTTGCACTTCATTGGCTAATATCATTATGATAGTTAGAGGAAATATCATGATTAACTAAATATAGCATGAGGTTGTTCTGATCATAACTTTTAAAATGTCAACACATTTTGACATTTTAAATTTATGACCAGAACAATTAACATTGCCTGCTATTCTGAGCAAGAAGATAGCGTACTTGGTTTGTTTGCATTTTTTAATTTACAAAGACAACAAATTTCATGCTCAGTGAGTTAGATATGCAAAAGAGGGGACTGGCAAGCCAGTAAACAAGAAAAATGCAAATCTCTCGTAAACCAACATTTATTTGCTATGATTGAAAATTGTGATTTTGCTGATGATTTTGCTAATGAATTTGCTGAATTCGACTGATACATATCATCTTCTTTGTATCAGGCGAACACAAAACATAGCTAATATTTGCAATGTATAGTACTAGAAAGTGAAGTCAATCTGTGTGTAGCAAATTTATTGTATTATTGACGCTTTATTATGAAATCATTGGTGTTAATAGGAGATTTTCATTTCTTTTCTTTCATTTAGGTGGTGATATTGTGGTGTATTTCATACAAGTGGCCATTGGTGGACCATTTGTTGGTTTCATATTTGCCAAGATTACCTTGTTTTGTTTGTCAAGAATTTTCAACGATGCCTTAGCTGAGATTACCATTACTCTTGCCTCGACTTATGTCACTTACTATGTTGGTAAGTTTATCATTGAGCCGGTGTCCAGAAAAAGGTAAAAGTTGGCATGTGAAATCTAAGGCTTTAGTGAAATATATGTTTGGTTCCTGTTTCCCTAACTACCCTAATTTTTTAACCCTACCATAAAAATCAAATAGGCCTTAGGAGAAAATATCTAAAATGGGCACTTTTTCAGTTTTTGTCACTATTTTCTGTGTTATATGTTATGACAAAATACAATAACTTCCCTACCTAGTACCTACCCTAAATTTCGTTGGTATAAAACCGAAACCAAAGTTATATTTCCATTTTGACTTAATCAGACTACAGGGATGCGCAGATGGCTTTAATCTTCTCTGTACACACATGCAAATCTGTACCTTATGTTGGATACCAGATAATATTATCATACAGTGCGTTCATCATATTTACCACTTATGCTCTTCACACGGACTTGCTTCTTTTGAAGATCCTTTTTGTTATTAGTGTTTCCGTTTTGTCCTTGTTATACTGTCTTGTCTGTTTCTTGCAGCATTGTGGTCAGCTACTGGGGAAGAGTTGACCTCTTGGTTCTCTTGTATGTGATGTTTTCTTGTGTTTTTTTACTTTCACATGTTTTGTCACTTTCCCATATAGATGGCTCCTGGATCATGTGTGGTAAATAGGTAAATGATTTTATCCATTCCTGGTCTTTGGCCTCTAAGTTACTTTGTAAAGTGCTTAATATTGAGAGTTTTCTTAAAAATTCTTCGAAAATTAGGATTAAAGTTGCCCTGAATGTTACTTGAGAATCACTTTTACGTCTTGAGAAGTACTTGAATGTTAGCAATTTTAGCAAATAAAAACTTTTGGGAAAAATACAAAATTTTATGCAAACGCAATGTATCTGAAATTAGTAAATCAAAACATTACTTTTTTTTAAAAAAGCTTGACCGCCTTCTTTCAACTGAAACTATAGATACGAACATATTCTGGAAAGCGAAAACAGCTTAAAAAAGTCGGAAAATTAAACCATGATATATAGGGGGACCTTACACAAGTGATCATTTCGCATGAAATTTATTAAACGAGCCTTTGGAGAGTTTAATTAACTTAACATGAAAATATCACAAGTGTAAGATTCTGTTTATCATATGGCATTTCAAATGCTGTTTTATAGCCTTCAAAGTTCGCTTATTTCAATGAAAATTAGCATTTTTGTAAGGGACGTCGTCATAACGTTACTTGTTCCCGCCGAACGCGTTATGTAACGTGTGGCAATAACATTATTTATGACATGTCGTTATCCATTGAATAACAGTAACGTCATATGAAAAACCCTCTTGAAAATAAACAACGAATACACCGAAAATGATACTCAAAAGATTGACCTAGACAATAACAATTGTCCATTACCTCATCTTTCACCAGCTGAACATGATTTAGCTTCCATCATAATCACTTGAAGCCGTCAAGGACGTTCTTCTTAATATCAATATAAACAAAGCTTGCAGCCCAGACCAAATCAGCCCTCGTCTTCTTAAAGAAAGCGCTACAATTCTCGCATTGCCCCTTTCTATTATATTCAAGTGCTCTTTAGAGATATGATATTGTCCCGCCTTTTGAAAGTGTTGAAACGTTATACCTATTTACAATAGAGATGACACGTCACAGCCCTCGAATTATAGACCAATTATTCTTCTAAGTTCCTAAGGAAAGGCTATGAAACGATGTACACAAATATTTGTATTATTATATAATAGAGCACCAAATCCTTACCCCATTTCAGCCCGACTTTGTATTTGGCGACTCAACTTCGAATCAGTTGTTGCATACATACCATACATTTTTTAATGCTGTAGACTGTGGCAAAGAAGTAAGTGCAGTTTTTTTTTGTGGTATCAGTAGGGCATTTGACAGAGTATGATAAAGGGGATTCGTTCACAAATTAGCTGGAATCAGGTGTTTTAAAGGGATAACTTGGTGTTTTTCCAGTTACTTTACTGGATTGAAGCAGTGAGTTTTCTTTAATGGGCAAGTCTCTGAGTGGCTCTCCGTCTTAGCTGGCGTCCTAAGGTTTCGATCTCCCTTCCAGTTCACCTTTTTATCTGCATAAATAAAATAGTATAAAGTTAAACATTTAGGCTTCATTTTGGCTATTTGCAGACGATACCTGTTTACATGTATACATCGTTGTAAAATATCCAGATGGTGAGGTCTACCAACTTAACTTAGATTTGAATTCTATTTGGCACTTGTTCAAACACATGGATGGTTGCTTTTAATACAGGAAAAACATTATCCATGATATTTCATCGAAAATCAGACCTCCACACACACCATGACTAATGAACAAAGTCATGCTGACAGAGACAGACGCCCATATACACTAAGGACGATACAGTGGTGTAGCCAGATCGCTGAAAAAGTTACGCAAATCAAATTGAGACTACTTGATCAAGCAGTGATTCTCTTCAACTGCGTCCCTTTTGAAAATGGGAACTTCTCTTAAAGGAAAGAATATGCTTCCAGAGTGACAGAGTTCTTTCCTTTAAGATCAGTTCCTTATGTTATGGAAAATCACTTTTACCACATTAGTTGACCTCCTTTGAATGTTGAAACTGCGCCAATGTGATACCCTCAAACACATGTTCCTGGTAAGATCATATACAAACAATATCTACAAAAGCTCGGTCATGACTCAATCTACTACGCACACTTAAATTTAAGATCAGCAGAAACTCTTTTAGAAAATAGGTATATCTCTTTCGTACGTCCCTTGCTATAGTACTGTAGCTCTGTTTGGGACAATGCCACAGCTGAATCTAAAAATCAACAATTATTCACATAGAAGCAGCAAGAAAAAATACAGGGGCTACCAAACAATAAAGCACTGCACTGTTAAAGGATAGGAATTTCTTCAAGATCGCTGGAATAAGCATAAACTTATCATTTTTTACCAAATCATCCCTAGTCTTAGAACTACATATCTAATAGATCTTGTCCCTCCTTTGATTTGGGAAACTACTGACTATATATATATATCTTAGAAACGCCAAATTATCCGTACATTCCATGCTAATACAAATCTATAGTTTAACTCCTTTTCTTTGACTATTCGAACATGGAATAGCCTGTCCAAAGAAAAAAAGCAATCTCAATCCATTGCACCCTTTAAACATCGACTGAACAGAGACATGTTAACAAACCACCAAGATTAAATAATGCAGGCACGCACAAAAGTCAAATTTACAAACATGATTTAGATCAGAATGCAGCTTTTTAAATTTGCACTTGTACAGGAAGAACCTTGTTCTTGAGCCTACATGTCAATGCGGAGATTTTGAGAGATCATATCATTTCCTGTTCATCTGCCTAAAATATGCAAAACTAATTTAAATAAGGTACCTTTTACAAGGGATTCAAACCAATACAGTGAGAAACTGTTCGTAAATGTTCAAGAATTTAGTTTAAAAACTGGAAGGTTTGACAGATGAAGAGATTCAATATTGTGTTATATGCTGTCATATTGCGGAGTCATAACATATGCTGGACATAAATTCTCTATCTCTCTCTCTCTCTTTCTTACACATTACATAAATCTTTCTTTAACTCAAAATACTCAGTAGCATTATATCCTTGTACTGTAAATACTAATATACTTGACTAATTACAAGTAAAACATTATTTAGACCAAACCAGCTTTTGTGACACTAAGTCTGAAAAATGCCCATTACTCGGTGATCTTTAGCCAATGTTGCACCAAAATTTAGCTAAGCGTATAAAGTAATTCTAACATGCATACTTTACTCATCATATTTTTGTTTCAGACAATTAGTAAATATTTCGTCTTTCTCAAAAATACTTCAAAGTGTTAGAATAGATTAATGATGTATCATATATTATTATATATTTATCAAAAAACATGTACACACAGTGCTATTGACAATATCTGCCAATTTTGATGATTTAACCAAATTTTAGCCTGACTATTCAAGTTTTCCAACATGTAAATTTTAGACAATATTGAAATTTTACATGAACGAGTTGGACTATTGCACATTTCAGGTAGCGAAAAACAAAGACCCTGATGCATTGTATGTGCTGGCTGGTCTGATGTTTTGCTGGTTACATGCAGCAATGTCAAATTTTCTTGCATTGAGGCCCACATCATTATTGTGTGCCCATAGCAAATTAAACTGGTTGGTATAAACATTTTAATCAAATTCTAACTTGATACATATCATGAGTTCTGTTGTACTTGAACTGGCTTGAACTGGCAATTTAGGTAGAAACCCTTAGATTTGTAAACATATCGTCACTTTAAAATAAAATATCCCAAGTCAAATAGAAATTAATAGTTTTTATTGACTTTAAGACGCACAATAAAACGATTTGTAGCTAATAGTTAAATTCAACAAATGATAGGCAAGAAACATGCTTTTGCAGCAGCTTGCCTGTGCATCAACAACACAAATAACTATTGAGGGATATCTTAACAAGATTCTTAATGTTTTCATTCTTTAGTCCGATCTTAGTTCATGCTAGTCAACATAGGTCAAGATTCGGAAACTGTTTGAGCGTAAAATAGTATTTATTTTCTTTCATATCAATTCAAACATGTGCTTTGTTTGCTTAAAAGAACAGTCTCATTGAGACGATTCTTTTGAGTAAACAGAACTTATGTTTTGATTGAGAAATAAGAAAGATAATTTTTGATTACACCTTCTTAGATGCAGCTGTTACACAACATAGCGATCACTTGGACCAGCCAATGTGATAAACGTACTTATCACAGACCAACATATTATCCAACTACTAGGTTACTGTCTAGCCACGCCCCCAACTGGTTCTTATCTCTGTACTGAAAACTTGACTAGAGAACAGGACATTGTATGCCACACGTGGCGATTCAGTGACCTAATAGTTGAATAATACATATATACAACCATTCTATTTTTGTTTGAACCGTCTTCTGCTGCCATTCTTTGCTGGTCTCCAAATAAGAGGGTGTAAATGGAAAATTATTCTTCTTATTTCTTGTTTCTCAACCAAAACATAATTATGATCATAATGTTGTGGGTACTTGATAGAACTAAAAACACATATTTAAACAAACCAATGGGTATGAAATAATTACAATTTCACTCTCAGATTATTGGCTTATCTGGGCCTATGCTGGGTGAGTGTGAGTAGGAAAAGCTTCCTTTAGTTTTCACTGGATGTTGACAACGTTTTTAGCCCTTAACTTATTACAAAGGGAGTCCAAAATACTATTACAAAAGCAAACATTTTCCAGGGGACAGGGGTCCAAATTTTTCCATAGAGGGGGTCGTATTGCTTATTCCTATTGAAACCTATACAACTTGCCATTTCCCAACGGAGGAGGGGGTCCACCCCCATGCCCCCTCAAATTTCCACAATTATGGTGTTTTGAGTTTGGTGTAGATTTTGTTATGTAGTTCTTCTTGCCTTTTCTGGTTTTGCAATTATCTAATTGAGGAAGACAGAGCAGATTGCTTTACTTTGGTTGTGCTTTTGCACCTAGGCATGTGTCTCTGTTTGCCTGTGTCATAATGTCTCTTCTCTGCTTAAAGTATATAAAAATAAAAAAAAAAGACTATGTGAAGCAAGCTATCTAATGAGGACACGCATGGTATTTGCCTTCTTGAGAATTCACTGAATGCCAAAATAAAAGGCATTGATTTAAGATCATTTGCAATTATTGTATTACCTTTCACTAGTCGAGACAAATACATTATTGCAGTAAAACTAAATACATCATAAAAATTACTGTTTTGCTTAGTAATTTAATGATATTAATTATACAGTTATTGACTTAAATGAGGTAGACATGAGGATTTATCTACCAAAAAGAGTGACATCAAACGAGGCGGCAACTACTGAAATTAAAGTCAATAACTGTTTTGTCATATGACTTTTCAACTCTAAATGAAAATTTTCTACATTCACTTTTGTAAAAACTAATATGCATTGCTGAAGTTTAACCTTTGGATTTTCTCACAAATTTTAGCAAGTGTTTTTCTTTAAATTTTTAGCATAGTATTTTGCATTTTTGAAATATATATAAATTCTCTGAATGCAAAATGTAAATCATAAGACGCTTTTTTGACAATTTTGGCTACTCAAACTAAGGAAAATAGACCAAAAAACAAATCTGTCGTCAAAATTCATTAAAAATACTTATTCTATCTGTTAGGAGATGAGACAGCAAATCATGTAAGTTTTTATGCAGCCCATTCTAATTTCATACTCATCATGCTATTTTAGCTCTCTAGAGGGTGATATAAGAAGTGTCAAAATGATCAACCTCTTGAAACTAGTTTGAGCTGGTTTTCATCCTATATCAACCTGTAGGCAAGTTTAGAACAGTTGTCAGGTAGACATATAGATTTATGAAGACAAACTGGGCCATTCAGGAGACAGGATTTTCTCCAGTCATTTTACAAATCAGTTTTTTGTTTCTTATCATGCTGCATTTCTGCATATACTTGTAACGTTCCTTCAATATCTCAGTATTTTTTTATTAAAAGAACAGCTTGTATTATGCTGGTTTTTGACTTGTATTAAGAAAATGTTAGTCATTGTAGAAAGGTTAACCGCAGAAATCAATTATCTTAGTTGAATTTAAATGAAATTTTGTCCACTATAACTCAAATCAATAAAAAGCTTAAATTTCAATGTAGTAGATACAATTCATTATTAAGTGCAGTAACGTAACTCCCAAGAGAGGAAAAACGTTTTGCTTAACTCTTTTTGCCATCTAGTGTCATCTGCTGATAACTCTTGCAAACAGTTAGGATCCAAATTAGGCCCAACGACAATGTCAGGCCTGATGTGGATCTTAACTGTTTGGCACTCTAATTGCATTCCGGAAATATTTTTTTGAAAAACTGTTTTTGAACACAAAACCACAGACGACCAAAAACATGAAAAATGACCCAGCATGCAAAGAGTTAAACAAATCATGCGTCAAAATGAATAAAAATTGTCAGCATACTAGTATTGTTCTAGAACCTGTATAAATAATAATGCTACTTATCAAAACAAATGAAAGAAAAAATCTTACACATATACCAATGCGCATAGCTGCTGATAGACATTATCAAATGGACGGAAATCCATGTTCAAATCATGAGGTTCTCATGCTGTTTGAACAATGATTTCAGCTGGGTAATACATACAATGAACTCGTGAGTTGTTTGCATGATATTACACAAGAACACAAGAAAGCGTTGGCATACACGGATCCAGGATTTTTTTTGTGTATGTAGGGGGGGGGAGGGGGGCCTGGCCCAGCTGACAGAAAAAAGTTGTAACGTATTGGTTGTTTTAATCCTTAACTTATTTAACAGAGTGAGTACAATGGTTTAATTCAAGAAAAACTAATATTTTCTAAGGTTCCAGAGAGGGGGTCCATCATTTTACAAGGTGTCCAACTTTTTCCTGTGGGGGAGGGGTGGTGAGGGTCCAGTGGGAGGGGATCGGGTGGGTGGGGGTCCAATGGCTGATTCCTATAAGCCTATATAACTTGTGATTGTCCAAGGAGGGCGTCTGAAACCCCTGTCCACCCCTTGATTATTGCATGGTAGGTTTCAACAACCTTAATAAATTAACATACATAATCATAGTAAAAAGTAGTACTCTTCAAAAGTATTGAAAATAAGCGATCGTGCTTTATTGATCACCTCATGTATGCAAGTACATTTTGTGAATGCCATTGGATAAAGGACCTTCATGAGAAAGTCTGTTAAGTACTCAGGATATACATGTTTTACTGATAGTTATAGCTGCGGAGAAACAATAACCCAGCCACGACATGAGATTTCCAACAATGTGGTATATGCGACCAGCTAAGCCTCAGATCAGCCTGCGCATACACGCAGTCTGGTCAGAGCCTTTGCTAGTCGCTTGAATATTTTATGAAGATTAAGCTACTGGCCCAACATCATTTGGAGTCTCTAAGCTTAAAAGGAGGCTGCACAGGCTTGTCCTATTCTACATTTGTCAAAATGCCACGTTGTTGGAAATCACATGTCACGGCTCGAGTAGGAAAGATAGAAAGAAGGAAGCAGGAATTAATGACAGATGGGAGGAAAGAAAGAAGGTACAGCATATAGTTATCCGTAAAGTAAGAATGAACGTGGTTGTGTTGTATGAAAGGACTATACTACTGCACTGCACCAAACTTTTAGTTGCAGTTTTATGTGCCCAGTTACCAGATAAAAATCTTTTACTTTGATGAATATATCTATGATTGCCATTAAATACAATTTCTTTACTTGTGTCTGAGAAGTTGCACTCACCAAACTATAAAAGTAAGTAATGGTGCAAAGATCAGGAATCGATACAATCAAGTACCACACCTGACCCAGGATACCAATGGGAAAGTGACAAACTCACAGAAGACACCACAAACGAGAGCCAAGAGGTCAGCCCTTTCCAAGCAGGTGACCACAAAGCACATATAAACAGACGTGCACAAAACATAGCAATCACAAGACAGAACAAAAACATAAAAGATCCACAAAAGAAGTACCGCCTTGGAACGGTCAGTAAAATATTTTACTGGAGGGCTTAAACCGGTTTAACGGCACCAACCTCACCCTTAATTCAGATGTGGATCAAGACACATAGATATTTGGTTTGCATGAAAGACCCCTAACTTATCAATGCATCATTTCCTAAAACAAGTAAATCAAGATATAACAAGGAGATAAAGCAAGGATAAGGACTCAACAGTAAATTAAACTGAATACCGGAGCAAAAGAAATCCAACAGGTAAACCCCGGTGGGCCCGACAAACAGCCAAAGCATCAGGCCCCTACCATCTCATCAATAGATAAGTCTTTAAGTCGGAACCATCATAGAGTCTGAAGTCCGACCCACCGGCGTGCAATTAAAGAGGAAAGCAAAGTTGCCAACCCTGATTGGGTTGACTACCAAGCATGCAGTCTGTTGCAATACATTAATGTTATAGCCAATCTTTTTATAATGGGAAATTATTTTAATGAACTGCGCTGAAAAATTATCAGAGCCAACAATCTTCTTCAACTTATACACAAAGTCACCATAGAAATCAGGTTCCGCAAGTCCTTGGCGCAAGAGAGATTTAAGTCCAACTTGGAATTTAGAAATCAAATCATAGTATCGTCTATAAAATTTTGAAAATGTTTTGCGAAGTTTATGATACCGATAGCCTTGTTTAAGAAGTTTCTGAGTTAACAATTTATTGCGAGTGTTGAAGTCAGCAACATAGCTAGATGCTCTAGCAAAACGAATGAGTTGAGAGATATAGACTCCATAGGATGTAGAACGAGGAACATCACCATCTAAAAATGGGAAATTGACAATTTCAAAATCAAAGTCGTCACGTTTATCATAAATTTTGGTAGAAACAATATCATTAGAAATTGACAAATGCAAGTCTAAAAATGCGGCTTCGGTATCAGAGGCATTGGCTTTATTAAGTTGGAGCTCTGAAGGGTATATTTGACTAACCATATTATCAAAATAAACATTATTAATATTTAAAATATCGTCCAAATATCTGGAAGTAGTGTTAAACGCATCAATAACATCAGCCTGCTTATCATCAGAAAGAGACATCATAAAGTCCCTTTCATAACAAAACAGGAATAAATCTGCAACCAGGGGAGCACAATTAGTGCCCATAGGAATTCCAACAACTTGTCTATAGAGCTTGGTGCCAAATCGAATAAAAATGTTGTCCAACAAAAAGGTCAGCGCATCACATACATTTTGACACGACCATGCATGATATTTTTTAGGTTTTTCTGAAGTAAAGAATGCATTTCTGTCACTACATGCAAGGTAAGGAGAGCCTTCTCTCTGGAAGGTATTTTTAATAAGATCAATAAGTTTATCTTTAATTAAATTATGAGGTAAAGTAGTGTAAAGAGTAGAAAAATCATAAGTAGACAAAAGTTTGTGTCAGACATATCAACATACCTACTGACTGTTTGCACATTTCCCTATGCGTAATAATATATCTTTAACATTCAATTAAATTATGGAAACTATTTTTACAGCTCCATAGTTGCACAAGACATTAGGGATCAAATTTCTTTTGTTAAGGTAATACCTTGTTGCACTATAATCAGTTCGTAATCTTGTATGACTTATTCTATTACCTGGAAGGTCATTCCACTCTCGAATCTGTAATCAATTATACACTAAGCGTTTCAGTACGGAGAGCCATTTAAGTCTATTCAACATATTTTGATGTATATAGTTTTGTTATAGAGGGCACTTAGCAGAATGGCTTTTTCGGCTAAAAGTGTACACCTCTTTAAATATTGCATAAATAAAAAATAAAAATTAAAAATAAGATCGCAGTGTGTAAACAGCGAGAAGAATCATTATCAACGCAGAGTGGAATCAGTTCCACCAAGTAGACAAGGTACAGAGCATCCTCAATATTATAAAATAAAAAAAAATGTGGAGCATTTTCCTTTCAGGGAGTTTAAGCCAGGCTAATCCCCAATGAAGTTGATCAAGTGCAACAAAAATTGGGTACAGCTGTCCCAAACAACATGGGCGTATTATGATTACATAGTTTGAAGGGGTTTCCTATCAAGAAGAAATTTAGGGGTCTTAAAAGATGGACACTAGCCTAGACATTAGCCTGTATATACTCAGAATGGGCCTGCCAATCACACTTATTTGAAATATAAATACCTAGATATTTGTGAGTTTGAACTTCCTCTATGGTAATATGGTTGAAATATAAGTTGGTTGGCTGACTAGTTTTTATGTGGAATCAGCATTGCTTCATTTTTATTTTTGGATTAAAGTTAACAAAGTTAGAGACAGCAAGGATCAGGAATCGATACAATCAAGTACCACACCTGTGCCAGGAAACCAAATAGGAAAATACAAAATCACAATAACATCACAAACAAGAGCCAAGAGGCCAGCCTTTTTCCTTCAGGTGACCACAAGACAGCAACGAGCAGACGCCAAAGATTGGCAAACACAATCAATAAATAACACAAGTGATCCATAAAAGAAGTACCGCCTTGGAACGGTCAGTCGCCACATTGCAGCACAGCAATCTGAACGTTCAAGATCAATATTAAAAAATGAGCTGCTGAGCCTGAGCATTGTTAAGTTTGGATTTGACTGCATATAGTTTTGGGCCAGATTCTATGGTTTCACTGCTATTTTGTTTAAATCAGGACAGTGATTAATCCGAAGTTCTGTATGCTTAATGGTTATCAAAATAAACACACCAGCTCTTATGTCTTGTAAAGGATATTAAACTGTATAAGTAGCCTGTTTTAGCAACAATCAAGCGGGTAAATGTTTGGGCAGAGCTGTACAATATTTGACATTTTGAGACTTGATATTTAATCTAGCAAACTATGTCACGGATTTTCTTAAGAGGCTTGGTTTCAAAATTATAGGATGCATTCAAAGTGAAATACTGATACAGATATTGAGGATTATTGATGTGTCTGTAGCCTTTGTTCAAATCATTATTTTGAAATAAAGATGATATATTTTACAAGTTAGGAAACATCCATGCAAGCTGAACAGTTTTTGTTCTTGGCTCTCCTTTGTTGTGTCTAACTGTGAGTATGTCATTTTCCCATTGGTATCCTGGGTCAGGTGTGGTACTTGATTGTATCGATTCTAAATCATTGCACCCTTACATACTTTTAACAACAATATATTCTAAGGCGAGGATTTGTTACCATTTGGAAACAGTAAATTTGCATTTAAGCCCTCAGTGTCTTATGCTGCTGTCCTTTCTAAGGCAGTGGTTCTGTTGTTGTTGGTTATTTTTTTTATTGTTTCTCTCATTGTTTGTGACGAGTGTGTGTTTTTATACACTAAAGTACTTAGTGTCCTTTCTAGTATTGCAATCATTTCGGTAGGAAAGAGAGAGAGAGAGAGAGAGAGAGAGAGAGAGAGAGAGAGAGAGAGAGAGATGGTTGCTTTTCTTTAATTGTATTCACGGTGTATTGTGATTGTTAGTATTGTGTGACCCTTCCTCACAGTGCTGTGGGTTGGTCTGCAGTATGTAATTGTAATATATCCTGATCATACTCATTTACTTTTTTGAAGTACCGTATTACTCTTTTTACCTTTTCATCTGTGGTCAGTATGAGGGGAAATAGCGCTCAAAATAATATCAATAAGCGGTTGAGTCATAACTAAGAAGTGTGTACTATCATTTAGGTTTATTAATGCTACCTAATCCAAATAACAAATAACTCAATTTATTGAGTGATTGGCCTTATGTTTGATATGATGTATTGCTAGTACCAAATATGTTTTTGAAAAATAATTAACTAATCAAAATAATTTATTAGTCCCAGCTGAAATTTTCCCACAGACTAAATGCAAAAAACTTTCATGTTTGTTTAATCATACCATTTAACTGAATAAAGATTTTTGCATAACATTTTCATTAAAGTAGCAGTAATATTTTTCTCAACATATGCTCGGTTTCTCTTATATTGATAGATTTGTCAAAGAGCTTCACACATTTCAGTCAATGTCCCGTTTCATACGCTACTATTCCTTTTGAAAACTGGCAAAAATATGGATACTCTTGGAAAATTAAGAACATGTCCAAATTAGACCTAAGATAATATTGACTAACTCAATTTGAGTTAGAGTTTTCAATTGATTTCGATATTTTTGAAATAAATAACTTAACCTTGGGAATTTAACATTATGCCAATGAATAAAAAAACTGAAATAGGGCTTCACTCATTTTGACCTGTTTGTTTTGAAAACATGCCATAAAGGTGGTTTGAAACCTGTTTACGCCCTCCAGTAAAATAGTTTTTACTGACCGTTCCAATGCGGTGCTTCTTTTGTGGATCATTTTTGTTATTTTTGTCTTGTTTTGTTATGCTTTCATGCACGTCTGTTTGTTGATGCCTTGAGGTCAGCTGCTTGGAAAGGGCTGACCTCTTGGCTCTCGTTTGTGATGTCTAATTGTGACGTTCTCACTTTCCCATTGGTATCCTGGGTCAGGTGCGGTGCTTGATAGTATTAATTCCTGATCTTTGCCCTCTTTCTTACTTTGATTAAATACAGTTTTATGAGAAATGTAAGGGTTTTAACAATAAACTTCAATAAACTTTTATATAATTATGCGTCATTTATACATATTCTATACCTTTTGGATGATTGGTTCATATATCCTTTGATACTACTTAAGGCTCCCTTTGATACTGCTTTAGCCTCCCTTTGATACTGCATAAGCATCTACATAAGGCATCAAGGGGCAGACATCCTCACGGTAGCAAGAATACAATAAAAATAAAGCTGTCATTTTTGGTTCTTCAGGGAGATGATTACAAAACACTAAAAAGGTCACTAAGAACTACACCACAAAACAAGGTCAAACCACCCTACACACATAATGGGATCAATTGAAAAAAAACAACTACTGTAAAATCTGTGTAAAACGGTCACTCGAAAATAGACAAAAGCAATATCTTAATGACAAATTGTAGCTAAATGAAGGTCGAAGGTTTTACTGTACATAGAATCTTTAAGTACCAGAACATATCAAGGCTCTTTTAAGTAAATACAGCGTGTCTTTGAATGGAAATACCTCTTTACCTGCTAGCGCCGTTTGCTGATAACCTTTGGCAACAGCGTGGACTCAGATTAGCCCCCGGGGTTACTATAAGTAAACATCAAAATGGATAAGAAAAGCCAATAGGATCATGAAGCCCTTACCCTGTTCCAGACACGATTTTGATCCTTTCCAGACAATATTTACCCGCATCTTAGAAATAAGATATATACACCAAACTAGGCCGTATAAATGTCATTATCGGTTACATGACTTTTTTGTCATTAACTTATCTTTTTTAGTGTTTTTCTGTTCTTTTTATTTTAAAAGTTTACCGAACCGTTTCTAGAGAGGCAAAAATCTTTTTCCAGACATAGATATTTGAAACTCTTCCCAGACTTTTAGTGAAAATCTCGCCTTTAACCGTTTTAGACAGATCCTGAAAATTGGACTCCTTTGATTGGCACGTCCCTACCTACACTTATATATTGAGTGCCTCCGGGACTAGGTCTGAAAATAGTGTTGGCTCCATACTGTTTGGTCCTGATGTATGTTTTGAAAAACACACACACACACACACACACACACACACACACACACAAATTAAAAAAAATGCAGCATGCAAATCTATTCAGCATGCAAAGTGCGAACTCAGAATGACCTAGACCAAGTGGTTATTATATTAAGATCGTCTGAAGCAGGTCCTATGAGTTATCCACATGTGAGCTTTCGAGAACTTACCGAACTTACTGTATATTGCAAAACAATTTGAATGTAAGAGTCACCACCAGATGTCGCCTAGAGCATAAATTCGACCTCGTAGCAAGAAAACCTGTCTTCCAGGTTTCCAACCAAGTCATGACCAAACCAGTCTACTCAGCTTCAAAGACTAGCTGAAAACTTGAAATTTTGCATCGGGCAAATTAATCTACAGTACTTTCCAGAGAGCGAATAACAAAGCCACTGATCAGACTACGCGAATGCGCAGTCTGGTCTGCGCCTTTGTTATTTACATGAATCAAAGTCAGATTTTCTTGCGGCGAGGCTCATATTAAAGCCCATCTTAGTTGCTTTTCAAAACGATTTCAAAAGGATGAATCTGATCTCTTTGAATGTTTTGATTCTCAATAACTATCTTAAGTAACATCTGCAGAAGAGAATGACAAACAATTCCATGCAGTCAAAAAAGAGACATTCATATGAACAACGACATGTGATTACCAACAATGTGGCATTTTGACATGAGTAGACTCAGTTGAGCCTGTGCAGCCTCCTGTTAAGCTTTGTTGTCAGTAGCTTAACAGTCATATAATATTCAAGCGACTAGCAAAAGCTTTGATCGGTTTGCGCATGTGCCACATATGACAACGTTAGAAATCTCATGTTGTGGCCCATATTGGTCTGTAACATATTTGTTGCACAAATGAAACACAAATTTTGGAAGAGTTTAGGTCTTGCACAAAATGGGAAGAGAACTGGGTCTAAAATGACAGATGTTACCACGCAAACAATAATACATATTTGATTGAAATTGCTTGAAAAATAGCAAAATAAACAATTTATTGACACATCTTTCTTAACAAAGCCTTTATGGAGTAAATATAATATCATAATGATATAGACGGTCTTGTTTTGCACCTTAATACTAGAATAATACATACATAGTACTCTGTGATGATACTGTTTTAAGGTTGTTTTAAATGCCTTAATTAAATAACGAAAGTTCTAAGAGGACAAGTATACATTTATACACTTACTATGTTTCCTCTAGCCCTTTTTTCCTACTATGTCACTGCTTGCTGGTGTTGTCTGCTGCTGATCTGTAGAGATGGTTTGGACCCAGATACAGCCCGACAAAAGAGCTTACTCTGAATCCAAATTGTTTGACACTCTGATCGTCTTTTTGAAAAAGTTAATTTTACAGACGAAAAGCATGCAAAATTATCTAGCATACATAGAGTTAAAATATAATTGATTCTACTGTACAATTAGTATTCCAAGTTGTAGTGTCTTGAAATTCTTTAAATTAAAAAATGGGTTTCTTTTCATTTTAACTACTCAATGTGTATTCATTTTGAATATTTGATGCTTTACTCTTTTCATTCCGGATACAGGTAATCAGGTACTTTTGCAAACAGTGAAGACTCAGATAGAAATGCCCATTAATGGTGTAGTGTGGTTATTAGGCTCTTGAAATTCACCTAAAAGTTTTGCATAAAACAAATGCGGATACTAGGTTTTAACAGGTATAGTTTACTTTGTTTGATAAAAAATGACAACTGAGCAGAGGAAAACCTGCGCAGGGACGTAAAATAAAGTAATAAAATGTCCCCTTTTTTGCTCCTATATATCTGTCTTCATCTTCTTTTTTTCTGGCCTTTTCTCCTACTAAGTACACATATGTTGCACATAGACGTTTATGTCAGGCTTTATTGATGCACTCTCAAGATAAGGGTAAGAAAAAGGCTTAGTGACGCCCGGCTTGTGTCTAAGACGACTTTTAAGATAGTTTTGTCTGTACGGCCATCTGTCTGTCTGTAGTCTCATTGAGTATGAATTTTGCGTGCGCAACTCCTCAGGATTTCAGTTTTATTTCAATCATGTTGAAACATTCTGTATTTTTGTCATGGTTTGAGGATGTGCATGTAGTTTGGACATTATCATCACACTTTTTATCAACTTGTTAACTTAGTCAATTTTTGGCATCTCAGGCATAATCAGCGAGTACTATGTTAGTGCAACTCCTACAGTTTTATCCAGACCATTTTTTTTAACTTTGCAGGTGCTACAACGTTATGCTTGCGTTCTGAAGAGATACGTGTTTGGAAAATATTCTCATTTTATTTTTTTAACTTGTGAACTTTTGGCCTTTTTCTGCATTACAATTTTATATCCATATAACAATTTATGCCAATTTTTTTGAAATTTACTATTTGTTCACAGTATGAGAATGTGTATGTGGTTTGGACATTATTGTCAGATTAATTTCTTTTTTTTTTCAACTTCTAAACTTTTTCAGCATCACTATTTCTTACATACATACATGTATAAGCGCCCTATATTTTAGGGCACTTTTTGTTGAACTTATTCATCTTGTCAAGTATTAAGCATGTGTATGTTGATTTAAGCATTTCAGATGTGTTGGAGGGTTAGGGAAGATGTCAACTGGTTTGCATTTTTTCATCAATGTTACGATTTTCCCTTTTTATTCAATAGTTTTACAAATCATCTTTAGTATTTAAAACAACTAAATCCTAGATTTTTCCGCACTGCTTTGGTATACAATTTTTTTTTTATAAGCAGCACAAATGCAGGGAGACACTTGACGGGCACAGTCTATGTTTTCGATGTATATCTTAAATTTTATTCCAACTTTGGAAACTTCTAACTAGCTTCTTGAAACTGTTGGTCAGCTCATATCCCTAGCATGCCTAGGTAGCATTTGACCAACGCTTTGGTAACTGTATCAAAAACTGCTGGGGACGTCATTGCTGTCTTGTCAAAGTAGGAGTCTTTCAAAAAGTGTCGCAAAAATACACAATAGCAGTGAAAAGGATTCACTTGCTTAATATTGATAATTTGCGCTTTAACAAAGTTTGGTATGAAATTCTTTCTAAATAGAGTCAGTTATGGCAAATTCCATTTTTTCACTTTTTGTATATCCTTATTTTGAATCAGTTGTCAGAATGGGAGTGGGGTGGTTGTTGGGCCCTTTGAAGTTCCCTTTTTTACTCACCATTAAAGCTTCACATGAACACAAAATCGGATATAACGTTTATTAACTGATATTGATGGTCTCCAAAATGGTTTGCAATTGACTTTGCCATAAATATGACCACCCAAGTTTGTTAATGTCTTGGCATCTGCAGGAGGTTAACAACAGGTTAAGAAACCAGTTTTTTAGTTTATCAATATGTTGTGCCATATTTTTCACCGTAAAGCTATACTGTGAGATATCATTGTTCCTATCCCAAACGATAGAATGGAAAATGACTTAAAGAAAACTTATGCACTCAGAATTTCAATGACAATGAAGTAGGCTAACATGCCTTGACATTTACTTCAAAAGATAAGATCGTTATGTAATATAACTATTGGAGATATAAAGTCAAATATATAGATTGGGTCTGGAAACATGTACATTAAATATCAAATGAGAGAAGAATGATGAAGTAAAATATCAAATTCAGTTTCTGCTTGCAGTAGTTCAAAGGCAGTGCTTCTTTTATGGATCCTTTTGTTATTTATGTTTTACGTTTGTCTTTATTATTTATGTTTCACGTTTGTCTTTATTATACTGTCTTGTCTGTTCCTTGCAGCCATGTGATCACCAGCTGGGAAGGGATGACCTCTTGGCACTCTTGTTTGTCACTTTCCCATATGGTGTCTCGGGTCAGGTTGTATGGGCTGATCATTGCCTTCTATTTTACTTTTACTACAAATCCCATTTGTGTAAGCTTTTATCAAGGGTCGGGTTGGACGTTTTTTCCTTTGAGCTTTTAGTTGACAAGCAGATGTATTATGTAAATTGTTCAATAATGCGTTTGTAAATAGTCTATATTCCGGAAAACTTGGCACGGTGTATCGTGGTGCCAGTGCAAAATACGAGTGTGATGTGATTAATGATAGAGGAAAAAGTTTGACATGTGTTTTCAATTAATTCACATAATCTAGATAGCCGCTTATGTACTTTAGCAGATGTTATAGCTATTTTAATTAATCTCGATTTGGTTAAATGTAGAATGAGAGTGCAATCGTTTGTTATTTAGCAGTTACATCGCAAACGCAAAGTAAACCATGGAATAATACATTTTCAAAAGGCTTTTGACTTCCAGGTGGTAGTTCTGTTGCTGTTGTTTTTGAGTCATTGTTTTTTGTTACTCCCCATTGACTTCATATATTCGACATCAAGTAACATCTAAAAGCGGGCCACCATCGTCCTGGCAGGCCAATAGTGGCCAGATACTGTGATGATATAGATCACAGGGACCAGTCCAGTCTTTATAGTATGGCAAAAAGTAAAAATTGTAACACGGGAAGCAACTGTCCTATTGTCAATTACAAAAAAGAAATACTGTAAAATTAAGCGAGATAGCATACTGTTAAGCTGGACTGGCCCCTGAGCACAAAACCACCACAAACAAGATCAGACAATGGGAACAACAATAAACAAGCAATAAACATTAACAGAACATGCTAACTTGCAAGTAACTACAAGCTAACTTCGATTGTACTCTCATTCTGCAGAAAAACGAACTGACATTAATTAAAAATATATAGTCATGATATCACAATTTCGCTTGTAGCAAGTTTTGATATACTTTTCAATAAGCGAACGACGATGCGCAGGCTGGTCAGTCCCTTTGCTGTTCGTATACCACCGAAAACAGGGACCCATATTATATTGTTTTGGTACAGACTCTGTGGAAGTCTGTCTTCAACTTTTGAGAAACCGTTCCATCTTGTCTGATTTTAAGAATATTTCACACATATGATAATGTGCAAAGTGAATGTTTCATACGCCCTGCTTTAAGGTCAAAGTTTAAGAGAGAAGGCAATGCTCACCTGTACAAACTTTATGTATGCTCCATACCCCGTGGAAGACTTCTTCTATCCGAAAATATTTTAACCATATGACCATTTAATAAAGACAAGAAGAAGGCCCCATCACAAGGTAGGATACATTGATAGGGGGAGGTCAAACGTCACACATGTACTATTGGTGTATGTTTGACAGTACTTGTCTTTATCAATCAGGGCCCGGAATTACAAAGCCATCTTAGAGTTAAGGAAGACTTAAGTTAAGTATTGGTTTTTCAGGATGCGAAAAATAAGGTTTAAAACTGATTAAAATCAAAATAGTTTTGATTTTTCTGAAGATCACAAAGGTATCTTTGACCACAAAAACCACATCGATCCAGGCAATTTATTTAGCATTTAATATAGCATGTTGAAATATCAATACTTAGCTTAAGTTTTGCTTAACTTTAAGGAGGCATTGTAATTCCGGGCCCAGTACTGTATATGGTAACTCCTAAGCAGAGCTTATTAAACTTTCTAATTTTATATTTCAGTGGAAGAGTTCTTCAACATGTCTGGGGTGCTGGCTGTTGTAGTACTGGGTATAGTGATGAGTTCAGAGCGGACCATGATCAGCCCAGAGGTGGAACATTTCTTACATAGGTAGCCTCTTTCTTGACAGTGTTATGAGAAATTCTGTTTTTATATGTAAATAATGAAGTATTCACGTTAAGTATTCACTTTCTGAAAAGTATTTATAAAGCCAAACGTTCTACACCCATAATTTCACTTTTCTCGCGAGTCTTTGTTTCATTATGTAATAGTGATTTATGCTATTTTATCTTTAAAGTAATTAAAGTCCTACTGGGATGCATATAGAATACGTTCAAGTAAGCAGTTTAAGAGTAAAAATTGCGAATAAACATACGTTTTGGTTGAGAATTAAGAAAATTATGTTTTAAATGTGCATTTTATCTGGAGGCCAGATATGGTACAGTGCCTAATAAACGTACAGTTTCTATGTATGTGTGGACAGTAAATGCTTCGGTGAGACTTCATGGGTGTGCAGCGCTCGTCTAAGCCGTTTTCAAAGTTGCCTATGCCATATTTAATTTCTAAATCTTATATGTTAGCTCATTTGATATATGGACATTAATGTCAAAGATTGATTTACTTTATTTATGTTGTACTGTTATACTTAACCATGCAACATGATGTACAAAAATAGGTTTATTTTTAAGTAGAAAATATGGATTCTCAGAGCACAGTGACCACCAGGACCTTAAAATTTTTATCAATGGATCGCATGAATTTTATTGTTGCAAAAAAAGTATGTTTTTTCACACCAATCTGCATCAGTATTGTGATAACTAATTCTTTTCTTGCTAACGGTGATCTTTGTTATATGCTGATAGCATTTGCAAACAGTTTGGACCCAGATCAGGACCTATATTTTGTCGGTCCAGATCTAGAGCCAAATCGTTTGACACTCTGATATTATCCTTGAAATAATTTTGAAAAACTTGACAAACAGTCAGCAGATGAAAAATTATGAAAAAATACCCAGCATGCAAAGAGTTAATTTTCATCCAATGGCCTGATTCTAAATATTGTCATTGTATTACCTGCTTTTGAGAGACCCTAGCTTATCTTGCCAACACGTTTCATCTATTGTGATACTATTTGAGATCCATGTAATAGACCGGTTTCATGTTTTCACTTTGTTTGCAGGTTTTGGGAGACACTAGCTTATCTTGCAAACACACTCATCTTTATCATTGTTGGAATTGTGATATCCGAGAGGGCAATATTTGATATTCATGGAATAGACTGGTTGTAATGTTTTCACTGTATTTGCAGGTTTTGGGAGACCCTAGCTTATCTTGCCAACACACTCATCTTTATCATTGTTGGAATTGTGATATCCGAGAGGGCTATATTTGAGATCCATGGAATAGACTGGTTCTACATGTTTTCACTGTATTTTGGATGTTTTGTTATCAGGTAAACAAATAAAGATAGTTGTTTACAGTCAACTAGCGATAACTGACTAGCTTTCACTGGTAGCAAATGCTACGATTATCAGTAAAATTAAAACACAGACATTGTAAAACTGCACAAGTTGAAACCAAAAAAAAAAAAACCAAAAAAACAATGCTGCTGCTCTGATAAATTTGACACAACACTTGAAAACTTACAAATTATTCAAATTATTTGAAATAAGCAATCATTTGGAAAAAGGTATGATATAAAAAGAGTCTGTTAGATTTAATAAGTTCTTTAAAAGAATTCTCTAATTGCCTTAGCCTATTTTGACCTACCTAGTGTTCTATAAAGGTAGAATGATGAAAATAGTTTGTTTGAATATGTCATATCAAAGGCTCGTTGATAAAATGCTTGATTAGGATAATGTCAATGTTTTATTAATAACGGGTTCAAAATTGTAGGAGTAGCGACATGAGAAAACTAACAACATTACTATGCATCATTAGGAGACAGATAAGCAAAGTCTTATCAGAGTCTGTGCTGTCTGCGTGAAAAAAGCTTGGGTTTTAGTTACCCACTGAGTGCAAAGCAAAAACTCAGATCGGACTGAGCAGATGCCATGGCTGATCTGAGTTTTTGCTTTGCACACATTCATTTTGTGATATGGCTCAAATATACCCTCTTCATGTGGAGCCAGTAACGAACCATATCGTACAGCCTACCAGACCAACGTCTGACATTCTTGACATGATCATGCTACATAATTTGGACATATGCTGGATGTTTGTGTAAATGAGTATCATAATTAAAATTCAACATTATCCCAATCAAGCATCAACTAGCCTATGATATACATAATAAAGCCAATGGAGTATTGTCTGGCTCCATAAATAACTATAAGCTAGAGTGAAGAACACGAGCAAATCTTATATTTATGTTGGATTTTTAAAGTATTCCAATGATATAATTGTATATGACAATGCGAAGCTTGTTTAGAACTTTCAATTTAGTAGGGTAAATTCAACCAATAAAATCCAACTAAATTTAGAAATCATTAAAGCATCCTAAATGTAAGCAATCGTATATGTAGTTGACACAATTAAAGCATTTACTTTAAGTCCCATACAGTATTACAGTATAGTGGGTTGATCATACCTTTTTGAACAGACCTGTGTATCAGTTTGATGAGTATTTCCACATATAATGTCACAATGTGTACAAATTGTTTCTAAAATGATATGAGAAGTTGCACACATTGTTGCATTAATATTGATGTCTTCTGGTTTTGGAGCCATGGTTTAAGACTCATATTCTAGACTATGGGTGCAAATACACTTAGACCATGCTACGATGGTCGTGGGTGTCAAAATTAAGCTAACGTAAAATTCGCAAAGTTTTACCTCTAAAGAGCATTTCTTGAAATTTCGAATCCATTCTCTACAATATTGACAAATATATGGCTTATAGAAACGACGTTATGTGATCTGGGGCCAATTTCATCAATAAAGTTCGTACGATATATCTTAAATTGTGCGTACGTTGTTTTCAGAGAAGTGCGTACGTCAGTTTCATCAAAAGATCTTAAATTGTTCGTAAAAACAAAAATTTGCGTTTCACTAAGAACGTCGTATTTTTAACTTTGCCTAACTGTAGTCTCCAAATATCATGTGATTGGTCACGTGCCGACTTCATATAGCCGTGTAAAGTGGTTTGACACAGAGTGAAAAATACGTGGGTATGTGAAGAAAGTTTTAAAGAAGAAGTCCCCCTGAAAACCACATTCAAGTTATATAGGTTGCCATATAAATTAGCAAGTGGGCCACCTGGAAAATAATGGATCCGCCTCCCAGAACCTTGCAAACTTGAAGTTTTCCGGACAAAATTCCTGGACCCGCGCCTGGGAAGACGAGCAGGTGACAGCATACCCCATTTAGAAATCAGTCTCTTTAACTCGGTGCATACACTTGTGTCAAACGTCGGTCTGATCTGGAGCCAAAGTCTTTGTCACTTACAATGTAAATGACGGGTTTCTCGAAATCATAAGAAACCATGTCCAAGTAAGGCACATATCAGTAAGTTTTCCTGAAACCAAAAATATACTGAGGGTAACTAGGAATTAAAGGATTTTTTTTCTAACATGTCTGGATTAAAAATAATAATTCAAATTCATTTTTTTTTATGAAATCTGATGTTCTCAAATTCCATCCAACAAATACAATTCACAGAATTAATAATAGCATCATGAACAAGTCTTATACTGCCGACAAATCGTATGCTCTCGAAATTTGGTCCGGAGTCGTGGGCATTATGGGCGTTTGTTTCGGCTTTCTTCACACCCCGATGATTGATTGCTGTAATGCTCAATTACAGATCCCTAAGAGGGACACACTATTATCATTTGAACAAAAATAAAGAGAGATAGATCATATATATTCATAACAAAAATGGTACATGTTATGCTTCATGAAACTGCGTCCCGAAAAATACTCGTTTTCACACTTAAGGTTACAAGGCCGTCGTCGCCGGTCCGGCAGGGCGGCGAGCGCCGGACCACTTTTTGGGCCGAGTATGCTTTCCGCCGTGTCCCTTTTTTCTCGTTTCGGCTCATTTTACATTTTTACCTCTGATTTCATTCAATCTGCCACAATTTATTGATGCAATTATCAATAACGCTCGTTGCACGTGTCGTCAATAGATCGGCCTAGCCAAGGTGTGAAAACATTGAAAAATTATTATGACACCCGCTTGATTAATTTCAAATTCGGACGGCCTTAACTTAAGGAGCGTGTCGAGAGAAAACCGAACGTAGCTGCATGCATCAAAGGCGCAGACCAGCCTATACATTCGCATAGTCTGATCAGCGGAATTGGTGTTCGCTCCCAGGAAAGTATAATTGATAAACTTGCTCCGCGCAAAATTTCAGCATTCTAGCTAATCTCCGTAACTGAGTAGGTTGGTTTGAGTCTTGCATGGTCAGAAAGCCTGAAAACAGGTTCTTCTCGTTGAGGTCCAGACATGTTCTATGATCCAGTTTCATTTCCCTCAAATTGGCTATTATTTCCCCCCCTTATAATTAACATGTCGAGCGACACGTTTTGACTTGACATATATGAGCAGCGTGAGCCTGTGTTGTTACAATGCATTCCGTTACGGATATACATGTCCCGCCTGTTCCAATTCAGCCCAAGACTTTTCGGTTCCCCCAACGTGCATTCGACTTTAAGAAGCCTGAGCAGAGACGTGTTTAGCCGTCGTGGTTCGGCAGTAGGCTCCATTTACGACGAAGCCAACGATCTCATGTTATGCCTACCGAAGCCAATGCAGGCTTCATCTAACGGGTGTTCCAATTGAAAAGACGCTTGACTAAGTGTATATCTTTTCGAAAACACGACTCTTTGAATTACCAATAAGGATCAGTGCTAAAAGTACTTTGCCAAAGTCTGCGGGTACATATGACCGCCAGCTTTTTTGAAAAGCTAATACTTGTCCAGCATTTGGTTGAAATATCTTTTTGACCAAAACGACTAAAATCCGGTCCAAACGCATAAAACCCCATTAAAACGCACAAAGAAGCGCTCAAAATTCAAAAAAAAAATCTCGGGGGAGGCCCCCCAAACCCCCCTTACATGTGTGCTCTCCCCACTCTTGTGCCTTAGACACTCGATGGCTTCCTCCGCCAGACCACTTTTAAATACGCGGCGACGGCCCTGGGTTAACCCACACATGTCGATTGGAGTTTCCCATTTTAATCTTTTGGACGAGCTCATTGCCTGGCCCGACGCCACCGTGGTTATGTGGCGTCTGATCTGAGTCTTCAATGTTTGTCAATCTCACAAAATGGAGGCAAGGCTTAACTGAGTTAAAAAGTACACCCGGGTGCTTGAGATAACAAGTCGAAATTTTCGAAAATGTAAAAATCTAGAATGCAACTTGTAATACGGTCGAATCCGTGCTAACCGGGATGTATGTCCCTTCACGGAGAATGTAAAGTTCTACTGAAAACTCTTGTGAACACCTCCCACATATACATACTCATACAAAGACATACGTTTTGAAACTTATCGAATGCTGAACGTATGGTTTTTGACGAAAGCCCCTCATCATTGTCGTCCCTGGCAGTCATGCATGTGAATTACTTACCCGTACATTTAAATGTGTATACTAGTATGTTTAAGCAATGGTGACATGTGAAAAAGTACAAAAAATATCCTGTTGGTTTTACTACAGAATCCCTTCCCTTAGACGTGATGATCATGCATAAATTCAGCCACTGACATGGTAGTCATAGGCGAATCTCGTGGGGACAGCATACAGCGTAGTAGGGGAAGGGGTGGGAGAAGTACATGTACAAATAAATGATTCATAAGCACCAAGGAAAGGGGGTCTTATTTTCTCATTTTGGTAAACCACATGGTATGTAAAGGGTGGTCTTGATTGTAGTATTTTCAAAGTATTTAAACCTTTGTCGATGTTTTGCTCTTCAGCCTCTAGAATCGTGTGAAATGCAGCAGCCTTGGTAGCTTAGCAGAAAGTTAGTAATATTTAAGACAAAGATGTCAGCTGCGACACCTAAATGTTTGTCTTAAATATATGACAAAAAGTAAGAAGTTCGCAAAGTTCAATAGTTTGATGAAACCCGATTTTTAACGTACGAACTTCGTACGATGTTTTTAAGACATAAACACGTCGTAAACTCGTTGATGAAATTGGTCCCAGGTTTTAAATGGGGCTTGATGTGAGAAAACCTGTCTTTGGGGTTTTTCGAACAACACAGGTGCAGACCAGCCTGGGTATACGCGCACTCTAAACAGCGCCTTTTTTATTAGCTTTTTGAAAAGTATTATATATAAACTTGCCACAAGTGAAGTTTTAATTTTCTACCTAGTCTCTGTAGCTGAGGAGACTGGTTTGAAACTTGCTTTGGCCGAAACCCGAAGACAGGTTTTCTTGCAACAAGGACCAAATGTGATGTCAAGAACAACGTTAACAGCGTGCTCTTGTTAATTTGATAGAACTATATGATTGTCTACTTTCTCCGTCATATTATAGGCACTTGAATTAACCCAGTTGTTATTGAGCACCATTGTGCATGGTATGGCATATTTGTTCCATGGCAACAACCCTCTTTTTAAATTTTAAATATAATCAAAAGTTTTTTTGCTATTTCGATGCCAAAAAGCTTCAGAAGCATTTTCACAGTAATACTTAATCATAGCAATTCTTGTTGCATAATAATCGCTAGAATGCCTTTTTCTGAACCTTGCTCATTTGTAAGAGCCCCAAAAATGAACTATTGTATGATAAAACGGACACAATAACCCCTATAACCAGCCGGAATAACACGTTGACCCAGCCAAGTCTCAGATTAACCTGTGCATATGTTCAGGCAGATCTGAGTTTTATCTGTCCTTATGTGGAATCTATAGAACTTTAGCTTCATATCAAAGGTATATTGAGGTTTTAATCATACTGGGTAGGTGCCAATCGGATTTGAGTCTTGGCTGTGCAGTTGGCTTTGTCTGGCTAATTAAAAGTAGATAGAGTTGCATTTTAACTATTGCATGCTGGATTATTTTTCATAATTTTTGTCGTCGGCTGACATTTTTCAAAATATTTTTTTTTTTTGAAAATTTCTTTCAAGAATACAATCAAAGTGTCAAAATATTGAACCCTGATTTAGACCAACGTTCTGTCGGTTCAGATCTGGGCCCAAACTGTTTGTAAGATCATCAGCAGACAACAAAACTCGCTGCTGACAGGCAAAGAGTTAATAGTTATGTGCTGTATTTTTGCAGAGGCATGGTTATAGCATTGTTTGGTCCTGTTCTTCGTCACACTGGATATGGTTTGACTTGGAAAGATGGTATTGTCATGACCTGGGGAGGTCTTAGAGGAGCTGTAGGTCTGATGTTGGCTCTGCAGGTGGCGCACCATGACAGGATTGATCAGAAAAATGTTGGCGTTCGGGTACGACTAAGTATTACTATTTCATAGTTATTTGATTTCAATCAGTTAACAACGAACATAATTAACAAGGCCATTTTGGCAACTGGTATATATTGGCCACAGGAGCTAGTCACAAACTTTTTAGAACTGTAGGTCGTGAGCGGCCGGGAGCGGGCCTGACCCATTCTTACATAGAAGTGCCAATTGATGTCCCCAGCCTTTCACAACCAATAGCATGTCAATTACACATGTTCATAAGTAATTAATGAAATTATTCGACAGAACAGTCATTTCTGATAAGATGATGTTTCCAGAACGTTCAGCAATGTTTCTCCAAAATATATGACACTATTAATAGCCAAGCAGGTCGTAAATTGGTATGTAGCCTGTCGTTAATTCCTACTACTACTATTTCGGTTATAATGTCGGCACAGTGTGGCTGCCTGCCCCAGGCATGTAGAGCATGCACAAAGCGCCCAGTTTTATGCAGCCACTAAGGCTTCAATAAAGGAATTCAGTCTGCGTCCCATCTTTATCCTATGCCTATTTGTATTAAGTAAAGGTGTGGGGCATTATTAGTTTGACTTTTTGAAATGTTCTAAAGCAGGTCTCAAACTTGCAGGGGCAATTTCGTCTGCACAGTGTCACCCCCACTGTTCCTGAATGTGTCGTTAATTCCGCCTTAACTGCAAATTTTAATGCACATTCAACTTGAATATGGACGAAATGACACTTCTTAATTTCAAGTATTTGGTGCTGTCCTTTAGAAATGACGATAAAACAGTTTTTTTCTCAAGCTTTTTTTTTCTTATGTCATTAGTTTTGTTTTCAAAGCCAACAAATTTATGGGTCCAAACAATAAACCCAATCATCACATACCAAATATGTAAGTAATAACTTCAATTTGTCTCTAGAAGTTGTGTTGTTTGTCATATAAACTAATGATTGACTATTTGATTTTATGCCCTTAATATTAAAATACATAAGATGTCGCTTTTCATACTTTTAACACGAAAATAAGCTTTACAATTTATGAGACCTTTGCCTTTCAGTTGATAATGATTCCATAGAACAACACAGAGAAGATTTGATCTTCAGAAATTACAAGTGCTGTATTGTTCTTTACGTTTAAAGGTTAATAGAAGCATAAAGTTTGATAGCACAAACCTTATCAGCAATTCTTGGTAAACATATAGATAAAATTTTCTAATTTATGATGCCTAACACGGGAAGAAACCAACAATATTAGGTTAACATTACATAAGTTATGTTTGATTTTGCTAATTTTACCCTATTTCGTCATTTAGTACAATACTATGTAGTCATTTCATAAGCCATTAGCAGAAAATTCACATATTTTGGAAAAAAAAAGCTGTGTGTGTAAAATTATATGATGGGTAACTATTCCACAATCATTATATAATTATTTGTTGTAAGAGACATTGATTTTGCTCGCAACACTATCAGGATATGGCAATAAATATGTCTTCTTCTGTAGCACAAACTTTTACTTTACTTTTCTTCTTAGTTTGTTACAGTAACATATATAACAGGCGGTTACAGGCTAAAACCTTGGCGTACAGAGTGCAAACATCTCTTAAAAGACACAGCTTAAAATTCTCTTTAAGATATGATATGTCTGTAAAATTCCCTAGGGGGTGGTAGCAGGACCTTTTTAGCTTGAAGACTATATAGGCATCATTACATAACGCTACTTAAATAATATGCAAATTAAATACACTAGTGTGTTATAACTTTTATCATATGGCGTCGGGTCTGGGTGTTAAATAAAGCCTATCATATGACGTCACGTCTGGGAGTGAAATAATGCCAACCAATAAATTCATAAACCACTAATGGCTTACAGAAATGGTAACGTTGGGCCAAAGCAAAAAATAGTTATGTTTCAGGTTCCTCGCCAAAAAAGAGGGTTGGTAGGTAGGTTTTTTTTTGCTTGATGCCCAGGCCATTTAACCTGTGACTTCGGTAATAAAGATTCTGACATACTCCTGTGTTTGTCTTCAAATCAGTTCCTTGAACACATTTGAGATTTAATGCCATAGTTGTAGATAAATGTGCCTCTTAGTTTTCTACTTCGAACTTGTCTGGCAAATTCATTTCTGTTATACAGAAGGCTTTTAGCGTATGGCATTTCTTATATGATTCAAGATCAGCAATATCATGACAATTAGTTAAAATATCTTCAATCAATTTTGTGTTTCTCACAGAAAGCAGGGTTTAGTCTAGGAACTGAAAATGAGGGGGATTCCCCCTCCATCTACAAAATAGGGGTATTTTCAAAATATAGGGGGGGGGGGCAGTTTGGAACATGAAAACACTGCTTACAGCACATAAGCATCTTTATTTGTACCTATTAACCCATTTACTTTTATGCAAAAAAATGAGAATTTTATTGTGTTGATGAACTTGATGATTCTCTAAATTATTATTAGCATCAGTGAAACAGAATCGGTAAACGTAATGCTTCTTTTACAAAAGCTGAACTTGACAGTCCAAGTGCGCATCACAAATATGCATTAATAATAATCATTCAGTCAATCAATGAAGCCATTTGGGGCATTGAACTTCTACAAATGCTTATTTTTAGAACAGCGGGCATGCGCATAGTAGACGGTTTTCCAATAATGATTTTTGCATGGTTGTTAACAGACATGAGAGAGAGCATTGTATTTTATGGCTTCTTCATGGCAATGTTCTCAGCGAAAAACATTCTGTTCACAAAATTTGCATGCGGGACTGTCTCGCATTGCGTCAGAATTTGTGTGCAATCTTGAAAAAAGCGAGAATCCCGCATCCTAGAATAAACCCTGCAGATAGCATCAAACTCTTTGCTTCTTTGTGGTCACACTTGTTCAATTTTATGGCCATCATGGTACAAGGCCAGCATTGTGATGCTCTATTGGAAATGAAAAAGAGAGTAACCAAACCGACTGAAATGGACCCCATCTGAAAGGAAATACAGCCTTTACAGGAGCACAGCAGAAGTGCATATTTTCTGAAATAAAAAAAAATCAGAGTTGGGCCCGACACACACGGTCGGTCGGGAACCAGAAATACAACTTTTTTGGCTGTATGTCTTGAGGTCCATTATAACGTCGCATAGCGTTTTTACACCAAAAACGCAATTACAAAATAATTTTAATTCATATGATTAATAAAATTTAGAATCTGTTCATCTGTTATATTGAATTAATTAAATTTGCTGCAAAAGAGTGATAAATGCTTGGCACATCTCGCATTTCGTTTCTTTTCCTCATCTCAGTAAAAATCAATAAAATCAATAAACAAGAGTACTCATGTAAGATCATCTATTTAGAACACATTATGAAACATAACCTTGGAAAAGATACCCTTGATATCCTACATCTACACTGTTTGCATTGAACTTATCAACTTTATTCTAAAATGTATTTTACATCACTAGCAGCTAAGGTTTTTATTTCCAGATTGTACTTATAAATGCTCCCTTGTCTGATTTTAGTACTTGTTGCATTTCTCAAAAACATACATTTTATTTTCGTTAACATGATAAGGTGTGACTTACAAACTTTAAAAAAGTGATAAACCAAGCGTGTAGTTACTGAAGATGACGTTATACTGATAAATGTTTTATCATATATAGTCAACAAAGATTAAAATTAGTCGACAATTGCAGTGGCAGTCATATTTGTCAAAATATGCCTTTCACATTTTGAAAAATGTATGTATTTTATATAGGGTGAAGTCAGGTAAGTTCGCACAGCGGGTAATTTTGGACATGCATTTGCAAACAGTGGAAATCCAGATGAGATGGCTCCTTATTAGCCGTCTCACCAGGACTTTCACTGTTTGCTTACTTATTATTTTTCTTTATTCCAATACTTAAAATATGAAACAAACAAGGTCACTGTCCGAATTTAGCCGACCGTTCAAATTTACCCAACTTTACCCTATGTATTTTGTTTGTGACCAAAAAAAGGCAAATCAGACCATTTTGCTATAAAAGCTATAATGTATAATGTAGTTATTTTACTTAAATAATAAAAGTACATAGTCAGACTTCAAGGGTGTGCAAGCCAATATGCACTTTTATTGTTTACATATGATCTATGTAGGTTTATTCATTGCACAACCTATTGAAGATAGCCATTTGAATGTTTATTGGTCTGTTTGTTCGTTGAGATTTTTCTAATACAGTAAGTTTATAATGTATAGATCCAATATTTTTTTTATTGTTTGATATGTTTGATGTATCCATCCATCAGATTCAGCAATGTCAAATGTGTTTTAATTTAGGAATCGTACGGACATTTAGTAAGTAAACTGCTGAAAATAGCTGTTGTGAAGAATAAAATTCCCTTCCTGTGTTCCTGTGCTTCTTTAGTTTGTCTGAATCCCCACTTTCTGCTGTATAATGAATATAATTTAGCCTGTAATATTATGCAAATGTGTCATCTAAATATTGTCTGGCTGCCAGTTAGTGAAGGTGAGGTTCTTTGGTATAAGTGTTGTCTAATATTTCAGGCAAGCTTTCTAAATGTTGTTTCGCTTGTTAGTTTTTGCTTATTTTACTTTTGCATACAACATTTCTGATAGGCCCGGAGGCTACTTCTGTTCCAATTTGCATATATTGCAATTGAGAAAGTAACTTTGATTGATCTGGCATGGCAATAAAAATTGAAAAGGACACACCGTAGTTCATATTTATTCTGTCAGATATGTAAAGCAATTACTTTTGCAACAAAGAAGAAAATGCACTTAAAAAGAACCCCTACAATAAAACAGAAGGAAATCATGATGAATTCATCATAAATGGTGCAAAGCTATATATCAATAAGAAAGTAATGAGAAGATAGCATGTGTTATGAAAAAATGTGCCAAATTCAATCAAGAAAATAATTATATATCTTTAACAAAGAGCCATGTGGTGAAGTGGTTACTTGTCTGACTTGAGGTCAAGATGTTGAATGTTAAAACCACATGAACAGCATGTCTTGACCAAGTCACTTTACTCACATTGATTAGTGCATGCATTCACACAGTAAGTCGGAATAATGCCAGTAATATTCAGAAGAGAATGCTAGCCTCCTGGCTGTTATCTCTTGTGTGACGTTTATGCACCAATCTACACCCTTTTATGCTAAACAAATCTTTTGTCACCCAAAACTTGCCTAACTTATCCCATTGTTTACTTTGCAGATACTTCTACTTTTCTTAGCAGGTTTCAGGTACTTCTCATAAACCTCAAACATTTAAGCAATGCTCAATTGCAATCAACTCTACCCTAAAATGATACGTTGCTTAATTATAATACAATTGGTGCTTTCTTTATGCTTTCAATAAAGCTCAGCAAGTTAAACATTTTGAGACATTCATTTAGATGGGACATTGGATAATCATAACTTCCATTGGCGTAACACTCATTACGCAGGTTACGCACGTGCGTAATGAAAATAGTAACATTCAACGTAGATCACTTAATGTAATAAAAGTGATTTTCTATACTTAGGGGACTGTTCATAAAGGAAAGAATTCACTCCCTCTGGGAACTAATTCTTTCCTTTAAGAGAAGTCACCATTTCAAAAAGGATGCAATTAAAGAGAATCATATCTTGATCTAGTAGTCTCCCTTTGATGTGGGTAACTTTTTCAGCGTTCTGGCTACGCCGTTGACTTAAACCTTTCAGTTTTAATATTTTATCGAATATTGAGTACCATCTAAATATACAGGTATCATACACCTGTAAGAACAATATAAACAAAGAGGTATCTTTAAACATACTAAGTTTTCAATTTTTGATAGTGCAAAATGATAAGTAAGTATGGTCAGGAAATGCCATAACCACAATCCACATACCAACAATGCAACATTAAAGTAAAGCAATCTGGCCTCAAGGTTATAAAACTTGAGTACTGTCTCAGACTCAAAATAAAGTGCAACGATTGGCTGCTTGCGGACACGTGTCCGCAAGCAGCCAATCATTGCGCTTTATTTTGAGTCTGAGAATGAACTCAGGTTTTATAACCTCGAGGCCTGCTCTCTATTCATCAGCAAGATGATCGGAAAACTACGAGGGGCACTAATAACTGAATCACAACACAAAGACATAACACAAACCCCACATACAATGGGAGCAGCAACAAACAATAAATCAACAATAGCAGAATCATGCAAGATAAAAGTCCTGATCCTCAAAATGAAAGGAATTTATTGTTTGACTAAGAGTTAATTTCATGGAAAAATGGCTCATGATCAGCGACTTATTTGAACAAAAATTGTTAAATTGAACATAGCAGACTTAACATTGATTATCTGTCACCATTCTAGAGCTTTAGCAAGAAACAATATTTTATAAATGCATTTTTCTTGATTGTATATGTTTTTGCATAACAACTGTGATGTGTTAGATATGTTACTTGCTGGTGATGATAACTAGGACACATTGATTTCAAATGATATCTACTAGTAGTAATGGGGCGCTTCTGAACTCCCCCATTACTACTTCTACTCTTAATAATGCGCCCTTGCAAGTAGTATGGCTTAATTGTTGCTATGACAACATCTCTCATACAAAACTATGAATATAGTTGGGAATCAAAGCTATTTTGATGGCATCAATCTATAGAAGGATTATTTTAGTAATATAAATTTGCACATGTGAGCATGTCCATATGAGAATATAATATATTAATATTTTTGCACCTGTGCAACCTATCCAGAATGCAACATGCAGTCGAGAAATACAAAAAATTGAATGTTCCAACGAAGATTTAGTAATCAAGCATCACTAGATAGCTGCACATTCACATTTTAAAATAACAACTTTATCAATATGCTTTATATACGTACCATTTTCTTAAACCTTTTCATTCTGATGGATTCATAAAGTATCAAATTGTCCATTTTGTATTTAAAATTTCTATAAAATGATATATTCATGTCCCTGAAGATTGTTCTAATCTTAGAAAACATTGGAGGACCTTGGTGAAGTGCCTACATGAAGCATTTTTAAAAGTATCAAGAATACAAAGGGTTAAGGGCTGACTTGCATTATTAAATTTCTTTTAGTATGAAGCTGCAATTTTGTTTCAATTATGTAATTTTCGCAAATCCAAATTTGAATTATTTCGATAAATATTCATTCAATAGCTCACTAAATGGGCCGGTACACAAGATGTGGGTACTGATACATTGGTGAACGAGTAAGGTTCAGACAAGCCTACACATATGTGCAGTCTTGCCAGAGACGTCCTTCCTCACATACAAAAAGTATGGACAAAGAAAACGGCTCAGAACAAAATTTAGGCCTCTAGCCCTACTGGGTTTGCCAGCATGTCAGTTTATTGGAAGATTAAGTGTACATGCGATAAGAACCCATATGCTGGCCCAAATTCTAATTAAAATTATTCCACAGGTTTAGATAAACAAAAGTTTTGAGATGAAAATTGTAAATATTTTCTTACCCATCAGTTTTAACATATGTGTTGGGTGCTCAAAAGAACCATCTCATTTAGACAGTTCTTTGAGTACACACAACATATATTTTGGCCGAAAAATTAGAAAACTATTTTTGTTAAAAACACTTAACTGAAGATCTGTGAATATTCTCTAAATATATATCACTGTTTTGCTTACTCTGTAGGTACTGATGCATGTGTCTGGCGTTGTCTTTCTAACACTACTTGTAAATGCCACCACAATATTTGGACTTCTGCAAGTCTTAGGTATGTACATGTATATTTGCTTGACCTTACTTTGAAAACATTAGTTTGTTAATATATATAGTTACAAATATGAAGGGAAATAGTTCCTCAATTTAAATCCAATGATGCATTAGTTTATACATGTATATTATAGTCTTTGTTCACTATCGATTCCTGATCCTTGCACCCTAACTTTCTTTTATATCTCCTTTATCTAATAGTGAACAATTTACATTTTATATCAATGTTTATCATATGACGTCGCTTCTGGGGTGTAATAACGCCATCCAATAAAATCTGTAAACCACTAGTGGTTTATCGATTTTCGGGAAACGTTATGACGTCCATAACAACGCTGCGTACATAATGACAAAATTTCAACGTTTTTACGCCAGAAATGAGACTTCAAGTTATCTTAATGTCATATGATAAATAGAATCTGACATTTGTGCTCTTGTATTATTGAATTTATTAAACTCGTTGCGAAAAAGAGATAAAATGCTCGGCAAGCCTCGCATTTTATCTCTTTTTCCCAACTCGTTTAATAAATTCAATAAAACATGAGCACTCATGCAAGATCCTCTATGTAAATCATTTGTTTTTTTAAAACTGTAACAATTTATGAGCTTCCAATGTACCAGTGTCACCTATAAAGCACCTCCCATCATTTACAGGAGACCTTTTTAGATAGTACAGAATGGTTCTTTTAGAAACAAATCTAAGGCCTGGTCCATGTTGTTCAGATCAAAAACTTTTTTCCATGTAAATTACCTGCAAGCAGATGATATGGCTAATTATAGATGTGCAAAGAGAAGGAAGCAAAGGTTGTGACTATGCGCAAGACATTTAAAATGGCATACTGATTTCAAGTAAGAGGTTGTAAGCAATTAAAAAATGTGAGGGTTTTATTTTCATGAAACTATATGAAAAGTTTCTTGAAATAAATTTCTTGCAAAATGGCGAAAATACTCTCTTGTTTACTAATGTAGGTAAATCATGCCCTTAACGTTTGCTTTTAACGCTATTCGTGAAAATGAAATTCTCACGAAAGTTTCCCAAATGTACATTATCAAGTGATCTAAGTACTGTTGTATTTTAGCGTTTATTACATACTTAAACAATCATGTAGCTATTTAGTGAGGCTAGATACTTTTTTGGACTGAGCCTCATCTAAACAAGAGAAAATCTGTCTCTGGGGTTTGGCACTAGGCAGGGCTCAAACCAACCAGCTTCAGAGACTAGCTATAATATTGAAAAATAGGCATATAGCAACCTCAACGAGCAAATAAGGTGCTGATCAGACTGCAGATCAGCGTCTTGAGTGTTCCCATGAAACAAATGCAGGGTTTCTCGCAACAAAGGTGACATATACTTGCTCTTATGATTATTCGTACTAACCTTCTTTAGGTATGAGTGACCTTTCTCCAGCTAAACGTATGGCAATGGCCAGCTCTATGAGACACCTTCAAGAGATGAGAGAAAAGACTTTGAACATGCTCAAGACCGACAGGTAAATAAACCTTAAGACTAAAATCTTGTAGAATGTTTTGCTACTTTCAAACTAACAAGCACAGATTATAGACAATGATTTGGATATATAAAGATACAGAACCCTCGTCATAATTCACTTTATTTTAACGCATTGTATGCTGTGTAATATTTCATACTTTTGGTGTTGTCTGCTGACTTTTTCAAAATTACCTCATCCAAAAAATTCTTTTGGTAACACTATTAGAATATCAAACAGTTTTGATTCAGATTGCTCCTGATATTGTTCCAAAATGTTTGCAAAAAGTCATCAGCAGTCGACAAAAGCTGCTGATAGCAAGGAAACAGATAATAGTAAATTACAATTATAGATAATAGATATATGAACCTTGTTCAAAGTATTATTTTGTATGTTTGATAAATTGAACATTATGTAGTTTGCTTTGTAAGATTTGAAATGTTGCAAATAGTTTATGTGCAGGGCAAAGGTTTCTATGCTAGCCCTATGAAAACTTTTTCATTTGAGCCATTGCATATGATTTCCAACAATGTGGTATGTGAGTCATTGCATATGCTTTCCAACAATGTGGTATGTGCGACCAGCAATGGCTCAGACCAGCCTGCAAATACGCGCAGTCTGATCAGAGCCTTTGCTTGTCACTTAAATATTCTATGACTAATAAGCTACTGACCAAACATCATTTGGGAGGCTGCACAGGCTCGTCTGAGTCTACACTTGTCAAAATACCACATTGTTGGATATCACATGTCATGACCATTTATGACAATTGATCCAGCTAATGACATTTCAGTACTGATTTAACTTATTTATGCTTATGGAATTTCCCAACCCAATTGGATGAATCCATTTTGTATGTAAGGATTTTTGGGTTGTAAGTTTCCATTTCATTCAAATTTTAAAAGTATGTTCCGTAAACAAACAGTGCAGAATGATCAGACGCTAGGTTTAAATGGGTCAATATACTTAAGTCACTTTTAGCGAATTCATCTAGTTTGGCTAACGGTATATTGTTGTTCTTAGTCTTCATTTATGCCCTTATGGACAGGGAAGGCTCCAATGAGACTGGGCACCTTTTACTACCTCTTAGTGAAATGAGCTGGTTGAACGTTTGTTTTTTTATCAAGCATACAGGAAACAGTAAATGCTGTATCTATGTACATAATAATCTTGTGTATAGCTTTTAGGGTTTGTAACCAGGTAAGACTCAGAGATAAGCTACCAAATTGGAATTCCACATGCATCTTGTTAGCTTTGATACTTACAGGATATTGAGTTTCAAAGGTGTTGAATAAACCTTGACAAGAGAGACATCTTTTCCTAATTTGATTCTTTGGAATGCTGATTCAGATATTATTCGCTAAGCTTCAGATAAATAAGAAAATTCTTTTGATTTTAAAGTCCTTCTTTTGGATTTAAACTTATCTTTTATTAGTTGTTGTTGAAGGACCTTATGATGCTCTAAATATGTTATGGTCAATAATATTCATCTCTAACACTGGTAACCATATGCTGGACAGAGCTGTGATTGTAGCATCTCCTCTTCTGATTTTCTTGTAGCTTTCTCTCATTGGCTCTGGTTGTGATTTTTTATTTTTTTTTTCTATAGGTTCTTAGCAGATGCAGAATGGGAAACAGTAGAAAAACAGTCAGAAATACAAGATCCATACAAGACTTCTGAAGAAGAGGTAAGGTTTTGATTAACCCTTAGCATGGATAGAATCACTACAGAAACATTTCCGTGTATAGTTTATCCTTTATTCCTAAACAGTACATAGCAAAGACGACAAGGCTAATGTATTTCACACAATTATATACTTAGGAAGGTTTCTTTATAAAATAACAATAAAGTGACATTTTTAAGGCTAATATTGTCCTATTTTCTCATACCTGCATGAAGGAGCGCAGTGGTTTAGAGGTAGAGTGCTTGACTGGAGCCCAAAGGGCAGCAGGTTTAAGCCTCACAGGCGTCACTGCCTAGTAGTTCTTGAGCAAGACACATTTATCCAAGCATATTACTGATTCAACCCAGGAAGACCCCTCCCTACATAACTGAAAAATTGTTAATGGGACGTAAAGAATCCAATAAAACAAACAAAAACAAATCATTACTGCATGGAATTTGTGTGTATATATAAGTAGCGTTTAGCTGTGACATGTTTTAAGCATCTCAATACGACTCTTCATGAGTACCCCCAGCCTCTTATTTAGTCATTTTGTCCATCCCAAAAGACAAGTTCCGACTTGTTTCGAGAAAACCTATATACCATTCTATGGCAGGTATGGCTCAGACCAGGCATTGGTGTTATATAAACATTTTTCATGTTTAATTCAGCTGAGCATTTACTGTAAGCAGCATATAGAAAGGGAAGTCCAAAAAAGAAAAAAATGTCGATTTTTCCTGCTTAAAATACTCAGATTTTAAAACTTTCTAATATTAAAATGATAAGGTGCCAAATAACTGAACATGAAAAAGGTTTCCTCTGGACCAGCCCTCACCAACTAACATATTGTTATATCCACTGCTACAAGTTTAGTTATTATACTTTTCAGTAAGAGAATAAAAAAGTATGTTTTTTATTTAAAATACAGCATATTGCAAAGAAATATGAATTTACAATAAAGAATAAAGATACATGAAAATGTTTCTGTACTGTTAGTAGCTATTAGATTTAAATTTCATCACAAAAAGGGATTAGCTTTCATTGGGTAACCCAAATGAAATTTCATATATTTTAGTGCTTTTCTTTTGTTATTCTATTGCACTTGCTATTGTAACGTGACGCCTGATTGGATAAGGTTAGAAATAAATGAGAGAATACCAATGTCCATGATATGCTTTTCAAAATAGTTAATGTGAAAAATAATGAAAAGGTTTGTTGGATGAAGCTTTCTGTGGCTATCAACATTCCAATTTTAGATGAAACTAGATTTGAATGGTAAAAAGGCATAGAAGTGCATTAGAATTGATATTACCATATCAATCACATGGCGTCGCGTCCGGGAGTGATAAAATGCCATGTAATAAAGCCGATAAATCACTTGTGGTTATCAGATTGTTGGGAGACGTAATGACGTCCATTATAACATTGTGTAAATGATGGCAAACTCTATCTGTAATCTCGCCTTAAATGCGATATTTAAGCAATTTTAATGTCCTGTGATAAATAGAATCTAACATGCATGCTCCTGTATTATTGAATTAATAAAACTCGTTGCGAATAAAGCGATAAAATGCTATGCACTCCTTGCATTTTATCTCTTTTTCTCAACTTGTTTAATAAAATCTATAAAACATGAACACTCATGTTAGATCCTCTATGTAAAAATTTTCTTAGGGAGATGTATCACAGTTGGATATCATTATTATGGTTCTGCTTACATGTCACAATAAAACTGAATTGTCGACCAAATATCCCATGATATAACCTTGAAAATGAGAATCTGGTAAAAATCTTTTTTTATATATATATTTTGTGTCATTAATTTTATTTGTTTTCTTCATCATTTTAACAGAACAAACACTTTTCTTAGTGTATTATCTATAATATGCTAGCAGGCTTGCTGACAGACATCCATATACATCTTGTCATTAAACTATTACCATTTTGTCTTTAAGGGCGCTATCTCTATTTCATTTGACCATTGTGCATCAGACACAAATAACCAAATACACATTTAAGGTCACTGCCCACACCTGGGCGATTTTTTTTCCAAAAAATAGAATTTTTTCATTTTTTGATATTCTATAGTACATCATATTATATGAAAAATAACGCATTTTAAAGAAAATTTACCGTCCAGTTCAAAAGTTACAGCTCTTCATTATATGGCCTATGTTGGCTTTTTACGCAGCTTTTTGGAAACTCATTAAGACAAGTAAAATATTCTGTAACTCAATTTTACATTTGAAAATCGTTATTTCAAACAAGCATGCGAAGCCTTTCATAATGAAAAACTTTTTCTCAAACCATTCTTTTGCAGCTATACAAGTATTTTTCTTCATATCTCGCTTTTAAGCCAGCATTCACCGATATTTATGCATTCGTTTTCAACAACTACTGACTGATAATTCAATATTTAAACATACTTTAAAAAAATAAAATTTTCTAAATTCTTTTTAGGAAAGTGATCAGTTTATAAGATGCATTATGACAAAATTTAAAAAAAAATCAGCGTCTAATTAGTGAGATATTAGCAAATAATTATCCCTACCCTTTAAACTGCAAAATAATGAACTAAGCAGGCTTTTCTTATTTCTAAGCATGTTAAACCCTTACGAACCAAACACTATGGATTGAAATACCTCACTGTGAACTGCCAAATAAACTTTATGTATTCCAAATACTTGGAACATTTATATGCATATATGAGAAGACTTTTCAATACCAAAAACGATACTAAAATACCCCACCCACAGTAAAAAGAAACTTATCTGCATTTTGTCTGAACACCTAGTCGATATATATGACCAAATTTGCTTAGATACATCATTAGGATAGAGACGTAATGTTTTGGGGACATTTACCGTTTTTCAAGGTCACGGGGTAACTCTGTATGTCTAATTTAGGTGAAAAAATGTGCTGTTTTAATATGCATCGCTTCAATTGATAGATGCATATGCTACATGTACTCATCCAAAAATTTGAAATGTCTTTAAATGTTTGTTGCGGCCTCGGGCGCCATACTAATGTCCGATCGCGAACAAAGCCAGACCATAACACTTGAGCAGAGTTGGTTTATTTCTATTAGATCTAAAAATCCCTTGACGGGCATCTTTCGGTTGAAACATGTCAATTGTAGAGTAAACTTGGAGATTAGCAAAAATTTAAGCGTAAAATTGTAAATATTTTATTGCTCATTATTTTTATATTTGCTTTGGGTGCTCAAAAGAACCGTCTCACTGAGTACCTATATATTACCTATGCTTTGGTTGGACCCGCATTTATATGAAAAGGGTTCTTTTTATGCCCACACCCTTCCCGCTACTGAAGGGGGTATTCAGTGGCGCGGAGGGGAGGGGATATTATCATTAGTGCAGATCCCGTCGGCGTTGGCCATGGGCGGAATTGGCCACGAGTAGTCTAGAGGGGCTAGACATTTTCTATGTGCATATCACATGAAACAGGTTTGTGGATTGGGTCCGCATTTACATGAATATAAATGCATATATGGGCATCGATGCGACAAAACCTGTCTTCAGGGTTTCCAATAAGATCATACCAAAAACCAGCCTTCTCAGTCACAGAGACTAGATAGAAATAGTGAAGTCTCGCTTGGAGCAAGTTTAAATACAATACTATTCAATTTGTGAATACATGTAGCAAAGGCGCTGATCAGACTGCATGGATGCGCAAGCTGGTCTGCGCCTTTGTTGTTTGCAGACCCCGATGACAGAATTCCTCGCGTACCTTTAGTAAATTTAGAGTAGGCCTACTATAATTTAGACTCACGACTATACTTGGGTCAACCTTAGTCCAAGATAGCCCTTGTAGCTAAATATTGGAACACATTTGACATAAGGCAAATTGTTTAGGACGCAAACTAAAGCGAGGGACTCTCAATGTCAACGTCAAGTTCAATACTTGTCGTTTACGCATAATGACGTCATAAGAGCAAGTGACGTCATTAGTGCACGTCAGGTTCAAAGAAGACGCTAGAGAACGTGACGAGATAGTCCGTCTCGATGAAATTTTAATGCAGGTAAAATAAAACCAGAAAATTATATATAGATCTATATACAAGTAGATATATTATTATTGTTGTTGTGGACTGTCAAAAACCCGCGAACAGTCAACTGACATTTCCCTGGTATAATGCATGTTCTATTACACTTGACTGATTTTTCTTCTCACAGAGCTGAGCGACCATCGTTTAGTATCCGTAAAGAATGCCAATTTTTGTTGTTCATTATACTTAAAATTTTGTTTGCATTTTTAATGTGATATTAATCACTTTCAGATTACCAACGTGCAGTGTAACGGGCATTACTGTCTGTAGAAAACATATCATAGTTGCGTATTATCACATTTTGTCATAATCGAACGCTACCAAGTATTACCTCCCTTGATGATTTAGAGTTACGGTTATTGCTATGGGCAGTGACCTTAATATTATGAATTTAGTCATTGAAAGACTTGCCATGGTAAAAACATTAAAATATGTTTAATACCACATAAAAAGCTTTATTCATTGTTTCATTAAAACATTTTTAAAAGAAAAATAAAATGTATTAACTTAATGTATTCACATGTTCAAATGTTAGTGCTGATATTGATGTATGCGAAAGATGCATTCAAAACAATTAGCCTTGGATGCATATGGTGTCAGTTAAAATGTAACAAATATAAGAATCATGTTATACTTGATATGCAGCTTACTGCATTGGTTAATATTAGCGTTTTTATGTTTGTATCATTCTAAGATGGTGTTCATTCATTGCTTTGTGTATGTGCCTCAAAATGTTTGTGATGATTCTGTGTTGGTCATTGTTTTGTTGTGCATTTATGGTTTAGTAAGCCATTTAAAGTATGATCTGTAAAAATTGACTACGAAATTTAAAGATTATGTTTCATTCTTACTTATAGCTTACCTACTGTTTAGAAGAATTAAAGTGAGAAGTTAGAAGTATAAGGTGTGATTAATGAAACATTTGGGCTTTCGTATTAATATGTATATCATGTAGCAGTTCGAATTAGGAAATGTTTCAGTTTTAGCTACAAATTCATGTAACAGAACCACTCAATACTCTTGTCACTGAATATCCATTTAGCTTTAATATATAATTGAATATATCAAATTCATGTACATTGTAGCCAGATAAACGTAAATCAAAATATAATGTTATTAAAACAGCCATTAAGCTTTTCAGCTTTTTCAGAGACTGCTTCATGTGGATATGGTGAGAACTTTCAATACATTTAGACCAAAGATGTCTTATCATAGTTGCATTAGAAGAAGAACAATGCTTGAACAGCTAGTTTATGGATACTGTAGAACAAAAGGTGTCAATTTTGATGCTGCCACTGACATAAGCTTAAATATTCAATCATCTTTCTCATTTTGTTAATACCAAAATATCTTCTACCCCATGTAATTTATCATAACCCTCAACAAATAGCAACATAAAAACACACTCTTATTATGGTTACACACAATTTATTATTCCACTGTAACCACTTAAAGATATACAATGTGAAAAAAGCTTCTCATAGAAAAGCATATGAATTGTGTATTAAGTAGGTGTTTAATTAAAAGTTGTTCATGACATTGTATAGCTGCAAAATAATGTAAGGAATATTTAAACTGTGGGCGAGTTGCCTGTAAATTTAGAATTTTCTGCAATAAAGTGGGTTGATTTACGTGCATATATCTATACCAAAGGACACTAGTGACACTCCATGATGCATTTTGTCAATTGTTCCAATGGTTTGCTGACAACGTATTCAAACAGTGAGTTTCTTAAAATGGAATGTATGTGCTATCTGTATTCTATTGCTACCCAGACAGTTATGGAACACAATAGTGAGCACAATTGCACAGACTTCACGATATTGTACATTAAATATGGTGATGCTCCTTACAATAATAGCCAGCTGCTGCAAAATAATTCATTACCAGCATTTAAATGTTGCATTTTTTTAAATGCCAGGGCCAACTACCTAGCAAAAGTATAGTTCCTTTTTCTTCATTTTTTTACAGATATGTTATTTTCTGTAAACACTTTTGAAGGAAAGCTTCTTGTGAAAATTCAACATAATCTGGTTCAAACTACTTACATACATATTATCTATGCGCGTTATTCAACTTTCCTTTGTACCCCCCTCTGATATCATGTAAAAAGCTTTGATAAAACTTAAACTTCAACATCCATATATTATTGTTTTTACTTTTATTATTATTATTATTATTATTATTATTATTATTATTATTATTATATCTCATTTATAGACAAAACTGCTGTTTTTTTTTTTAATTTTCTGTAATTTCCCCTATTCCAGAGTATTCCAGACTTCTATGAATGAATTTGGCAATAACACATTTAGAAATAATTTCCATCGTACAATCTAGCTAAATAGTGGTATAGTATATATAATATTTCAAATCACGTCAAATGCCATTATTTTTGTTAAAAGTAACATTTCTTTTTGGCCAGACCTTCATACATTCTTTCATACAAACAGTCCATACCATTTAATCTTGCTTCTTTTACCATAAATACATGAATACAAAATATTATTTAAACAAACTATTGATACTCGATTTGCATGGACCCTAGGTAAACATCAAAGATAAATTATTTTGTGCTTTTCTTCATATTTTACATTTAATAACTTATGCAAGAGAGGAAACGTATGTCATGGTCGCACATGATCAGAAAACATTTATGTTATTTTTTTTTCATTTTTCTATTACAGCAGACACTCACCACGTTCAGACATTTGTAAAATATGGTATACTTAACATTAATTGTTTGACATTGCTCATTTCCCACTTCTTTATAAAAAATAAAACTTCGAAAAAAATCTCTAATCTAATAATTTTAAAGTCATTTCTTTAAGTTCTTGAAAAATGCAAGATACTTCTTTAAATCAGAATGATAAGTTTGTCTTAGGTACATTGAATTTTCTTAGATAATGTTCTATAGATCTATTATTTTTAAGTTGAAGTTTAAATAAATTGTGGAAATGCTGTTCAAAATAAGATGTGATAAGACATATTTTGGCTTGAATAATATTTACAATTCGGATAAATATTGAGATGGCTGTTATATATAGAAAGCTAGCAATGTGTGGCATTTGTTTCTATGTGTAACTAACCTCTATTGTAATCAGTATGATTATCAAAGTAGCTTTACTAAAATATGCACTTTTTGATTTATTTATTTATATAGTGTATTGTTTTGGTGCAGTCTGACCAGAGCAAATATTGTATGTGTTAATATCAATATATGTAGATGTTACTATCTAAGTTCGTAATGCAGATAAATGTGTTTTAAAGATTTTACTTTAAAGGCTTTGAAAATGGGTATCACAGTCTACCATTACAAAAAAGATGACATTGGCATGTAACACGTGAAGATTTGACCAGTAAAATTAATTTAAGCCCCCCCCCCAGTGACTTCCGCTGCTGTCTCTTTCTAAGGTTGTGGTTCTGTTGTTGTCAGTTGATTATATGTTTCAATCTTTTTGTAGGGATTTTATGCATGCATGTTCATTGTGTTTTTGTGCAGTAATTTTGCAATTATCTTGCTAGGGAAAAAAGAGCTGGTTGCTTTACTTTTATTTCTTTATGTCATTTGACTGTTAGTATTCTGTGTCTCTTGCTCACAGTGCCATGGGTTGGTCTGCAGTATGTGATTGTGGCATTTCCAGGCCATACTTTCTTAATTTTAGTTGTTGTTAACGAACATGTAAACCTTCTCAATTTGCCCTTTTCATTATTTCTGGTATTAAACTAAAAGTAGTAAAACTATTCTGAAAATCTTCAAACCATTTTATTCCTTGCCTTTAATACCAAACAACCGAATTTCATGAATTTGAACTAAGTTTATCATCCCCATTATTTGAGATATGCATTGATTCATGAAGACTGTTTTGAAACTAACTACTAAAATACGTACTTTAAGTCTCAGAGGTATATGTTGCCATTAACGCTGTCATGACTATAGGATATATTGAGTTACGTATGAGTGTTCTTATATTATTGTATTATCTTGAGTGCTCATGTATTTTGAATTTATTAACGAGTTGAGAAAAAACAATAAAATACAAAAAAGGAATTCAAACGCCTGCAAAACATTTTTATCACTTTTTTGCAGTAAGTTCTATAAAATTTAATTTTATGGAAGAACAAATGTTAGATACATGACAATAAAAAGATTTTGGAACTTATTTTTGGTGCGAAAATGTTAAAATTTTATCTTTATGTACGTATTGTTATTATATATGTTATAACATAACGGTATTTAATATGTCAATCACTAGTGTTGCATCAAATTTTTTACATGGGGTTATATAGCTCCCAGAGGTGATGTCATATGACAAACACTGTTTTTTTTTCTTTATCAACAGATTCCTACATAGATTAATATGCAATATTTTTTATATAAATACGTGAGATGTAAGACCACATTTTCCATGCAATTTTATCATATGTGTTTTTGTAGGCTATAGCCATGGTTTCTGTAGCGTCTGGTGTAAGATATTTTATTATAGTTATTTTTGGTTTTGTTCATTTTAGCTTTTCAGTTTTTTGTCTTCAATTTATATAGTTTGTGTATTTCAAGTGCACATTTTTTGTTGCATTTTATACTTTTTTCTAGAATTCAAGCATATTGAAGAAATAGTATGCATTTCAGGTATCCTACCATATTTGAACCCATTTAAATTGTCACTCTATACTTGCTGTAGATTCATGTCATTAGATGGAAGTTTTTTTTTCCAGGATTGGGCTTTAATTTGCTAAAAACTTGTTTTCTAAGATCATAGATGATGAATGCCTTGAAGAGGAAAAGTACTATGGGCTGATCACTCTCACCTTAAATATCTACATATAGTATATTTGGCATAGCTTATTGATTATGATCAATTTCAGACAACTGTGTCATAATGTCGACTCGTTGGCTAAATGGTTAGAACATTGGTCTGTACCAGGGCGTCCCAGGATAAATTACCAGTCAGGGCCTAAGAATATTTTCAGCTATGCTTCATACTTGTTTCAGCTTGCTGTCATAAGTAGTTGGGAGCTCACCCAGAATTGGACTTTAAATGAAAAAATGGCTTACTGTCATCACTTTACTGTCATCATAAATGAAGACTTCCTTGAAGAAGTTGAGTGTTATGGGCTGATCACTCGCATCTTAAGTAGAAACGGTAACTTAAATGGAGTTATTTTCTAACCAAGAATTCATCAGCAGAGCTTATATGGGCTTTTTCCGAGTTGAACAACAAACACATGTACCAAGGAAATGACTGACTGGCTGGAGACTCATGCCCAGGCTGAAATGAAACTTAGAATAACTAGCCATGGCACGATTGTCCCATTATTAGATTAAATGAGCCGTGACATGTGATTAAAACAATGTGGTATTTTGACAAGCGTAGACTCATATAAGCTTAGAAACTCCAAATGATTTTCGGTCAGTAGCTTAACAGTCATAGATTATTCAAGCGACTAACAAAGGCTCTGATCCGACTGCGCATATGCGCAGGCTGGTCTGAACATTTGCTGGTCGCACACACCACATCGTTGGAAATCTTATGTCATGGCTCAATTATGTTGAGATCCAAATTAAATATGAAATGTCAGTCGATGGAAACGGAAAATATGATGTTTGATTTCACCTGCTGGGAATTGGCTGATGTCTTGGCTCTCGTTTGTGGTGTCTAACTGTGAGTTTGTCACTTTCCCATTGGTATCCTGGGTCAGGTGTGGTACTTGATTGTATCGATTCCTGTTCTTTTCACCCTTACTTACTTTTATTCAAATTACCTAAGTTTAACCAAATTACAGCATTAAACTTAATTTTACACTGCAGGAGCAAATTTGCATCTTATGTGTATTTTTGCACCTGGCAATGTTTGCATATAAATAGGACTTTTTGATTGTATAAGTTTTACCTTGTGTGTGTAGCTACTACTGTTTTATACTGTTTGTTTTGAAAATTTGCATTTACTTTTGTCCTGGTCTGTAGATATGCATGTTGTATGTACATGTTGAGAACTTTGCCATTTTCTTACCCCAGTAATATCACAGTGTATATAACAAGCACAAAAAAAAGACAGACTAGTAAAAACTTCCTCTTTAGGCTTTTTTTATTGCAAAAACGTTAATTGTCCTTAATACTTCTTTCTAGTCCAATATTACTATAATAAAAGTATGGCCTAGACAAGTAGCTGTTTCTTTCTTATGGATCAACCAACGACATCAAGCAGTCTTAAACATGTTTCCAAGGCTTTTTTCTAATGCCACAGTCTACAATTTCAAAAGTTTATTCATGCCTTTTGTCTTTCCAAAATCCATTTTCACGAAACAGGGCTGTAAAACTTGATCAAAATCACCATCATATTTTGTCTTGGCATGAATAACCACGTATTATTGAATGGCAGATAGAATTCGCAAATGATAAGTGTATTGGTACCATTAGGTCTTCTTAGGCGATTCCAATCACGCTAGTTTATCCAACGAGTGATCATAAAATAGTCGCAAATATTAAGTGACTTAACACAATGACTCCCATCTTGTTATACATACGGTACGAAGTATATAGGGGGTATATAGTTCTTGCCTTTTCTGTAATTATGTTTGTCTGTCTGTCTGTCTGTTTGTAAAGTTTTTTTTCCGTCCAAAGATTTCTCAGCAACTACTTGGGTTAAGCCCCTATCTCACTGGACTGCGACTGTTTTGCGACAGCTGGCGACAGACATCGCGAGTGGGTCGCAAAGCAGTCTCGAAACAGTCGCCAGTGATTCGTAATTTCCTCGCATGTGTCGCCAAGTGGCGCAAAGTAGTCGCGAAAATTTTGAACATCTTCAAAAATGTTATGCGACAAAATTCCTCGCAAAATGGTCGCAAAGTCATCGCGGGTGTCTCGAACCCGTCGCGAACTTGTCGCCAACCCCTCGCAATTTAGTCGCAATCATTTTGGAACACAACATATTTGCGAGACAATTAAGACTGAATTGCGAACCAATTGCGACGTAAATGAGACACTTCGTGACAACATTGCGAGTAAATTAAACTTAGCGATGTTCTTGCGAACGTCGTGAGACAGTCGCACGAACGTCTCACGACTATCGCGCGAGTATCTTAAATTACTCGCAATTATGTCGCCAAAGGTTCGTTAAAAGAGTTCCTCCTATCTGAGATGATAGTTCCCTCTTAGTACGAGATCTTGGTTAGGCATATTCAAGTACAAATGCATACAGTTTTGACTAATTCCAGTTGTCAAGTTTTCTTGCTATCTGAGAGGATAGTTTCATATAAGTATGGTACATGTATATTGATTAGGCTTACTTACATGTACATGTATACTGTTTGGAGTAATTTCAGTTATTAAAAATGGTTCTGCATTCTGAGAGGATAATTGTGTTATGTATGTTTTATAAGACCTACTTAAATGTTTACTATTTCTATTACAGTATAAAGGTATTATTATTGTGTCTTGGCTAGACTACAACAGCCTGTTTAGTTTCAGCAGCCCTTCTAAGGTTTGAATTTGGCATACAGAACCATATAAACAAATTATCACTGCAGCAGACAACTAAGATCCTGATAAGAATGCGCATCCGTGCAGTCTGACCTGTGCCTTTGTTGTGCGCATAACTGTATAAAATAGATTTTCACAGGGTGAGGCTTATCTGAACTCATTGCAATTTATATTTGAATTGACTCATCATGCCATACGTATGGGCAATCAGAGCATGCGCGTTCTCGACGGACTTTCTTAAGCTGCTTGATGGGCCATCATAACTGTGCAGTTTAAACGAGTTAACTCAATAAACGAGCTAACTCAATATGTGCTACCATTTAACAGTCCGCCACCACCCAGCAGCGTGACACCTTCCAACAATCTAGCTCCTTCCAGCCCTTTAGTTCCTTCGAACAGCGTAGTACCTTCCTAGTCTGAGGTTTCAATGCTTGCTAGAATGTTTATTTTTCGTGGTTTATCATTTCTCGCAAAACCATCGTGCGACAGTCGCAGGACCTTCGCGTGACAGTCGCACGACGTTCGTGAGAACGTCTTGAGGCGGGTGATGGTAATAAATGTTCGAAATTTAATCAGGCGAACATCGTGCGAGTGTCTCGCGAATGTCGCGCGAATGTCGTGAAACATTCGCCAATGATTCGCGCGACAATCGTACGACATTCGTGCGACTGTCCCAAATATGTCTTAATCACCCTTTCGGTGTGACCGCAATGTGACTATGGTTGCAATGTCGTATTTTTGTCGCCAAAACTTGTCTCAAATTAGTCTCGAAATAGTAGCAAATTGCTCGCATCCCAGTGAGATACTAGCTTTAGGATTCTACCTTTTTTGAACCTATTTAAATTGTCACTCCACATCAATACTTGCTGCAGATTCATGTCATTAGATGGGATTTTTTCCAGGATTGGACTTTAATTTGCTAAAAACTTGTTTTCTAAGATCATAGATGATGACTGCCTTGAAGAGGAAGAGTACTATGGGCTGATCACTCTCACCCTTAAATATCTACACATAGTATATTTGGCATAGCTTATTGATAATGATCAATTTCAGACAACTGTGTCATAATGTCGACTCGTTGGCTCAATGATTAGAGCATTATGACCAGGGGCGTCCCAGGGTAAATTACCAGTCAAGTTCTAAGAATGTTTCAGCTCTGCTTTATAGATGTTGCAGCTTGTTGTAATAAGATGGGAGCGCAGGGATTGTCGAGGATTGGAATTTAAATAAAATATAATATTTCGCCATGAAATGGCTTACTGTCATCATTTTATTGTCATCATAAATGATGACTTCCTTGAAGAAGGGAAGTCTTATGGGCTGATCACTCTCATCTTAAATATTTAAACAAAGTAGAAAAAGTAACTTAAAGGAGTTCTAAACCAAGAATTCATCAGCAGAGCTTATGGGTCTCTTTTAAGTTGAACAACGAACATATGTATCAAGGAAATGGCTGACTGGCTAGAGACTCATGCCCCAGCTGAAATGATACTCAGAATTACACTAGCCCTGACACAATTGTCCCATTAACAAATTAAATGAGCCACAGCATCTGGTTAAAGACAATGTGGCATTTTGACAAGGGTAGACTCAGATGAGCCTGTGTAGACTCTTTTTAAGTTTAGAAGCACTAAATGATTTTCAGTCAGTAGCTTAACATTCATTCAAGCGACTAGCAAAGGCTGTGGCATTTTTTTGCATATAATCAGGACTTTTTGTTTGCATAATTTTAACATTGTGTGTGTAGCTCCAATTGTTTTATACTGTTTGTTTTGAAAATTTGCATTTGCTTTTGTCCTTGTGTGAAGATATGCATGTGCTATTTACATGTTGAGAACGTTGCCATTTTTGTGCAAAAAAGACACATAATAGTAAGATTTTCCTTTTAAGTTTATCTTTCATTGCCAAAACGTTAATGGTCCTAAATACTTCTTTCTGGTCCAATATTGCTATAAATAAAGTATGGCACAGACAAGTAATTGTTTTTTTCTTGTGAATCAATTAAAACACCCATGCAGTCGTCAAACATGTTTTTGAGGCATTTAACTAATGCTACTGTCTACAATCTCAAAAGTTTATTCATGCCTTTTGTCTTTCCAAAATCCATTTTCATGAAACAGAGCTGTAAAACTTGATCAAAGCCACCATCATATTTTGTCTTGGCATTAAATAACCACATATGATTAAATTGCAGATATAATTAGCAAATAATAAGTGTCTTAACAGCATGAGGTCTTCTGAAACGATTCCAATCAAGTGAGCTTATCCAGCGAGTGATCATAAAACAGTCGCAAATTTTACGTGACTTAACACAATGACTCCCATCTGGCTTATCACTAATTTATTTGAACACATGTTGACACCTGGTTGCAAAATTTTTGCAAAACATCAGGAACTGACATACTTTTAAACTGAGTAAACATAGTTGTCACTTTACTTGCAATCTTTCTGAAAATTGATAAGTTCTACTTTGTACGTTTCTTCTTGTTTTGTTTAGTATATATATGGAGCACGTGTTTGCGCAACTCCACCCACAATTTAAACTGATCATTTTAAAACTAATTATATGTTTTTGTCATGGTCTAAAGATGTGCATGCATTCTAGATATGGAAAGTGTGATTTGTCATTACTTTGTTTATCGCTTATTTTGTCATTGTATGATTCATTTCTATCAAAGTGCATAGGTGTATGCAACCTTTGTTGCCTAACTACTCCTGCTGGTTTATGTTGATGTCACTGAAAATTGCATGTGCTTTTGTCTTTGTCTGAAGTTTTGCATGTGTCAAAGAATAAGTCATCATCTTGTTTTCGTGTGTTTTCCATCTTAACCTACTTATTCCAAGATTTTGTCCTAAAAGTTTATATATTTAAAGACATAATGATATGCTTATGCCATACCTCTCTGTATTTGCTTATTTTGTGTATATGAAACCAAATGGTCTTCAAAGATCCAACAGCTTGACATCATTATGGTTAAGTTTCTTAGAGTTATAACTTAAAATTAAGGTAGTTTTAAAACTATAAGGATAGGCTGTTTCTCACTGGTTGTTGATGAACATAATTAAGCAAATGAAGAGCTGGTGCGAATAGTAAAACATTTCATTATGTTGTGTTTTTACTGACTGACAGTTTTCGGTTCTGTTGACGGTGTGTTGCGGCCCCAGCGCATAATGCATATAAAGCGCACACGACACACCCAGTTTTATACACCCACTGAGGCTTTTTAGTAATTCTGACTGTGTCCTGTCATTATCCTATGGCTGTTTGTATTAAGTAAAAGTGTGGGGCATTAATAGTTTGAATTTTGGAAATGTTCAAAAGCTTGTAGGCATCAATGTGACCTTTTCGTCTGCCCAGTGTAACCGTGTTGTATTCTTATTTCATCTCTGAGGTATATGTACCGAGCGCAGGTGCTCGTCAAGGTCTCGTTGTTGAGGTGAGACTGACGAATACTCTCATTATAGGTGCTTTTGGCTGATTGAATATTTCAAGATTAAAGCCATCTTGTTGGTAGTAAATTTTGTGTATACACTATACCATTTGCTATAGTTAACTCCAATATCTAAATACCAATAGAATTTGCTTCATATACTGAAGTTCTGCAGGGATATAAGTTAGTAGATAGACGAGATAACTTGACTCATTCCTAGTCAAAGGCTCCAAAGTCAGTTTTTTTTGCAGTGAGACTCATATTAAGTAATGCTACAGCTCTAAAACTAAACACCATGTATTAAGCTAAAGAGGTCAAAACAGCACGCTGCATTTTTGCCCAAATTATATTATTTCTAGAATTCAAATGCAGCTTTCAAAAAATTCCAAATCGCTTGTCCTTTATATGGTTACATTTGCACTTTTATACAGTTTAAGTACTTTGTAAATGAACAGGCAGCTTATTTAAAAGAATAAACTGCTTGAAATACTGTACATGTGGAAGTTTGCTGGTACAGCTGATGAGATGTAGAAAATATGAAACATGTGCACTTTCATTTGGATCGCAACGTGAGAAAACCTGTCTTTGTGGTTCTATAAAAGTGAGATTCAAACCAGCCTGCTCAGCTACAGAGACTAGCTAAAAAATTGAAATTTCTGTTGTATCAAGTTAAATACAATACTTTCCAATAAGCAAATAACAAAGACGCTGATTAGAATGTGTGGATGCACAGGCTGGTCTGCGCTTTTGTTCTTCGCAACCCCCCTCCCCAAAAGACAGGTTTTCTTGCGTCGCAGTCCATTTTATGCTATATTTTAGTAGTTGCATGCCTTAAACTTTTTGATCACTGGATAATTTTGAAAGTTTTTGTGGTCTGCTGATTTTATCAAATTCATAAAACAAAACTTTCAGGAATACCACCACAGTGTCAAATAGTTTGGATCCAGATCAGGCCAGACGTTTTGTCGGGACGAGTCTGGGTCCAAGCTGTTTGCAAAAGTTATAAGCAGATGGGACTAGTGGGAAGATAGTTAGGGTCTGAATGGGGGGTCTGGTATTCACTATTTATTAAGAAATTAGCCCATTATTTATCTCATTAAAATTGGGGTATTCATTAAAATAAGACCCATAGTTTATCAAAATCTGATTATTCACCATTCATTTTTTTTCTTCTATTCATAAAAAGTAGGAGCATTCATTTTTAGGCACTCATTATTCACTATTCATTATCATTATGGCTCATTATTCACTATTCATTATAAAAGGGTCATTATTCACTAATCATTATACCCCATCCAGACCCTCATAATTAAAGTGTTGACTCTTTGGAGTTTGTGACAAGTAAATAGTACAATTATCTTGCTTATGAACAGCGACTAGCTAGAATGAAAAATTGTAGGTATATAACTGTTATTATACATAGAGAGTCAATAATAGAGGTACTAATCAGAACCACTGATGTGCAGGCTAGTTTGCCTCTTTATTGTTTGCATTCAACACTCGACATGCATCATATTACGTTAATTCCTGGAAAAGCAGGAACCAAGAAAGAAAGACATGCAAAGTAGCAATCATATAAACATAGTCTGAACAGTGAAAAATATGTAGCCTTTGGAACCAAACAAACAAAAATACTAACACTTTGCATGCTCTCTGTCGTCTGATGATTAAAAAAAACATGCTCATAAACTTATTTCCAGAACACCATCAGAGTTATAAAAGTAGATTCAGATCAGGGCTGAAATTTTGTCTGGCCTTATTTTGGTCTGAATTGTTTGCTAAGTATGTCAGCAGACGACTCCAGCATGCAAGGAATAAAGAGCCAGTACTTGGCGGCTAATTTCAAGAATGAGAAAAACGTAGTTCATTGTCAAGGCTCATGACTTATTGTATTGTGTATATTTACAGACAAGGTTAGACGAATCTCTTGAAATCAAACATAACACACACTGTCCTGAGTGTGACTGTGTTCTGCCTCCACATTACTCAAGGAAAGACCTGAGAGATATGTCCAACGAAGCTATAATGAGAATGCTCAAAGCAGAAAAGGTATCAATGTTAAGCTATGTGTCAATACTGAAATATCGTCACACTGGATCTAAATCACATGTCAAAATATGTTTTATTATGCCTGACAATAAATACTATCAGCTTGAAGATTGTTATCATTTTATAATATTATCCCTTGTCATTCTGCTGGCTGTTCCTAAACGTATTGATACAATAAGCATGGAAATATCTGTTTTTGTATTTTAAGGGGGTTCTGATCAAATTTCTATAAAATGATACTCTTCTGTCCCTAAAGATTGATTTATAACTGGTTAAAGCCCTCCATAAAATATTTTTTCTGACAGTTCCAAGGTGGTGCTTCTTTTGTGAATCATTTATGTTATTTCTGTCTTGTTTATGTTATGCTTTCGTGTGCGTCTGTTAATGGATGCCTTGTGGTTACCTGATGGGAAAGGGATGACCTTTTGGCTCTCGTTTGTGATGTCTAATTGTGCAGTTGTGCTTTTCCCATTGGTATCTTGTATCAGGTGTGGTGCTTGGTTGTATTGATTCCTGATCTTTGCCCTCTTTCTAATTTATCTTGCCATGCAGTGTAGATCCTGATAAAATGTTGCCTTATGATGTTAACTGGCATCCAGAATCAAAACACAGTCTTGGATCCGGTTGTTTACCTAGTCAGTAGTGCTTCACACTTCATTTTTGTGCATTTTCTTGTAAAATCATCAAATAAGAAGATGAACTAGATTTACAAGCATGCAAGTTGGCCTTATAAAGTATCATTTTTCAAATGTTTGGAGAAGGAAACTCTTTTGTAAAAGGGGATATGTCAAAAATTCAAAGGTATAACAAATGTCTGAATTAAGAAACTCTTTAAGAAACTCTTTACATATTTTTACCGGGCTGCGTAGCGCAATCTGTAACATGTCTGGCAACAGATGCGAGTCTGACTGCAGATCCAGGGGTCGCGAGTTCGATCCCGGCCTGGTCCCATACTTTCTTGGAGGTTGATGATGAAATAATTTCTACTGTCATTTTCATTCTGAATCATTCAAGAAGGATTGTTGTCAGTTACAAGCGAAAGTATGTGCACGAAGTACCGGTTAACTGCTTGTTCAAGCTTGCCCAGGAAAAAAATGTGGTTAGGTGAACTGACTGTCCCGCCTTGACCATAGATGTTGACTTGGGACGTAAAGCAACAAAAAAAACTACAAAATTTTATAACTTTACATGCCGAGTAAATTTGCTAAATGTTTTATCTATAGAATTGTTTTCTAAAATATACTTTTACAAAAGCTTTATGGAATACCATTGTAATATCCAACTGTTTGGATCCATATTGGGATATACATTTACTAAGGCTAGATCATTCTCACATTTTAATAAGGTTATGAGCTGTTTTCAAAGGTTATCAATGAGGAAGGAATAAAGGTTTGTGCAATACTTTTATCCATAAATGTATGTTTTAATATCATTTCCAAACATTATTGTTATGCTATAGATTACATATTGATAGTTTTAAATATTAGGCCACTATTATACACTTTCAATATTATTCATTTATTTAGTATCCATTAAACAAAATAGCATACTATGAGTTGTTATGATGTTTCAGATGATAGAAAATAGAATAAAAACGCCTGCAATTTAGTTCTTATAAAATAATTTGTGTTATCAGGCGGTTATGAGTATGATTTATTGTATACTTGGATGAGCTGCTAAAATTAAAATGACCTTTTTAAGTACACTGTGTGTTTATCAAGGCAAGTTTGGTAATGTTTTATTGTTTACCTAGATGAGCTACTGGCGACAGTTTGAGCAAGGCATGTTGTCAAGGGAGGCTACCAGAAAACTCCAGGAATGTACAGATGTTGCCGCTGACAAGAAAGGAAAGTATGTTGCTTTCATCAACCCTTTGTATACTTGTGTAATCTTCCTTCTTATTTTGATACAATAAACTCAAGATGTTCTATATATATAGGGGTGTCAGGTTATAGTTTTCAAAATTTATTGTATTATTTTGTCTGAAGATCTCTTTTACCTTTGAAAAACAGTGTTGACCCTGATAAAATGCAGCATTACGTTGCATTTCATCTGGGTCTTCATTGATTGGTGAAGTACTCGTTTAGGGGTTTCCAGAGTACATAGGGTTAACTCTTTGTTGCTGAGTAACGTTTACCACAAGTATCAATTAGACGAGTCAATGTCAAATTCAAGGGTTGCTAGAATATTGTATTTTAACATATCCTACTAAATTTTATTTGATCAGTATGTAAGCAAACAGTGCATAATGTGATTGGACATCATAGAAGACAGTCCTCTGATTTTTTTATGCACAGTTTGGTCTATGTCCAATTAAAGGATACTAGTATACATAGCATGCCTACCAAACGCTCGAATGCTCAACATCTGGTTGAATATTAAAAACAACTGCTCTATTAAGAAAATAAAAAATCAGGGAATGTCATACAACAGCCTATGGATTCCTGCGTTTGTGGTCTAAATACGAGCTGAGAAAGTATTCTCATTAGGCCAAATTTACTTTTCGCGCGATAAACACGTTCTGTCGAATTCTGGTACACCGATTTTACGCGAAATGTAAGTCTGACAAAACGAGAGAACTTTCTGACCTCAAATTTATACCACAAACGTAGGTATGCATAGTCTGTTCCATGACATTCCCCGATTTTTGATTCTCTTCCTGGAGAAATTGTTTTTAATATTCAACCAGATGTTGAGCATTCGAGCGTTTGGCAGTCGTATATTGGTTAAATGCCAGTATGAAAATTTTCGAAAGCAAATCATTAGAACTTTGAATTTAGCAACCATTTAAATTCTAATTAGCTACATAAATATGATTGACAGTTACATTTGTAACCAGATCTACAGTTGTAACTAAGCCCACATGCGCTAGAAACTGTTGCCTGCTGCTGCCTATGAGGTGCCTTAAGGATTATTGCGGAGGTCATATTTACAAAAATATAATAAATGCTTGCACATTCTGAGTCAATCTAGTCACGTACGGAAGTTAATTGTCACTATTTAATTTCCTTGAACAGAAACATGATGAGGTCTGTACATAAGATAATGGTACTTGTAACATGTGTATAAAGTTATTGTTCAAACGTGCATTTACATCTATCCAATGACACTCAAGGTTAATTCAGATGTCATATTAACAAAGATCCAATAAAAGCTTGTATGCACTGTGTCAAACTAATCACGTTTAGCAGTTTAATTTCAATATTTACTTTCCATGCACAGCCAACATATAAATAAATGTACTTATTTTGTACCAATAACCATCCTTTAAACGTGCATGTGTAGATAATTAGCAGGACTAGAGGTTTTATAGTTGGTCTGAGACTGCCTCTTATTCCATTCTTTGAATGCAAACACTTAAAACATTACAGAGTTAAGGATTGTGTTTACTATAAGTAAGACTTGCAGAAATGCAAATTCAACAAAGCATCGGCTATAATGAATATAATAAGTACGAAAATCGTATGTACTTGCTCATACATGTGATTACTTTGTATGTATTTTTGGCTTTATTACTTACCATATTGCATTTATGCACAAATCGTTCAAATTTACAGAGTCGTCAGTGCCTTTATGACTCACATACACAAAATTTGTACGTAAATAAAGACTTAAAACAAATTTTTTACCTATCGCACTGCTATGTATGTCAGAATTGTCATTTAAAGGAGGCATTTGGTACATATGCAATAAATATCACAATCCCACGTGTTGGAGGAAATTGTAAAGACCTGTACATACGAGTATTTTACTGAACACATGCAAGTAAAGTCATGGTTCAAACATGCTTGCTCATGTGCAACGTGTCCAAACATGGTTTCCAATCAGTTAAAGCTTACCAGGTAAAAACTCTTGGGATTTGCCCATGGTTATTAACATCTCCCTTGAGACCTGGTGACAGTTAATGTATGAAACGTCATGCTGCTTGATCCCTATATTCTTGCATACGGGCAGCCATTTTTTTGTCTTGTTGGGGGCCTTGTGGCCTAAATGACAAAAAAGTTTTGACAAGGTTTCATCCATGGGATGGGTACATTTTTTCTAAGGGGGGGTCCATGGCTTATTCCTAAGGAAACCTATAATACTTGTGATATTCAAGGGGAATCTAGACCCCCTTTCCCCTTCTGGATGCGCCCACGTCTCGGACGTGGGTTTAGTTTTATACCTGGGTGAGTAAACTGCACAAACAAAAACTGATTTGGATTTACAGGATCAGGATCAGAAGCGTGTTTCATACTCCACCTATCTAAATTGTTTGTTAAAGACAATCTTTGTGTTTATTATGTCTAGCAGAAAATCAATTGCATTTCTTTAAAAGAAGTGTCAATATGGAAAAATGTCCTCCTTGATAAAGCAGAAAAAAATGTTAAAAAGATTTTCAAAAAGTGGGTCCATCACCTGCGCAAAATACAACATATCCACAATAAAAATACAATTTTTAAAAACATGTCAGCTGCAACGTATCCGTTTATAATAGGCGGGTAGATTTTTTCCAGCTTTTTTGCCAGACGCACTTTAAAATACTTTAAAAAAAAATAGACATCATTTTTTGAGAAATATGACTTGCTTGAAATCAATATAATAAGTAACAACCTTGTTTTGTTGTTTTTACAAAATATGACTCCTACGCAATTTTATGAGCTTCATTTGATACACTTCCAATGAGCAGTATTACAAATTTACTCTTAGGGAAAATAAATACATGTAAATGAGCAAGCTCGTGAAATTTTTGTACTTATCACATATTCGCAAAAGCTTCTTTTTTTAAATGCCCATATTGAGGTAGAGCCATTTGCACAGTCTCGACATTGCTTGCTAATACAATGAGTACCAACATCTCTTATAGTGTATTGTAATATGATTTTACAAGGATACCAGTCTAATCTTGAGAAAATTACAGTAGAATGGATGCATATATAAGGTAATCTAAATAGTCAGACTATTTTAATAATATGATAGAATTACATCTAATTGCTTGTTTAACCTTGACAAAACATTTATAAGGCGATTAAAGTCTTTGTCATGTTTATATGACCCTTATCTCTTTCTATAAGCGTAAACTAAAATGGTATTTGAACAAACAGTTAAAGTCAAGAAGATACACAAGAATATTCAGGGACAAACATACGATATTTTGAATTTTGATTCAGTGACCCCTTAAAACTGACTTCATTTTATCAATTTGAAAAAAGATTATAACAGTATGAAAAAATGTTTACATGTGGCGTCTTATTGAGTCATAACATCACTTAAAAAGCCCTGTTGAGATTTTTAAGCAATCAATCTATTGTCAAAACACGCACTGTTATGTACATCTAAGCCATATCATGCGTTTTTTGCATATGCAAGAAGGGTATGCTATTGACAGGAGCTTTGCTGCTCATACACACAATGTATTTAAAGGCTCTGTTAAATATTTAGACCTGTAGTTCCCTAATAAGCTGTGGATATTATGTTAAAGAGTTAGTATGCATTATGCCATAAGTTCCAAAATTTCTAGATTCCAAGTGGCTGATGGTGTTCTGTGTCTCTCTGTCACGTGGTCTGTAGTCTGTGACTGGCCTTTCCTGGTCATAATCACTTACTTTTTTCATGACACAGCTCATAACACTGTCTGGATATAAACATTGAACACTTGTCACAGATTAATGTAAATTTAAGTCAGTCTATGAGAAATGACTCTTATTTATGTGCCCTCTGCCTGAACAGTATGGGACAGATTGTTTTTGGTGCGGATCCGTCGGCGTCGGCGTCAGCTTTCATTTATGTGCATTATCTTCTATACCAGTTGAAGAATTTTGACCAAACTTGCAAAGATACTTTGTTTGGAGGAGGGAAAGAGTTAATTAAATTTTAGTGACCTTGATCTTATTTTCAAGGTCACAGTGGCACTTTGTTGGTGTGGTGTCGTCGTTGGCGTCTGCTTTCGTTTCCATGCGTTATCTTCTGAACCAGTTGTAAACTTGCATAGATATATTATTGTGAAGAGGGAGAGAGCTGATTAGATTTTGGTGACACTGACCTTATTTTCAAGGTCACAGTGGCACTTTGATTTGTCCAAAATATGGTGTCCATGCGTTATCTTCTAAACTAGCGAATGGATTTTAACCAAACTTGAATAGATACATAATTGGGAGAAGGAAAAGAACTGTTTAGATTTTGGTGACCTTGACTTAATTTTCAAGGTCACAACGGCACTTTGAAATATCCAAAATATGGTTTCCGTGCCTTATCTTTTTAATTAGTGAATGGATTTTGACAAAACTAGCATAGATATATTGTTTGGAGGAGGAAAAAAGTTGATTTGATTTTAATGACCTTGACCTAATTTTCAAGGCCCTACCGACAGAATGAAATGTCCAAATTATGGCATCCATGCCTAATCTTCTGATCCATTGAATGGAGATTAACCAAACTTGCCTAGATACACTATTGGGAGTAGGAAAAGAGTGAGTTATATTTTTGTGACATTGACCTAATTTTCAAGGTCACACCTGTACTCTTAAATGTCAAAAATAGGGTTACCCTGTGCTGTACTTTGACCAGAAGAGGGATTTTGACCAAACTTGCATAGATACATTTTTAGAAGAGTGTATAAAAGACAGTATAAATCAGCCATTTCCACAGACTATCTTCAGAACTTGTTGTTCAATTCAACGAAACTTGCATAGATATATTGTTAGAAGAGGTTTAAAAGTTGATTAGATATTGGTTACTCTGATCTCATTTTCAAGGGCACACCAGAACTTCAAAATATCAAATTTTGACCAAAATACAGGTTTTGTATGATATTTCTTGAATTGAACAATGTAATAGATCTAAACTTAATGTATTGTATAATTTTGGCAAAATGATGAGTTGATATGATTTTGGTACCCTTGACCTTACTTTCAAGGTCACCTCATTTGCAAGGTCACCATCCTTAAAAACTGTAAATTTAGCCTTTTCTGAGCTTTGTCTTCTGAACCAGTTTGGTTTTCGCCACCAAACTTGCATAGATACATTTTTAGAAGAGTGTATAAAAGACAGTATAAATCAGCCATTTCCACAGACTATCTTCAGAACTTGTTGTTCAATTCAACGAAACTTGCATAGATATATTGTTAGAAGAGGTTTAAAAGTTGATTAGATATTGGTTACTCTGATCTCATTTTCAAGGGCACACCAGAACTTCAAAATATCAAATTTTGACCCAAATACAGGTTTTGTATGATATTTCTTGAATTGAACAATGTAATAGATCTAAACTTAATGTATTGTATAATTTTGGCAAAATGATGAGTTGATATGATTTTGGTACCCTTGACCTTACTTTCAAGGTCACCTCATTTGCAAGGTCACCATCCTTAAAAACTGTAAATTTAGCCTTTTCTGAGCTTTGTCTTCTGAACCAGTTTGGTTTTCGCCACCAAACTTGCATAGATACATTGTTTGGAAGCAGAAAAGATATACTTAGATTTTGATGACCTTGACTGTTTATTCAAGATAACCACAGCACTTTGTAATTTGACCAAAATTGTGTTGAAATAATTGATGGATTTCAGCCTGCATCATTATGACACAATAAAGAGCAGTAAGCATGCTTGCTGACTCAATTTGCGGTTGGGGGACATAATTTTCCTCTGAAAACACTGCTTTTATTAACGTAGGATTTGCTAAAAGATACACCCACGTGAAATCTGGTACTTGTTCAATGTTACAAGAATCTGTTTGTAATCACTTCTAAAATTGTTTCCAAAGGAAATGTAACTTCTATCACATTTGATGTAAAGTTTAATTTCTTGGAATATAGTTGACTCATTCTTGCAATTAAGTAAAAGGCATCTGATATTTTGATGATTCTTGTAATAAAGTGAATCTGATATCTTGTGGTTGGTTCATATAGAGATGGAAACTGGGGCATATAAACCATACAAAGGATTAATACTGATTGTGTATTCATACCATCATTTAGCTAGAAGCTTAGCACACTTATGAAATATTTCAAATATCTTTTTCACACTTTGTCAATAATAACACTTCCCTATGTGGCATTAGCTCTTTATCTCCTAGTGTCGTCTGCTTATAACGTTTGCAAACAGTTTATACCCAGATCAGCCTTATCTGGATCCAAACTTTTCAACACTCAGATGATATTCCTAAAATATTTTTTTCAAAAAAAAATGAATTTAAAAATAATCAGCAGACAACAAAAACATGGAAAAGAAATCCCAGGGGGCAAAGCGTTAACTGATCAGTAGTTGACCACTTTCATAGTTGGCAAGTATATAGCTTTTCTGTAATACTTGATACATACACAATGATATCATTGAAGAGCTATCTAGTGGAAACAGAACTTGGTTTGTCTGCTCCTTTATCTGCCTCAATTATTTGAGTGCATTTTTACCACTCACTGATGTCTTTTCATATGAAATGGCTTATTATCATCACTAAGAAACAGTGTAATAAAAGAAGGTAGGGTGCAAAGATCAGGAATCGATACAATCAAGCACCACACCTGACCCAGGATACCAATGGGAAAGTGACAAGCTTAAGTCAGACACCACAAACGAGAGTCAAGAGGCCAGCCGCCCCCCCCCCCCAACCCCCAGCAGGCGACCACAAGGTACACACTTACAGGCGCGCACAAAGGCACAACAAACACAAGACAGAAAAACATAAATTATCCACGTAAGAAGTGCCCTCCTGGAACAGCCAGCAAAAACACTCCACTGGAGGGCCCAAACCAATCTCATGGCGCCAACCTTACCCCAGCCCAGAATTGGATCAAGCCACACAAATGCCCAGCCCGCACGAAAGACCCCTAGCCCATCAATGCATTATCTCCAAAAACATATAAATCAAGACACAAAAAGGAGACAAAGCAAAGATAAGGACTCAACAGTACATAAAACTGAATACCAGAACTAAAGAAATCCAACAGGCAAACCCTGGATACCACCATCTCATCAACAGACAAGTCCCCAAGCCGGAACGTCAAAGAGTCTGTAAAATAGAAAATGAGTATGATCAGCATATTTTCTCAGAGCTATTCTAATAAAGGTCTATTTTTTATGTCTTTTCTCTTAGGTAACAAGTCTTTTAGAGATATTCTCTCTTAGGGATATTTGTAAGGGGCGAAGTATCTTAGAGCCATTCTCTTAGGGACTAAGTCTCTTATGGCCATTCACTAAAGGGTCAAATTTCTAAGAGCTATTCCCTTTGTATAATATCTAAATTTTGTGTAGAAAGTGCACAATCAATCAATTATTGCAGAAATTTTAAAGGCTGGGCCATTACTCAATGTCTTTTTAGTTCTTAATTATTATGTTCACAAGAAACAAATCTAGGCTGGATGCCATTTTGTATGATTTTTGTGTTATTGATGATAGTTTTATATATTGAACAGGCCCAGGGTTTACATACTCACATGAGGGTGTCAATTGGTTCACTGATTATGGCCCTAAAATTTAACGAAAGCGAATTATGGCCCTAAAAAATTAATGATAAGGGATTTTTAAGGGTTATTTTACCGAATAATGGAATGAGAACTGCTAGTGATTAACGAATTTTTTCGCGAAAAAATACAGAATACTGGAAGGGAATATTTTAGAGTCAGTTTAGATCATTAGGACAGCAGGGCTAGACCTAGGCCTTTCTACCCATAAAGAAAAGTTTTGGAATATATTTTTCACTGAATTGGCCAAAGTTTTATTGTATACTATTTTTTGGCCATTTTTGGGGATAAATCTTACTGATTACCATTTTTTGCCCTATCTGTACTGATTAACGATTTTTGGGCCTTAAATTTACTGATAAACAATTTTTGGGCCTATATTCTTCTGATTACAGAATTTAGGGCCTAGATTTTACTGATTTACGATTTTGGGGTCTAAATTATACTGATTACTGAACTTTGCACCCTTACTTACTTTGGGCCCAATTTTTACTGATTACCAATTTAAGAGGTACCCCATTGAGACCCTCTCACATGAACATAAGGTTTGTTTTGGTCTTAACAACAATTGTATGCATCTTTACATTAATTACCGTGACAAATGCCATAATCTGCTATTTTTAGCAAGAAAATTGACACATTCAGATGTATTTTGATATTTATGAAGATTCCCATATGAAAAAAGAAGGTACCAAAACATTACACCAAGGCTCTCTTAAAGCATTGAATTTGGATGGTGCCTTTCACATGCAAACAAGCTACAAAGACACTAACCAAAACACTATTAAGGTACTAACCAAAACACTATCAATGTGCCAAAACACTTTCAAGTTAATAACCTAAATACTATTAAGACGCCTTAACCAAAACACTACCATTGCACTAATCAAGACGCTATCAAGGTACTTTGATCAAACTAGCAATTTAAAGGTGAACAAGATCCAGTCAGTAAAAATAACACAAGCATATAGTTTACGTTACATCTGCTTCAACTGCAATTATGCCATCTCTGTTATTCTATACCCTAAATTTAAAACAATTCCAATGAAAACGGTATGCAATGAGTATTTGTTCTCAGTAAAAACGGTTTCATATATGCTGACATAATATATTTTAAGCTTGTGACATAAAATTACAAACACGAAACAAGATGAAAAAACAAATAATCTGTAAAGTAATTTTATGCTTTAACTACCTACATAGTTAATGCCATACTGAGTTTTCAACATTTAACATAATTAAACATTTAAACTAAAATAACTATAATTGAAACTTCAAAAGCTCCCTCCAGAAATGAGTCAATATGTGTGGTTTCCAAATCTATTTTCTATTGGTCATAGATTTTGAATCCAAATTACTATCAAAGCACAACGATTGTCTTCAAGGAGGTGAAAAGTGCAGGACTGAGATAAGAGTTTACACTATCAAGACAGTGTAGCTTTTTACCTAAGTAAACTATTACACTATCAAATTACTTCTCCATGAGCACCGTGAACCAAAACAACATCAAAGTACTTTTTCAAAAAATGTATTGGATATGTTTGGTTATATATTTAGGCCTAGGCACTTCACCAAGTTATCAAAAAGTGACTTGATAGCGCCTTGATTGTACATTGGATGTACCTTGGTTCATTTCTCTTTCATATGGGAATTAATTTCATGCTAAAGCGAGTTGAGTTTGTAAAACGTTTGATTGCCTCTGGACCAGTATTACATGCTTGGGAGTTTCTAACAGCAGCAAGTATGGTCCTTTTATGTTTAGTTCCAGTGTTGTCTAGTTAAACTAATAAATATATAACTTTGTAAAACGTCATGCGTTAATGAATTATTGTCAACTGTTGAGAAATTGTTCTGTTGGACCATTCAAATATGCTGCATGATCTATGCACATTTTGTAAACTATACTTCTTGTGTTATATATTATCATTTCTGCTTAGGTGCATTGACGTTGAAGAGATTAAAAAGAGCTGGGAGATGCCTGCAATTTATGGAAATCTGGTAAGAATCAATTTAAACTATGACAAACAGTCGATTATTGACTCAAGTATGTATTCAATACTTAGTGACGTAAAGGCATTGTCATATATTTTATATTGGGCTTTTTTACATACAAGGGCCATCCAATAAAAAGATGATGATTATAAAAGTAGCATTTCCCACGCAACATTAGCATTTAAATTTGATACTGTTGTTAAAGATGACTTGCAATTAACTGCAAATGCCTTTGTCATTCTCCTATTCCTTGTTTAAAGATAAAGTCCCTTTTCTTGAAAAATGTGTTTTAAAAAGAATGAAGTCCTAATTTTCATAATTTATCATTCAGTTGGATTTTTAATCTAAGTTTATTTTGCATATTTTCAGAAGAACTCTTATACAATCTAACTGATAACAATATAGTCCATCCATAAATTTGTTTGTCCCTCTGTCTTTCAATACATAAACTCCCTTTGTAAGAACATAGCGCACATCATAGGTCCTTGTGGAGCAAATAAAACGCAAACAACGATAGTTTATGAAATCTAAATAATTTTTCACAAACTGTTCTTAAAATGTATATGTTTAACTTTATATAAAGTTAACAAAAGGTTGGACGGGAGTCTTATGGAACCTACAGAATAGTAGGAATGAGAAAGTGAAGTGTATGGTAAAGCGACATTATAACAGCAAAATTATGAAACCAAAGTTTTGCCATTTGGACACTGGGAAAGGGGTAAAATACGTATTTGGAAAAAAAATTGTAAGGTTTTGGGCACAATCATTTTAGACATTGGTATCAGCCACATGTTAGTGAAGTAAGACATTGACCCTTTTACATGTACCACCGCTATGTTTCTGCTGTAAATGTCCTTCGTTTACTGCATCTGCTGCCTTTATTCAAATGCCATTCAGACTAGATCTTATTATAGAAACAATCATAATGAGTCCTGGTCAGGTTGCTCCCTAAGTAGCATTCTGATCTAGGTCTATATTGTTTACACTATAGGTTACCTAAGAAAAAAGTTACTCTTTATCAGATGACAAAAGTTAGGACTGGAGAGTAAATGGTTAAACACAGCTAGACCTCTGACCCCAGTCCGAAGCTTTATTTACTTGTATATGCTGGAAGTCTCTAGCAAGACTGGACATGTGTGCAATATGGGTACCTTAGGAAACAGTGAAGACTCACATTAAATGCTGCACAATGCATTGTGGTCTGCACTATTTGTTAAGATAAATAATTCTCAGAATGTGTTTATAATTATAACTCCCGCAAAACGTCAGTTAGGGCAGTATACTGTTTTCAGCCTGTCCATCTTTCCATCCTTGCACCTTACCGGATTTCCATCAACATTTAGAGGTTTTTGTTCAATTACTTGCGTGGCTTTTGTCCGATTTTGACCAAATTTGCACCACACCTTCAAAGGGGTTTTATGGTGAAAAAAATGAAGTTGTCACAGCATTTTTAACTTAGCCATTGTTGGACCTTTGCGTATATAAAATATTCTAATGCACTTGCTTAAATCGTAATGTGACGTCCAATTGGATAACCTCAAAATTTTGCGACAGTATATCCTGCAATATATTGTGGGGAATATTTTGATGTCATTAATTACATCACGTTTCATTGGTTGACATGCGCCTTTATGCGCCTTGAAACTCTCCAATTTGAGACAAATTAGCAGAAGTGCATTAGAAATCAAAGTTTTCATTTGGAAAGGTATACCATGAGATATACGGTTGGAAATCACGTTTTATGGCTTCCCTTGTCTGATGCCATAACACTAAATTTCAAACTGTTTATCTGATGATACACCTCCACAAATTAAAATTTTGAATACAGCTATCCCCAAAATAGTTAACAGTGCACACTTTATGAAATCAACTCTTCGTAGAGCTTTGAATATATCTTTCAATACTTTGTGAGTATGCTACAGACATATTGAAGATGTGTATGGAAAAGATTGGTCCAGATATGAGCCGCGACATGAGATTTCCAACAATGTGGTGTGTGCAACCAGCAATCGCTCAGACGAGCCTGCGCATAAGCGCAGTCTTATCAGAGCCCTTGCTAGTCGCTTGAATATTCTATGACTGTTAAGCTACTGACTGAACATCATTTAGAGTTTTTAAGCTTTAAAGGGGTTTGCACAGGCTTGTCTGCGTCTACACTTGTCAAAATGTCACATTGTTGGAAATCACATGTCGCGGCTCATATATTTTTTACTTTATAGCATTTTTGAACTTAGCTAATAGTGGGATCGTTGCAGTGATACATTTTTTCAATTGTTTCTATTTCAGTCTATGGTTTTGATTGTAATAGATCCTTTGCATTAATTTTACCTTTGCATGTTTTGCGGGATATACTGAAAGCCTTACTTGCAGCCAATTACATGTTTATTTCAGAAACGACTTGTTAAAAGAAGTATGGGGAAGACTCCAGTAGACCTTGACAAGGACTCAAAACTTTACAAGTTATTTTATATAACCAGACATACTGCCTTCTACGCAACGGTTTACAGTCTTATAGGACTAGACATGGTCAATGTGGGGTTTGCTGTAGCAGCTGAGTTTGTTGACAGTTTCTTTACAAGCAAGAATGTGTTTCGGTTTATCAATATTGTTTTTGTGTTGTTGTATATTTTAGAAGCATCGTTAAAGGTAAGCTCATGCAAATAGTCAACTTTCTTACAATATGAGCCATGACATGTGATTTCCAACAATGTGGTATGTGCAACCAGCAAAGCCTCAGATCAGCCTGCGCATACACACAGTCTGATCAGAGCCTTTGCTAGTTGCTTGATTATTCTATGATCGTTAAGCTACTGACCGAACATCATTTGGAGTTTCTAAGCTTAAAAGGAGGCTGCACAGGCTCGTCTGAGTCTATTCATGTCAAAATGTCACATTGTTGGCAATCACAGGTCGCAGCTCATATAATGTTTTTCCCCCTAGTTGCAACTTTTGTTGTCTACTCTCTTGTCTGCTTATATACGTAGGTAGTTTATATTGCAAATAATGTAGGACCTAGGTCAGACGATATTTCAGGACAAACATATTGACAGGTTCATAGTTAACTCAATATCCATTGGACCATAGTTTTCACTTTCAGTTATAAATTGCTGGAATTCAAAGAAAGTGGGCTATAAAATAATATTATTTTAAAACAAAACCATTCATTTATCTTGTTGTGCCCCAGTGGAACAGTTCTTAGAGTACACACAACAGATGAGACACTTCGTGACAAAACCAATAAAGTCGAATGGGCCTCCAATTACAGGCCTTTAGTTAAGAGTGTGTAACAGAAAAAAAAATTCTTATTTCTAAACCAAAAGAGACTGATTTGAGCAACCAAAAATATGCTAAAAACTATGGGTAGGAAAATATTTACAATTTTACGCTGAAAATTTGTGTTTATCTAAATCTGTGAGTTATCAGTCTTCCGTTTGTATAAGAAAAAAAAACCTATGAGTCAATAGCTCTTACTGAGTGTAGAGTTAAGAATGCGATCAGACTAGAGAGATGACCTGGCTAGTATGAGTCTTCACTTTGTCCCACATACATTATTGTTAGTTTTATCATGAAGAGTGCTTTAAAGAAATAATGTATCCCAGAATAACTACATTTTAAGATAATTTGAGTTATTAGTAATTGACTTACTGAGAGTCACTCTTATTTATTATAGAAAGTTATAATGAAAGTCATTAAAGTCATCTAAAATGACAGTGATTTTATATTGCCACCAATAAATAACAACATATTTGATATGAAAGAAATATGGCTCTATTATGGCTCCCTGTGCACCTCACTTTTCCCAAAACCACGCCTACTTTAAATATTTGTTTACTGATGCCATCTGCTGATATCCTTTACGAACAGTTTGGTTCCAGATCATTGCAGTCACTAGTTATACACTATCAGTTTTACTTTTTAAGAGGCATTCTGGGCATGGTTCAGAAACGTCTATTTGGCAGTTTAACAACGTCATTAAGTACATTTTGAGTAATTTCATTCTCAATAAATGCAGTCACCTCATTTGCAAGCATTGGTGAGGTATACTTGGTTTGATGTTGAGGAAGAGCGAGCGGGTTGCTTTACTTAAATAGTATTTTTACTGGCATATGACTGTACGTGTTTTGTGTGTCTTCTTGTTCCTGGTGCCATGGGCCTGTGGTCTGTGACTGCGTTTTTTCCTGGTTATACTTACTTATTTCTGATAGAAATGCAAGGTTTCACATTTCACAAATAGGGAATTGTACATTATTACATATATACCAATTAGAAAGAAAATTAAAATCGCCATTTTGGTGCACTTGAGAGAAGAGAGTTAGCATCATTTTCTGCATTCACAGATTAAGGTGTACCCACCTTACGTATTTACACCAACTATTAATTGATTCGAAATCATTAAAAAAATATTGTGTAACTATATTTTGATATTTAAAACAATTAACATGTATTTATTCTGTTTAACCCTTTATATTCTGATAGATTTCAGTATACATATTGATACATTAAGTCCATTTTGCACTTTTAGGGATTATAGCTAGATTTTTTCTAAATTATGGTGTATTTCCGTCCCCAAAAGGTTTACCTTAATAATAGCAAACAGTGCAGACCCTGACGATATGCAGCTTATACTGCATTTCATTTGGGTCTTTACTGTTTGCAAAAGTACCTGTTCAGAGGTTTCCAGTATACAAAGGGTTTAATACCATTCTTTCAGCTGCTGGTACAGAAATCCATGTATTTCAAGAACTGGTGGCATATCCTTTGTCTTGCCATTGTTGCCCTTGGTGTGGCCGACGTCATTCAGAATTTTGTATTACCACATATATATGGAGAAGATAATGGTACAGTCCAGATAACTGCTATGGTGTTTATACTGCTGAGGACAATTAGAGTATTCCGATTACTAGAGGTAGTATTGTTACATTTTGTTTATACTTCAAGCAAAAAATCACGACAAAAATATTCTGCTTTTGTTGTAAATTGTCATGTTTGAAAAGACTCTTGGACAAACAGATCACATCTACAGGAACAGTCTGAACTTGGTCCACCTATGTACCTTTATACTTACATTAGTCAATAATAATAGCAAATATATGTAGGAAAAGTCTTAAGCAGCCAACAATGTCAGATGCTCTTAAAGAGCTGAAATATGACAAAAACAGTATTATTCTATGTTTTGTTGTGCGTTACTAAAGTCCATCATCTTGATGGGGAAGAGAGAACTGGTTGCTTTTCTTTGTTTGTCTTCCTGGTGTCTCCTGATTGTTGTGTGGCTCTTCCTCAGGATGTCATGGGTTTGTCTGCAGTTTGTGATTGTAATATTTCCTGATCATACTCACTAATTTTAATACCTGCTAGAACTTTATATTCAGGCAAAGTTAGGTTTTGATTTAAATTCAGAAATGTCAGCAATTATTTAAAACATAGGCCCTGAATAATTGTTATGATAAAGAAAACTGCATCATTTGTTTGTGTTTTAATATTCATGAAGATGAAATAAAACATGCTTATTTTAGTTGAGCATTTAACAATGTTACCTGGTTGCGAAAAACCCAATGGCAGTTTGTTTTGCAAACAGGCTCATCATTGGTGTAGCTCCCATAACGCATTTACGCATGTGCATAATAAAATAGCAACAATCAAGGGAGGTCACCTAATGTGGTAAAAATGATTTTCCATACTATAAGGAACTGCTCTTAATGGAAAGAATTCGCTCCCTCTGGGAGGAAATTATTTTTCCTTAATAGAAGTTTCATTTTGAAAAGGGACGCAATTGGAGAGAAACACTGCTTGACCCAGTAGTCTCCTTTTATGTGCGTAACTTTTCCAGCATTCTGGCTACGTCATTGCTGATGTAGATTATGACACTGTGTTTGGTTATTTCAGTCAGCGATGCCTTGGTTACTGACATTCCTAAGACGTAAAATGAATGCACATCTAAGTTATGGTTTTGATGTTGGAAGAGGATATGTTGCTGGCGAGGAGGAGGTCAGAAAGCTCATTGATCACATGGTAGATCATAAAGATATTGCTAAGTCGCTGAAACAGATAAGTGACAATGGTCGATTGGATGTTATACGCTGTCTTGGTAAGAGCTTGCTTGGTAATGCATGTATGGGCTGGGACACAATAAAATCTGTCTTTTGGGTTTGCGAACAGCACAAGTGTAGATCAGTCTGCGCATCCGCACAATCCGACCAGGGCCTTTGTTATTCTCTTATTGGAATGAATCATAGAAAAACTTGCTACAAGCTTTTCATTATCTAGCTAGTCTCTGTAGCTAAGGAAACTGGTTTGAGTCTGGCTTTGTCTGAAACCCCGTAGACAGGTTTTGACACTTCTAGGCCCATATGACACCTTCATAATAGAAAACTTTACTAATAACATTCTAGTGCAGTGGCTCAGTTGGTAGAGCATTAGACTAGGGATCTAAGGGTTTCTTGTTTTAGCCTCAATGCCGTAGAAGTCATTATGTTGTGTCCTTGGGCAAGTCACTTTATCTGCTACTTAGTACTGGTTCATCCCAGGTCGACCTGTCCCAATGTGACTCAAAAATTATTGACTAGGATAAAAAGAATCAAACCAAACAAACAAAACTAAAAACCTCCAATAGATGAATATCTAAGCTTTGGAATAATTTCGCCTTCTTTCATTTTAGTGTTTGCTATTACAATAATTGAAGCTTGACTTTATCAATAGTGAAACTTATCAAAGTATATGCTGCTAGTATATGCGATGAACATAGCATAAGTCATATCTTTAAATAAGATATCTCGATTTTTTTATATGTGCAGCTATAATTGGCGCTTAAACCCCCCACTTTCTATCACCTTATCTAGCATAACAGCTGTATTGTTGCATAACATGGTGGCCTTAGAGCAGTTTAATGCATCTTATTAACCTCATTACTGAACCCTTAATGCGCCTCTCACAACAGAAGCTCTCTGCTTAATCATCTGCTGAACTGTTTTAATTTTCTCTTTGGCAAGCATTAGATTGCTCCCTTAGCAGCAGTCTGATGTGGGTCTGCACTGTATGCCCTCATACTAAGATTAGTCAATATAGTGTCAGAAAAATATATGTAGCATGCAACTTAGGCAGTCTTCATTTTAGATGCATTTTTGAAGGCATTTTAGGGACTAAGACATCTTTATGTACAGAATAATAAATTAGATTACATAAGAAAAGTGGTAATTTATACATGTGAATAGTGAGATTCATATGTACAAACTACCGGTTCACACAAATCCTTTGGTAGTGCATTACATAATCAACACAATTATGAGTTATCCTAGCTTAAATTCGGAAATCATGAGTCCTCAGATACGTTTTGACCACAAATAGAAGGATCTGAGCCAACTAGGCGATGTCTAGGCTGGCATCTAGCTTATCTGGACACACAGTTTATTTTGTTTGTTATTCCATACACTGGGACATATAAAACAACATCTTGACCCCTCTTCTGTAGCCACTAATTGTAAACTAAAATGCACAGAGACTGCATTAGTTAAAAATGTTGACAAAACAACATTTTATAGCATTGCTATCAAATTAAACGATCAACCTTAATATGTATTGACCTTGTTGCTCATTTTAGTCACATGCAAACCATGAAAAAATGTTACGGGTGTGCAAAGTATTCAGAAAATGATGCTGTGAGAGCATAATTTGGAGCACTCCCATTAGCATTAGCAAGTTTGGCATGCAAGCATCATCTATTTTTTGAGTGCATCTTGTTTATCTAAAAGAGAGTTATTTTGCTTATCAGTCAGACAACATTGCAAAAAATGAAAGACAGTTTTACAAATACAAAATGTCATTTTTTCTAATCTCTGGAATAATCAAAATTCTTCTTAAAAACTTATCCTTTGGAAGCAAAAAATACACCAAAGAGCTTAAATTTGTGCAGAGTGTAGAGTGTACAAATTTTCTTGGTCATATAATTTAGTTTTGGCCATTTTGGACTCACCACATGGTCAAAAAGAGATAATAAAATTCAGTAGTTAATAGATTAGGTAAAAGTTATGATGTCATCAAATATCAGTATAATTGAATCCGTTGACAACTTACAGGACATTCTAATCACGCTATGTTGAAAGGATTCACTTATTACGTGTCCTGACAGTTGAAGATGAACATTACATTATGGAACTAGTTTAATGTCCATGCTGTTCTCATATACTAAACGAGATATACATTGAATACTCATACATGTTTCCTTAGATATGCATGAGTATTAAAGCATGAAATGAGGGATAGCCTTGACTTATTTAAATGCCAGTTTTAATAGTGTGGTCTATTCAACACATATATGCCAATTGTTTATCCTGTTCACGTTATCAATAAGAATATATGTTAGAGGTGGTAGCAGAAAAGATGATATTTTTACTATAACAAAAACATATCTGTATGTTGGTCTGTTAGCGATTGCATTTGTGTAATGTATACATGCTACTGGTGATAGTCCTGTGAATGTAGTCTATATCAATTTCATAGCTTGATTTGGTTTGTTTCTAACTAGAGTTGCCTGAGTTAGCAGCTATCTACTCTGGTTAGATAAAAATGAATGTAGCTTACCTAATATTTTCAGCAGATAGACTTAATAATACAATGATAATGTACTTTGCCAATATTCATGCTGTGATGGTCAGCCTCTGTAATATATGGATAATTAAAACTAATAACTACAACTTTTTCATTGTTTTAGAATAGAAGTTAAGGAAGGGTATTTTTCTTTTCTGTTTTAAATTTGACTTTAATAGTAATTTTAGATTTTAATGAAAGCCTGATTACTGGCACATGTTACATGTTACTTACATCGGTAAATTTTGGTTGCGTTCTCGCAATAAGATTAAAGAAGGATGGTCACATACTACAGATGTATCCCTATTAAGAATATGATTGTAGCATTGATAATTATCTTCTATTGCAGGAATGTTAACAAAACAACATCCTGAGATAGCTCTATCAATCAAAACTAGACAAGCAGTTCGTAGTGTCCTTAACCAACTACGAGATGGTGTACAAGAACTCACAATGGATGGAATAATAGAAGAAACTGAAGGCGGCAAACTAGAAAAGGTTATATTAATTTCCAACACATTGTTGTTTTAGCTCTGATATGGTAAATAAACCTTTGACAGTGACATATTAGCTATATTATTGCATGTTCATGGTGTTCCAATTTTAGAAAACATTGCAATTTATCTAACTTTTAGACTGTGACAATGAATATTTAAATTGTCAACCGTGTTTATATACTGCATGTTCTTTGTGACAGATAAGTAGGATGGTCATTTAAAATGCATATATAGCTATTTCCTTTAATTCTATTATAGCCTTTTTCTTTGTTTATGATTTTGGAAAATACCGGGGTTTACCTGTTGGATTTCTTTTGCTATATATATTATACAGTAATGACACATATTGCCCACTCTTCTTCCAAGAAACTTTTATGTTTGATATTGCCCGCCAGAAGACCTGCTAAAACAATAAATTATCTTCTGTTTATATTCCTAATATTGGTTTAAATAGTATTTTATTTGATCAATCACTATTACATAAGTACAATATCATAGAAGTAGGTTATGACAGTAAGCAGTGAGGCTTACTTTGGTCATTTCATAACATTCCAAATATTGTGGATACATTTTACAGGTGATTGAGGAGAAGATGAAGCGGCTTCAGAGTTGTCCTCCTAGTTTACCAATACCTCCACCAGATAAAATGTTAAATAACATTTCTTGGCTTAGGAGTCATCCAGATCTCATTGAGTATATCAAAGTAAGTTTCTTCTTCTATTTTCTTTGGAACCAATGCTAACTTAAATCATCTATCATTTAACACTTTCTAGACTATTTGATGACTTCTTTTAATTTGATACAATAAGATTTGAGGTTGGCGTTCCCTGAAACCGGTTTAAGCCCTCCAGTAAAATATTTTTACTGATCGCTTCAAGCCGGTACTTTTTTTGTAGATCTTGTGTTTGCCATGCTTTCGTGTCTGTTCATTGCTACCTTGGGGTCACCTGAAGGGAAAGAGCTGACCTCTTGGCTCTTGTTTGTGATGATTATTGTGATTTTGTTACTTTCCCATTTGGTATCCTGGGACATGTGTGGTACTTGATTGTATCTATACCTGATCCTTGCTCTCTTTCTTACTTGGATGGCAAATTATGTCTTTCAGGGAGTCACAGGTTTGTGTGTGTGTGTGTGTGTGTGTGTGTGTGTGTGTGTGTGTGTGTGTGTGTGTGTGTGTGTGTGTTTAAGTAAACTTTTTATATCGTCCCTATGGATGGTACCCTTTATAGTGAAGCAAATGGTGAGATTTTACACACATAGACAATCAAGCACAAGGGGCTGGTATTTGATATTTAACAGGCATTTTATTTAGCACTCAATATTTTGTTGTTCTTCAACAAAAGGAACAAAATATTAGGAAAAAACCTCAGTTAGCCCATTGCTTCTATTTAATCATAGTTTGTTTTATTGTAAATTGCATTTTAACACAGCTCAGCTTTAGAGTCAATGGTAAAAAAACGTGATACTCCAAAAATAGTTCATGATTTTGAAAGCACAAGGAAAGTGCGCTGCAAAATGACGTTAAAAATAGAAGTAAATTATTGGAGGGAAATCTTCAGTGCAATGGCGGTAACTTTGAAGAAGCTGAAGACTTCAAGTGTGTTTTCGTCGTTTCTTGTGTGTTTCTTGTGTGTAAGAATCGAAATTGATTAGCTCTAATGCGTGAATTGTTGAGTACTTCACTGTTTATCAGTCAGTTGTACACGCTCATGATTTGATTTTCTTTACAACTGACCTCCAAACAGTAAATTATTACTCAACAATTCACTGCTAGAGCTGATCTATTTCTTAAATATACTGTATAATTTTGAAATGTTATAAAGTTTATTTAAACTTTTGATAAAAATTTTACTGAATGACAGCCAAGTGCATAAGTGGAATAATTGATATTGGCTGCTCATAAAATAATTTTTTCAGTCTATAAAAGGCACTATGTCCTATAAGTCTTTTATTTGGCAATGATAATTGAAAACAAAATACGTTTACCAAGTAAAAAACAGTGGAGTTATACTCTGTGACAATCTATAAATGCTACGCATATAATTTTCATGTAACTATAGTTTTTTGTTTTTTCACATACCCAAGAAATCATTCAAATAGATCATGAGTCCTATTCTCAGAATCTAGTGTGTCCCAAATTTATATCCAATTAGCGAGTTTAAAAAAAAGGTTTGAATTTTTGAGGTTTTACTGTACTTATCTCTTTGGGTGAATTCACTTTAAAACACTTATAAATATCTATCTAGCTCAGTTATAGGCCTAAGCTTTAGTCTGGGCCTTCCTATATGCCACTTTATAATTTATGCAAGCAGTCAGGGTTCTGGTGACACTGCACATTTTTATGCTAAATTGAGTCTTTATTTCTAGAGCATATCTATTATGTTCTTTAAGGTAGGAATTCCAAATTTAGTGTGTTGAAATATCTTGGAATGGCAGAGAGCTGCGTACCATTTTGTGGCCACTGTGACCTTGTCAATAGACCTAGTTTTTAGAATAATCGTGTCAGGAGCATTTCTCCTATATCATTTGAGCTAGGAATTCCAAATTTGTTGTGTGGTTGCATCTTGTGATGGCAGAATATCATCTACAAGTTTTTGGTCACTGTGACCTTGACCTAGTTTCTAGAATAATCTTGTCAGGAGCATATCTCCTATATCATTTAAGATTCAAATCCCAAATTTGGTGTATAGATGCATCTTTAATGATGATATGTCGCATACCATTTTTATGTCATTGTTATCTTGATCTATGGCCAAGTTTCTAGTATAATTGTGTCTGGAGCATATCTTCTAAATTATTTTATGTAAGAATCTAAATTTTGTGTGAGGATTCCTCTTGGGACGGCAGAATGGTGCATACCATTCAGGGTCACTTTGACCTTGACATTGACTTCTGACCTCATTTCTAGGTTTTCCGTGTCTGGATCATGTCACCTATATTACAAATGAATTTCCTCAAATGTGTCTTATGCTAAACCAATTCCTTTGGGGGCATTCATCACATTCTTGTGACATTTCTTGTTTGGGTCCAAAAAAACGCCTTTGATTCAAATGCAAATAAATGAGCTGTTGATTCTATCTAAATTACTAATCATATTTGTGATATCAAGCCTGTTTTGTGTGTCGGACAAAGTGAGACTCAAACCAGTCTCCTCAGCTACAGATACTAGATAGAAAAACGTAATTTTGCTTGAAGAAAGTTTATATGATATACTTATAAAAAAGCAAATAACAAAGCGCATATCAGTCGGTGGAACAGCAGGCTGGCCCCTTTGTTGTTCACAAACCCAAAAGAGATATTTTCTCGCATCGAGGCCCATATACCAATTTAATTATGTATGTGCATTGAAAGATGAATATTTTAATTAGTATCATGCATTTAATAGAAATTTTATTATCTCTTTCAGGAGAAATGCCAGTTGTTAAATTTTGGTTATGATGATATTGTAATAAAGGAAGGTGATCCACCAGGAGGAATATATATCATAGTGTCTGGCATGGTTAGGGTAAGTAAAGTAAGGTCTAGGTTGTAATGGATTATGATGTCAGAGCTCTCACCAATGCTATAAAAAGCAGATCATATCTATTGGAGCTGTGACGATATGCCAAAAGCCTATTGTGATATATTGCAATATATGAAGAACATATTGCAATTTTACCACATTATATTGACCTCTTGGCTCTCGTTTGTTGTGTCTGGCTTTGAGTTTGTCACTTTCCCATTGGTATCCAGGGTCAGGTGTGGTACTTGATTGTATTGATTCCTGATCTTTGCACTCTTACTTACTTTTATTACTTTTAGTCATGATTCTAAGCTCCTCTTGTCTTAAAAATACTTAGAATTTTGCTCCTTTTATGCAAACAGCTAAGGTTTAAAGATATGACATAGATACAAGCACCTTATCAACAATGATTTATGCTATGAAAGTTAGTAAAAGCAATGAATAGGCAGGTGGATAATGGTAGTAAAGAGCTAGCAGTCAGCAAATTTTAACTTACATTTACACCTTTTTGTACCACAACTACATTTCTTTCCCAATTAACTTTATTTCCATTGGTTTTGATGACATTTTTCTGACTTTTGAATTGAAAATTAAATGAAAATCAAACCCTTTACTTTCTTGTTGTTCTATTTATAGTAACCACAATATATTGCAATACGCTTTTCGTACCAATATATTGTACTTTTTCAGACTAATATTGCAATATACAAATAAACCTGTTTATTGTTACAGATCTAATATTTGTTAGCCATGACTGGATTACTGCATATGCATTTCATTTATAGTGCATGCTTTTGTTATATTCTAAAACATTTAAATAAAACAGAAACTGTCACATTTTCATACCAAAGTTTCATTTTTTGGTCACATCTCATCATGCGTAATGAAATTAATCATATCTTATCATAAATTGTTTTGTGTTGCTGAACCCTATTACATGAACCATAAAAAACTTAATCTGCCAAATAAATTCAGTTTATGTAATCAAATTTTGCCTCTAAAACCACATTTTAAACCTGAAAACTATAACACTTATTGCACGTTCATGTTAATGCAAAGTTTTTTCAATCATAAACTTTTTCAATGTTTTAGAATGGACAATGCTCTAAAGGGTAACATAGTGCTTATTCAAACACCTTTTAATTAATAAGCACGTTTTTTCTAGAGAACAATAATCTTCTCTTAAATGATTACTAGATCTAGCTTTATCATCGTAATCATATTCACCTTGTAACTGGAATCAACTAGCTCCAAATTACAACCAGGGTGCAAGATGCTAATTGAAAACTGCATAAAATATCTGAATCCGCAAAGAAATACATCTCATATATTTGGTTTATGTTAGTGTCACCCCAGAAGGCGTTTATTTGTAAAAACATTAATTTAAGAGTTTGGTCTATTATTAGCTTGAATCCAGCACCAGCCATGGGAAACCGATCATTGCACTACAAGAGAAGGCTTCAGGTATCCATATGCATGGAAAGAATCACATCCTAGATTTTATGACATCAGGAAACATTATAGGAGAAATGGGCTTGTTGACGAGTAAACCAAGATCAGCAACAGTTGTCTGTGAAACTTCAGTACAGGTAATATGAGCGAGTGCAATTAAAATATAATTGAGCCATGACATGTAATTTCAAACAATGTTGAATTTTCACAAGTGTAGACTCAGACTAGCCTGTGCAACCTCATTGTAAGGCTAGAAACTCCAAATAATGTTCGGTCAAGCTTAACAGTCATATAATACTGAAGTGACCAGTAAAGGCTCTGATCAGACAGCGCGTATGCACATGCTGATCTGAGCCTTTGCTGGTCTCACATACCACATTGTTGGAAATCTCATGTCGCGGCTCAATTATGTCGTTGTTTTGTTAAGTAAGTATCAGTAGATTGAACACATATGGTTGTCATACATTATGACTTTAGTAATATAGGCGTGAAATATACCACCTTCCACAACCTATCTATTAATCCATATGAGCCTATTTTCCTTTTTGTGAGACATAGGCAAACAGCGCAGACCCTGATCAGATGCCTCAGTCTGCACTGTCTGATCAGGGTCTCCACTGTTTGCTTACAAATTGTTCTATTGAAATTTAAATAAAAATGTGAAGTATCACCAAACAACCCTGAAAACGGAAATGAACTGGTACAATTGATAACAGTGGGAATATCCATTCAGTATAAATGGGTTAAAGTCCAGCATAGCGTAGATCATAGTTATCACCTTAATTACTTAGACAGTTAAGGGAACTATAACATTTATTTTTATTTTTTTATGTACAGATTTTTCTATTTATACCTGTTTTAATGCTAGATTGTTGTACCTTGGTGTTTAGCTCTGTTTTTGTCTGTATAACACCAAGTGCATAAAAACTTTTAACTTCAAGAAATAAGTTTTTAAAAGTATTAACTGTTTGCTGAACTACGAAACACCTTTTTCTTTAACCACGCATGACTCAAATGTGCTATAATTGTTATGCATGCATGCTTACTTAATGTGTTATGAACCCTCAAATATTTGTGCTCTTTAATAAATTTACTCTTTGTTTGGTTTAAAACATTACATTTCTGATTGTGCTAATAGGCAAACAATACAAGAGTGCACAAATTCATACATGAAAGTTAAATATGTATACCAGTTCATGACATTTGCATGGGTACTTATTCATAAACCTAGATAAGCAAATGTTTTGAACCATCAATTTTAATATTTGTTTGAGGTACCATCTCACTTATACCATTCTTTTGAGTACCCACAACATTTTTGGTTGAAAAATGAGAAAAAAAATTGTGCACACTTTTATCTAGAGTCCTACTTATTACATATGCAAAAAGTCACTCTTCGAACGTGCAAACACTGCTATTTAGTGAAAAAATAATCTGAGCCTCCATTTACCTCTATACTTTATGTATGGGAGCATTTTAGGCTCTGACAAGACGGTCAGGATAGGTAGGCTCATCTAAGCATTAGCTTCATTACTTAAATCTCATCAACTAGCCCATGTGACTCTAAAAAAATTATAAAGTACCTTAGTGTTGTAAATTACTTCTTAACCTTATCATTAAATGCCATATTCCACAGTTTTCCAATAATACATAATTATTTTTTCATTGATATACTGCTTGTTGATTATTTACAAAAGTTATCAAAAAAATAAGTGTGTATGACCAGAAAATGCCAAAATCACAGACTGAAGACAAACCTATGTCATCATAAGGAAGAGACACAGAACATAGACAGTAACAGCACTTATTTCCCCCAAAATCGATCAAGATTTTTACAGAATGGATTGTATGCTGGAAATGAGTTTGGTATTTAGGGAAAAATCTTCCTCTGATTTGCTGTATTTGCTGGATCAATTGTAGATGTTGTTTATCAGCCAAGAGGACATGGCCCATGCAATACGGATGTTTTCAGATGAAGATGAGCCACTGGAATACAGGCTTTGGCATGTTTGTGCCAATAGGATTGCTGCAAATATACTCATGAAACAAACTACTTATCAGGTAATGTTTAACCCCTAAAGCGCCAATTTCAACAAAAGTTTTCTTCTTTTGTCGACTGCTGAAATGTTTTAGAAGCCTGTTGGTTAAACAGTGTAGACCTAGATATGACTGCTCCTGTACACAATCTCTAGTTTATATGCAGTTATGATTTTGTGGATCTGCAGCATGATACGTCCAGCAAGGTCACCTCACGTTGTTTCATGGTATTCATCATTTGAAGACGGGTAACTGATTTGGCAAGACTGTGCATACACGCAGGCTTGTTGGAGTCTTTACTGCTTGCCTATGTGATAAGTACCAAAATCTAGTGTGTTAGATGACATATCATTGCATATTTACTGGATCTAGAGCAAGATTGTCATTTTTTTAACAAATCAAACATGAGCAATGCTGTGAGAAACCCTTTTTTTGCTGTTTGTTTGCCACATTCTTTTTTTGCATATTGTCCCAGCCAACAGAGAAAGTTCTTATTGCGGTTTGTTAACAGGGATTTACTGCTGGCAATGGTAAAGTCATATTAAACAATTATATGGGCATCAACATTAGAATAACTGTCTTCAGGGTTTGCAAACAGCAAAGGTGCAGACCAGTCTGTGTATCCATGCACATTGATCAGCACCTTTGTTATTTGCTTATTGGAAAATACCATATCAAAACATGTTAAAAGCGAAATTTCACTATTGTAGCTAGTCTCTGTAACTATGCAGGCTGGTTTTGATATAACCTGTGTGGAAACTCCGAAGACAGGTTTGTTTGCCTTGCGGCCTATATCAATTTCGATAGGGTGACCAGCACCCCAGTCCGGTGAATAGTTACCTTTTCCAATTGATAAAACAATGGTGATGGAAGTTTTTATATAGCAAAAAATGATCTAGTGTTGGCTCTAATAATTTTTCAGCGCAGTTCATTTAAATAATTTCCCATTATAAAAAGATTGGCTATAACATTAATGCATTGCAACAGACTGCATGCTTGACAGTCAACCCAATCACGGTTGGCAACTTTGCTTTCCTCTTTAATTGTACACTAGTGGGTTGGACTTCAGACTCTATGACGGTTCTGACTTAAATACTTAGCTATTGATGAGATGAAAGGGGCCTAATGCTTTGGCTGTTGTCAGGCCAACTGGGGCCTGTTGGATTTCTTTTGCTCTGGTATTCAGTTATATTTACTGTTGAATCCTTATCTTTGCTTTCTCTCCTTTTTATATTTTGATTTATATATTCTAGGAGATGATGCATTGATAAGTTAATGGTGTTTCATGCGAACCAAATATCTATATGTGTTGATCCACATCGTAAATAAGGGTTAGGCTGGCGCGCCGTGAAAACCAGTTTAAGCCCTCCAGTAAAATACTTTTACTGACCGTTCCAAGGCGGTGCTTCTTTTGAGGATCATTTATGTTATTTCTGTCTTTTATTTGTAATACTTTTGTGTGCATCTGTTTATTGATGCCTTGTGGTCACCTGCTGGGAAAAGGCGTTTGTGATGTCTTATTGTGAAATTGTTACTTTTCCATTGGTATCCTAGGTCAGGTGTGGTGCTTGATTGTATCGATTCCTGAATTGTGCACTCTTTCTCACTATATTCTCATACTGTGTGCATTATTTTAACCCAAATTATTTTATTTATTCATTAGCCTTCCATGATGTCCAGAGCAACAAATTTAATAAGGGTTAATTATATGTGTTCAGTCTCTGAATTTTCCAGGTGAATAGTAATCATTAACAATATCTTTTCCACAAAATTCTTCTTTTCAACATAAGAAAGCAAATAAAACTGCATTTTCTACTAAATTTAAATTTTAGTGTATTCCATTTTGAGTGTTGACCAACAAAAATTTAAATAAGTTTAAAAATAATTTAGAAACATGCTGGACAATACTTGGAATTTCGAGTATCATGTTATATGTGCATCACCATTTTTCTGGGCAGACTAAGAAAAACTCAATAAACTTATAATTTAAAGAGACTTATTCTCAGTAAGTAATACTGTATATGTAGACAATGCACTTAACCCCATAAAACTGTAGATAACAGGGGTAAAGTTCAGTTTGAAATTTAAGAGGGTTAACACTATGTGCACAGAATGGACAGATATTGCAAAGGATTTTTTGTAGTATCATATAAGTGTTATTTGCCCAGCAAGAATAAAAATTGTGTGAACCTTAGCATAGGACAAGTGTTGAAGTCCATGACAATATTACTCATAGTATATTCCACTTCAACAGGGATGGACCAAGGAGAAGATCAAACTACGACTAGAGAATTCATATATTGCTGATCCTGTTGAAATGTTTTCTGTTGATTCTTCCATGTCAGATGTGGTTCTAATAAATGGTAAGAAATTTGTAGAACCTAATAGTGTAGATATTTTTCATAAAATGTTTACGTTTAAGATTGAGTCAAAATGTCTTGTCATATAATTTTTCTACACTGCTTTCTATAGTGACTTTATCACAACTGTTAACAAGATATGTTTCAAAATGTTTATAAACATAAGTACATTGTATCTTGTCTTGAATGTCAAAAACACAATTTCGAAGTTAAATTTATAGATGTTGCTAAAGTAAAAAAAACTACTTTGTGTAAATGAACTCACTACAGTAAAGCCCGCTTAAGCTGCCACTCAAAATGAAGACCCAAAATTAATTTTCAAGACCAACTATCGCTTAATGCAGGTCAAAAGTATTGTAGTTGCAATACTTCTGACCTTCTTTAAGCTATTATTTACCTTTAAGACCTTTGTTTTGTCTATTTTTGAGTGACTGCTTAAGACAGGGTTTACTGTAATTATCTTTTCAGGTGTAGCAAAGAATCCATTCACAGAGGAGCTGTTTGAAGGACCATGTTACATTCCATGGACTGTGTTCAAATTACAACTTCTGGTATGACTATAGAAGGCAATATTTTTTATAAAGCATAAACGTTTAAAGGATTCAGTCAAATGATTGTCTGAAACTTTCCTGTTATTTCTTCCCTGCGATGCCGTAGGTTGGTCTGCAGTGTGTGAATGTGTTATTTTCTGATCATACTTTTTGTATGCAATAAAATTGACATTTAGCCCTTTAAGGTCTATCTATGGATAAACAGATGACAATCTCAGGTAATTGTATGTTTATTGACATGGCATATAGGGTAATGAAGATAAGGCTTAATATTAAATATAAGTAATCAGTGAATGTCCCTTTTTATATGCAGACAATAAAAGGAAAAATTAGTGATTAATGAATAGTTAGATTAATGTATTTGTAATGTGCAGTCAAAATGCAATGAGAAATAGTGCAACTATTACTTTTTCAAATGGACAAAATACTCAATTGAACTGAGTAAGCCTTTGCATATTTAAAAGGTTTGATTCATTTCACTTGTATAACCTTTTTCAAATTACAAAGATGTGGGACAAGACATCAAATCGAATTAAGACACTACTATGTTATTCAAACAGTATTGCATTTTTTGTTTAATGATAAAGTTTAACATAATTAAAGACACTTTTGTAGAAATTATGCTACTTTTTGATTGTATTTAACAGAAAGTAATCTCTGCAATATTCTTTAAACTGAAATGACTGCTGGTGTGTTTGCTTTTAAAACATGCTCTTATCCCAGCCAGCATACCCTGCCAATATCAAGACCCAGCAAAAAGCCTTTTGAATAACATTTTGCTGATGAGCCAATTGTGGCCTAATTTCATTGGCTTCCCAGGGTGTTTTCATTTAAAGGCAAGTGAGTATGACCAGGCCTTGAGGTAATAAAACGTGGGTACAGTTTCAGACTCAAAATAAAGCGCAATAATTGGTTGCTCGCGGACACTTGTCCACAAGCAACCAATAATTGCACTTTATTATGAGTCTTAGAATGAACTTAAGTTTCATAACCTTGAGGCCTGTAATTGCCACATCACAATCTGCAGACCAACCCATGGCATCGCTAGCATGGGATACAGAACACTTAGCATAATCAGCCACACAACAGCTTGAAAAAAATTAAAGTAAAGCAATGACATAAGTAATGTAACAAGATCCCTTTTAAAAAATTAACCTAGAGCATTCCCATAACAACTGACTGTGTATGATTCAGTCTCTTCATAAAAACCACAATATTTTTAAAAGATTGATACAGAATGCTGTACTTCTCAGAAATACCTTTTTGTGCAGATAGTTTTGCATAAATACTTAAAGAAGCCGCAAAGATAACCTTAAAGAGCTGGCCTCTTGGCTCTCGTTTGTGGTGTCTAACTGTGAGTTTGTCACTTTCCTATTGGTATCCTAGGTGAGGTGTAGTACTTGATTGTATCGATTCCTGATCTTTGCGCCCTTACTAACCTTAATGAAGGCTTTAAAAATCATATGTTGTATTATTAAAATATGAAACTGATAACATAAACAGGGAAGATTTAAGGATCTTTTTTGTTAACTAAAGAATTGTACAATTTATAATGATAACTTTTGTTGATCAAAGAATTGAACACTTCCTTCATATTTGTAGTTTTGTGTATTTTAATTCAAATACTTAGATTAAATTAAACGTTACATGTTCAGAAACTTATCCTTAAATTTAAAGGAGTGAAAAACTAGTAAAAGAGTAGTAAACAGTTAAAACTGATCAGACACACGTGGGCTGATAAAGGAATGGTCATATTTGGGCATCAATGCAAGAAAACCTGTCTTTGAGGCTTTGCGAACAACGCAGGTGCAGACCAGCCTGCGTATCTGCACAGTCTGATCAGCGCCTTTGTTATTCGCTGTTTGGAAAGTGTCATATGTTATCTTGCTACAGATGAAATCTCTAGCTAGTGTCTGTAGCTGAGGTGACTGGTTTAAAACTTGCTTTGTTCGAATTACCAAAGACAGGTTTAACTCGTGATGAGGCCCATTTAGATTAACATGGTATGCTCTCATCTAAAATGAGCTGTTTTTTTCATGTTGTAGCCCCACGAAGGTAGTCGTCCTATAGTGATGCTTATTGTTCCCACTGAGATCGGTCAGTCAGTCCATTCTCACAGCAAGAAGCCATCAGAACAGCAGCGAGGTCATGGAGCATTTATCAACTCTATCAGTCAGCTATGCCTTAGACATGCTTCAAAAACCAGGATCAGTGTTGAATCCAAATGGAAGGTAAATTCTAAAGCTCTTATGCCTCAGGACCAACTGTGTGCACTTGTGTGTTTGTGAATTAGTGTATTTATATGTTCAGAACTGTCTGTACTGGCCATGTCTCATGCACCATTCCAATGTATGTCATGTGAGGTCTCAGGTGGATGCATCACAAGTAGGCAATATGTTGCAAACAGCAGTGATTACTTTCAAGATCTTTTTTATTATCTCCATTGGGATAACATCACTTTTTGCTTTATTTCTTTTAACATTTGGAAGTATGTCATGAAGTATCACAGGTGGATGAGTCATACCCTTTTGAGAACATATATGTGTCAAGGTTTAGACTGGTAAATTTTATAGATTGAATTCTGAGCCCATATCATATATGGAACGTAGGTTGTCATTTCATCATGAATAATTATTGGTGATGCGTAATAAGGAGACGACGTTTAATGTATGTACCTGACAGGCTTTATAGAACTATGTCATGAGACCTGGATTCGTCTAAAGGATGTAAGTTTTGGTAACAAGAAACATCTCTTAGTTTAATGCTATACCTGGATCATGTTTGCGGTCTATTTGCAATGACAAAGATGTGAAATGATGATAAAACGACAAAGTAACCAACTTCCATTATGATCACATGCTGACAATGACATAGTCAGTTGGTTCACCCACAATGAGTTGGCCAGGACCTTTGGTGTATGACAGTGTTGACACGATGTGCCACCCAAAAATCACTCTAACATTTACTTGGGACTCTGTCAAGAATGGCCACTGTCTTAATCTTGTAGTAAAAGTAGAATAGTACCCAGATAATGACGTACTTGGAAAAATGTGGATTGCTCTAACATTTCTTATTATAATGCAAGCCACATTGGAAAGAAATCTTGGTTTTGCTGTATACAAATAAAAACACACAGACAAGCGTGCTCATCTATATTGTCCAATCAGTGTATTTGCTAGTTTCTTTTTGTATAATTAACATTATCGCTACACTTGTACCACCCATATTTTCAAAAATGTCATAAGGGTCAACAAGCTTTTCTTATGATGACAAATAGAATTAAGGCCATACTATTCTGTCTGTATTTTACATTAAATATAGATCCTTTTTTACTTGCATACATTTCAAATTTCTTTGTTTTACTTTGTTAAAATATAGATAGTTCTGGAAAAAGTTAAAATTCACAATATCAAGGTTCCATTACTTTTGAATTTAAATGACACCATTTAGCTTCAATAAATGTGGATTCCAATGCATTGAATGGATATACCATGTATAACAGTCTGCATAATTTATTTTGAGAAAGACAAGAATTTGAAAACCTGGATAAAAATTCAGATATTCTTATAAATTAGGTAAGAAATTAAGGAGCATATATGATCCTTGCAGAAAGTACAGAATGCTAAAAGCCTGGGAACCCTGTTTAGCCAGAGCAAATTGAAGAGTGATGATCCATCTCGTTTGTCACATGCACAATTCATTGGAAATGGAATGCCAAGGTAAGTTAATCCTTAATGCACAAATAACGACTACAGCAGACTAATTTTTGTGATATGATATTTTCTTTGCATTATTTTTATGGTCAATTAAACTTTATATTACATATGAATAACCTATTAAAACAAGATGTTGTGACCAGGAAAACTAACAGTCATAGATCACATGCCTTATTTAATATTTTAAAGGCAAGACAATATTTGAAAATATTTCCGCTGCCAATATTAGCTGGTCCCTTAATCCTTTGTATGCTATCCTAAACAGGTACTTTGTTAAACAATGAAGACCCAGATGAAATGTCACATAATGCAGCATTATATATGGGTCTGTACTGTTTCTTAAGTGCAAATCGTTCCTCAGAGAAAGAACTACAATATGTTTCAAAAATAGGAACTAATTAATTCAAATAATGGACAATCCTGAATTTATTATATGATGTTGCATCTGGCAGTAAACAAACTCCATGCAATAAAATCCATAAGCCACTAGTGGTTTACACATGTTTGGGAAACGTTATGACGTCCATAATAAGGTTGCATACAAATGACAAAATTATAACTTTTTTGCACCAGAAATGAGAATTCAAAGTGATCTTAATGTCATATGATGAAAAGAATCTAACATTTGTGTTCCTGTATTCTTGTTGCAAAAAAAAGGTAAAATGCTTGGCAAGCCTTGCATTTTTTCTCTGTTCCTCAACTTGTTTAATAACTTCAATGAAACATGAGCACTCATGTAAAATCCTCTTTTTACTGAATTTTCTTGCACACCAGATCAGGATTTCCGTTGTTTTTACCCATGTGAGATATTTGTATCTTGCATTCCCATACCAGCACTGGGGAAAGATAAAAAAAACAGTCGCATGCTGGCCGCACGTCAATCTGTGATGCCATTGTAATGTTAAAATGACATCACCATGTCGTACCTCAGCGTGTTCAGGATTTTCTGGAAGTCTTTTCCATGTTTTTTTTCCAATATAAAATGAGGCATTTAGTTGTAAGCAAGAAATAAAATTCGTGTGAGGGTGGGATAGAAAAATCTGTTCCTTGTGATCACTGTTTGTCATCACTCAGCAAACCTTGTGATACCTATCGGTGATCCTCAAGACATATTTTTCTATCCCACCCTCACACTCATGATGGATTCTTATAATCTTTTATAGAAAAATTGGTTTAAAAAGTTTTAAGGGTTAAATAATATGAGCCTGTTTTTTTTAGTTAACCTTGTCTAGATACGATGTCAGTCAGACTTCAACCAACTAATCTGCATAAAATAGCAATACTTTGCTGTCTTGGAAGTAAACATTATTGCTGCTGATCAGAATACAGTGATGTGTGGGTTTGGTAACCTGGGTCAGGTGTAATACTTGATTGTATCGATTCTTTATTTTTGCACCCTTACTTACTTTGTCAATGCCTTCAATTTTGCAAATGGTGAAATCTGATTGTATAATCGAGAAAAGGGTGATAATTGTAGTAATATTGCTAGTTTTGTTGTATTTAGTATATCATTTAACATTTCTCAAATAGAATTGACTGTGGAACTTGATATACAATGGCAAAATAAAAGATTTAACCACTAAAATGAATAAGGAATGACAAAATAAGTTGTTAAACTACTGAAATACTCTACGGGTATCCCTATAACTAGAATTATTTGTATGCACTTAGGTAAAATACTTGGCAACAGATTTAAGCAAATAGATAAGGTCATCTATTTATAAATGTTTTCTCATTTAATAATTCATGTTTGTTTTATACGCATTGCTTGGTGTCTATAGAAGTGTGCTCTTCTTTTGATATGATCACACCACTTCGTCCACTTGTCCACATTGTACAGTAAAAAAACATTTTCTGAATACTTTCAGTTCTGGCACTGGTCTTCACCAGCGAGCATCAATGCCATCAGGTATAGCAGGCAGTAGTAATGAGGGCTTCATCACAGAAAGAACTGCTGATCAACCACCTATTGAAGAAGCTGATGAGTCTAAAGTAGAGCTTGGGTTAAATGCGCCAGATGCTGATGAAATTCAGCTAATTAAAAAGAATTCATTTAAAGCTCGTTGGGGAAAACTGAAGAGACGTCTAAGTTTAGATACTGAGCAGATTGACAAACATACTTTAGATGACAATGAAATTTTACCAGATGATTTGGAGTATATAGAAGGAGGAGAAATTGTACATGCTGAAGTACCACCAAGTCCAGTATCACAGCAAGCTTCTAAACACTCACTGGAACCTTTAGCTGAAGAAAAAGATGCTGAAAAATCTAAAGACTCTGAGAACAAATCAAACAACAGCGAACAGACAGAAATGCGCAGACGGTCACAATCACCAAGACACAGTAGTATTACAGGCAGGTCTCATTTATCTCCAAAGTCGTCTGAAACAAGACTATAGGCAATTCTACATGGAAAATGCTTCAAGAACAACAGTATTTGACATTAAAATTATCATGCAACTTAACCCACTATGCAACACACACACATGCACAAATTGTTGTAAATATTTTTTTATGAAACAACGAAGCAGGAAATTAGGAAAACATTAAAGAAACATTTGCTAACACTGAAAATGTTACTCACAAAGAAATTTGTAGATAGTGTTTGACTTGAGTTATATAAAGACATGGATTGGCTTGTGAGCATGTATTAGGACCAGCTCTTGAGATGTTGGCAATAATAAGAATATAATTATTTACACATACGTATGAAGCTATGTAGTGGGATAAAAACATAATAGACATGCGTGGATCCAGAAAATTCTGTCAGGGTGGAGGGTGGGGGTCTGACATTAGCAAATTTCACAGAGGACTGTAGACACCTCCCTTGAGAAGCTTTGGTCCAATTGATTCTCGAAGGGGGTCTGTACCTGTATTTCTAAGGAAACCTATAGCCACATGCTTTTCCAAGTAAAGTCTGCATTCCCTGTGCTGCCCCAACCACAATGGATTGGCCCATGAAAGATGGCCTTAGTCTGCATCTAATTTTCTTGTTCATGTGTGTGACCAGCAGGCTCAAACAAGACTAGGTAGATCAACGGGCCTGTCTGAGACCCACTATGTGTTATATACCAAAATTTCATGATCTGGCTCATATAGTTAACATAATAAGAATAACAATACTATGGTCAGATTGTTTTAATATCCGAATCATATTTTGTTTATGCTCATTCAAAGCCAATGACTGGCACTGAAGTTGTAGAGCATTTTTGATGCTCAAATCAACTAAGCATGAAAATTCAACTGCTCATAAAAGCTGTAAGGCTGTTAAATAAATACTTTTCTTGCTTTCAAACTCTCCGAGTGTTGTATTCATCATACAAATAAATATTAAAATGTCCACAATTGTTGGCATTTTAACAATTATGAGAGTGATAAACTTCATGCTCAGTAACGTTGAACATGAAAAAAGTTTTATAACCATGGTACTTGTTGCTACATTTAAGTATCTGATACAAATATATATATATAGCTCAAGTCAGTATGAAATATGCATACAGCCAATTTATAAAAAACTTCTGGCATTTGGCCCTCGATGCAAGAAAATCTGTCTTCGCACAGAACAACCTGTCCCAGTCTTATCAACACCTTAGTTATTCGCTTTTTAGAAAGTATCATATCTGAACTTGCTACAGCTGAACTTTTAACTTTCTAGCTAGTCTCTGTAGCTGAGGAGACTGGTGCAAGTCTCGCTTTGTGGGAAACCCCACAGACAGCTTTCTTGTGCCACGGTCCATTTCCTTACAGTTAAAGCTAAGATCATCCAGGTCACAGGTTTAGATTATTGAGTTTATTTTTCTGTTACACACTCTTAAGTCCTGATCCTGCATATCTGTACAGTCTCGCCAGTAGTTAGTTGTGCATAGAATAAATATATGCAAATGAAATATTTACCAAAACCATATGAGCAAGCTCATATAATGTATATTTACATGAGGGTTTTATTTTCCTGAAACATCAAACTTACATGAAATAAAATCCTCATGAAATGATGAAATCACTCTATTTTTTACTTATGTAGGTAAATCATGCTCCAGTTGCAAACTTTTAACATCGCAGAGTAAGTAAGGGTGCAAAGATCAGGAATTGATACAATCAAGTACGACACCCGACCCAGGATACCAATTTGAAAGTGACAAACTCACAGTTAGACATCACAAACGAGAGCCAAGAGGTCAGCCCTTTCCCAGCAGGCGACCACAAAGCACACACAAACAGACGCACACAAAGACACAGCAAACACAAGACAAAACAAAAACATAAAAGATCCACAAAAGCAGTACCGCCTTGGAACGGTCAGTAAAATATTTTACTGGAGGGCTTAAACCGGTTTAATGGTGCAAACCTCACCCTTAATTCAGATGTGGATCAAGACACACAGATATTTGGTTTGCATGAAAGACCCCTAACTTATCAATGCATCATCTCCAAAAACACATAAATCAAGATATAACAAGGAGATAAAGCAAAGATAAGGACTCAACAGTAAATAAAATGGAATACCGGAGCAAAAGAAATCCAACAGGCAAACACGTCTTTAAACGTTAATCACGAAATTAATATTCTCGCAAAAACATCTGAATTTTCAGAAGTTTTCAGTAAGTGCACATCTTTATCTGACATCCTCGTTTACCAGGGGTAAAGCATTTGGTTTCACTCCTTTCATAGGGATGAATGCAGTGTAAAGAAATGGGTTGGGCCTTGGTTACCGAGGATGTTATCTGTAGGCTTGTTAATTAATTATCACTGAACGTTTCTATTTTCAACAATAGATTTGTTTCTGTACCCTGTTTCTTTCTGCAGGATATGGTAGTACAGCTTCAGTAATATGAATAAAAAGTAAGTGAGTATGATCAGGAAATATCACAATCACACAAAGTAATGCATAACAAAACAAAGACAAACATACAGAATCCCCACAAACAAAAAGAGGTACATTAAAAAATAGATCAACAACGACAGAACCACAGCCTTAAAGTGGACAGCATCCTAAGCCACTGAGGGGGCGGGTTAAATGCATTTTACTGGCGCCAAATATTTGCCTTAGATCCTGTTGTTGTTAAAACGCAGCTCGCATGGAGGCTTCCTAACTAATGCAATTTATCATCACAGAGAAACTATCAAATCAAATTAACACACTAGGATGAAACAAAGAAAAGGGCTCCTGACTCACAGATAGTCAGAGCTAAAGAAAATTTCAAGTTGAGCTACGGTGGGCCCAGCCAACGACAAGCACCAGGCACCAACGAATTGATTGAATGTGTTCTTAAAAGGGTATCCCTTGGAAGCAAAGACTGCACCAAAGAACTGAAACCAGAGTGTGCATATTTCCTGGGCCAGAAGCTTTACACCAGGGCTGTCAATGAGGCTGATGGCCTGACTAACCGTCATGCAATTTAAGAGGAAACCATAGCTGTAAACCCCATGATTTGGTTAACGACCAGCCATGCAGACTGTCACATAATATCCATGCTGTATCCCACTCCTTTATAATGTTTAATAAAGTTGGGTTTCGCAAACAAATTAGCTTTTTGCAACATTAGCTATATTTTCCTGTGATATATTCATGAGCTACTGTAATGTTGAATATTATTGCATGCTTTAAGGTGTAAATGCTGAGAAAATTAAAGCATGGAAGAACAGAAATCAAAAATGGGTAGTTTGGCAACAGTGAAGGCCAACATGAAATGCCTCATAATGCGGCGTTTCATCTGGGTCTGCACTGTTTGCTAAGACAAAACTTATCTACAGAGAAAGAAAGAAGATATTTTTGAAAAAGTAAACACGTAACCTTTCAATATATGCAATAGATCTATCCTTATTTTGTCAAATTTAATGGGAAATTCCATTGGTTCAAAAAGTGTAAATAGTGCTTGATATTTACAAGCAAATTTGTGATTCACATGAAATATCAACCCTTATTATATCCACACTTTTGAAGAAACTATTGTTATCTCGAGCCTGCCAGACATCTATCATTCTATTATTGAGTGGTTTTGAGTGTCATGTGACAGTCACCTTTGTATTTTTTTGGTAAAAGGTGCTAATACAAATTACACAAATACTGCCTTAGGTGTCAACATGATGAAAAAAGGTTTAAATCTAAGTTGTAACCTTTAAGTCACAAATTTGTATATTTGTAATGGGGTCCCTAATGACTGATCCTTTTGTTTTCATCGAAATGCAATCTGCTGCAAACTATAATTGCTTAAAAATGTATTTTAGTTTGTGTGATAATGCAGTTTTTTTTCATTTTCTATCACTAACACATTAGTAAATGTATCAGTTGCTTTGCCGGTTTTTTGTGAAAAACATGCCATATGCCAAAGGGACAATAGAATACAATCATTTTTAAGTATTGAGTATATGCATGACGATTTATGTAAGCATTTAGGAATAGATTCAAGTACGGATTGAATACCTATCATCCAGATCGGTACTCAAATCTATTCCTAAATGCTTACATAAATCCCCATGTGCATGCCTGCTTCTTAAACTGATCGAATTCTAAAGTCCCTTTGGCATATCGCATGTTTTTCTATATAATATTAACACCAATATCTATCACATCCGGTCTATGAAGTACCAGCAATACGCGTAAATACCAGCAAATTGACGAATACATTTACCAGTGTGAATAGACTTAACAAAACCAAGTCAAATATTTTCAATTATCTAGACTGCAATATTTAGAATGCCAAACTACTTTGAACAAACTAAAACTGCTTCAAATAGCTTGCCTTTATTGAATAAATAGCTTTCATTAGTTAACTACTCAAAGATATGATGATTTGATGACAATTCTAAAGAATGAATATTCTGTATAAATGAATACCAATGGAACTATTTGCTATATTTGTTATCGTTTATGTCTGTATATATGTGAACATGAGCGGATCCAGAGTCTGGGGGGACAGAGTCACAAAAATTTAGTCCCGATCCCCTGAAAAATCACAAAGCTACAAAGCCAGAATTCAATATTGGGCCATTACGCCAGTGAAATGCCATTTAAATGGTGTTTCGCTGGTGGCTCAATGATGACCCACTTATATTGGCATTTTTTAGACCCTCCCTACCTCATAAGCTAAAAAAATGTCAAAATTGGACACCCTCTGACAAAGCTTTCTGGATCGGCGCATGGGTAAACAAGAATTAATTTTGATACACATTTGGGCCATCTTGTGATATTTTCACTTTTCATATACAGTAAAATCTTGTCCATTCAAAGTCTTACAGACTCATAGGTTTAGATAAAGAAAAAAAAATATCATACAATTGTAAATATGTTCTTACCAATCAATTTTAACATATGCTTTGGTTGCTAAAAAAAACCATCTCATCGTGACGGTTCTTTTGAGTACCCAAAACATATGTTTTGGTTGAGAAATAAGAAAACTATTTTTTTTATATACACTCTTAACTAAAGGACTCGAACTAGAGATTATATTTCTAGTTATCAGTAGTTCAAATTATAGGGAGGTAGACATAAAAGTATATAACCCAACAAATGAACATTATCATTTAAACATATGCTTGGTGCATAAAAGAAATATCTTATTGAGATGTTTCTTCTACGCACCAAAAAAACATGTTTTATAGACGGTTATTAAAATAGTTCATAAACAAGCCTTATTCTCTGAATTCATTGTGGCTGAAATTTAATTTGAATTAGCAAGTAGTTCAAACAATCAGATTTCGAATTTTCAGGATTTTATTGTATGCGTGAAGTTACTATTCAAACATGCATGAACCACTTTCTTATGTGGCATACAGCCACACAGCATACAAGATCATACAATCACACAACTATCAGCTTAACAAATACGTAATTCATGAAATTCAAATTGGATATATAGCTGCCATGCAAAAATAAGCATTTTGCAGTATAGTGACAGGTATTTAATGCTTATTAGCAGTTTGAGATATGTTTAAAAGAGGCAAAGACAATGAATATTATATACTCAGAAAAACAATTGAAGGATATTAAAATTCTTTTGGCTATATAACATTTGAGAAAATAATTTCCAAACAAAGGATTTTCGTATCTGATAGAACTACCAATATGTAATTCAGAAAAATGCAAAATAAAATTTACGGGTCATTGGTTACGATACAGTTCCACACCAAATGTACCAACCCTCTTTACCCAAAATTCACAAGCAAGAAATTTAGCGTTTATATTTTTTGAAGTAACCTTCACCTGGTCATTGATTATGTTCTAATTCCGACCACAGACAAGTGTTCAAACCCATTTGTCAGTAATTGCACCTAAAATGTGACAACTTCTGCAACAAAAATGCACAGATATGACATACCCAAGTCAATATGTCAACAAATTGGAAGTAAAACGCTGGCAAAGGCTACAAAATTAGGTGCCATACTTTTGACTGAGAGCCAGCAATGATTTTGGAGCTATTCATTATGAAATACAAACGATAAAAATGGATTTCAATAATTTTTGAATGTTTGTGACTTTTCAGTATAGAGGGTTGCACCATTTGGACATGTACTGTACTTTAATCATTGAAGCGTGGCTTAAATCAAACATTCATTTTGATTGCAGATATCTGGAAATATGAAAAGCATGCATATTTAGGTTAGTTTTTATTGTATTGGATGTTAGTTATGGAACTGAATCTAAATATCCTTCAATTGTTTTTCTGAGTATACTTGGTAAGTGTAAATTCAAAAAAAAAGTTCTTATTTTCAGTACCGTGTGTTGTTGGTACGCATTGAAATTACCTCAATGAGGCAAATCCAACGTTGCCTGATACCATATGAGCACATAGAAATGAACAATTTTTCATCCAGTTGTAATGCACCGGCATGACAATAATACACAGTTTTTTTATGCCTTTGCCAGCTTATCTTTATGCGTTCCATTGGAATATATTGCTAAATTGGTAGTTGCTTGTTTGTAATGCAAGTAACAAAGGCTCTAACCAGCTTTTGTATAAGTGCAGGCTTGTCTTAGCTATCACGGGTCGCCCTTGTGATAAGTACGAGGGTATCTCCGAAAGTTCTGATGCTGGTGTAATACTCTGTAACTAACAATGCAACATACCTGAAAACTGTTCAATGTAACTGAAGCACCGACTTGAAATCTACCTCCAAACAGCCATTATCTCAAAGCACTGACTTTATAAGAAGAGCGTGCGCATTAAAGACCTCACAATCCTAGCATGAGCAGTCTCGGCGATTTAACTTCCTGGCTGCTCAAAGTTCATCTGTAAGCCAATATGCCATGTAAAAAAGGCAAAATTTCTATAATATCTGGGTTTCCTAGGCCATCGAAAGTTTTTCTATGCAACTGCAAATTCTGGAAGCTCTGCAACTTAACCCTTAAAGCGCCAATCACGACTGCAGCAGACGACAAATTTTGCTAAATTTCAAATTTATCATTCCTAATTTATGAAAAATAAGGTATGATATTTCATGAGAATCGTCTGCCAGCAGACGATTCTCATTAAATATCATGCCTTATTTGTATATTTTTGAAAAAGCGGCAAAATTCGCAATTTTCGTCTGCTGCAAATTATAGGTGGCGCTTTAAGGGTTGAAGGTTAAACTGGCCCATATACGGTACTATCGTAACAATGACTGCATTGGAAGTTAAATGATTGAGAGGTAAATACAATATGAGCTGACATTTATTTGTCTGAAGCAGTTCTGGTAAGTCCGTATCGTCAGATACTAGTAATTGTGATAATCCACATAAAACATTATAACGAGTCCATAAAGTAGGTAAACATTTGGTTGTATGTCTTCTGACCAATTGTTCTAAATAAGCATTTATCATAAAGGGATAAAATGAGTTTAAATTGAACACAAAGTAACTATTTGAAATGAATAAACGTTATAAATGGAAAATCTGATTTAAAATCAATCATTTATTTGGCGAAAAAACCTTCACAATACTCTAATTAAGATTGAATTATTTCATGATTAGAATAATAGTTGTCTTAATTTTTTTGCTCATACAAGGTTTTGCATGTTTTAGTCCAACTAGATAGACAAAAATCAAATATTCTCGGAAATAAAAATTCTTCAATGTATGCAAAATGACATAGTTTTCACTTTCATTTACGTCCTAAGAATTGTGCATTGTGCTCTTAATATTGAATCAGCACACTCTGTTGCTATTCTAACATTGGGAATGGACAGTATTAAGTTACAATGCAGCTTTATTTTGTGATTTTAAGATGCATGTCTTGAAAGATTCATATTCAAAAATGATTATAATTCTACAAAATGTAAATAGGTCAGTGATATGGAATGAGCGATATACAATAGTCTGTAACTATTAAACAAATCTGTACAGCGAAATGATATTAGCATCGTTTTCTAAGGTAAAACAGTTCTTTCGAATGGTGTCTAGTATGCCTCTCCAAATTTCTCTCAACAAAGCTATGAGGCAAAGATCAGAACTGCAGGAACAACCCTCTTATAATGTACTGATAAATACCAAAATCTCATTTATCATATGAAGTAACTTCTAGTTGTGATATTACGCTATGCATTAAAACTGGTAAACCACTAGTGGCTTATGTATTTTGTAACGTTATGGAATGACGTCTATAACAAAGTGATGTAAATAATGCCAAAATCTTAACTTTGTCAATAATGTGATTTCAAAGTAATTTTGATGTCATATGGTAAATAAAATGTAATAGTCTTGCCCTTTTGTTATTGAATTTATTAAATTTGTTGCAAAAATGTGACAAAATGCTTGGCAAGTCTTGCAAGCCTCACATTTAATCTTGTTTCCTAAACTCTTTTAATGAATTCAATAAAACATGAACACTCCACATTAGATACTTTATATTTTGGCTCACTTTATTTGTAAATATCCACTGTGCTTATCATATTTCATAAAATTAATGTTAAAGTATCATTTATGAATATCTGCATATGCCAATTTTCAGTTTTAGATATTTGATATCAGATTCTATGTTAACAATTGTTGTTTATTGTTTGTATATTTTCATATAGTTGGATTTTGGTTTTGATTATCAATTCTTAGAATTAGCAAAATGTTTGATATCATCTTTCATGAAATAAAAGAAATAGATCTGATGAAAAACAAATATAGTACAGATCATTTTCTGTAGTTACCACATATAAGATTGGATTGTTTATCTTTCAGATTAATCAAAATAATATAGATTTATATTTTGGGGATATTGTTGGAACAGGTTATCCAATTTTACTTATTTAACACTGTCAGTTTAGAAAAGAAACCCCCTACTTCATAAAGATTTGACCAGTAGAATATATTTAAGTCCATCATTGGCCTCAGCCTCTGTGCGTTAATACGCCGTGGGTAGGTTGTTAATTGTGGCTCCCATTGTATGCTGGTTCTTTACCTCCCAGTCAACAATTTTCAATCATGTCTGGATGGGTTTTCCTGGGCTGAACCAGTACTAAGCGGATGATAAAATGTCTTGCTTATGGACACAATGCAGTGTCTCTGGAGAGGCTAAACCCACAACCCATTAATCTCGAGCTAAGCACTCTACAACTGAGCCACTGCGCCCCTACATTGCTTGTTTGGGTTTATGTTTGGTCCTTGTTTTGTAATGTAATAATAGTTTTGTAATGTAGTACTTAAGTGTCCTGTCTAGTTTTGCAATCATATCGCTTAGATAAAGGGAGGTCGTTGCTTTACTTTGTGTCCGGTGTCTGTTAATGTGTTCTGTGTCTATTCCTCCGATGCTGTGTGTTTGTTGATGATCTGTGATTGTTCATACTCACTCACTTTTTCATAGACAAAGTAGAATGTGTGTTAACGGTACACTTGAGCTAAACTAAATACTTGTCCAAAAGAGTGGCGCTTTTACCTGCATTACATATGCTTTACACACAGTAAGATTTATTTCTTTATGATTTTCCATACAATTGTTCAGAAATCTTAGATGGCCATGGGCTAAGGTGAAAGCATTTTATTTTATACCAGCATCGTGTGATTTCTTATACAGATTTTTGATGACAGTCCGGTCAAGTCACATTGACTGCATGGTGGTCATACCAAAAACATACAGTCAGCATAATATCTTCCTAGCCATGCGGCATCGGTATTGAGGCAGTAGGAAATGCTAAGGTGACTGTTGGGTCATCATGTTGTTTTGCACATTTGTGTACCAAAACTGTACTATTTCACATATCTGCTTGTATTGTTGTAACTTTGATTTATGAAATACTCTTGGTCTAACTTAAACAAATAAGTGCGTATGACCAGGAAATACCAAAATAACACACTGCAGACCAACCCAAGGCACCAGCTTGTTATTAGAAAAATATGACATTACTTAGTTCCTTTATGAACAAAATATATTTAAGCAAAACTTCTATATTCAATTCCATACCTAAAGAGATATGAGCACTGTTCATATAATATATCAATGCACTAGAACATGGCATTCAGTTAGTTGTTGCAAATTCACTTTACCAACAAGCATGCACCATTACCATGTGTGGATCCAGAAAATTTTGTCAGATGGGATCCAACTCAACTCTGACAACGTTCTTTTCTTGTGTTTAGGTGGAAAAGAGAGGAAGGAGCCAAATACCGCTATAAGTGGGTCACCATAGGCCCACCACCAAAACGTCATTTAAATGGTTCGCTGGTGTGCCAATGTTGGCCCAACATTGAATGCTGTCTAGGTAGCTTTGTATTGCTAAGAATTCCTATATTTTTGTGATTTTTCAGGAGAGGTCCAGACCCCCTGTCCCCACTCTTTGAATCCTTATGACAACACAGTAGGATAACATGTTCAACGTTTGGTCTGAGCCTTTTCAATGGCTCAAATGCTGCGTGTGCAAACAGTTAAGGATTGCATGTAACTTTGGGGATGTGTAGGCTCACATGAGCCATGCAATGACTAATATATACCAATCTAGAAAATGTTGACCCATTGCAAGGTGATCACATTGCTATGTTGCGGTTGCATTTTAGGTTCCAGCAGGATAACTGCTCAAAATCCAACCCGTATTAGGGACAATGAACTGTTGCTGTGCTATAAGGCTCACACATGCTTTTCATGTGTTAACACTTGCTGGGTACCAAGTAAGCTGTTTGAACACTAGGCCGTTAAGCGGAATATTCAAACATCTCACAAGGGACATGGCAAGTCTAATTACAATAAAACAAACATGTGTGAACACTATTCTTGCATATTCGGCCTGATTTCAGCCACACTCACACTAAAACAGTGCTAAAACACTGAATTATTCGTTTTCTTACACAATATTTTCTATACAAAATGGCATCAGCTGTAACCTTTTAACGCCATAATGTCTTCAAAATGGTATTACTGCGAGCAAAAGCCCGGCAAAATGAACAACCTATGGCACAGCAGTCTTAGTTTAACGTCATGGGAATAACTATGGATTCGGTGCTACCCTAAAAGATTGTAAAGTTAAAACCAATATTCTAACAGCTTGTGAATCTCATCATTTGAGTATGACTTTTCGTTCATTTGACACTGGCTTCAAAGTGCTATGCACAAAGGTATTTTTGCAAGAATATTTTAATCTTCCTTATAATGATGTTATCTTTTGTGTAGTCATAAGAATTCATTCATTGAGGTAACAATCGCTTCATTGAGGGAATTCTAAGGAATATACACAACATACCTGTTGCAAATGAAATAAGATAAACCTGCCAAAAGCATTCTTAATAAATATGTGAATATCTGACTGTATGGAAATCATTTTCTAGGAGCTCAAGTTAACCATATGCAAACAAGCCACATAAGTTTCCTGGTAAATGGAGTTGATTTAAGATCTAAGTACAATACTCACTATGTCATACTTTATTTTCTATAATTAGATTTCTTCAGCTAAATAAATGAATGAGAAAGTATTTAGTATAAATAGTTCTTCAGTCTCTTTACTTTATTTTATTTTTTTTGTGATAAACGAGGGTTGTCCCAGTAAATCGTGGACTTTTGTTATAACACAAGACTGTGAACAAGTAACTCTATGATATTTAAAGGATGTGTTTATATACATATTGGAAACATCTTGTATAAATAAGTGCGGAATCGCAGCTTCGATAACAAATTTATGAACCTTTACTTGACGGTATGTCCGCGTGAGGGTCGCACATCAAAATATTTTTCAGTGAAATTCATCTAGTCCAAAAGGTAGTGTACATTTAAACAAATTTCGCTGTTGTATTTCAAACAATGCATTGCCACATCAACTTGTAACTATGCAAGGTAAAGTGTTGAACTTGAAACAATTGTGGCCATTCGCATTGATTTTATAAAATATTTTACATACCTACTACATTTCTATTTTTCAGAAAAAGCTAACGTTATGACAACAGTACGGCGCAAAAGTTAGAATTTCAATATTTTTGGGCTAATTAAACACATAAAATTTCGTTCTTTTAATGTTAAATGATTGATAGAACTGTCACTAGAATTGTAAAATGGATTTCATGTAAACTTATTTTAGTAATATCACAAAGACAAGCTCCTTTTCGTCAATTTAACAGAACACATGCTGTTTTTCTGTTAGTTATTTTAATGGTAAATATGTTGTCTCCTATTAAATCTAAAAAATCTCTCTTGTTTGTGTGTTTAACATATCTAAACGAACTATATAGTCATTACTTGAACCAGGGAGACTTACTCAACAAATAGAGGACAATATTTGTTACCGTTTAAGCTTATATAAAAAGAGTCGAGTCAAAACATTTGACCACCCTCAGTGAAAATATAGCAAAATAATTTGCGACGTGCTCCACATACGCTGAGATAATCTCAAGTAAAGGTTCATAACTTTGTTATCTAAGCTATGATTTCATCCATATTTGTAGAAAATGTGTCTGAAATGTATATAAACATATCTTACAAATTGCATAGAATTCCTGATACACAGTCTCATTTTATAACAAAAGTCCACGATTTACTAGACACCCCTCGTATGGCATGAAATAAATTACCAGCCTATATGATTATGGTGGCTCTAATTTCAAAGACATGTTAAACAAGTCAGTGTCCGATAAAGAAGTTGTGACTGACATCAAAGCTTTCAAACAGCTGCTAACATGTTGGTGTGAGTTAACATCCATTTTTAGGACATTCATATGAAATTTAATTAGAGTTTTCCAGAGTCCAAGAGAGTACACACATCTTCCATTCTCACATAGTTTGCAGTTTGTCGCAGCTCTCAGATCTGCAGTACTCAGATGCATGTTTGTGCCTGACCAGCTCCTACATGGTTGGGATGAATTTACAGCACCTTCACAAGTTTGTTCTTTGTTGTCAACAGCATTATTATTTCCCTCTGTAGAAGTAATAACATGAAAATCTCTAGATACTTTACTGAATGCTCTTTTTGCATATCTTTCATCGTGCAAACAAATGGTGTTGCTGTTTGACATATCATGAGATATAGTATTTCTAGTGTTTTCTTTCCCTGGCTCTAGCCCCTCAGCAACAGAACCTTTTCTTCTCCACTCTGTCATTCTCTTCTGCACTACGTCATCTACAACATTGTCCTTCTTATCATCTTTCTTTGTTTCTGCTGTTTCAAACAAAGACATTCTACGGTTCATTTTCTTCATTTCCATCACTGACATTTTACGCTTGCCTGTTTGTTCCCCATTATATCCATTTTTTGGTATGTTTGTAGGACTAGACGATGTATCTGTGTTTTTGTGAAGGGGCAAACTTAATGGCTTTTTATTCAGCTGTTCAATTTGTTCTGGTTGAAAGTTGAACCCTCCTTTGACATTTATCATGTCTTTAGTAAATGGTTTGGTCTTACTTATTGGGTTTACCTGTGCAGTTGGTGATTTCTTTCTAGTTTTCAGGACCTGTTTGTCCTTATCAGTCTTGTTGGATGACTTTCCACTTTTTTTCGTATATTTTATTCTCTGTTCATTTTTATTAACTGTTTTCTCTTCAAATTGCATTGGAATAAATTTCTCATTTTCAATTATTGGAGATGAAAGCTTTCTGTCCTGGTCTTTGCCACCTACTTCTTTATTTTCAGATGCACGTGTGTTGATTTTGTTTTCTTTACCTTTGCTTACCAAACTTTCCGGTTCCAATGTTGAAGTTGGTATGTTTTGCTCTTTTGGAGTTGAGGGAACAATCTTTGTTTTCCTATGTTTAACCATTTCATTGTTTGTAGGGTTTGACTGAAACCCAGATATAACCTTTTTTGAATTTTCATAATTGTCAACTTTTCCTTTTGCCTTTGCTTTATTCATTCCATTTGCCATATCCTCACCTGAAAGAAGTATGATAATAATCATTCTAACACACCTCGCCTATAGAGCCAACGGTAACAAACTATGATATATCAGACAATAATTCGCTGTTAAAGTGTGTGATATCTGACGTCACTGGAAAATGACGTCATTCATGGCGTTAGACGGTGAAACGTCGTTTTTACGCTTGAAAGACTTTACAATTTCATGTAAACGTATGCGACGTAGTCTAAGTATTGGCGGGAGTTCTTCAGTGCAATGGCGGAAAGTTGGAAAAAGATGAAGACTTCGAATGTGTTTTCGTCGTTTATTGTGTGTTAGAATCGAAATAGATCAGCTCCAGTGCGTGAATTGTTGAGTAATAATTCACTGTTTGTCGGTCAGTTGTACGAATATAAATCACTTGCGCTGCACACTCATGATTCGATCTTCTTTACAACTGACCTCCAGTGAATTATTACTCAACAATTCACTGCTGGAGCTGATCTATTTCTTAAACAGTGCTCATTTATATGCCAGCAAATGAGATTTTGGTATTCAGTACATGTGTGATTAGCCAAGGCCCTGACAAGACTGTGCATATGACTATACTATTGACTAAACAAGAGTGAAGCTACGTACTTTTGTCACGTTGTGCTGCTTTCTTCGATTGGATAAACACATGTTTTTCTTTTATAATTCTAATAATAAATCTGTCTCGTGTGTGAAGTACGAGGGGGTTCAATATGTAATGAAAACCCATTATAATGGTGCAAGAAAAATTATTTTATCTTTCCAAATTTAATAAGTTACAGACTTTTTAAAAAGTACACTAATATACACTGCATATATTTTCCTCAAAATTGTAAAGACTCATTTTAACAAAGGTAGAAAGGCATGCTGTGCTTTCTAAAACAAACATTTAACCTGCATGAATCACATATCCATAGTTTTCTGACACATTTCCCCTTTATCTGCTATAACGATATAAAATTTGACTGGTACCGATTTCTCGTGCAAACGGCTTTATTACGTTACCCCCTCTTACGTCGACGTCGTTTAAAGCAATGGACGTAACACTATAATACGCACGGTTCTTGGAAATCGGAAATGTGGCTTTGTACGAGGAAAGGACAATTTAGATTGTATCGAAGTTTCAGTACACACAGTGCATAGGCAGCAGACCAGTTAAACTAAAACCAATATATAGGGGTATCTCATCTGAGTGGTATACCATTTTCATTTCCAATAATTTTATTGTCTGAAATTAGCCAGCCAGAGTATGTACATGTAAATACGTGTAACAATGTCCAAATAATGCATCTGAATGAAAACATCGATGAAACGCGGTACTTTGCCTGATCCATTTCAATGTAAGCCAGAGATAGCATTCTTTTAAATGGTTTTCTTATTTCAAATGACGTATTTGGGGGTACTTTATGGATGAGATAAAATATGGAAATTTCAAAATCGGCTGTATTACTTGCAACTGAACATCAAAGCGACCAGAAACAAAATTACAAATGATTTTCGTATAGATTTTCGCTATGTATTCGTAGAGCAATAACGAAGCTGTCAATGGAATGCCAGAAAATGTAGAATCAGGGAGGATTTTAACCAAAATGGCAACCTCAGTATTTCATAGAATATAAAGCAATATCAAAAAAAAATTGCAGGTTTAAATCACCAATATATGGATATTTACCACACAAAGAAGCAAACTGAAAACATCCCTCGTTCATGTAGTTATCTGCTTTTGAAAACATTGTTTTATTTCATATCGCAGTGTACTTCAGTACCCTATCTTGAAAGTGGCTTGTGTAAATTATATAAGATGCTGGACAATTGCAATATTACATTTATTTAGCCAAGAAACAGACCTTTTAATGAAAGTAATTATGAAGTGTGTAAATATAAAACTTTGGGATATACTGGGCTGTTTTCATTACATTTTGAACGCCCCTCGTACACTATACAAGTCATATTTTTTATAGATAAATTCCTAGTTGTGGTCAAACAATAAAGTAGTTAACTGGTATAAGAGTAAACATATTTGAGCCAAGGTCCATCAAAAGGTACAAGTTGGCATGGGTGCCCATTTAGGTCTCAGATAACCCTGCGCACCCCCTCAGTCTAATCAGAATATTTGATGTGTGCTCTATGGGTAGCCAATAGTCCAACATTTCTTCAGCAGGAAAACTTTAAAAAAGTAAGTTAGTATGACTAAGATTCTGATCAGATTGTACCGCTGCACAAAATGATTTATCACATGACATTGTGATACACAGTATAACGCCATGCAATAAAATCGATAAATCACTATTGGTTTACAGAGTAGTAAGGAAACCTTCTAACGACCACTATGACGTTGCTTAAAAGATGGTAAATCTTGACGTTTTCATGCCAAAAATGCGATTTTAAGTAACTTAAATGACATGTGATAAATAGAATCTACGATTCATGACCATTTAATAAATTAAATAAAATATGAGCACTCCTATAAGGTAATCTATTCAATTGTCACTGTATGCACATGACAACTTGTACCTCATGTTGGAAACTGGCTTCATTTTGGACCAAAACATACATACCGTAAAACTTGTGTAAAACCTGTGTAAAAACGGCCACTCAAAAATAGACCAAACAAAGATCTTAATGACAAATGGTAGCTTAATGAAGGTCAAAAGTATTGCTTAATGATGGTCAAAAGTGTTGCAGAATGCTCTTGAAACCAAATTTTCGGTCTTATTGAGAGCGGCCGTTTTACACAGGCTTTATTGTACCTGCAATAATGGACTTCTCTGACAAGTATTTCCCAGATGTTTTCTGATGATGTGATTTTCTCTCACTAAATTCAGATTGATGATTTTCAATGTCTTTCATGGCTTCATCTATAATAGTTGACGCTGCCTCTTCACAGAATAAATCTAGGTTTTCTCTGTCTTCTTCAATGTGGCCTTCATATTTTTGCACTATGTCTAAGACGCTAGATCTTCTCTCTGCAATTTCTAGATTGGAACTGAATCTGACGTTTTTCTTTTTCATAAACCATTTTTCAAAAAGGTTTCTTTGCTTTTTCTGTAGTATTGGCTTTACTGGTTTTTGCTCTGTGGCCCTTTTAGATTCTGACAGAGTGGTATGTTGTTCTGTTGTGCTGACTTGTTTTAGTCTCGTCCATTCTTTATGGCCATGCTCAAACACTTGAGGCAGAGTACAATGCATCAAAAAGTGTTCTATCCAGGGTACGCTTGGAAGTTTCTTGTACAGGGTCAGTTTAATTCTTGAAGTGTAGGCAACAAACCCATTCTCAGAAGAAAGAATTTTCCCCATGCATATTAGGTAGCTAAAAATGAGAAATATGAACAATATCAAGTATTATACAGGTAATCAGTCACTGTACCACCACGTAGTATGCAATGTTTTGGTCTCTTGTAAAGCTAACGTAGATAGGAGCCAGTTGTTGGCGTGGCTAGACAGTAACCCATAAGCCATTTAATATATTGAATAAAATCTTTAAAAACTGCATCCTTATCTATATAAGCCTAGCATCCTTTTTGTGTAACAGAGGCAAACAGTGCAGTTCCAGATCAGTCTGCGACATCTGATCAGAGTCTTCACTGCTTGCTTACAGAATGTTCTGTCAAAATTTGAAGAAAAAAATACACCCAACAACCCTTAAAAAGGAAATGGACTGGCCCAATTGATGATAGCGACCTTGTGAAAAGTAAAGGCACATACATACATACATACATACATACATACATACATACATTGAGTCTGCACATGATGAGAATTAATGGAATGTCTAACTGCCCTCAGCTTTTCTCAAACCGTTTACTCTATGATAACGCCTATGTTGCCTTTGAAATATCATGTTTTTGAAATATCACGGAAAATCGAGCAATGGCTCTTTTGGAATATTATAGAAAAGGGAGCATTTACTCTTTTGGAGCAAATGCTCTATTTTACATGATATTTTCAAAAGTATTCACAACTAAACTTATTTTTTTCTTGATTTTTTTCAGTGTTGTCTAAATATAGAAAATGATGTTATGATCTAGAAATATCCTATGGAGAAAAGGGTTTGGCGGTATTCTGCCTTCTGCTGGAACCAAATATCATTTATTGGCCATGTTTAAAAGAAATATCAAGACTCTAACATCTACCATCCCCAAAATGGGGTCCAACAGTCACTGTAACTCTTTCACATCTACTCTATTTGCATTTGTGTAATTGCTCATGCTTTTGTTGTCGTCTGCTGGCTTTTTTTTTCAAAATTAACTTTTAAAAAAACCCTTCAGGAACACTATTAGAGTGTCAAACAGTTTGGATACAGATCAGGATGGACAGAAAATTTGTCCTGATCTGGATCCAAACTGCAAAAGGTTACCAGTATACGCCAAAACTCGCTAGCTAGGAATAATAATTAAGAGATTTGACTTTATTTACACACCATAGCACTGCTATCAAATAAACATTTATTGTGAATTTTCAGTTAACTGTATTTTTAAATGTACAAGAACGACACTCTCAGAGTTTTTCATTAAACTTCATGTTCATGTTAATACTACTTAAAACTTCGCTAGGTTCATTAAGCTTCAAACGCTCTGCATATCAAGTGGACCAGGAAGATAATATTTCTTACTTATTAAAGTGTTCAATCTGTGATATTTTGGACTGCCAGTTTTAAAGGGATCATATAGACGGCGCGCACAGTATTGGCGTACAAAACGTAACGTCGAAGTGTAACGTCGCGAGTCGCTAATTTCGTTCTTCTTCTTATATTTAGCTAGACGTCTTGCTCTGGAGAGACTTTCAGTCGCTGGTAAAATATATGAAAACCGTTTTCTAGCTTTCAAACATCAATTCAGGTCAGAATCAGTATTTCTAACTTAGTTAACATGAATACACAACTGAACTGAGAACGGCAGCTTATTGTCAAATACCTCGTTTGACGTTTCCTTGTTTAACGTCATTTTTACCGCCGGTAACAAAATTTAAGACTGGGGTAAATGTTCACATTTTCTTTATTTTTCGGCGGATAAACTTCATATACCGCATTTATAAGTAAGCAAGCAAAGTGCATTATAGAGATATAATTTTCTAGTGAGATTCATTGTCAACATTAAAACTATGGTTAAATTTCAAGAGTATGTGTATTTATTTTAATGAAAATTGTGATTTGGTAACAAATTATAAGACTTGGGGTTTTGTTTAACATTTTTAAATTGAAAGCGGCAATGCAAATAATTGTCGATAAACTTCCACAACGGAAAAAGTACATTTTAAACAAACAGATATTTTGTCAATAAAACACCACCAAGATTACAAAATTACTTACGGAAGAGACCATGCCTGTATTTTTCGCGCGTTTTTTGTCACGAGTTACAGATTTAATTTTACAAAACTTAACTTTCTGAGACGTCGTTGTAGAGAAATAAACAACAAACTGGATATGACGTTAAACGATGATGTTTCAGGTTTGACGTAGACTAAATCCAGTAATAATTGACATCAAAATGGCGTTGTAATACGCATTTGCGTATGCTTACCACAGCGCTATTGTTACAGAGTTACAGAGGTTTTACTCCCAACTTTTAAGTTCTTGGGCTCTCCTTTAACAGTTTTGATAAGTAAAAACTAAGAATCAACAAACTTTTAACAAAGCAAACGTACACCTCTAGTTTCAAAACCATAACAATGACCAGAACATCAAAAATCGGTTCCTGTAAACAGAAAAAAAATGCATAAACCCGATTTGTACGTCAATACTGTGCGCGACGTCATATTGATTTTCCAGAGTTCCAGGGTACATTTTGGTAACCTGATACTCAATATTGTCAATAGATAAAAAGTAAGTGAGCATGACTAGGAAATACCACAATCACACAATGCATACCAAGCGACAGTGCTGTGAGGAAGAGCCACAAAATACTGACAGCCACAAGACATCAGGAAGATAATTTAAGAAAAGCAAAAGTTATAGATTCCTCATCAAGATGATTGAGAGATTAGAAAAGACACTAATCAATGCATAACTTAACAAGGAAAAAAACAGAACCCCCACATACCAATGTGAGGGATATTAAACAATGAATCAAATACAAAAGAGCCACCTCTTTAGAATGAACATTATCCTAAGCCATCGAGGTGCATTTTACTGGCTCAAAATCGTTGCCCTAGATTATGTTGTTGTTAAAGCATAAAACATATTATTTAGCTCGCATGCAGACTTCCTAACTTATGCAATGCATCATCACAGAGAAAACTTCTAATCAAATTAAAAAAACTATGATGAAACAAAGAAATGGGCTCACGACTCACAGTAGTCAGGGCTAAAGGAACCCTCAAGTTGAGCCATAGATAGCAAAACCACATTTAAAGATCTTTCAGCATTCTTCTGTTTGTTAAAATATATTGTATCTTTTAACCACTAACTAAGACTTGATATTGCGCATTTCTATCTTCCACAGGGTACTTTACTTACACTGTTTCTCATCTATTTCATACGCATACTATCAATTAGTAAGTATCTAGATAGAGCTTATTTGCCAAACTGCATGGTTTTCTGAGTAAACCTACAGAGGTTTTTAGCAAACTTACATAAAATGGAATGAGTATTCCATATAAAAAGTAGCCCACGTGTTTCTCAGGCGATAAATTGGAGGTGACGTCAGAGCTCGCATCACAGCAAAGAAGGTCTGGAAATCATGATGTTTCATCAGCAAATTTAGACTGACCTGCAAAAGTTTAAAAGTTAAATATTTGAATGCTGGGTAATTCTGCATGATTATGTTTGCTGTTTACATTCTTAATAATTTTTTTAATAAAACAGATCAGGAATACCATTAAAGTATTAAACAAATTGAAAACTGATTAGGCCTGAAGTTGGATCTTAGTTGGGTCCAAACTGTTTCAAAAGGTAAGGACTCAACAGTACATACAACGGAATACAAGAGCAAAAGAAATCCATAAGTTAAACCCTGGTGGGCCTGGCCAAAGACATGGCATCAAGCCCCAACTCACTCATCTAAAGATAAGTCTTTAAGTCAGAAGCATCATAGAGGCTAAGGTATAGCTAACCGGCATGCAATTAAATGGGGAAGGCAAAGTTGTCAACCATGATTGGGTTGACCACCAAGCATGCAGTCTACCATATTTACAAACAATCCCCATTCTATAACCTCGATTATATTTGTATATAAATATCATTATTATACAAATAATACAATGAAATGTATCTGATGGTGGCAATGGTTTGATGTAGCAAAGTATTATATAAGGATAAACAAACAAAAGATATAAAATGAGGACTTATTTTGATGTATCAGTCTTGATATGATTTTTGTTTTCATGGAGAAGGTTGTTTTGATTGCCAGCAACTTTTGTCTTAATTAGGAATTAATACTTATTAAGTAACCCCTCTAATTTGGAGACCTGTCATATTCTAACGGTCATATGAAATAGAGTAAGTCTGTTTATCTAGAGTCTATGCCCAACCAATTATGATCTAGGCTAAAATTGAGTACACTTACCTCAACAAACAATTTTATGGTATCGATTCTGTCAAATAGGTCTGCACAGCAAAGGATCTGTGATATAACTAGTTTCATGATGTCTTCACTGAACTCAATAATCTTTCTGATGCACTTGGTTTGCTGAAAAGTAAAATAGTCTCAAACTTATAATTTTGTAATTTAAAAAGCCTTCATGATATAACAAGTTTAACCCTTTTCAGACCAATAAACTTTTCCATAAAGCTATTGAGGGGCCATATGCTATAATTTCAATTATATAGTAATTCTGGAATATCGATTGTGTCCTAGTAAACAGTGCAGACCCCGATGAAATGCTACCTTCTGTATGTATGTATGTATGTATGTATGTATGTATGTATGTATGTATGTATGTATGTATGTATGTATGTATGTATGTATGTATGTATGTATGTATGTATGTGTGTGTGTGTGTATGTATGTGCCTTTACTTTTCACAAGGTCACTAGAATCAAGTAGTTTCAATTATGTGTTGCTCCCTGTAAGGGTCGGGAGACATATTGGTTTTCATCTTGTGTCTGTCCATCTGTGTGTTATTTCCCTTTGATCATTTGCAAGGCTATTTTGTGTACGTTTTATAAATTGATAACAGTTAGAGGTATTTCAACAAAACTTCATACATTTGTAAATCACATTAAGACGAGCGGGCTGAGTGGTGCAGTTGGTAACGGTTCTGGCTACAGATGCGTATCTCACTGCAGATCCAGGGGTCGCAAGTCCAATCCCGGCTTGGTCCCATACTTTCGTGGAGATTGATAATGAAATGATTTCTACGGTCATTCTCCTCCCTTCTGCTGAAACATTCAATAAGAGTTGTTGTCAGCTATAAGCGAAAGTATGTGCACGAAGTACTTGTTAACTGCTTGTTCAAGCTTGCCGAGAAAAAAATGTAGTTAGGTGAACTGACCCTCCGGCCATGACCATAGCTGTTGACTTAAGACTTAAAACAACCAAACAAACAAAACCAAACATAAAAACAACGTGTCATGCACATGAACCATAACTCTTGTATGTTATTTGTCAAATTATTCCCCTTGTAACATAACTAAATCCAATTTTTGTCCGCTCTGTAAGTTTAAAACTGTTAAAGTTATTTGGTTGAAACTTCATAAACTTCTAGAGCACAATGAGACAATGTGTACTGCACAAGAACCATAACTCTGCTTTGGATATTTTGAAGTTATTTCCCTTCAATCATTTGCAATGCTATTTCGTGCCCGCTCTATAACTTGATAACGGTTAGAGGTATTTCAAAGAAACTTCATACATTGCAGACAACGTGCCATGCACAAGAACCATAACTCTAGTAGTTGATTGTTGTTTTCAAGAAAATATGGAAACAACTCCTAATTTCCCACCAAAAATGTATATGTTCGTTTGTGTGATGTTTTAAATCTGATAACTAATAAAGCATCTTAACAAAGGAAAGTTTACACCTGATGATTTCCTGCCAATATCTAAAAGCACAAAAAAAGCCTTTACCATTCATAGCACTTCATGAATGTTTGCTCCGTGTGCTGTACAACTGGTGGTTCAAAAATTAAGTGAGTATGATCAGGAAATAACACAATCACACACTGCAGACCAACCCATGGCACCGTGAGGAAGAGCCACAGAACATTTATAGTAACAATACATATGTAAGACAATAATAGAAAAGCAACAAACTTTCTCTTCCTCTCCAAGATGATTGCAAAACCAGAATGGACACAAAGTAATGCATAACAAAACGAACACAAACTCAGAACACAAGTTTTAAGTTTACACCTATGGCGATGTCAATGAGGCTTTATTCATTAAAAGTTCATTAAAATAATTTCCCATTATAAAAAGATTGGCTATAACATTAATGTATTGCAACAGACTGCATGCTTGGTAGTCAACCCAATCACGGTTGGCAACTTTGCTTTCCTCTTTAATTGCACGCTGGTGGGTCGGACTTCAGACTCTATGATGGTTCCGACTTAAAGACTTATCTATTGATGAGATGGTAGGGGCCTGATGCTTTGGCTGTTTGTCGGGCCCACCGGGGTTTACCTGTTGGATTTCTTTTGCTCCGGTATTCAGTTTAATTTACTGTTGAGTCCTTATCCTTGCTTTATCTCCTTGTTATATCTTGATTTATATGTTTTAGGAGATGATGCATTGATAAGTTAGGGGTCTTTCATGCAAACCAAATATCTACGTGTCTTGATCCACATCTGAATTAAGGGTGAGGTTGGCGCCGTTAAACCGTTTTAAGCCCTCCAGTAAAATATTTACTGACCGTTCCAAGGCGGTACTTCTTTTGTGGATCTTTTATGTTTTTGTTCTGTCTTGTGTTTGCTATGTTTTGTGAGCGTCTGTTTATATGTGCTTTGTGGTCACCTGCTGGGAAAGGGCTGACCTCTTGGCTCTCGTTTGTGGTGTCTTCTGTGAGTTTGTCACTTTCCCATTGGTATCCTGGGTCAGGTGTGGTACTTGATTGTATCGATTCCTGATCTTTGCACCATTACTTACTTTTAAACGCTGGAGGGGTATTGTTCTAAAATCACGCATTAAAGGTTAAAATTCAATGGTTTTTGCAGCAGCCGACGACCAAATCACCAAAATCACTGTCATTTGTTCATTCTGGCACTTAAAGGGCAGTATTTCCAAATGTCCCATACACCAACCATTTTTAATGTGCAATTTCAAGTTGTAGAAAAAGGACTTTCTTGTGTGGAAATATTCACCAGAATTCAGTTTAAATTTTGAATAGCATAGAAAACTCATTTCAGGAAAAAGGGTGAAAAACACAATGTCTTCAAACAACTGTCACCCCACCAGCAGAGTGTAGGGACAATTCACACAAAATCACAGAAACGGCATTATTGCATAATAGAAGAAATGGTGCATTGAAAATCACTATACTTCTAATCAAAAGGGAGATAATATGCTGCAAGGTCAATTTCAAAATCGAACTTTGAGCCAGAATTAGTATAAATTACAAATTTATGTTACTTTTCTTAGTGTCTAGACAACAAAGAATACCATGATGAAATAAGTATACTTCTGCGCACACACAGAGCTAACTGTATTGATTTTGGTCGATAACGTTTTATTGCCCGATAAAAAAGGATATTAATTGATCTTGCATTTTGCCGTCTGATGTCTCTTACATTATATAAATGCTAATTTGGCTCATTAAATAAAACACACAGTCCAGAATTAGTATCAGAAAACTATAAAAAAATCTTTTTTTTAGGGGGGGGGGGGGGCGAGTATGTATGTAATCACACACAGCTACCCAATAAAAAGTTATGAAACACCAAGAAATGGTAGAGCCTCCTTATGTGCCAATATATTAAAGACATGTTTTATTCAAAAGGTACTCTAATAAACCCTTTCCTTGCAAGCGGCCACCCTTTGTTGTAAGCTGATAACCTTTGCAAACAGTTTGGACCCAGATTATAACTAACAGAAGATCAATCCTGAACTAGATTCAAACAGCTTGACACTCTGATAGCATTCCTGAACGAATTTCTTGAAAATGTTAATTTTATGAAAAAGTCATCAGATGACATCAAACCCTAAAATAATTACCCATCATGCAACGATTAACCTATTTTCTCAAATCAGATATTGCAAAGCTATAAAAACAAAATTTTTTCATTTAAAAGATTACATATGCATGTACCACGACACCTAGGCCAAATGCAAAAACATGCACATACTAGCTGGTGATGAAATTTAGACAAAGAAAGATTAATCCAGATTCTTCCAAATGAAAATCATGAATGGTTTATTTGTTTGCTTACCTCTTTCCCCTTGCTAGTTTGGTACACAGTGACATCAGAAGCAGTGAGTGACAGAAACAGTTTTCTAGAAACACAGAACAACTCAAGGGACACTGACAAGGAAGATAACCCTGTCAAATGTGTCACTAGTTTATCTTTCCTGAAACGAAAAAAAGCCAAATGAGCCTCAACATGTGATTTCCAACAATGTGACATTTTAACACCTGTAGACTCAGACAAGCCTGTGCAACCTCCTTTAAAGCTTAGAAACTCCAAATGCTGTTCAATAGCTTAGCACTCATAGAATATTCTAGCGACTAGCAAAGGCTTTGATCAGACTGCGCCTATGCGCAGGCTGATCTGAGGCATTGCTGATCGCACATGCCACATTGTTGGAAATCTCATGTTGCGGCTCAAATTGTTTTTGTGTTCTAAATCTAGAAATTTCAATCAAGGGTACCATTGCAAACTGTGACTACTCAAATGCCAGCCATTCCATTTGAACCTTAGTCATTTATATACTTGATGATAGGATTTGTTTTCATTGGCCTATTTTAATCGAGCTGACCCTACAAACTCACTAATTCAGATATGAAGAAGAGTGCAAATACTTCAATTAGTTTTCAGGCTCTCCCATGGGTTTGGGCAACAGTGGAACTATGGCATGTATTTCAGTGGAACAAATGATCAAATGCCAAATTTTGAAATAAACAGTGGTGCAAAGACGATATTGGAAAAAATGATACACGAGAAAATGTGTTTTGTTTTCATATCCAGGAGCATCGGACAAGTATCTTATAATTAACTAATTCAAATATATCTAGATTCGACTTGTTTATAGGACCTCAGGTTTAAGTAAGCACATCAATATGGTGTTGGCAGTCCTTAAGAAATGTTGCGCGTGGTAGGAATTCTACTGAAGCATAAGGGGGCAAAGAGTTCTTACACTACCTATTTTCTCTCACGATGGGACTTAATAAATCGGAGTCTGTTGTTTTTTATTTTGTAGTTTTTCTACATTTAGGAAGGATCTATTCTCCAGATTTATTAGAGGTATCAACAGTTGTAGTAGTGCCAAGTAGAGTTGGTAAAACTTCTCTCAGCTCATATTCTGGTCCTTAGAGAATGTTGTGTTCTGATGGAAAGCAGAATACAGCTTAAGTCAGTGCTAGGCTGCATGAGAACTGTTTCACGTCCCATTAACTCCCATGAACATACTCAATAAAGCTGAGTCTGCTGTTTTCAATTTGTGTATTTTCTATATTCCTTAAGAATCCATGTTTCCAGTTTGTAAAGGTCATGACAGCTGGAATCATGCCATATTGCCTTAACAGAACTTAACGCTTATTGATATACAGAACGCTTATTGATATCGATATAGTGTATACTGGTCCTTGTAGAACACAGACTACTGCATAACCGCGACAGGCATTTAAATAGATAAAGTGCTACAGAAAGTACATTTACTATCAAAACTGTGACAGTGTCTAATAATTTCATTAAAAAAGTGTTGTAGTAGTATGAAACCAAATGAGGTAATCAGATCATGTTTTAAAATGCAAAAATGTGCCTCCTGGATTTCCATACAGAAACAAGCTGCAGCATTGAAATTCTGGTTTTAGCATGAGAAGGTATCCTGCTATCTAGGAAGTGAACGAAAAGGTGCTGATCAGACTGCGCGGATGCGCAGGCTGATCTGCACCATTGTTGTCCGCATATGATATATACACATTATCATAACAGTAACTTGATCTGGCGTACTGTATCACGTCGAGTGGATGAGGTCATACCATCGGATCACTCGAGACGCGTAGCGTCGAGGGTGATCCAATGGTATGGCCTCATCCACGAGACGTGATACTGTACGCCAGATCAAGTTACTATTATGATAATATGTTTATTATATGCCCTTTTTCTGCTATTCTTTCTGATTTTAAAACCTGTTTTGGTATTTAATCCCGAAAAATTGCGGGAACGTTTGCCATAACGTTAGGTTTCTTGACGTCACGTCAACATGTTTTCCGTCTCTGGTTCCCTGCTTGCAATTAACTTTACGTAACGTCGACGCAAAAGCAGGTTACCGACGTTAGCCTCGTTTTAAAGGATAGTGATATGGATTCAGAAAACCTCAGTTCGTTGATCCGGCTTTCTGTATCAGACGGCCAGAAAACAGACAGTTCTAAAGCCGTATCAGTTATAGGTATATAATAATAAGCAGGTTTTCACATGGCCTGACTCATTTTTTCTATTTTTATCAAGAAACAATTAGAATGAAAGTGCATAAATGTATATCCATATATCATTCAATTAAAGTTCAAGTAACAATTCTAATTGATTATTCAATTTATTCTCATAATTCTACTTAAGGTGGTTATTCTTACTTAGTATCTATTTTCAAGTTATCATGAGTACTTTATTTCTAAATTATATTATCATATGACGTCGCGTCTGGGAGTGAAATAACGCCATGCAACAAAATCTGTAAACCACTAGTGGTTTATCGATTTTCGGGAAACTTTATGACGTCCATAACAACGTTTCGATCGTAATGTCAAATCTATAACGTTTTTACGCCAGAAATGAGATTTCAAAGTATGTGTCATATGATAAATAGAATCTTACATTCGTGCTCTTGTATTATTGAATTTATTAAACTCGTTGCGAAAAAGAGATAAAATGCTCGGCAAGCCTCGCATTTTATCTCTTTTCACCAACTCGTTTAATAATTCAATAAAACATGAGCACTCATGTAAGATCCTCTATATACAAACCTTGAGGGATTCACTTTGAAGACATAATTGGACACTATTTTGCGAAATTGTAGAAGAGATGACTCATTTTTACATAATAGTTTCTTTCTAGCTATAAACCAAAGCTCTCTTCCAGATCGTTTGGATTCTGTAAATGAACAAATAAACCACATTAAAGTAATAAACTGAAATCTAATGAACGTGTGTGTGTTTAGTGAAACAAAAATGTCACAAATTCCAACAAATAATGGGTATTGTGGTTTCTCCCTGGTGAGTGGTGTGATCACAACACATATACATTTGAGCCGCGACATGAGATTTCCAACAATGTGACATTTTGACATGTGTAGACTCAGACGAGCCTGTGCAGCCTCCTGTTAAGCTTAGAAATTCCAAAAGGTGTTCAGTCAGTAGCTTAACAGTCATAGAACATTCACGCGACTTGCAAAGGCTCTGATCAGACTGCGCGTATGCGCAGGCTGATCTGAGGCTTTGCTGGTCGCACATACCACATTGTTGGAAATCTCATGCACTGGCTCATTTTGTTTCATCATCTTTATACACAGAACAGCACGATCTAAGTGTCATTGATATCGTGCCAAAATGGTCTATAATGCTGAAAGTGATAACAGTATGGCTAATGTCGAGTTTGGATCTAATTCTAGAAGGCAAAATATGTACATTTCAGTTGCGTCACCTCTATAGTAAGGATACCTAAATTAAGAATCTAAGGATGTGTAGCTCAGTGATAGAGTGCTTGACTTGATACCAAGGGGCTGCGGGTTTAAGCCTCACTGGCGTCACTGTGTTGTGTCATTGAGCAAGACACATAAATCCTTGCTTAGTACTGGTTTAACACAAGAAAACCTGTCCCAACATAACCGAAAAAGTGTTGACAAGGACATAAACAATCAAATCAAATAAATTTAGAATCTATGTGTTTCTAATTATATTTCAATAATGTATATAAAACCGAGTGTGTATGACCAGGAAATGCCACAATCACATATTGACCAGGAAATTCCACAATCTAATCACAGAATTATCTGTGACTGTGGCATTCCATGGTCATACTCACTCGATTTTATGATAGACCAACACAAAGCTGCACAAGAAACAGACACAAAATAAAGACAAACACAGGCACTCACACAACAGCAAGAATACTGTCAAAGTAAGTAAAGGTGCAAAGATCAGGAATCGATACAATCAAGTACCACACCTGACCCAGGATACCAATGGAGAAAGTGACAAACTCACAGTTAGACACCACAAACGAGAGCCAAGAGGTCAGCACTTTCCCAGCAGGTGACCTTAAGGCACTCTCTTTTCGTAGACATGATGATAGTCAAACTAGAACAGATATTACTTGACTTTTCGCTTACTGTAAAGGCGGCGCCTCATGAATGCGTAATTAGGACTAGTCAACCTTAGGCATAGGTAAAAGCTGAAAAGGAGGCGTGGTTTTATTCAAAAGTAACTGTATCATCTTGTGCCACCACCTCAGTCATTATTTAGTCCTTAAAATGATCTGAAAAATATCTATTTAACATAAGCAGGGATTCAAACATTGTGGACCCAGATCAGACTGCTCCTATAGGAGCAGTCTGATCTGGGTCCACACTGTTTATCTATGAGGCTTCAAATAGTTTAGTGGAAGACCAAAAAATATATTTTAAGATTATGCGCTTTAAGGGTTAATAAATGTGAGTTCAGTGTGTTTACGTTAGGATTTTCATGAAATGCACGCACGTTTGCGCGGCTCATAAAGCTTATTAACTCTTTACCAAATTATAAATAAAACCTGATTTCCCTTCCTTAGCAGATGAAATAGCCGAACCACACCCAGGTATGAATATTAAAGTTGCCTCCTTTACAGTAAGCGAAAAGTCAAGTAAGATATACTGAACTACATCACAAAACTAGGACCAAATACAAAAACTACAGACACATTGGGGGCAACAGCAAACAATCAACAAACAACAACAGAATCAACATCTTATAACAAAATCATTATATAAGCCTATTTTAAAATAATGTAAATGGTGATGCATAAAAATTAGATTGATTTAAAGTTTAAAAATAATTTGAATACAAAGGCAGAACAAGATAATTTTGTGCATTTCAGAATACATTTTACGTTTATGGTCTATTTTACCTAACAGTACCAGCAGCGTAGCAAACTTAAATAAAAGTGCTTATTGCTATTCAGCCTAAATCTAATGATGACCTCATAATTATCCTAATAATGTTTTAAATGTTTAACAACCAGAAGAAATATTGCATTAACTGATTTAGTAGAAAATTTTATTGATGAAAATTAGTATCTAAGATGAATGTCTATACTTTCAGTCTCAATGTATATAAACATTTCACATGGTGACAAATTGGAGATATTAACAATCTACTTATGAATAGGCACAACAGGTTCTGTACTGTCTGTACAAAAAGAAACGCAACCTGTCATTATGGTTCATAACTAGAGCCTTTTTAAAGACAAGCATTTCATACTTGTAAGATACCTAGATTTCAATGTCACTTATCAGTGGGTTGAGTTCCATATTTTGTTATACACTGTAACATCTTCCATTCAGTCAGCATGCAAGGGTGGTACCCATGAAATAAAAGTTTATATACACAATACTTTAAGAGCTTAATTAGCAAACTCCGTGTGCCCACACACATTTGGAACGATATTTCATAATGTTCCCATCGATCCTTTGATATCATTATTAAGTTTGTAAGCCACACTGTTTGATCATTAACAAAGAGCATTGTACAGAATGGCAAAAAAATTGTTGTAAGGCAAAAGGATAAGAGAAGTGCTGATTTCATATTGTGTTGTGACTTTGTGTTTCATGGGCACCCTTCCATACCGACAGAAAACATGATGTTGCAGTCCCTGAATAAATTCAATTAACTGATATCACATTTCAATCTATATACCCTGCAAGTTTGAAAGGCTTATTTTTAAAATGGCTCTTCTAGTTATCAATCATTATGTACAGTTTGCATTTCTTTTTGTACAGCCTGTACTATTGTCATTTGAGTTGAACATATCTGCAGAAGGTCATACAGTAAAAAGGATAATAATGAAGCTTAAAACCTACAAGTAGCGTTTCTCATATTTCATGGGCGAAACATGGATAATCTCTGATTCTCTGGGGAACGGATTATATACATTTACCCTGAAGATTCACTCTGGTGATTGTGCTCAAATAAATACTAAGATGATATGATTTAAAACAGAAAACTCATGTAGGTTTGAGATTAAAGGGCAGGCCTAAAATGCGTCAATTTTGTTCTCGACATTTCACTTATTTTCTAGTCGGTGTTCAGCACAAGAATTATTATTTTTGACCTAACTACTGATTTTTGATCGACTGTCGTGAAATATGGTGTTTTTCAAAGTGTGTAAATAATTTATTTTAAAAACAAATGGCTCCTCAAAACAGGCAATATGTTCATAGAAGATGGATGTTTTGACGTTTTGCAAGTACCGTACCGTTATTCGTTTCAATCTAGAATATTAATCTTTGGAAGTTTGTATGAAAGAGGAGTGAATATGTCGTTAAATATGCATGTAACGCAATTTATCACAGCATAACAAAATATTACAAGACATTGCGGTTAGATTTGTTATGTAGTAAACAATCAAAATGTAAACGTAAAAAGTCCCAGTTTGCGTTATGTAGCATTGCCTTGAGGGCAGCTGTAGCACATGTAGAGGACTAACATAAACCATGGTGATCAACTGTATATCTGTTGCAGTATTAAATACTTAAGTTCCAGCTCTATTGATCAAACAATGTAGAAATGGTGACTATTTCCGCGCATTTGTTGATCGCCCCTCGTATTATATAAAAGCAATGTCAAAAATCTAAAGCAGAAGCGGCATTTCAAAATACGTGTTTGTTCCTTTTACTCTAAAGAAAAAGAATGAATTGTGAATTTGTTTTGGAATGCAAGATCAAACCTTCAGAGTGTTTAGAAAAGACAATATTTATTTTAAGACGATTGGAGAGAGGAAGAAAATACGTGTTTGTCCCACTTTTGTCTCAGTTGTGCCTGAAAAGTGCAAGGGTCCCTGACTCCTATAGGCACTCCTGCCGGTTTCGATAGTAAGTGCTTACACTCGAAACGCAGATAAAACATATAGATATAGAGCTACATGTAGTTGATAGATAAATACACATACTTGGTCTACTTTTAGCAGTGTATTCCTCAACCAAGTCATCTATATCATCAATATCAATCTCTGGACTGGCTATCTCCAAGGGTCTGAAAATGGAATTTTCAGTAAAGCTACATATACTGACAGACAAAAGAAACGCTACTTACTTCCTGATTTTGTAGTTTTTATGAAAAGCTAGAAACACGCTATTTTGTAGTCTAGAGTCCAGGTAACGTTTAGCGTTGTTATCATTACAGATTATGCCTGACGTTTGACGTAATTAAGTAATTTGCTAAAAAGTGGTTTTATAGCCACCCCTCCTTTACGATGGCAAAACATTTGTGCAGGCTTAGTCAGTTGCGCAAACTTTAAGAAAAACAAGTTGTATATGGCTACATGGAATTCTGCAAAATCGTGTCAATGACAATTTTAAAACTTACCGAAACTGATGTTTCTGAAGTTTTCATGTATGCCTCAAAGTGGCGAGGGACAAATGAATAATACTGCACATTTTAATTGTTGCCAACATGTGTAAGCAATATCTGTCTTGAACAGTTAAATGGCGACATTCATTTTGATGTTATTGAAGATACGTTAACGTCAAACTTGACACACTATCTGTTCGTCGGAATCAAAAGTTAGACGATGTCAATTTGTGTGAGAACTCAGGATTCCTTATCATCTCTATTTGACATTATTATTGTTCTTTTCCGAAATACCATTTCACGTGTGTGTATTTTTTGGATTCTAAACAAAAACTAATAAAAAACAACGTCAATTTTCAAAGTTTTGATTTCAATGATTAAATTTTCTCAGACAGAATGTTATGAAGTAGGACAAAAATATGCCAATAAAATTAAAAGAATCCATATTTATTTATGTTTTTACATCATGTTTAGAAATTTATGCAACATGACTTTGAATTTAGATGTAGCGTTTCTTTTGTCAGTCAGTATACAATAAAGTCAGGATGATCCATAGCATATATAGAGGATATCCAAATTTTTTTTTGATTTTTTAAAATCATTTCTTTCTCTGACGATCGATTTTGTCTCAACAAACAGTGCAGACCCAGATGAAATGTCGCATAAAGCGGGTTCTCTTGTTTGCAGTAGTACTCGTTGGTTCCAGTCCTCATAAGGTTGCGATTTGGAATTTTTCATGCGTTATCTCCGCAACAAGATTTAGCCAAGCTCTTTCCATCTCCAATCAGTTTAGAATGAGAAAGAAATCTAGCCCACCGGATGGCTACGCATGCATGCTTAATGCATGCAATTAACCTAATTTAATCAATGAAATCTCTTACCTTTTACTAGTCTGCTCTTTCAACGTCTTTGAAAACTTGTGATACTGAAACAAAAGAATGCCAGACCAATCAGAGTCTTCTCGCCAACCATAATTCCCTTTAAAGCTGCATAGTCTGTAACTTATGATCATCTGATTTTAGAAATAAAAGTTTCTATTTTTCAAGAAAACAGTAAAAATACTCAAATTCGGGTAAACATTTTACCATTTTCATAAATCTTAACAAATCATCACTATCAAAACAACAGCATTTATGTTAAAAATCAACTGTCTAGATTTATTGGAGGGACGCAGATAATTAATAACAAGAGAAAAAACACCTGTTTTCATAAGATAAATCACTTTTCCATGCAGTTTTCAGCTGTACTGAACATATTTATTGTGAAAACATAACTTAATTCTATTTTTACAAATGATTTAAAAAGAAAAGAAAATTTTTCGAAAAATGTTCATAGTTACAAATAAAGTCACTTTAAGATGTACAACTACATTACATATACCAACAATTTTGTATAGGTTTTACATTTTGAACATTTTGTGCACTTTAACTAAAGCGGGGCTAACACAAAACTTGTAGCAACATAATTAATTGTTTGTTTGTTGTTGTTGTTGTTGTTGTTGTTTTGCTTGACTTCCTGATCAGCAGTATTTTCGTCATTTTAAATGAAATGAGTCAGTGTGTGAGATTTCCAACAATGTGGTATGTGCGACCAGCAAAGCCTCAGATCAGCCTGCGCATACGCGCAGTCTGATCAGAGCCTTTGCTAGTCGCTTGAGTATTCTATGATTATTTAGCTACTGACTGAACCCCATTTGGAGATTATAAGCTTAAAAGGAGGATGCAGAGGCTCGTCCGAGTCTACACTTCTCAAAATGTCAAATTGTTGGGAATCTCATGCCGCGGCTCAAATGATATTTCAGCTCACTATTGGCATTCCTCCCTCCACTACTTGTAGACCTCCCATTAAGCATCTATAATGGGCCACAATAAATGGCCTGCGAAACGCCATTTATTCTGTTTTCAAAGTGGGCAAATGTATGCCAGCTAGGCCATTTCTGTCATATTGAGAGATAAACTTGTTGGTCATGATAAGATTGCTCAGAGTTACAATTTCAAATAAAAATATGATCGAGTATATAGATTATGATTTGTAATTAAGAAATATTTCTTCAAATTATTTTGATTCCATGAAATCAAGATTGCCAACTCAAATTTTAAATGGATCAATCAGAAAAGCGTTTAATCAAATTAAATAACAAGTGTAATTGTTTCAACTAATCTCCAAACATCCAATGGTCACAATTATCAGCCTGTTTACTCTTTCATAGCTATAGGAGACTTAAGTCGTCGCAAATATGCGCAAATGCCTCCTTTAGACGTGTATGCTGTGTATTCAGCACAGTTAGAGAAGTTAAAAGGAGTTATAAGTGGTAAAAATGTCAACTACAGTCTCAAGTGCAAACAAAATAACAAAAATGAGCCAAAACAATCTAGTGTATGATTAACCCTTAATGCGCCAATAGCAACAAATGTCGTGTCTGCTCTTCTCGTCTGCTGAAATTTTAAGAAGCCTCTATGGCAAACAGAGTGGACCCAGAGCAGACTGCTCCTATAGGAGCAGTCTGTTCTGGGTCCATGCTGTTTGCTTCTATACTTGATTCATCAGTAATGTTAGGCAATTATTTGCAGCAGACGACTTCAGCAGACGACATTTTCAGATGCATTTTTTTTCTTGGCGCTTTAAGGGTTAAGTTTGAATCATCACGCCAGTGTATGCATCTAACATAGATAATATATTTACCTTTTTAGCAGTTTGCACGTTAGAAGCGTGCAATCTAATACTTGACTTCTCTGTATTCCAACTGTAAATTAACATCTTGTCCAAAGTCTTCATTTTTTGAACACAGTTACTTAAATGAAGATCGTCGCTGGAACAAGAGCGTCTGATGGGCGTCAACCTCTTTTTGGACATATTCTCTGGCGCTTGGAGTAGTCTACAACCACCATAAAACATAGACAAACGCTGATCTGGAACCGTTCCAGTAAACTCTACGCCATTTTCAGACTGAGACTTAATCTTGCCGTGGTCAGTTTTAAACCTTAACTCATCATGATCAGGGCTTGGTTTGGTATCATTGTGATGAGTCTGAGAATCAGTCTTTTCTTTATCAGTCATGGCTTCAGTGATGTGTTGACCACTATGTGACTTGGGCTTATCTTTGGTTGTCTTCTCTCGACCAAAGCTAGACTCTCTCTTATCTGAGTCAATCGCTGACTGGAGTTTATCTCCATCATTCCGACCAACCGTGAACTTTGTCTGATCTTTGTTACTGCTAGGCTCAATCTTGTTGCGGTGAGTTCTTGATTCAGGCTTACCCTGTTCACCTTGGGACACAACTTTGATATTACTTCCATTTGTAAAACTGCTTTTACGATCTGTGCTTTCTTTCCCCACTCTGGGCAGATTTCTCATTGAACCAGCAGAGTCACTTTCAAGTTTCAGTTGACCTTTTGGTGACGTGATCTTATCAAACACGGACGCTCTCCAGTTCTTTAGGGCATCTTTCTTTAAATTGCTCAGATTCTCAAAATATTTCTCCGTTTCCGCAGAGAGATTTGATTTATTCAGACGTAACTTAGGGGCCTGTTTGATCTCCTGTTTTAGTTCATCTACAAGTTCGAGCTTGGGCAACGACCGTCCAATGTCACCATCTGTTTGGATACCAAATGACCGAACCACTTTCAGTGTAAAAGGATGTTGAGTAAACTGTAGCTTTCTTTTGATCTTTCCCCCGTTCTTTTTCAGAAATTCGTGTAAAGGCATGTCATTTTTCTCCGCCAAATTCAATATAAATGGTGATACCCAAATCGGTTGACATGGCGGCCCTTCCAGTGCGTCCCCCATTTGAAGGAAAATCACTCGTCGCCATTTGTCCCAGTTCGTAGCGCTCTCTTTTTCTTCCTCGCACATTTCAAAAAACATCAGTACTCCTACACATGTACAAACAGCAAATCGCTTAGCTCTGTTATCTAACATAAAGAAATGGAGGACCGGAAGCGGAAATGCCAAGTCAATTTTGGTATCTGCTATTTCATCACTTTCGTCTTTGAAAACCTGAAAAAATAGATATTAACCTTTTGCCTGCCTGCTGCAAGGTTGTCGTCTGCTGATGATCTTTGCTAAAACTTTGGACCCAGATCAGACCGACGTTTTGATCTGGGTCCAAACTGTTTGTATGTAAGTTGCTTGGTACTCTGGCGTTATTCCTGAAAGAATATTTTGAAAAAAATAATGGTGAAAATTATCTGCAGACGACAAAATAATCATGAAACATTACACAGCGTGCCAAGAGTTAAGAGTGCAATCTCTAACTAATGCTGTGCTTGAGAGTCATATAAATGACTCCAAAACCATATGGGCCACCATTTCTTTGAGATCAAGTACAAATGAGGACAATACTTATATTATTTTGCACTGGCTTTGTGTTTTGCACATTTCCTGCGTTTTACAGCAGATTAGAACTATCGCATTGCATTTCCGCAAGATTCCTCATCATTTTAGCGTATTTGTTTAAAAACTTCCTTTCCTTCATGAATATTCATGCTTATTTCCACCCACTTTGAATAATTATTTAAATAACTTTTACGTTTGTACATAGAACAAAGAAAACTTGTCAGGTCTACTAGTGTAGGATCATATCTAATCATATTTCCTGATGAGGGTCTGCTCTGTTAGCAAAAGTGTTAAAAGGCGTCTCTTTGAGGTAAAGGCGTAAATTGCGTGCTGCTCGATTCCATGGCAGCCCCTGGTTAATCAATCAATAGACATATGACAAAATCATTCTACGGCGTTTTGAGTACCAACAAGTTAATAATTATGTTTTGGCTGAGAAATCAGAAAAATGATTTTCAGTTAAGCAATCTAACCTGGGGGCCTAGTAAGGGATCTAGAATTATACCTGTGTCGCTATCAAGAATTCCTTGTGGGTAATTCCCAGTCCCACACGCCGGTTGTAACTCCCATCTGCATTGTACTGTACAAAGACACCCTCTGCTCGAACTAGAGGGGCTAGGCCGGAGTATTCTCCACTTGAGACAAGTCCTTGAACACTGTAGAGGAGGTTGTCGCCATCGCATAAGTCGGACCTAATATCTCCAGTCTTTTTGTCTATATAGCAGCACAGCTTGCTAAACATCCTCCAAAAGGCGGAGGACATTTTCCTTTAATTTTCTTCAACCATGGTCCACTCCAGCTCACTGTTCCATCAGATAAAACAAACAAAAAATGAAATGTGCCGCAACATGAGATTTCCAACAATGTGGTATGTGCAACCAGCAACGGCTCAGACCAGCCTGCGCATACACGCCGTCTGATCAGAGCCTTTGCTAGTCGTTAGAATATTCTGTGACTGTTAAGCTACTGACCGAACATCATTTGGAGCTTCTAAGCTTAAAAGGAGGCTGCACAGGCTGGTCTGACTAAGTCTACACTTGTCAAAATGCCACATTGCTTGAAATCACATGTCGCGGCTCATTTATGGGTGCAGGCTCTTGAGATTTTGTTACGTTTCAAATCTGCATAAGGGCACTCTTTAAACGTGCGTACATAGCTATCTAGTGGGGCTTATGCCTAATTTTGGTATAAACATTCGTCTACTTACATATACATGGATTGTGAATGCGAGCAGCGAAGGCTCTCTCGAGACTGTGCCGAAGTTTTTTTTCATGATCTACACAACCGAGCATGAAAGTCATCATACTTATATATGTTAAAATGTCAACTAGCATGATAAATACATGATCTGAGGGTCTAAAAGCAAGAAAAGTCATTATTTTTCATCATTTTAGATTTTGTGAGTATTTGAAATATCATGCTCAGCTGAGTTGAGCATGAAAATGACATCGGCGCCTGATCAAAAAGGACGACCACCGTGGCTCTAATTGTCGATTGATAAGTTGTTAAAATAGCTCTTTCGGTAGAAGGCAGTTTAGAGTTTGGGAAGACACGCGTCATCCGAGCTCATACTTTCTGCAACTGTCTTGCTAGTTCGAGATAGTTGACATCCCTGTGACTGGAAAGTTGTTGATTTGGACGTTATACATTAACTCATACAAAATCCACCTACATTGTTTATGTGGATTCTTGATCAGATACAGTTCCCTTGATCATTTGTTTGAGACCTTAGCTTCGAAGTAACCTATAAGTTATTTGACTGAAGGAGCCACATATAATACCAACAACATTCAATGGGTCGTAAAGCATTCTTTTATATTGCAATCAAAGCGGTGCAGGCATGCAACATACCCCGCCATGGGATATCTTCAATGCATAGAAAGTCATTTTGAAACTAGACCTTTTTCGTGCAAAGTTTTAAGAAAACCGGTAAAGAAATGCCAAAGAAAGAGAGTGGAAAACCGATTTATAACGTCAATCAAGGGCCATAACTCTGTACATATTTGTCGAAATGTATCAATCTGCAATACCAAGACACTACTTTTCAATATCAACTCTTATACCCAGTTTGAAGATAATCGGTAAAATGCCAAAGATAGAGAGTGAAAACAAATTTCTAACGTCAATCAAGGGCTATAAATCTGTACTTATTTGTCAAAATTTACCCATCTGCAATCCCAGGACACTCCTTCCCAATATCAACTCTCATAGCAAGTTTGAAGAAAATTGGTTAAAAATGCTCCCAACAGAGTGAAAACGATGCGCTTACAGACAGACGGACGCTCGAATGCAATTTTTTGAATCGAGGGTATAATATAATACCCCGCACTTTTTAAAGTGGCGGGGTATAAAAAGTAGCAAACATCTAGCAAACAACAGAAATCAGACCAATATCGTTGGGACATTACGTCGTGTATACAGTAAATGTCCCAGTTTCGAATCTTTCCCAGTTCCGAATCACGTCATAGTTTCGTTGCAAACTACACATCAGCGGTAAAATTTAAAATACATATTTTGGTTTTGTTTTGTTGTATAATTATCCCTCTGTATGTGAGCGAAAGAAAATATCTATAAGTTATCTGCTTGGTGAAAATAATTACAATTTTCCCCCATGGCCCATTTTATGAAGGTATATTTTCACACGATTCAGTATCTGTTCACTGCATATTTCCGAAAAATGCTTTTGTTTGAACTGCATTTTTCTCAAACGTTCGGCTTCAGCATGTTTTCCAACAATTATTAAAACACATCCAAGAAAAAAAACGGACCTTTTGTTCTGTTTTTGGTTCTGTGATAGCCGTGTAATCATTGTCACTTATTTGCCCAGTTTCGAATCAGCTGACTCAGAGTTTTATTTCACGACACATAACAACAATAACGTGAACGCGCTCAGCTGTTAAGTCAAAATTATGTGCAAAAGTTTCACGGGCACCATATGCTCTTTCTCTCTCTCTCTCTCTCTCTCTCTCTCTCTCTCTCTCTCTCTCTCTCTCTCTTAGCAGAGTTTTGACTCTGACAACGTTTTTTTATATTTTATGTCGTTTTAGTTGATGAGGGGAGAGAGGATCCAAATCCCAGCAAAACTCCAAAACTTGGTAGCTTTAGAGAGTATTAGTGTGCAAATAGTCTGAATTTTAGGGGTATAGCTATGGGACTTTACAGGGGTTGGCGGGTGGGGGGGGGGCTCTGTGTCCCAGTCTTCGCTGGCTTCCCTGGATCCGCGTATGCATGAGGATTATGCCTTTTTGTGTGTCTGTTGAATTTCTCTGTCTGTCAGTCTATCAGCCTGTCTGTCTGTCTATCTAATTCTCTCTATAAGCCTGTCTGTATGCATGTCTCTCTTTCTCCCCTCTCTCTCCCTCTCTCTCTCTCCCTCTCTCTCTCTCAGCATATGTGGTGTAGACCTATCAGACCAGGGATCCCGAGCTCGATATGGGCAATTCAAGTCTTTAGTTGGGACTCTAAATCAGTCCCGTTCCCGATTAACCTTTAGCTGATAGAAGCCCATTATCATAATTATGTATCATTTATCCGTAACCACTACATGCGCGGATCCAGAAAGTTTTGTCAGAGAGGGACCAAACCTTGACAACGTTTTTTTTTTAGTTTGATGGGGGAGGAATTATCCAAATACCACTATTAGCGGGCCCTCTTCGTTCCTCCAGTAAAACGTCATTTAAATGGCGTTTCGCTGGCGTGCCGATTATGGCCCAAAATTGAAAGCTGGCTTGGAAGCTTTACGACTTTAAGGGGATCGGGACCAGTTATGCTAAAAAAACCTATATTTTTGTGATTTTCGAGGGGAGGTCCGGACTCCTCCCCCCCCCCCCCTCTGGATCCGCACATGCACTTCATCCTCCTGTGGGTAAAAGTAAGGCTAACGTCTTGTTGATTTTCCAGTGCCCTGGTATATGCCCCACTCCATCACAAAAGGACATACTTGTGTCGGATGATTCCCTTGCTTTTTGCCCAACTATGTATAACAGAGTTTTTACTTGGGTAGAGACCAAAGCCAAATCAGAATTAAGAGTGAGGTTGATACCGTTAAACATGTTGAAGCTCTCCAGTTTTTTTCTTTTTACCGGCGCAGATTTCGTCAATCGTCTTTCATAATGTTAAAACCCTGGCCTTTACCCCGTACTGTGGTGTGTGTGTGTGTGTGTGTGTGTGTGTGTGTGTGTGTGTGTGTGTGTGTGTGTGTGTTGGTGGTGTTGGGGGGGGGGGGGGGGTCAAGACGTTATAACCATTGACACATCTACCATGACCCCGCTATCGGCTACAGTATCACGTGTGGTCGATCGGTGTTGGCGGGTGGGGCAGTGGCTTCAAATGACGTCGCGTCAGATGTTGGTGTTAATTTGTGTAACGTCAAAAGTTGTTTAAACACGTCAAATGAGATTTTCACAGATAAGAGAGGCGATCTTCCTTGCGTTAATGTTTCTAAGCATACACGCCCAGTTGTAAAATGATCAGATGGAATTTTTGGTTTATATATGTAATTAAGTTTTAAATGGTTTTATTAATACATGTTCCCGAGTAGAATTACGAAAAGTAGGGTATACCCAGGTAAGCACAATTGTTTTCAGTAGTAAATGCTATTGATCGGTCGGTGCTTATTACATAAATCTAGTCTCGTTGCAGTAGACTTCAATAGACAGACGGACGGACAGACAGGGTGATTATAGGTCTTAAGGATATCTTCGCTGCACACACCTTTGCATGTTTTATATTACAATTAGCCAATACTTAAGCGTTTGGTATACTTATCGCATTGTCCGGCAACTAGGGCTCGCGACTCGGGAAAGTCTGTGTAATGGTACAGGCTCGTCAGAGTAAAGTATGAATGTAGATGATAAATAGCTGTATAATTGAGACCTCTATCACTGCTTGATACATGTATGTCAGCATCCACATTTTCACGAGGCTTTTGCTTATTTGCGATAATGACCAAAATATCGCCAAGGGTTAGTGTTGGCCCAAACAAACATGTAGACACAAATGAATGAAAACAACTAAGAAATTACATGTAATTTATTTGAGATTCGAGCACGTCAATTTTGAGTTTCAGACATACCCTTTTCATCGTATGGCTTCCAATGAGTTGACTATTACTAATACCTAGCAATATGATGTACATTCTCGGGACAAGTAGTTGTTTGCCACTTTGCGACGTCGCCGCTTGAAACAAGACCTTTCTAGAATTTTGTAAAAAAATACCATGACAAACTTAATGGGTTAAATTTTATAAAACTTACAGCGATGAAGAGCAAATAGAGAGCAGCAATATACAATAAATGATTAAAATAATTACACTTTTGGTTCTCCAGTAGAACGCATTTAAAAGTGAATGTAAATTTTAAAACATCACTATTCCCGTAGACGCTAACGTCACCGAAAACTGTCATTTTAATTTGTGTTTGCGTTTAAATTACTACCATACGAAAACAACAGAAACCGAGAAGCTACAATAAAAATGTTTATTGCGTAAATCAATTTGCTTTCATTTGGTACTTTTTTCAAAATTGTAGCTTCTATAGCTTTTGGACAATATTTTTTTTTTGTAAAACATCTGCAAATACATTGATTTAAGCGGCAACGTCACTGGATGGAGAGTGGGTATGTCATGTGGCTGTATATATATATACAGGAGCTTGAAGTTTGGTCCTTACATTACATGTATATGCCTCATAACCAAAAGCTTAAATGTCATCATTACGTAATGGCATTATGAGCTTTCGGTTTAGGGGCTATATGAGTGAAAAAGGATCGAATTTCAAGCTCCTGTGATATATTTCCTGAAGATTCCTGAAAACAGGGGTAAAGGTCACTGAATATTCAGATTTCTCGGATTAATTCTGGCCAGTGATCTATTTTATATTACTTTATATAGGACAGTGTCCTACAAGATGCATCAGTATATAAGTTTTAAGAAAATGCGCGATTAAGTTTTTGGCATTTACGCATATTATAACGCTAAAATGTTAACGTTTTTACGTTTTTACGACGCGATTAGCAAAGTAAAAAAAAAACGGCGTCTGTGACATTTTTGCTAGACAAAGCATTTTAGCGATATTTTATTCAATATTTAACAATTTCTCTTAATTTAAAAACAGCATAAAATATATGAAAAACGCATTTACATATCTTATTAAGAGAGAAATAAGTTTGATGAAATATCTTTTTATTTAGTATTGAATTAATGTCTCAAGACCTTAATGCAAAACGTACTACTGAAGGTAATTTCTTAGAATTTCTAAAGTGATTCGAAACTGGGCAAATGACCCGCAACTAGGCCAATTGACGGCCTACTTCAAAGCCGTGGTATGACACATATCAGAGTCCGAATGATACAAATTGAGGTTCATTATTTAGGGGAATGATAGTGCTTTGTAATAGTAGAACCGAAATCTTATTTACTCAGAGCAACTATTTGGAATACGCCTTGAGGTAAAAGTGATTCGGAACTGGGCCATTAACTGTACTAATGTTTTTTAAACCCATTTAAAAAGGACACAGAATCGGGTAACATGGGTTAACCTATATTTTAATGAAAGTCAGAAGTCACTTACCCGACAAAGAAGACAAGGTTTACATTACAAACATTTCGAGCTTCACTTCTTTCACTGAAACAACGTCATCGTCATAGAAACCAACGTGACGTCGTGACATCGTACAACGTAACGAAACAAATTTTTAAACAGAAAAGCCCTTATTTCAAATGAATAGGTAAGTCTTGTAACTGAAATGCTATAAACAATCAATTTGAAAAAGTTCTATCAAATAAAAATATATTGAAATAAAAAAAAGTGTCTCTGACGTCATAAACGTGCTATGGAGACCACGTCATCAGAACACCTCTTCTTTCATAACGAAGCCCTTTGAAGATAGCGTAAAGATTGAGCGTAAGTAAAACTTTGCATTTTAGTAATCTCATATGCGACTAACGAAAGCCAGAATCAGTAATCATGTGCATCCGTAGAATCTCGTCGAAGTCATCACTGCTCGCGTACGCACACGGTAGTGGGAGTAGAACGAGGATCATGCAAAAAGTTCAGTAACAGATTGTGTACGTAGTCTTATCACGTGTTTTAATGCATCACTGCACTTAAATATGGTGTGCCCAATATTAACTAACAATTGTTTTTAAAATGTCAAGATCAAAAATGTTTACTGATGGAACGCCCAAACTCATAATCATTCACCAGGGATTGTAGTTGGGGAAATTATCAACGCAATCATATTCGCAACTTCTGCTTATTCTGGGAGGCCGTTTCAATCCCTAATAGTATGTGGAAAGTAATGTCTGTGTTTGAAATGCCATTGAGTGGTGATTTCTTCCGCTCTGGGTTAAGGGATGGGGTCATCTGTTGGTAAACTGGCTTTACCTTTTAGACCTTTGTATAATAAGATGAGGCTATTGTCTCCTCCTTTTCTTGAGGGAGTCCCGTTTTAATTGTCCAAGACTCCCAGTTTCATAGTTGTAGTTCCCTGTTACAATTTTGCTCACTTTCAAATTCCTCCTGAAGAATAACACCTTGTGGACCCCAAGGAGAACTACCGTACTCCAGGACTGTCCAAGTTAATGCCAAAAATGAAATGCATGCAATGATATACATTGACAAGTTTACTTGCCACAGGAAATAACAGGAGCAAAAGTAAAACATTGTGACTGTACTACACGTAAATGCCGCACAAGGTGGATCCAAAGCAGATGTTAGTAGTGATGATATCGCCTTAGGACAGTCGTGCGTACATGTACACTCTAGCTTTCGGTGTTCCCTGGTAGCGGTGTACAGAACGGCAGCGTTTCTATCCGTATTGTTTTGTGTCCGATCTGGATAATGTTGTAACCGCTTCAAGTATTTTCTCGTTTGTGTTGTCAGGTGGCGATGTAGCAAGCAGGCCTAAGCCGTAGCATCATGTATGTCAGATCTCCATGTGTTACAAAGATTAGTGTCTGCTGGCGAATATGACGAGCTTGAAGATATTGTCATTGTGGAAGGACAGTTCGTAGAAGTGGACGAGGCCGAATTTGGATCCAGGTTAGACTCCCTGGTCCTGAGGTTAGAAAACAGTTTTCATGCCCAAATCAACTGAGCATGAAATTCCAAATGTTCATTAAAACTTAAATACTGACATATAAATAATAGTGTTTCCTGTTTAATTTATCCTGCTAATGAACGTTAAAATGCGAAAAAAAATTGGCATTTTAATATTTATGTGCAGTATAAATTTCACAATCGGTTGATTATGAAAAAAGTTTATAGCCTTGAGGCCACGGCCTAATATGGTATACGTTCAAGTTTTTGATAATTTTAAAGATTGATACCGTTGACTACACATTGTCTGATATTGACTTAGATGTATGCAGATAATCATTAATTTTTAAAGTTGCATAGTCTGTAACTTTTGATCTTCTGATTTTAAAAATAATGTTTTTATTTTTCAAGAACACAGTAAAAATACTCAAATTCAGGTAAACGTTTTGCCATTTTCGTAAATCTTAACAAGTTATCACTATCAAAACAACTGCATTTATGTTAAAATGCAACGAGAGAAAAACACACCTATTTGATAAGATAATTCACTTTTCCATGCAGTTTTCGGCTGACCTGAACATTTTTATTGTGAAAACATAGCTTATTTCTACTTTTACAAATGATTTAAAAAGAAAAAAAAAATTCGAAAATGTTCATAGTTACAGAGTATGCAGCTTAAAGTGACATCATAGTTTTAATGGCATTCTAAAATTTATTACCAAGTCAAATAACATTATCTGCTGTCCTGAGCAAGAAAATTGCCTTTGATAAAATAAACAATAGCAAATTTGATGCTCAAGAGAGTTGAGCGTGACTAGACGTCGTATTTTGATCCTTTGGAATGTGATAAAAAAGAGGGCCAATCGCAAGAAACATGATTTTGTTGCAAGCAAAGACTCTAACCAGCATATACATACGCGCAGTCTGGTCAGTGCCTTTGAATAATAGCTTATATTGTTACGTGCAAATTGGGGGTGGAGTGGGCACCGTGGTAGCCCGCTTAAAATGTATAGTATACAGGGATACAAAGCTAGAATCCCTGGCTACCATAGCGCATAACTTATAATATCAATCCATTTCATAGACAACTTATTCTCGGATTGACCCCTGAGTTCCTGTTGATGGCAGAACAGACGATCTATAGCTACAAGGAGAATCCTGAAATTATCTACGACACGGAGATCGACCCGCTACTGGAAGGTCTAGAGATCATTTCCGCCATTCCACTCTGTTGTATAGATATAAGAGCCTTTGATAGAAATTATGGGATAACCGTGAGGCACCTCGGCAGACGTAGGTAAATATCTTGTCCTTGCGTGTGTTACGAGTCAGTCAGTCAGTCACTCCACTCTGTTACATAGACATAAGAGCCTTTGATAGAAATTATGGCATAACCGTGGGGCACCTAGGTAGACGTAGGTAAATATCTTGTCCTTGCGTGTGTTACGAGTCAGTCAGTCAGTCATTCCACTCTGTTACATAGACATAAGAGCCTTTGATAGAAATTATGGCATAACCGTGAGGCACCAAGGTAGACGCAGGTAAATATCTTGTCCTTGGGTGTACAAGTCAAACCCTGTTGCATAGACGTACAGCTATGAGACAACTAGATAGACAATATTAAAAGAATGAATATACGCATATTCTATAAGCCTTATGTGTGTACGAGAAGATAACCCACGAGCTTTAGCAAGTGGATTATCACCCGTACAGACAATCAAGAGCTTTCTTATTGCAGCAGCATGCATTAGCACCTAGTATATTGCGAGATATTTGATGTAAACATTGAAATATCAATCAAAGGTCCAGCATGAACAAATAACAGACGGTGAGGAATTGTTTTCATTGAGCTGGAGTGTCTCAACTAAATTAATAATAATCAGTTCCATTAGCGAACAGCATAACAGAGGGTCTGGATGGGGGTCTGGAATTCACTATTCATTATTCATCTCATTAAAATTTTGGATTATTCATTAAAATAAGACCAATTATTCATTAACAGGTAAGAAAGGTGGCAAAGAAATCTGTCTATTCACTATTCATTAACTTGTTCTTCAATTCATAAAAAAATAGGATTATTCATTGTTTTTAGGCCCTCATTATTCACTATTCATTTTTGTGGCTGATTATTCACTTTTCATTATAAAAAAGGGCCATTATTATACCCCATCCAGACCCTCATAACATTACCCGTATTATATTATTTTGGTGGTTTCCTTTCTTCAGATATTTTGAGATGACAAACACACGGATGAACGGTGATTTAGAAGAACTTTGGTATCGATGGTTAGATCGTATCGACTACCTCCATACAGATCCATATGGCTACTTGAGAGATATGTATGATAGATATGGTCTTCAATACCCCAGTTGTTTAAGCAAACTCACAGACAAGAGTCCTGCTCTTAGTACTAGAGACATTGACATTGATCTAAACACTGGTAAATACACAAATGAATATGATATATATAGCAGAACGAACTTCAATGATGCTATTATGACGCAAGACATAAAGCAGAGCAACAATAGGCATTACCGGAAATCAAACAATCTGTGCTGTTTTGGAAAACAATAGGCATTACCGGAAATTAAACAAACTGTGCTGTTTTGGAAAACAATAGGCATTACCGGAAATTAAACAAACTGTGCTGTTTTGGAAAACAATAGGCATTACCGGAAATTAAACAAACTGTGCTGTTTTGGAAAACAATAGGCATTACCGGAAATTAAACAATCTGTGCTGTTTTGGAAAACAATAGACATTACCGGAAATCAAACAATCTGTGCTGTTTTGGAAAACAATAGACATTACCGGAAATGGAACAATGTGCTGTTTTTAGAAAACAATAGGCAGTACTGGAAATAAAAAAAAATGTGTGCTGTTTTGAAAATTAATAGGCATTACCAAAATCAAACAATTTGTGCTGTTTTGGGAAAAAGTAAAATAAAAATTGAATTGCATCATGTACAGTGTAAACTCACAACTAAAGTGGACACCCTCTGTGGATAAATAAGGTGTGTATTTCAGGTACACAATTTATTAACATTCCTAAACTGTGTTGTGCCCAACAGGTGCATTGATGTGCAAACTTAAGTTCAGGTTTTTAATACTGTATGTGGAGTCCCAGCATTACATATTAGGCATACATTGGATAACGATACCTATCACCTATGCTCAAAAACATATAGGATAGCACACACGATTTTGGTATTTATAGTATATACAGTAAGCGGCCACTCAAAATAGACAAAACAAAGATCTTAATGACAAATGAGAGCTTTATGAAGATCAAAAGTATTGCTGAGCATTCTACAATAATTTTGGCCTGCATTAATCGATAATTGGTCTTGAAAACCAATTTTTGGTCTTTTTTAGAGTGGCCGTTTTAGACAGGTTTTACTGTATGCACCAATGCCTCTAATAAATACCCTTGCTGGCGTTTCAAGCAAAGCTACAGGTCTAAAATTTGTTCTGAGCCTTCATCTACATCCATTGTGTATGCCAACACCAAAGACTCTGGCGAGCCTTTGCTGTTTGCCGATGTAATAAGTATCAAAATCTGGTTCACTGGTTCATGTGTAAAACACAAGTGGTGACCAATTCTGTGGGACATGGTATCTATGTTCTAGTATTTCTATATTTTATGGGAGCTACGTGTCATATATGCACAGGCTTGTCTGAGCAGCTTTCACTAGTTGTCTAGGCTATAAGCGTCTGTAAGCATGAAGATCTCATTGGCTGACTAGTAAGCTGTAGGCTTATATTGGGGTATTAAATATTATACCAAAGATATTCCATAAAGCATACCCTTTCTGTTATACATATGTATGCTTGATTTTTGTTGTTGTTGTTTTTATTACTTTATACCACGTTTGTACATGCTTGGAATAATTTTGTCATGTTTGAAATAAATCTTTTTTTTTAAATATTCTTGCTCATTTCTTCTGAATCACAATCATGGGTGAAAGGTCAAAAATACAAGAATCCTGAGAATCAGATGTTCAAATCCTGTTACAAAAACTTTGTGGCTGTCCCTTCGAAGTAACCAGTACTGGGCCGGGTTGGGTTTTTTGTGGGGGGCAGGGGGTTATGTCCAAGAGCACCAAAGGGCTCAATCGGTTTACGGCATCACAGATGAAGAGGCAACGGCTTAGTCTGGTAGAAGTAAAGCAAAAAATGACAAGTTCAAATCCATCTCCAGACCTTGACAAAAACACCTGCAAAGTTGCAAAGATCCGCACAAAAGTGTAGGAGGGATACCTAGTGTCTATATGCTTTGGTAGAAGTCAAGCCAAAAATGACTAAGTTCAAACTGCAAAAAAGTATTAAAAAAATCTGATGATTACAGCCAAAGGCAATGCACATCTTCAAACCTTGATAAAAACACCTGCGAAGTTTAAAAAAAATCCAAGTAAATTTGCAGGAGGAGTTGTGTTCAAGAGATACCCAGTGTCTATAAAATTTGGTAGAAGTCGAGCCAAAAAATAACTACGTTCAAACTGCAAAAAAAGTAAAAATAATTAATCTAAGGAGTACATCTAAATACCATGCACATTTTCAGACCTTGACAAAAACACCCGCAGAGTTTCAATAAGATACGCCTAAGATTGTAGGAGGAGTTGCATTCACATAATACCCAGTGTCTATAAACTTTGGTAGAAGTCAAGCAAAAATATGGCTAATTAAGTTAAAAGTCAAAAATAGTGACAAAAATAAATCTGAGGATTACATGCATATGTCATGCACATTTTCAGACCATGACAAAAACACCTGCAAAGTTTCAAAAAGTTACGCTTAAAACTGTCAGAGGATGTGCGCTCACAGGATATCCAGTGTCTATAAGCTTATGTTGAAGTCAAGCCAAAGATTGACAGTCTAAGCTGCGACAAAAGTAACAAAAATAATTTAAGGATTACAGCCAAATCTCATGCACATCTTCAGACCTTGACAAAAACACCTGCAAAGTTTCAAAAATATCCCAGTACATTGTAGGAGTTGCATTCACAAAATACCTAGTATCTATATGCTTTGGTAGGAGCTAACAAAAAAAATGACTAAATTCAAACTTTGAAAAAAGGAATAAAAACTAATCTGAAAATAACAGCCAAATGCCATGCAAATTTTCAAAACTTGACAAAAACACCTGCAAAGTTTCAAAAAGATCCCAGTAAAATTGTAGGAGTTGCGTTTACATGATACCCAGTGTCTATATGCTTTGGTAGAAGTCCAGCAAAAAAAAGACAGTCAAATTGCAAAAAAGTAACAAAAATTAATCTTTGGAGTACAGCCAAATGTCATGTACATCTTCAGACCTTGACAAAACCACTTGCAAAGTTTTAAAAAGATCCAGCTAATATTGTAGGAGGAGTTGCCAGTGTCTTTATGCTTTGGTAGAAGTCAAACAAAAAATGACTATGTTCAAACTGAGAATAAAGTAAAAAATATATCTGAGGATTACAGACAAATACCATGCTCATCTTTAGATCTTGACAATAACACCTGCAAAGTTTCAAAAGGACCCTTGCTAAAATTGTAGAAGTTGCGTTCACAAGATACCCAGTGTCTATATTTTGGTAGAGGTCAAGCAACAAAAATGACTGTATTTAAACCGCTAAAAATTGACAAAAATTAATCTGAGGATTACAGCTAATGTCATGCAATATCTTGACAAAAACCTGCAAATTTTCAAAAACCAGCAGGCTAAAACTATAGGAGGAGTTGCGATCACAGGATACCCAGTGTATATATGCTTTTGTAGAAGTCGAGCCGAAAATTGACTTAAAAAAGAAACAAATTATTATCTGAGGACTATTGTTAAACCTAATGCACATCTTCAGACATTGCCAAAACACTTGCAAACTTTCAAAAATATTCCACGTAAAATTGTAGGAGAGGTTGCGTTATCAAGATACCCAGTGTCTATTTGCTTTGGTAGAAGTTAACCCCAAAAAATGACTAAGTCAAAACTGCAAAAAAGTGAAAAAAACTAATCTAGGGATTACAGCCAAATATCATACACATATCTAGACCTTGACAAAAACACCTTTAGAGTTTTAAAAATCTGGGTAAAGTTGTAGGAGAGATTGCGTTCACATGATACCCAGTGGCTAAGTTGAGCAAAAGATGTCTAAGTTCAAACTACACAAAAAAGTACAAAAATTAATATGAGGCTTTCATCCAAATGTCATGCACATCTTCAGACCTTGACAAAACACCTGCAAAAGTTTAAAAATATTCGCCTTAAATCGAAGGAGTATGTTCACAAGATACCCAGTGTCTATATCCTTTGGTAGGACAAAAAATTACTAGGCCCAAACTGCCAAAAAATGACAAAAATTAATCAAAGGATTACAGCCAAATGTCATGCATTTTTCAGACCTTGAAAGAAAAACACCTGCAAAGTTTAAAAAAGATTGGTCTAATATTGTAGGAGCAGTTGCCTTCACAAGATTGGACACAACTTGTGATGGACAGTCAGATGGACGGACGGGCACATGGGGTAAAACCGACCCTGGTGGGGGAAACCTAAATAATGTTAGCAAAAATATGCAGCAGCCGACATAAGCAGACAGTATTTTTAGATGATTTTTTGCAGGCACTTTAACACAATTTCCAATTGTATGAACATTTGGTTTGGGATACCTTTATATTATTTCCATTCTATCAAGGTCCACTGAATGCACAGATAGTAGACAAACTTTGTATGCAAGATGAGACAAAGCAATATTTCATTTGTGCACTCCTTATCTGGCCAATACATTTTTGACTTGGAAATGTTGTCTGCTTTTCATGTCTGCTGCATATTTTCAAATGCACTTCAGACTTCTTTTGATCATGGAATCAAACACTATGAGCTCCCGAGAGAGCAGTCTGATCTGGGTTCATAGTGTTTGCAATAGCAGTTCCTTATGGTAAGGAAAATCACTTTTATCACATAAGGTGACCTCCCTTGAATGCTACTATTTTAGTAAGCACATGCGTAACTTGCGTAATGGGCGCCAAGCCAATGGTACATTCATGACAATTCTTGTCTGCTCTTCATCTCATTAGGTAGTTTGATGACCTCTACTGCAAACAATATGGACCCAGATCAGACTGCTCCCTCAGGAGCAGTCTGATCAGGGTTCATAGTGTTTTGCTTCCGTGATAAAAGTATTCTGTAGAGCATTTGATAATGTGCAGCAGACATAATAAGCAGGTAACATTTTCAGGACAAAAATAATATTGGTAAGATAAGGGTTAACTGTTACGAACAAGGGGAAGAAATACTTATAGGAAACACCAACAATAAACTTTTATTTAAAACAACCCTTTTAACAACAATACTAATAACAATTATTATGTATATTTAAAACATTACTAAATTTAAATTCAACAATTATTTTTTATCTTTAAAACATAACTTTTAATTTCAACAAATGTCTACTTAAGATACCTGATGGCTACATAATTTAAAAAAACAACAACAACATGTTACATGTGTTCAATAAAAAACATCTATTTTGAAGAGCTTGCAATGGACTACAACAAATGCTTTTGATAAGCCTCATTTCGTTCAGAAATTGATCAACACTCGAACACTCTATAGAGTGTTGCCCATTCTGAGTAGATGAGGTTAAAAAGAAATAATTGCCATCGGAAATATATCCTATTAAAAATATGCATGATTTCATCTAAGTACAATAAAACTTAATTTAGCTCTTTGCTTGCTTGCTGTGATTTGTCTGCTTATAACCTTTGGAAACAGCTTGGATCCAGCTTAGGCCCAACAAAACAATGGGCCTGATCTGAAATCAGGCCCAAAAAAAACAACAATGGGCCTGATCTGGATCCAAATTGTTTGAAATTTTGGTGGAACTTTCTGGGAGATTCTTAATTGAACTACATATTGTGTTTATGAATCAATGTGCCCTCAATAATATTGTTGCCCCAAGGATGGTGTTCTTTTTTAAGACAGGGTCATCTTAAGATTGAAACTCATACAAGGGTCATCCAATGAATAGGGGGATTTTCCTTATAATGTGAAGAGTTTGTACCATTTAAACATAACAAATGTAATCATTAGGTGGCATAACTTGTTGCGCATGCAACGATATATCCAAAAGTTTGAACAATGCCATAAAGGGAAATAATTCACCCCCCCCCCCCCCCCCAAAAAAAAAATATAGGTCAATTAGTCCAGATATGAAATTTCTATGCCCTAACTTAAAAAGAGGTTTGAACAGATAATGGATAAGTCAAAACCAATACCCTACTATTTTTTCAAAACGGGGGCCATTAAAACACTATCATGTGATGCCACATGCTCAGGATGGTGCTCTTTTTAAAGGCAAATGTCATCTTTAGAGACAAGTGTCATCTTAAGTTTGAAGCTCCAAGCTAAACTACTCATCATCCTCTATCAGCTGATCAAGTCTGAAGCTCCTAGGTAAATTAGGTTTTTAGATATCTTGATTACAAAGCTTCATTCTGACTCCTTAAAAGGGGCATAATGCCACAGAGGGAGATAAATCAGACAAAAAAATATGGGTCAGCTATTTCTTGATAAGAATCATATTTCTAAACCCTTAAGTATTTTTTTTTAACAAACCGATGGACGTATGGAGGAAAAAGCCAAAATTAATATGCTTCCATTTTTTCAAAGTTTGTGGCATAAAATAACAGCAGAGGACAGAAAAGCAGGCAAAATTATCAAGCATACAAAGACTTGATAACTGAAACAGTATTTCATTGGCTTATGTCTTTATATGTGTGACATCATTTGAGTTCACTGTGTGCATAACTTTTTAAAACTTCAATACAAGCTTGTTAAAAAAGTACAGTAAAACCTGTCTAAAATGACCACTTAAAAATAGACAAAACAAAGGTCTTAATGGAAAATTGCAGCTTAATGAAGGTCAAAAGTATTGCAAAATGCTCCCCTTGGAGCATTTTGCAATACTTTTGACCTGCATTAAGTGATAATTGGTATTGAAAAACAATTTTTGGTGTTCTCTTTGAGTGGCCGCTTAAGACAGGTTTTATTGTATGACAAGATCAGCTAGTTTTATCATTGCATGTGCTGATCCAGAAAATTCCATCAGGTGGATCCTAATTGGTTTTTTTAGACAAACATATTTCACAGAGGGCCGTTTGGACCTCCCTTGAGAAGCAATTGTGCCCAAGGGGTACAATTGCTTCACTTATCATGGGGGTCTGTTTTATTCAACTATTAGATTGTCATTCCCCTAACTGGTTCATATCTCTGTTAGCTTTATAGGAGGTCTGGACATTGCATACCGTGTGCCGATACAGTGGCCTAACAGTTGAAAAATACCAGTTTTTCTAAAGTCAATCTATAGCAACTTGTGATTTTCTTGGAGGGATCCGGACCCCTTGCCTACCCCTCTCTGGATCCGCATATTTTGTTCTTGTTTTTCTATGCAACAAAGGGCTAAAAAATATATAATTCGTTTTCTTTAACACTTTTACCGCCTTTTGCAACTTTTCTTCCTTAAAACTTCTAATATGCAAAAATATCAGGAAATAATCATTTTATCTATTTATTGATTTCTGTACAACATAAAAGTTAGGAAATGTTTGGTTTCCTTTCATGATTTCAATACAACATAAATGTCAGGAAACCCTTCATTTCCTTGATTTCTATGCAACATAAATCTCAGGAAACCCTTTGTTTCTTTGATTTCTATGCGACATAAATGCCAGGAAATCCTTTGTTGCCTTGATTTCTATTCAACATAAATTTCGGGAAATCCTTGGTTTTGTTCTTTGAAATCTATGCAACATAAATGTCAGAAAATCCTTGGTTTTATCCTTGAAATCTATGCACATAAATGTCATGAAATCCTTGGTTTTCTTCCTTGATTTCTATGCAACATAAATGTCTGAAAATCTTTGGTTTTCTTTCTTGATTTCAATGCAACACATATGTCAGCAATCCTATGGTTTCTTCTTTGAAATCTACGCAACATTAAATGTCAGGAAATCTTTGGTTTTCTTACTTGATTTCTGTGCAACATAAATGTCCTGAAATCCTTGGTTTTCTTCCTTGATTTCTAGGCAACACAAATGTTAGAAAATCCTTTGTTTTCTTTTATTTATTTCTATGCAACATAAATGTCAGGAAACCCTTGCTTTCTTCCTTGATTCCAAAGCAATATAAATGTCATGAAATCCTTGGTTTTCTTCCTTGATTTCTATGCAACACAAATGTCAGAAAATCCTTTGTTTTTCTTTCTTGATTTCTATTCAACTTAAATTTTATGAAATCCTTGGTCTTCTTCCTCAATTTCTGTGCAACATAAACATCAGGAAAAACTTAGTTTTCTCCCTTGATTTTCATGCAACATAAACGCCAGGAAAACCTTGGTTTTCTTCCTTGATTTCCATGCAACATAAATGTCAGGAGATCTTTGATTCTCTATCTTGATTTCTATGCAAAATAAATGTCAGGAAATCCTTGGTTTTATCCTTGAAATCTATGCACATAAATGTCATGAAATCCTTGGTTTTTCTTCCTTGATTTCTATGCAAAATAAATGTCAGGAAATCCTTGCATTTCTATGCAAGATAAATGTCAGGAAAACTTTGGTTTTCTACCTTTAATTCTATGCAACATAAATGACAGAATATCTTTGGTTTTCTACCTTGGTTTCTATGCAACATAAATGACAGGACATCTTTGCTTTTCTACCCTGTCAGATTTCTATGCAACATAAATGTCAGGGACCACTTGATAGTCTTCACTGATGTCAGGAACCACGTGACTTTCTTCCTGGCTGACTTCTCCCTTTTGACCAAAGGCAACTTCCTGTGCAACAAAATGTGTATGGTTATAAAATGAGACGCAAAACAAAAGGGAATGATTATATACATTTATCATATGACGTCGCGTCTGGGAGTGCAATAATGCCATGCAATAAAATCGATAAACCACTAGTGGTTTATAGATTTACGGGAAACGTAATGACGTCCATAACAATGTTGCGTACATAATGACAAAATTATAACGTTTTTACGCCAAAAATAAGATTTCAAAGTATTTGTCATATGATAAATAGAATCTAACATTCGTGCTCTTGTATTTTTGAATTTTTTAAACTCGTTGCGAAAAAGAGATAAATTGCTCGGCAAGCCTCGCATTTTATCTCTTTTCCCCAACTCGTTTAATAAATTCAATAAAACATGAGCTCTCATGTAAGATCCTCTATGTATATAGTTCAAATACAACAGACAGTTGATTGTGTACTTTTATATACATCAGATTGACCTTTTTTGGGGTAATTATGCAAGTCGTCTGAAGAACTTTTTTAAAATCAACTTTTTCAAAAAATTCTTTTAGCAACACCACCAATGTGTCAAACAGTTTAGATCCAGGTCAAGCCCTGTGTTTTGTCAGGCCTGACCTGGGACATAGTACTAGCAGATAAAGATGGTATATACAGTAGACTATTTTTAGAATTTATGCATTTTTATAGCATACTTTTAGCAGAATGTTTGTGATAGCAGACTAAATTAAAACAGAAATATTTTTCTTATACAGAAGGCTATTAATAGAATGATTAGACCCTTTGAAGACCAGAAACCCCAGAAAGAACGACAGTACTTCTTTGTTTACTCACTGGAAACCCCTAAATGGGTACTTTGGCAAAAAGTGAAGACCCAGATGAAATGCTGCATAATGCGGCATTTTATCAGGATATGCACTATATGCTAGGACAAAATCAATCTTCAGAAAAATATGTATATTATACAATGGAGCATCCCAAATAAACTATATCAAACTTTATGGAAAATTGCATTGTTCTTAAAGCTGCATAATCTGTAACTTTTGATCTTCTAATTTTAAAAATAATGTTTTTATTTTTCAAGAACACGGTAAAAATACTCAAATTCAGGTAAACATTTTACCATTTTCGTAAATCTTAACAAGTTATCACTATCAAAACAACTGCATTTATGTTAAAATTCAACGGTCTAGAATTATTGGAGGGACGCAAATAATTACCAACAAGAGAAAAATACACCTATTTGATAAGATAATTCACTTTTACATGCAGTTTTCAGCTGTACTGAACAGTTCTATTGTGAAAACATAGCTTATTTCTACTTTTACAAATGATTTAAAAAGAAAATAAAATATTTCGAAAAATGTTCATAGTTACAGAGTATGCAGCTTTAAAGCGTTAATAGAATGTATCATAAGATAAATTTTATTTACCGTGCAGAATATAATAAGGATTTCATTTACATTAGACTATCAATATTGATAGAATGACTTAATATACATGCATACAACAAACAAATACTAGAGTGATTTTATATACAACAAACTGTTATTAGAATGATTTAATATACTGCAGACTATTGACAAAATGTTTTTTAAACAACCAACTTTAAAGAAAAGATTTGATTCTATATACAGCAGACTAGTAACCCTTTGTATTCTGATGGATTTTCCCATACATATTGATACTATAAGTATGGGACTGCCCATTGTGTACTTTAAGGGACCACTGGTAGAACTTACTAATCATTATGTATTTCTGTCCCTGAAAGATTGTTTTAATCTTAGCAAACAGTGCAGACCCTGATGAAATGCAGCATTATGCTGCATTTCATCTGGGTCTTCACTGTTTGCCAAATGAAACCATTTAGAAGTTTCCAGTATACAAAGGGATAATAGAAGGATTATTACAATTTATTTTACAGAGGTACTAACCTTCCCAATATCTTCGTTATATATAATTCCAAGGTCAGCATACTCTGGTACAAGGTCATATTCAAGGTCAGAGCTCCCAGAAAACATACTGGGGTGAAGGTCAAGGTCAGGAACTTCTTGTGGTGAATCCTCAGGAACAAAGCTGACTGCAAATGGAATTAATGTTCACATTCAACTCTTTACCTCCTAGTTTGTCTGCTGAAAACCTTTGCAATTAGATTTGACCCAGATCAGACCTGACAAAACATCAGCCCTGGTCTGGATCCAATCTGTTTGACATACAGCAGGTATTCAGAATGTTTATATCCTTAGCCTTATAATATATTAACTATCAGAGAATTACATCTACAGAACATACCCAATTTTAAAGTTTAAGATCATGACAAAAGCACCTGCAAAATTTCAAAAGATTGGAAAGCTTTAGGAGTTAAGCATACAATGTAGACATTGATAGCATTAAGCCCAAAAAAATGTTCATAACTTCAAAAAAATCTGAGGAAACTTAAAACACACACATACATCTCTTAGTATAGAGCTGCAAAGTTTCCTATTGAAACCAGGCTGAGGAGTCGGAAATACATGTAGCCCTGTAGATAGACATTGATAACATTCAAGCCCAAAAATTATCTACGAACACAACCTGGGAAAAAATCAATCTGAGGATTAAATAAAAACCACATTTTCATTTTCAGACCATAACAAAAACAGTTGCAAAATTTCAGGAATGATTAAACTCAGGTTGATGAGTTGGGCATACATGTACCCCTAGAAATTGATAACAATTAAGCCCGAAAAATGTCTATGAACACAACCTGGGGAAAAATAACTAAAATCTATCTGTGGATTATAAAAACCACATGCACATCTTCAAACCATGGAAAACACATAACGCTATATTAATGCATGACCATGCTTTAATTTAAATGAATTGTTTTGTAAAGGACAATTTTACAAAGGAGTTATATGAAAATTACCATTTCCGTATAATTTCTTTGTAAAATTCCATGGTAAAAAATTGGAAGCAATATCATGACTGCATGTGTTATATCCAAATCCATGTTGTACTGAGGGGTGTAATAAAGGGACAGTACAAAATTTAAGAGATCAATATAAAACTGTAGGATGAGTTGTTGTGCACACAAAGTATCCCCTATCTACCATACACCACAAACCAAGCCTCATGGAGAAGTGAATGACCTTCAAATGGACTTAGAACTAGCAAAACCATAACTAGATTTAAATTTTGGTAGAGAAAGATATTAATCTTTATGCTCTGATATCTTGTAAAATTAAATAACTTAGTCTTTGTTGGTATGAAATTACCCTTTCAGTGCCCATGTTTGTAGTGTCAGTGCAATGCATGTGGGATAGAGATTGCAATATTTCCTCATCTGTAAAATGTGCATTAAAGATTTACTAGCAGACGATTATCTTGTTGAAGTCATCAAATGGTACATGAACTGTTTACAATTATGAACATGTGCTTATATACTAAGTCTACGAGTGATGAGTTATTTTTGTGTCATTTGGTATGCCTGCATCTGTCTGTGTCTGTCTACCTGTCTGTATGTTTCTGTGTCTCTGTATGTGCTAGCATAAACTGACACAGACATGCAAATATGCACAAATAATTGATGTACAGGCATCTATAATTTACACAAAGATAGATGCATTGTATTTCATATTTTAACATATATCGTTACTGTATATGATAGAGAAAGATGCCTGTTTTGCTTACAACAGTCTTAGGAGAGTATTCAAAGCAATAAGCAGACTCATTCATGGAATTGGCCGAGAACTTCCAAATAAAAACGGCATTTTGTTGGCAGTAGGTATAGAAGGAAAATTTCCATTCTTGCCTTTTTTCTCTGTCACCACCTTTGCGACACAGTTGGACATGACTGAAACATCGTCCACTAGGCTGTTAAACGGCAACACATACCAATATGCAGCTAAATCAAACAGTATTGAAGCATCTATTTTTTATGTCAGTATATACATTGCTTTACGCTCAATTGATAGTCAGTGATCCATTATACCTTAGGTACAAGAAGGGAATACTTCTAGGCAGTAGACAATAAGAATGTCAAATTCCATCCTATCACAGCATTTGTGAAAACATATGCAAACTTCAAAAAAGTATTTTGATTAGGGATATTTGGTTTAAATATATGTTTCAAATTAAATTTCAAATCTGCATTTTAGATAAAATGTTATTGCAAAAAAACAGTGTCTCATTTGAAGGGCTACACTGCAGTAATATAAGATCCTTCGCTTTTCTCAAAATAATGCAGGGGACAATTACCCAAAGAGTTAACCAACCTTCTTGTCCTGTTCTTGAGAGTGGTTTAAGATCCAATCCCCGCAGATCATCCGAGAGATGAATTGAATCATTTGAGTTTTCAAGGGAGGCAATCTTGGAGTAGGCTGCCTTTTCATCTGCTGCCAGGTTCTTCCACATCTTGGCAACAGTGACTTCCTTATCCTCAAAATTGTTCTCTAATTCTATTTCTCCCGCATTCTGGTTGTAGAACAACAGGAACCTGAAATCATATTTTAAGAAACCATCATGAGTGTGAGGATGCAATAGAAAAAGCTGTCCCAAGGATCCCTGTTTGGAAACACAGGGCCTGCCAAATGATGACAAACAGTGATCCCGAGGGACAGATTTTTCTATCCCATCCTCATACAAATAATGGATTATTTTTCTTGCTCACCACTATATTCTGCATACTTTAAAAAAGCTGCCAGAGGTTCCTGGGTATGCTGAGATGCAACATAAGTGATGATGTCACTATAACGTGACAGCCTGGGTAAGATGACATGGGTGAGATAAGAATTTCTATCCTATGGTAAAATCTCAGATGCACGTATCAGGTGTACAAGAAACCCCGTTTATTGCCAGTGGCAACTTTTGCTGTCTGTTGATAACCACATGATGTCCCAGGTAAAATAATAATTTCTATGATTTCCTTGCTAGCAGCGACTTTTGTTATCTGCTGATTGACCTGTGCAAACAGTTTGGACCCAGATCAGGCCCCGAGGTTATAAAACTTTTTCCACGCTCAACTCAGCTAAGCACGAAATTTCAACTGCTCATAAAAACTATAATAACGACAAATAAAGAAGTTTCTTGCTTTAAGTCTCTCAGATGTTGTATTTATCATGCTAATAATTGTTAAAATGCCAACAATTGTTGGCATTTTAACATTTATCAACAGGATAAATTTCATGCTAAGTTGAGTTGAGCATGAAAAAAGTTTCATAACCTCGGGGCCAGGACAGACAGATCCAAACTGTTTGAAACTCTGATAGTGTAGTTACTCAGACGGGTAAGGATGGACAGATGGAACCAGTGAATTTTTTACCTTGGCATCCTGCATCTTCGGCGAATAATTTTTTCTCGGGGATGCAAAGAATTTATTTCAGTGAGTCCCAGGAGGCAATGGTATTGCAGACTTATCATGGAAAATAGTGATCCAGACTCATAAGTTTGCTGTTGGACTCATTGATATGGGAAACAGGGAGTACCAGGACCCATAAGCCAAAAATTGTAAATGAATCGCTGTGGAACATTTGCTTTTTAGGTTGAATGTTGTAAGGTCTCTTGTGATTCTATATCAATGATTTCAGGCTGTCAATTGGCAAACATTCACTATCAATATGGATTCATCATGGTGGTGAAAACATAGTTACATCATAAGTGCATAAGCAAGCTGAGATGGATGCATACTGGTTTCAAATGAGTGTATAAGGTTTTAAAAATGTTATATACACAGTGGTCTTATTATTTTTTGTTTGTTTGATTTGATTATGCTCAGGCAACATTTTTTCAGTCATGTCGGGATGGGTCTTCCTAGGTTGAACCAGTACTAAGCTGGTATTAATGTGTCTTTGCTGAAGGACACAACAGAATGCCGATGGCGAGGCAGTGTTCTTATAATGTTGAATACCACATAAATGTGCACCATGAGGTTAGAGCAAATACATACAGATCATATACATGAACATATCACATACAATTCAGGTTATATGCATTAAAGTCTTTTCTTTCATATTTCTTTGTAGACAAGTACCTGATTATACAGGCTAAACGAATAAATTTTGGTATATATTCAATGTGCCAGCAGCAAAGCCTTAGACGATCCTGCACTAACATGCAGTCTTGCCAGAGCCTTCATTACTTGCACTTCCAAAGTAAGGATGTAGAGGCCTATATTTACATTTTTATACACACTAGATTAGGGAATCTTCCGAGTGTAAAATTATGATAATTTCTTATCTTTCAATTTAAACATATGTTTCGGGTGCTCATTGAGACGATTCTTTTGAGTACCCACAACATATATTAATTGAAAAGCAAGAAAAATAATTTTAAATTACACACTCTTATCTGAAGGCTTGCATGCATGCAGGGTTGCCACTCAGTATCATTTTCAAAATTTCCGGACTTTTCACTGACTTTTCACTGACAGCCGATTTTAGCCATTTTCATCCATTAACAATTCGAAAACTTTGTACAATCTTTAAAGAAAATCGCAAACCATAAATATTAGAAAAGGAATGTTTCTGAAAATTACTTTTCTGAACATAAATTGCTAGCAATTTATGTTTAGAAATATTTCTTTTCTAATATTGCTTGCAATTTATGGATCGTTTCATAAAATTTCCCTGTCAGACTGAAAATGAAATTCCCTGACTATTCCCTGACCTGGAATTTTCACCATGGCAACCCTGTGCATGTATAAAGAAAGCTTAGAAACATATGAGCTGTGACATGAGATTTCCAACAATGTGGTAAATGCAACCAGCAAAGCCTCAGATCAGCCTGCGCTTACGCACAGTCTGATCAGAACCTTTTCTAGTCGTGTGAATATACTTTTAGTTTTGAGCTACTGACTGAACATCATTTGGTGTTTCTCAGCTTAAAAGGAGGCTGCACAGGTTCAACTGAGTCTATTAATGTCAAAATGCCACATCGTTGGAAATCACTTGTTGTGGCTCATATGCAATAAGTACCAAGATCTTATGTTTATCTCAGAGACTTATTTTCTTACCCATCAAATTCATTACAACTCTCATCAACAGGTTTCCTTGCTTCTTTCTGATGATAACTTCTGAAAATAGTCAAAACATCTCAACAATAATGATTTTTTTTTGGACAATATGACAATATTTTATTAAAGCTGCATACTCTGTAACTATGAACATTTTTCGAAAAAATTTTTTTTTTTTTTTTAAATCATTTGTAAAAGTAGAATTACTCCATGTTTTCACAATAAAAATGTTCAGTACAGATGAAAACTGCATGGAAAAGTGAATTATCTTATCAAATAGGTGTATTTTCATCTTGTTGGTAATTATTTGCGTCCCTCCAATAATTCTAGACCGTTGAATTTTAACATAAATGCAGTTATTTTGATAGTGATAACTTGTTAAGATTTACGAAAATGGTAAAATGCTTACCTGAATTTGAGTATTTTTACTGCGTTCTTGAAAAATAAAAACATTATTTTTAAAATTAGAAGATCAAAAGTTACAGACTATGCAGCTTTAAGTATTTCTGGGCCCGGCCCATAATACAGATATTATTCAATATTTATAGCAATATCGAGTATCCCGTGTTCACTAACTACCGGTGTATACTAATTACCGGTGTATGTCGTTTCCTCCAAATGACTGTCGCGTGCGATATTATCATTCGGAATTTTCCACTCAACATTGTTTACAATGCATTTTTCTCTCTTCATCAAAGAAAAAAAGCAGAAATGTCGTTTCTGAGAGTAAGTGACTTACTTCTTGTTTGTGTAGTGCTAAATCATGATGCGGATTCGTCGTTATATATCATTAAAAATGATATTTTCATTCAAAATAAATGAGAAATTGCCGTTGGAAAAGTGTGTCTGCTTGTTGTGGAAGCTTTTGACAGCCTGGTTCCCTGCTTAAAAATTGAGAATGACGTCAATCTTTGTCTCAGCACATGGGTCACATTATGCACAAATATGGCTGAAAGGTGTAGACATAAAAAGTGCCACCTTTGTTTTATCTTATTTGCATACGCCCTTTTGGTGCACCCTCTGGTAGGGCATATGCCCAATATAGACTGTGTAGTCTATTTATGATTATGAAACATATTTGTAGTGATATTAGTTACCATGAATGAAAGACAACAAGTATTTCGTTGTAAAAACATTGTAGCGTTGACTTATATTTTTTCACCTACATTAAAAAACGGTATACCTTACAAAAAACAGGCAAAGAAAACAAAGCAAGCTTTCAGACAGGGCCCTTACTACTATCATTTTGAAGGCCACTATTCCTTTCAATATAGAAACCCATCACATGAAGAGTTTCCTACCCAAGATAATTTTCTAGAGCATTTGTTTACGTATACACCGGTAATAAGTAGCAACGGGCATTCAAAATATTGGCTAGGGTAGCCCAATCTAAATTAAGTTTTCAGCAAATTAAACTTTATTTTGAAGCATATATCGTTTGTTTTCATTGAAGGAATGAATAAATAGTTGAACAAGACGTAATTTATTGGTTTATGTAAGATAGTTTGTTTTATAGACTGTCTTAAACAGTAAGTACAGCGGTAATTAGTAACACCAGTATACACATATATCTATACCTCCATTGAATTAATTAACTTTACATATAACACAGTGATTATTCACATATTATATTATTATAAATATTCAAGTCTATTCAAGTCTTGTCAGTCCACAGGAAGTGGTAAAAGACAACCTTGTACATGTACCTTTATTTTCAATAAAAGAAAAAGAAACTAGAACAAAGTCTTGTCATATTGCTATGCAATACATGTGTCTCCTACCGACTTCAAGAAAATCTCCCCAGACAACCCATCCATGGTTGGTATAGATGACCATTCCAACCTTGCCCTTAGTTTAATACGCAGATTTGATTTTTTGTAAAAGTCAATTTTGAAAAATGTCAGCAGACAACAATAAAAGCACAAAAAATTACCCAGCATGCAAGGAGTTAAAGTCTTTAACTCTTTTTTATCAAATTGTCTGCAGCGCTGCAAACTATCATGAGCAGAGCTACAAAAAATCCATTCATATACTTGTATTTACAAGTGCTGCTGGCTGCATGGCAAAGTGAAATAATTTAAAAAAAATCAAAATTGCAAATAACATAAGTAATGCAGAGCATGGAAGTGTCTATTTTAAAATATTTCAAGGTCTGAATTGAAATTTTAGGGTTAACTGTTTCCTTGCTAGCAGCAACTTTTGTCCTCTGCTTATAGTCTTTACAAACAGTTTGGACCCGGATCATTTGACACCCTGATGATATTCTTGAAATATGACAATAAAAGCACAAAAAGGCAACTTTTGTCGTCTGCTTATAAACTTTGCAAACAGTTTGGAACCAGATCAGGACAGACATTTTGTCGGTCCTTATCTGGATCCAAACCATTTGACACTCTGATATTGTTCTTGAAATAATTTTGATTTTGAAAAAAATTAGCAGATGACAAAAAATCATTAAAAAAATATCCAGTATGCAAAAATATAAAAAGTAAAAAATGAGAGCCACTTACCTGTCCAATCTCCTTCGACATTTTGCTGACTTGATCTTTCTCAGGCCAAAATCATCACCATATCTGTAACAAAAATAAACTACAGAACGGATCAACCCTTTATATACTCATGGACTCTTCCTTTTGGTTTGATACAATAAACTTGGGAAAATCCATTGTATATATCTAGGGGTGTCAGCTTATAATTTACAAAAAAATATTGTCTTCTTTTTTCTTTTTACCTTTACAAACAGTGTAGACTCTGATGAAATGCAGCATTATGCTGCATTTCATCTGGGTCTTAACTGTTTGCAAAAGTACTCGTTTATGGGGGTTCTGGAATACAAAGGGGTTAAGCTCTAGCTATATTTCTGGTTAATTTTTCTCTTTAAAAACAAACCAAAACAATAACTTTTATTACATCCATCATGTATTATTCTGGATGCCCAATAACCAGTATGACCATGAAATATGCCAGAATCGCAGATCACAGACCAACCTATGGAACCACAAGTAAGAGACACTTAAACACAAACAAACAACCAGAGGACCTTAGGTCCTGAAGCGCTCACCTGGCACTGAGTTATAAGAATGTTTGTTTGTTTTTATTCTTTATGTCCCATCAACAATCTTTCAGTTATAAAGGGACAGGTCTTCCAGGGTTGAACCAGTACTAAGCTATGATTAATGTGTCTTGCTCAAGGACACAAGGCAGTGACACAGGTGAGGCTCGAACCAGCTGCCCCTCCGTCTCAAGTCAAGCACTCTACCACTGAGCCACTATGCTCCCGTCACAAGAATGTAGAAAACCTTAACCTGGCATTAAGCCGAATGGAAATTCCCACTCTTTATCAATTGTGCCAGTCCATTTCCAATTTGAAGGGTTGCTGGATTTTGGTAAAAAATTAATAGATTATACTGTAAGCAAACAGTGAAGCCCAGATCAGATGCAGAATTCTGCGGCATCTGATCTGGGTCTGCACTGTTTGCCCATGTCCCACAAAAAGGATGTTTGGCTTATATGGGCTAATATAAGGTTTTACAATATCAAGATCAACCTTAGATCATCATTTGAAGATACTTTGAAATGCCCATACCCCTAATGAGACATACCAAGACTAAAGGTGATTGGCCAATAAGCTTCAGAGACAAAAATATTTTATAAGTTCTTCTCGATGTTAAGTAGGTCAAGATCAACCTAGGACCATCATTTGAACAAATTTGGTAGGCCTCACATCAGTAATGCTACATACTAAGTCCCCAACTGGTTTTTAAAGGGGTAATACCGTATATGGGCATGTAGGCCATCTTGGTCATATGACCAATGCATTTTGCATAAAATTTTAATCCCACACCCTATGAAGTCTTCATATCAAATTTTGAGTTCAATTGGCAAAAAATGGTTTCTGAGAAAATCCAAAAAATAAGTCAACCTATATACATGTATATACCTTTCCTGTGTATTTTTTACCAAAGATTCATCCGTTTCTGTCTCCTCCGGATCCCTTCCGGTTCCACTGGGAGTCCTAGAAATAGATAAAACAACTTTGGACATGTTCTTAAACCTCAAAGCACCACATAAAATCAGCCAAATTAAAAAAAATCAAAAGGATTTCAACAAATTTAAACAGGTTTTAAAGGTTTTCCAGAGCATTAAATCTTGTACTGTAAAAACATAATCTCATTATTGGAAATAATCCATGTACATCTTAGTCTTTCACTGCTGATAACATTTGCATAGCTCTCATTACGCAGTTACACATGTGCGTAATAAAAATAGTAACATTCAAGGGAGATCACCTAATGTGGTAAAAGTGATTTTCCATGCCATATGGAACTGCTCTTAAAGGAAAGAATTCGCTCCCTCTGGGTTTAAGAGAAGTTTCCATTATGAAAAGGGGCGCAATTGAAGAGAATCACTGCTTGATCCAGTAGTCTCCCTTTGATGTGCGTAACTTTTTCAGCGTTCTGGCTACACCACTGGATAACCTTTGCAAACAGTTTGGACACAGATCAGGTGCAACAAAATGTCGGGCCTGAACTGGGTCAAAATTGTTTGTTCCTCAGATGGTATTTCTGAAAGATTTTAAAATAGGATAATTTAAACAAAAATAAAAACTCACAGATGACAAAAAAGTATGCAAAAAATTCCAGCATGCAAAGAGTTAACTAGGTAATGGGCCATTTGCCCTGCCTTTAAACACAAGTTTTTGTTTAGGCCATACAAGTACAGTAAAACCTGTGTAAAATGGCCACTCTCAAAAAGACCAAAAATAGGTTTTCGAAATCAATTATCTCTTAATGCAGGTCAAGAGTATTGCAGAATGCTCCAGGGGGAGCATTCTGCAATACTTTTGACCTTCATTAAGCAAACATTTGTCATTAAGATCTTTGTTTTGTCTATTTTTGAGTGGCCGCTTAAGACAAGTTTTTAACTGTACTCTATTTTTTACTCAACAATTTCTACCTGTAAAGTGTGGTCTGTAAATTTCTGACAGCTGAATTGTTGGTTGCTCTCTCTACTCCATCTCTTACTGGTCCAGGTGGCGTGCTATAATGTTGTACACAAAACAGAAGTCCATTAATATAAGACCTCCACTTAAGAGTGCGTTTTGGAAAACTTTTATCTTTATTTCTCATCCAAAACATGTGTTGTGGTACTCAAAAGAACAGTCTCGATGAGATGGTTCTTTTGAGCACCCAAAACACATGTTTAAGTCGACGGGTAAGAAAATAATTTTTACGCTAATAAAATTTCCTTATCTGGATCTATGAATATGGAAACTATCTTTTAATCTTTCCTTGATATAGCTGCAACTTTTCTAGTCTGCTGATAACTTTGCAAACAGTTTGGACCCAAATCAGGAACCTCTTATAGGTTTTGTGTTATGCTACGGACAAAATACAAGCAAGAAAAATAACAAAGGCCAATAACTCCTAAGTTATGCAAAAAAGAGCAATGGTTCTTGCACACTGCACTTTTCCTCAGCAAGATCTATCTACCAATGAAGTTTCCTGTTGATACCACTTATAGTTTTTGTGTAAATCACTACCGACAAAATATAAAAATGAACAAGGCAAATTCGACAAATTTATATCCCCCGACGAAGGGTTATTTGAGAGAAACATGTAAACCACAAAACATAAATCCCATTTATCTAACCCTTAGTTCACCTACAGTATCATTCAGATCATAACAATGCCTGTCAAGTATGTTTTAGTGCTTAGTTCAATAAAAATATACTTACATCTGCACGATTTCAATATCTGACTGTTAAACCCAACCTCAGAGGTCAAGATTGTGTGTAAATTCAAAGTGTTACCTTGAATGTAGGTCTACTCTTCTTCTTCACTTTAAGAAAAGAACAAAAAATGACCTTTTGACCCCACCCCAGGGGTCGTTGGTGTGTGTAATGACAGCATGCTTGCTTTTATGGTGCTCTGTGCTCAATTCCCTTTAATTTGATATGCAACATGACTACTTTCAGTAAAAGATATAGTTTGACCTTTTGACCCCATCCCCTGGGTCCAGAGTTTAGGAAAGTTTCCTAGACTTTACAGGACAGCCGGTCTGGTGGACTGGAAAAATCTGCCTGACCAACCAGGATTTCACCAGACCGACACCATATGAGAACAAATAACAAAAAAGAAAAAATATAAGTTTTTGAGTTTGAATGTAATAAAATGTATAAATATGATCACAAAATATCCATGACAGCTCAGTAAACAAAATTTTGATTGCTGCTAAACACAGTTTTCCATTTTAGCTTTTGATTGGATGATTAAAACAATTATTAAGAGTATTTTTATATATTCCGCCAAAACAGTAACTTTTGGGCTCAGGTTTCACAGGACAGTCGGTCCTGTGATTAGTTAACTCTCGTCAGACCGCAGGAAAATCTGCCAGTCATGTCAGACGGTTCTGTGATGTTTCATAATGACTGTGGGTCAAGGGTGTGTCTGTGGGCAAAATATTTGCTACCATGTTGCTGCCAGCGTCGTCAGCTTTAATTTGATATGCAACATAACTACTTTCAGAAAAATATATAGTTTGACCTTTTGACCCCACCCCCTGGGTCGAGGGTGTGTATGTGGGCAAAATATTTGCTACCATGTTGCTGCCAGCATCGTCAGCTTTAATTTGATATGCAACATGACCATATTCTGAAAAAGTAATATTTTGGCCTCGGCCCCACCCCCTAAATCCATCCAAGAGGCTCGGACCCAGGCCATCAAACTCAAATCCCGTTTGATATGTTTCATATCTATTGCTGCTCTGCCTGCACGCAAAATTTCAGCAAAAAATGTTAATAATTGCCTTAGTTATTGCGAAATTTAAATATTTGACCTTTGACACCTTAGGTGGGGTCAAAGGGGGTGGGGTAAAACTTTGACACTGCCATTTGTATCTACAGACACTTGGCAATCATGGTCTATAGCGAGAAGTTGTTAAATATAATAGCTTTGATGAAATGTGAAGATCATCACAAAAAAAGCTAATAAAGGTTTTGCCTTATTATTGCCTATACTTAAACAAGGGCAATAACTCAAGTGTTAAGGGGTCGATTTTGACCAAACTTATAGGATATCGAGAGTCCATGGTACTAATCATTTGTACCAAGAATGAATTAAATTTGACCAATAGGTACTGAGATATGGTTCCAGACAGACAAAAAGTGTGGACGGAGGGACGGAATGGAGGGACGGACCATTGCACGGACGACGCCAAAACTATATCCCTCCGACTTTGTCAGGGGATAAAAAAGGGCAATAATTCTTAAATTATGCAAAAGAGAGTTATGAATTTTGTACACTGCACTTTTCCTCATCAAGATCTATCTACCAATGAAGTTTCAAGTTGATCCCTCTTATAGTTTTTGCGTTATGCTATGGACAAAATACAAGCATAAAAAACAAAGGCCAATAATTCCTAAATTATGCAAAAAAGAGTTATGGTTCTTGTACATTGCACTTCTCCACGTCAAGATCTATCTACCAATGAAGCTTGGTGTTGATACCTCTTATAGTTTTTGTGTTATGCTCTGGACAAAATAATGACGGACAGACGAACAAATGGACTGACAAAGCGGCAGCTATATGATCTCCCTTTGGGAAGCATAAAAACATATGTTCATTATTTTCCAGACATCATGTTTGACCTAAATTTCAATAAGACAATTTGACTTCCTGGTGTAGTCACAGTCAACACCCTGCTATCAGACTGCTCCCTTAGGAGCCAGCCGATTTGGGTTTACACTGAAAAGAATGACTGATCAATGTGACTGATCAATATTTGGGGTAAATATGGTATCAAAAAGTATGTAGTGGTACTTAAAAGAACAAACTACTTAAAAGAACAATATAGACAGTCTCAGTATGATGATACTACTATTTACTCACTTGATGACATCATCCAGATCAAAGTTCTCTATTGTCTCTGTACATAACAGACTGGAACTGTCTTCATTGGTGTCGTCAAAATAATCCACACCATTAAAACAACTGCTCGGAGTCTGAAATACATGTACATATAGAAACCACTATCTTCATTGGTGTCATCAAAATAATCCACACCATTAAAACAACTACTCGAAGTCTGAAATACATGTACATATAGAAACCACTACCTTCATTGGTGTCGTCAAAATAATCCACACCATTAAAACAGTTACTCAGAGTCTGAAATACATGTACATATAGAAACCACTATCTTCATTGGTGTCATCAAAATAATCCACACCATTAAAACAACTGCTCGGAGTCTGAAATACATGTACATATAGAAACCACTGTTTTCATTGGTGTCATCAAAATAATCCACACCATTAAAACAACTGCTCGGAGTGAAATACATGTACATATAGAAACCACTATCTTCATTGGTGTCATCAAAATAATCCACACCATTAAAACAACTACTCGGAGTCTGAAATACATGTACATATAGAAACCACTATCTTCATTGGTGTCATCAAAATAATCCACACCATTAAAACAACTACTCGAAGTCTGAAATACATGTACATATAGAAACCACTATCTTCATTGGTGTCGTCAAGATAATCCACACCATTAAAACAGTTACTCGGAGTCTGAAATACATGTACATATAGAAACCACTGTTTTCATTGGTGTCGTCAAAATAATCCACACCATTAAAACAAGTGCTCGAAGTCTGAAATACATGTACATATAGAAACCACTATCTTCATTGGTGTCATCAAAATAATCCACGCCATAAAAACAACTACTCGGAGTCTGAAATACATGTACATATAGAAACCACTATCTTCATTGGTGTCGTCAAAATAATCCACACCATTAAAACAACTACTCGGAGTCTGAAATATATGTACATATAGAAACCACTATCTTCATTGGTGTCATCAAAATAATCCACGCCATTAAAACAACTACTCGGAGTCTGAAATACATGTACATATAGAAACCACTATCTTCATTGGTGTCGTCAAAATAATCCACACCATTAAAACAACTACTCCGAGTCTGAAATACATGTACATATAGAAACCACTATCTTCATTGGTGTCATCAAAATAATCCACACCATTAAAACAACTGCTCGGAGTCTGAAATACATGTACATATAGAAACCACTGTTTTCATTGGTGTCGTCGAAATAATCCACGCCATTAAAACAACTGCTCGGAGTCTGAAATACATGTACATATAGAAACCACTGTTTTCATTGGTGTCGTCGAAATAATCCACGCCATTAAAACAACTGCTCGGAGTCTGAAATAAATGTACATATAGAAACCACTGTTTTCATTGGTGTCGTCAAAATAATCCACGCCATTAAAACAACTACTTGGAGTCTGAAATACATGTACATATAGAAACCACTGTTTTCATTGGTGTCGTCAAATAATCCACACCATTAAAACAACTGCTCGGAGTCTGAAATACATGACCATATAGAAACCACTGTTTTCATTGGTTTCGTCGAAATAATCCACGCCATTAAAACAACTGCTCGGAGTCTGAAATACATGTACATATAGAAACCACTGTTTTCATTGGTGTCGTCGAAATAATTCACGCCATTAAAACAACTGCTCGGAGTCTGAAATACATGTACATATAGAAACCACTGTATTGAATGGTGTCATCAAAATAATCGGCACCATTAAAACAACTACTCAGAGTCTGAAATAATTTTACATATAGAAACCACTGTATTTGACCTATTAACTGTACACATGTTCTATTGGTGCACTCTGAGTACTTAATTTATTGCTTCAAAGTTTTTGATAAACAAAATGTAGTCATCAAAAACTATGTTTCTGACAATTTAAAATCCATGTTTCATATTAAAAAGCAAATAAAAAGTAACTGCAAAACAGGTGAAAGCTCAAAAACGCATTGTTTTGTGAGTACAATTCTTGATACATGTTAAGATAGAAAAAAATACTAAGTAGGCATCTCAACTATATGGTTAGCTGTACAAGTCATCGTTTCATGGCCACTAAGCATTAATTTCTCCTGATTGATGCCATGAAAATTGTGCTCAATTGAAATTGAAAAAAGTATGGAAAAGATATATCATCCAAATATAACTGCAAGATGCAAGGCGCCCCTTTAAATATGTAATGTAAGAATAACAATTAGCCCTTTGTATACTGTAAGCCCCTAAACAAGTACTTAGGCAAACAGTGAAGAGCCAGATGAAATAATGCAGCATTTCATCAGTGTCTACACTGTCTAAGACAATCTTAAGAGAAAGAAATTCAATTTTAGTTTGAAATTATTACCAGTGTCCCCTCAATATGTACAATGAACCATCCCAAGCTTACTTGTATCATATCATGTGGAAGAACCCATCGGAATACAAAGGGTTAAGGACAATAGTAATTTTCTGCAAATGAGATCTTTGTTCTTACATTGAACATGTTGAATGACAATGTTACAAAATTAACTTTTTCAAAAGCAAACTATCAGAGTAAGCCATGTTAGGCACTGATAATAATACTGCAGTATTTGAATTTCTATAAGTATATGAAAATATTCAGCATGACAAGGGTTAACCCATATAAGCCTAGCATCCCTTTTGTGGGACATATTGGAAAACAGCGCAGACCCAGATCAGACGCCACAGAACCTGACGTCTGATCTGGATCTCCATTGTTTGCTTACTGAATGTTCTATCAAAATTTGAATAAAAATGAAAAATACAACCCAATAACCCTTAAAATGGATACAGACTGGTCCAATCCATAAGAGTGGGATATTCCATTAGGCATAAATGGGTTAATGTTTACCTCTGGCAAAGAAAATCCACTGAATGGTGAGCCAATAGCTGATCCGAACAAAGAGTTGGCTGGCGTTGATGGGAATGAGCTGAACTGATCTTGAGTGCCATCAAGTCCTGGTGGCAACTTGATGGGAGTGAATCCGGAAGCCTGGCTAAATGGTAACTGTGAAGAGCAAGCATGATTTTAGTTGTCACATAAAATATGTTTAGGGGTTTGTGGTCTAGCTTTTAACCCTTTAAGCCCCAAGAAAAAAATGCATCTGAAAATTTCATCTGCTGAAGTCGTCTGCTGCAAATAATTGCCTAACATTACTGACAAATTAAGTATAGAAGCAAACAGCGTGGACCCAGAACAGACTGCTCCTATAGGAGCAGTCTGATCTGGGTCCACACTGTTTGCCATAGAGGCTTCTTAAACATTTCAGCAGACAAGAAAAGGAGACAACTTTTGTTGCGATTGGCGCATAAAGGGTTAAGTCACAAGCCTGTTCAACTACAGCCAACAGAGACTTACAAAAATCTTGAAAATTTGGATTGAGCTCGCACATTTTTAATTATTATTCATTCTTGCACACCACATATTTAGTTGGCTGCGAGGGGTGGGATAGAATAATCTGTCTCTCATGATCACTGTTTTTCAACACTGGGCAAGCCTTGAGAATGCTACAAGCTGATCCTTGGGTTCGATTTTTTATCCACCCCTCACAATAAAGGATATTCTTCATCTACATGTATGCTGCAAACAACATAGGCACTGGGGAGTCTGCTTGGATGAGCAGCCTGATCTGCACCTTGGTTGTTTTAAATGCATCTCATGAATAAAAACTACCCTGACCACCAGCTATAGGATGTTTATATATATAGTCTTTAAAGCTGCAGACTCTGTAACTATGAACATTTTTCGAAAAATTTTATTTTCTTTTTAAATCATTTGTAAAAGTAGAATTAAGCTATGTTTTCACAATAAAAAATGTTCAGTACAGCTGAAAACTGCATGGAAAAATGAATTATCTTATCAAATAGTTGATTTTTTCTCTTATTGGTAATTATTTGCGTCCCTCCAATAATTATAGACAGTTAATTTTAACATAAATGCTGTTGTTTTGATACTGATAACTTGTTAAGATTTACGAAAATGGTAAAATGTTAACCTGAATTTGAATATTTTTACTGTGTTCTTGAAAAATAAAAACATTATTTTTAAAATTAGAAGACCAAAAGTTACAGGTTATGCAGCTTTAAACACTGATCAGAGGAGCTTTGAGGAACAGTTAGTCTCTGATCTGCATTTACACTCTATGTTCAGGTCTGTATCCGTGAGTGTCTCACTCAGAAGACTGTAAATAAAATAAATATCACTCGATCACCAAAAACATTCTCACCGCTATGAGGCGCTAAGCCCTAGGTCATTCATCCTGCTGGAACAGTGTAGATCCAGATCAGCTGGCTTCTGAAGAAGCTATCAGATCAAGATCTACACTGTTTTCCACTCTAGCTGCTTATAAAACTAGAATGCTGTAGATTTGGGAAGGAATGTAGTATATATATTCAGCAATACCTGTTTACAAGCTTTTGATGGTGTGCTTGAATGCTCTGTTTTGGCGTTAGTATCTTTGGCTGGTGTGACATTTGGCTTTTCATCGGAGCTTTGTCTGGCTGGAGTGACAGAGCCAATCCTCAGCCTGATTACCTTCTCTGTTTTACCGTGTGGGCCTTTACATGGGGTCCTCACCATGCAGCCAGCAGGCTTACTAACCATGTGAGGTTGATACTTGGGACTAACACCAAGAGGGGTGGTCAGTAATGATTCTAGAGTACTTGACTTCACATCCTGTAAAAATGTACGGGAAAATTGTTCTAAAATTTGGAACACTTTTCTCTTCTCAAATAAAATGTTGGTTTTTGGGGTTGGAATTCACAAAATGCTTATGATAATTTAGCAAACCTGGAAGACGCAGATCAGACTGCTTCTTCAGAAGCAGTCTGATCTGGGTCTGCACTGTTCATCTAGCCTTTTTTTGGGGCAGGCAACAAAAGTTTGAAATTTTACCATATGGTCACGTTGAACTGATCAATCCATGATTTTCAAAAGGAGTGAAACATGCTTTTTGTTTGTTGTTTGGTTTGTAGTTTTACATCCCAGTCAACAGCTACGGTCATGTCCAGATCGTCAGTTTACCTAACCACACTTGTTCCTAGGAAAGCATGACTAATTTAAGCTGTTAACCAGTACTTTGTGCTTATACTTTAGCTTGTTACTGACACCAACCCTTCTTGAACCAGCAGGAGAATGACCGTAAAAAAACATTTCATTATTAATTCCTCAGAAGTATGAGACTGGGCAAAGATCACACTCACAACCCCTGGATCTGTAATCAGCCTAACTAACGATTGCGCTGCAGGGTCTGGTTTAACTGCTTTTTTAAAAAAAAAAATTTAAAGAAAAGGTATGCACACAGTGCTCTTATTAGGTTGAAAATTGTATTTCCACTGTTACAGTACAGTTTTGCTTGGGTTTTACCCTCATAAAAAAATAAATAATATGCACTGAATATTTAAATTTTCTGAGAGACCCCTAAACATTCATGCAGTACTTGTCTTTCTCATATGAAGTCTGGTCTGGGAGTGATATAATGACATGAATTGAAATTGATAAACCACTAGTGGTTTACATATTTAGTGACAATATGTTATGATGGCCATGAATGTCGTATAAACATGTACGTGTATATGGTAAAATCTTAACGTTTTAATGCCAAAAAAACTCAACTTCAAAGCAGTTTAATGTCATTTGATAAATAGAATCTAGCATTCAGGCTCTTGTATTATTAACTTCATTAAGCTTGTAGCCAAAAAGTGATAAAATACTAGGAAAGCCTCACATTTTATCCCTTTTTCCTCAACTCATTTTTTGAAATACAAATAATACATGAGCACTTATATATAGGAATCTTACACGAGTGATCGTTTAATATGAATTTTTTCAAACAAGCCTTTGGCGAGTTAAATAAATTTCATATGAAAATATCAGGAGTGTAAGATTCTGTTTATCATGACCTTTTAAATGCTATTTTATCGCCTTCAAAATTTGTTTATTTCGATGAAAACTTGCATTGTTGTAATGGACGTCATCATGACGTTACTTGTTCCCACAGAAAGTGTTATGTTACTTGTGGTCATAACATTATTTATGACATGACATTATCCACTGAATAACAGTAACGTCATATGATAAATGTATTTAATATACTACAAGATCCTCTATTTTGTACATCAGGGTGAAATCTAGAAAATTCTGAAATTATGAACTTAAGAAGTTCAAAACTCAAAATCGACAGTATGTCTACTATAAATTATATTTAGTTTAAAGGGTTAATTACTGGTCTTCAGATAAGCTAGAAAAATAAATCTGAAAAGCTTTAATTATTATTCAGTATTTTGAGACTGCATGACTTTCTACAAAATATCGGCCTTAAAAGTGTGGTATTCAGGAATAATACTGCACTTCACTCATGTTCTTAGTTAAGCAACAAAACAACCTTCAGGGTCCATACAGACTAGATGCAGTTAAATTCAAGGACTTTTCAAGGATTGTCAGTTTTCAAACCATGATTTGTATAATAAAAGCGCTGCAGGTATGCATCATAACACCCCCCCCCCCCCCCCCCCCCATGAAATATTTTCAATACAAAGACAATCCATAAATCAAAGGCCATACCTCAGTTGAAAATTTATGAAAAATCAAACAGTAATGTTATCATATTTTCAAATCAAGGGTCATAAATCTGTATTTTTTGGAAAAAATTAAACCATATGCAATTCCATAACACTCCTTCCTAATATCAACTTTCGTACAAACTTTGAAGAAAACTGATCAAATAATGCTGAAGGTCACCAAAATCTTACTGACTCTTCATTTTGCCACATTGATATACATGTAATACACAAATTCAGTTTCAAAATAAATCAAGGGCAATTACTCTCTGCTTATTAACCCATCTATGATACCAAACCACTCCTCCCCAATATCAACTCCAACACAGAGTATGAAGACAATCACCCTAAAAATGCCCAAAATATGAGCATGGAAAATAATTTTCAACATAAATAAAAGGCAATAACTCTGTGCTTATTTGACGAAATTTACCCATCTATGATCCCAAACCACTCCTCCCCTATATAAACTCATATACAAAGTTTGAAGACAATCGGCCAAAAAATATCCAAGCCTGAGCAAAGAAATCAATTTTCAACACAAATCAAGAGCAATGAAATTTACCCATCTACAATCCTAAACCACCTCTCTCCAATATAAACTCATATCACACCCACCAAACGCTCGAATGCTCAACATCTGGTTGAATATTAAAAACAACTGCTCAATGAAGAAAATCAAAAATCTGGGAATGTCATGCAACAGCCTATGGATTCCTGCGTTTGTGGTATAAATACAAGCTCAGAAAGTATTCTCATATTTACTTTTCGCGCGATAAACACGTTCCTGTCAAATTTTGGTACACCTATTTTATGCGAAATGTAAATCTGACAAAACGAGAGAACTTTCTGACCTCAAATTTATACCACAAAGGTAGGAAATGCATAGTCTGTTGCATGCCATTCCCTGATTTTTGATTCTCTTCCTGGAGGAATTGTTTTTAATATTCAACCAGATGTTGAGCATACAGGCGTTTGGTAGGTGTGCATATACAAAGTTTGAAGAAAATCATGCATAACACAAGAATTTGCTAGAAAGGGGGAAATTCAAAATCTACCAAAACTTTAATCTACCAAAAAGGTCCAAACATTTAAACTGCCAAACCTTGCTGCTGTCAAATATAAGTGTTTTACAGTAAGGCCAGAATTTTTTTATTAGTTGATTTACGGGAATTGTTTTTTAGATTTAGGGTCGGGGGGACTAAAAAAAATAAATAAAAAAGCTCTGAAAATGACCAGTTAACTGGTCATTTTCAGAGCTTTTTTTTTTTTTTTTTTTTTAATATCTCCAGAAAAAACAGTAAAACTAGTAAGGCAAACCAACAGTCTGTATTAAATTTTTAAATTTTCCTAAAAATCTGGACGGGACAATCACTTTTTACAGTTACTCTCAAAAATACACAGACAGAACCTCAAAAAAATATTATTTTTTCAACAAAACAAATAATATTTAGAGTCGACGGATAAAATAAAAAAAAATTTAGAAATTAAATTTTATTTTTTTCCTACTTTCCGGAAAATTACAGTAGGAGGGTTCGTAAATCAACTAATAAAAATATTCTGGCCTAACTAGAACCCTGCTTCAATACCTATCAAAGGCAGTCTTTGAAAAAAAAAGAGGCTGAAAACCAATCAGTGGAATTTGATGACTATCTGAAGGTCTACTGCACCAGAATGAAAATGCAACAAATTTATCTGCTTGCCTACCAAAGACTCAGATTAGCCCAAGCATTTATCCAGTCATGTCAGTCTTGCAATGGCTATTATGCATTTATTGGGTAGCTTAGGACTAAAAGTTCACCCATATAGACAGAAAAAACTCAGCCTGAGTATTTGCCAAGTCAAAGCCTTTGCTATGCACTCAAGTCATTGGATAGATATAAGCTAATGCTTTGTACTGACAGCACAGATGGCCAGGCTGATCTGAATTTTTACTCTATCATCTTTTACATTAAGTCTATGCATGCTAGTCTTGTCTGATGATAATCTTGAATAAGTTTAGACCCAGATCAGGCAGGCTTGAGCTGAGCTCAATATGTTTGACTCTCTAATGGTTATTGATACATTTTATATACAAAAACTTTAATTTTAAATAAAATCAGACGATGAAAAAATAGCACGCAAAATTAGTTAAATTACCCAGCATGTAAAGAGACCACACACACACACACACACACACACACACACACGCTAGCCAATACAAGATATTGCAAGATTGCTTTTTCAACAAAGTATTTTTATCCACTACATATGAGAGTGTGTAATTAAAAACTGCCAAATTCTAAATTTAACATATTATAGAAGTAAGGGATTTTCTTCATAATTTTAGGGACCCAGCCCAAAATAAAATACTTACAATTTCACGCTGAAAACTTTTGTTTGGAAGTAATATCAAGACAAAGACTGAGTAAATGCATAGATTTATTTGAAAAATTGTTTTTAATATCCAAAATACAGCAACTGTTTTGAAGCAGGGTTCAAATTATGTAAAAAAGAATTATGCTTACATGATTATAATGCATGGACATACAAAAATGCTTTGAATCACCTAAAAAGACATGCACTAACAGCACTTAGGTGCAAAATAGCTATGGATAATGATTCTCCAGAAAAATTAAGGCCATATGGGCATCACAAGAACACCTGATGCATTTAAACAAGAAATACGCTGACCAGTCTGCATATCCACACAGCCTTACCAGCGCCTTTGGAAAGTTCAATTGCTAAACCTGGCACATGCAAAATGTTAATATTCTAGATTGTCTCCGTAGCTTTAAAAGGCAGGCTTGATAAGCATTGCTTCATGTGCAAATCCAGATATTCCATCAGGGGGCTTTGAAAACTTTTTTTAGTCATCAAAGTATTTCACAGCAACATATTGCAACTTATGATTTTCCAGTCATCAGCATATTTCAAATGGCCTCCCTTGAGAAAGGGTCCAATTGCTTCTTGGGTCTGAACTGGTATTTCTAAGGAAACCTATAGCCACTTGTAATTTTCCAAGGAGGGGTGGGGGGGGGGGGGGGGTGGGGGCTGGATCAGCACCCCTTGTCCTCCCTCTGGATCCGCCCATGTGGTATATCAAAAAAAAAAAGTGTGTGACCATGACTTTAAGATAGTTATTTATATCTGATTTTCTTTTCCTGTTCAACCATGTTCCTGCCATTCACTAAAAATTGTCGCCTGCTCACTTATCTGCTTATGTACTATGGTAGCCTAGTATAATACAATCAATATGTGACCACACTGCCAGGATTCATAGTGTTTGCTCTCATAGTTAAAGCTTTCGCCACTGCATTTGAATATATGAAGCAGAATGTACTAAACAGATAAACATTTAAAGACAAAAAATAATGGCAAGATATGGGTTGACGAGGATTGGTCAAATCTTTTAGTGCTGATTTTTCTGAAATGGAATCTTCCTCTTGATACTATGAGCAGGCCCCGAGGTTATAAAACTTTTTTCATACTCAACTCAACTGAGCATTTAATTTCAACTGCTCATAAAAACTAAAATACCAACAAATTAAGTAGTTTTTTTGCTATAAGTCTCTCAGATGTTGTATTTCTCATGCTTATAAATGTTAAAATGCCAACATTTGTTGGCATTTTAACATTAATGAGCAGAAAGAATTTCGTCCTCAGCTGATTTGAGCATGGAAAAAGTTTTAAAACCTTGGGGCCAGATCTAGAAATGGGAACAGGGTGTCAGGACCCCCTTGAAAGATCACAAGTGACTAAACACTGGTACCGAACCTCCTCCATACCGCCCTCAGGACGGCCCTGGTGGAATTTTCTGGATGAATGCATGTCCACCATAGCTAACAAATAGACCCTGATCAGTGTGCATCTCTAGGAGCAGGCTGATCTGGTACTATTTAGCAAGTATGTACTTTTACTGTCTGAGAGTATTTTGGTTTTGGCGTTCAGAGTTAAATCAATGATTACTGTAAATGGTGTAAAATTTTGAACAAATTACATGCACCTATCAGAAAAAAGCATACTGGTAGCTAATTATAAGCTGAACAGTGCCAACACTGACCAGACTGTTCCTTTGCATGTTGCCTAATCAGGATAATTTACTGCTTGCTATTCTGCCACACATGCTATGAATCAGAGACCAATAACCAAATAACCAAAATTTAAACTGACAATTCATGTTCAAAGCATGCAATAATGCAAATGCTACAAAGTTGTGCAACATGATTGGTATACCCTTAACAAGGTAGAACAATTTTTACAACATGATTTGTTAATTAGAAACAACATTAAACAAATTAGCCAACATGATTTGTACAATGAACAATAAAATCTTTGCCCTGCTGATCCATATATACCATATACCTTACAGGCCATAAAAGGGCAGTACTCTTTCAAAATTGTACCCTATTCCTAAATCAATGTAGATCCAGATCAGCTAGCTTCTGATGAAGCCAGCTGATCAGAATACACACTGTTTCATCAATGCATGAATCTAACTTCACTTTAATTGTCATGCATTACCAAAGTTGTTTATTTTTCATCTGCATCTGCTGTTGTTTTTTGGAAGCTTCTACATCAAAAATGTGTGGACCAAGATCAGCTGCATTTTCGACTGATAGTTAAAGTGTTAACTCTTTCCTTGCTAGTAGCAACTTTTGTTGTCTATATACTGATAAGCTTTGCAAACAGTTTGGACTCAGATCAGGATGGACAGAATGTTGGTTCTGATCTGGATCAAAACCATGTCACTGATAGTGTTCCTGAGAGAATTTGTTGAAAAAGTTATTAATGAAAAAAGTCACGGACTACAACAGAAGCATGAAAAATTACGCACCAAATTACTCACCATACAAATATTGGATGAGGCATGTTGGTCAGCAGGACAAAGGTAAAATAATCAATTCATGATCTTGACTGATGTATATCGTCTTTCTTTTTGATAACCTTTGCAAAAAGTTTGGACCCAGCTCAGGCCCGACAAAACATCGGCCCTGATCTGAATCCAAACAGTTTGACAATCTATGGACCCTCTAATTTCGGATAGGAAAACTCGACATTTTTTCCATGATTAGCTCCTAAATGCCCAACAAAATTGCAGCAGATAGCACATTTAATGAGTTTACTCATCTGTTTTTTAAAAACATTTTAAGGCCTAGAAAAATTAAATCAAGTCCTAAAGGATAAGCATATGTTTTCATTACAACAAGGAAAATTAAAAATACATGTGCGGACCACATTTTTGTAGGCCTTAAATAATAGTGTCTGGTGCAATTCTGTATGTAGATAATAAAATGTTAAAGGAACACAAAACACCATAAAATTACAAAACAATTATGTACAGATATAAAACTACATCTACCCTTCTTAGACTGAAAAAACGTAAACATGTAGTAAAGACAGTGTAGACCAAGATAAGATGCCAAAGGGAGTGGTATTTAATCTGAGTTGTCCCTGTTCACCAAGACAAAAACAATATCTACAGACTGATGTGGAAATTCTGACCTATGACCCCACAATATGTTTAAAGGACCCTCCAAACTGTATTGCATTAAAATGAATGGAATATTCCAACCGTATAAAAAATAGAATGAAGATGTCCATGCAAATAAATTGGTGTGTTGAAAAAACAATAGAAAAAGGTGAACACTTCTAATTTCTTTCCAGTGACACCTAATTGTGATCTATTTATGATATAATACCATTCTTTCTTTCTTTCTCTATATACTGCCAGACCCTCTTTCGAATATTATCGGCAGGTGTACATGTACTTTGTACACTCCGGGTTTCCATTCCCTAACAGTTTGGACCTAGATCAGGAAGAACAAAACTCTCAGGCCTGATCTGGATCTAAACTACTTGATACTCTGATAGGATATTTCTGAAAGAATTTATTTAAAGAATTAATTTCAATTCAAACACTGGTTGTCTATATAGCCAATGGTTAAATTCAGTGATTTATTGGTTGATAAATCACTGAATGAACTAGCATGACATCATTTAGCATGATTTGGCTGCCAGTTTGATTTTTTTAAAGGAAGGCGCAACAAATGAAAAAAAGTGAACTGTATTTGTTCAAGATGTGTCACACAACATAAATTTGATGAGAATAGGAAAATGGAGACGATTGAATATGATATCTCTCCGTTTGAAAAGACCAACACAGCGATTTTTGTTTGCTTGAGAGCTGCCATAAATTTCGGTTTGGTTCCCGTTTTTTTAAGCGCTTTACTTGGAGCGCGGGAGCCAGGATCCCAGACGTGACGTCATTTACGCTCATTCTGTGTGTATTGAGAATGTGTGAGACGCATTGTTTATGTGAGTCGGATTATATTGGAGTGTACACTTTATTATTATTTTGTGAGTATCATTGGTTTATATATTGAATAAAGATCGACTGGAATGAAAGACCTAAAAACTGGAGCTTAAATTATTAAACTCTGTAATAAAGAAATGAAAAAGTTACCCATCTTGTGTAACTTTTTCATGCGCTTATTCCCCAATTTTTTTTCTTGTCAACAATAGATCAGCTGGTGAAATAATTTGCGGGTCACATTGTGTTAACTAGATTGGACAAATGATGAAATTCATTACTTATTCTAACGGTTAAACTTCGTTCAAATCACGTGTGAACACAGGTACTAGATTACACAGGGTCCGTGGCATAGATTGGGTATCATATCTCTACAAATTCTCGCAAATTTTGGCCGTTTTGCCAAAATGGTTAGACGAGCTTTCATCGTACAACTGAAATAAATATCGTTTGCATAAAAAATGTTAATGATAAGATGAGTAAATGTATGTTTATTTTGTTGGATAAGCCTTCAAGAATAGGCTTGGACCAGTGCTTATGAGTGCTCTATTAAATATCCAGAGAAAATTTCTCAAAGATGGCCAACCTTTCGACTAGGTACCGTCCGTTTGAACTTAAAAAGTACCCGCTTTCAATTAATGTTTTTTTCTCTGTGATTGAGGCCCAGACTATTTGTAAATGCTTTATTGGCTTATTCATTATGAGTTTAATATTTAAAAGGAGTAGATCTACCCTCGCAATGTCAGCAAAAATCGTGTTGCGGTGGGGTCGGTTGGCGTGTACATTTTTTGCAGATGTGTAAGGAAATGCGTTTATATTTCTTACAGTTCTGACTTTGTTAAAATTAAACAAACAATTGAATAGGAAGCGTGAATGCGTTAAATATTTCCATATAAAAGACATTAATAAAAACCTCGAGTAAAAATGAAGCAAATTTGATGAAGGGATGTGGATTTAAAAGTGATTGATTTAACACTTTAACACTGTGATAGATAGATAGATAAAAGGCTGTTAGACTGATATCGTAACTTTTACTTTGAATTCCAGTTCATCCAATTAGCTTCTCAAAATTATATCCAATTAGTCCATAACTATTTTGATGACACATTATCAAACGCTTGAGCTGTTTTTCTCGCTAATTAAATCAAAGTTTCAATACAAATGGACAGCTAATTTTGTTAAGACACAAGCGCTCCTTGGGCATGGTAAACTGACCAGAAAATCGATGTGAGTAAGTGACGTCACTGGTGTAAAAACATGGCGGCTACCTCAGGACGTCACTGGTGTAAAAACATGGCGGCTACCTCAGGCGGATTCCAACGTGAATTTCGTAAATTTGAAATAGCGATAGTTGATTGAATATATACTTTTTAAGCAATTTCTTTGCTTACAAATTCTTTCCAAGATATAGTCCTTTAAATCATATCAGTGGTTACGGTGTATTGCGCTTTCCTTTAAAGTCACATATGGCATTTTGCCTTGTAATATTGTAAGCATTGATTTTACCACTAACAAATGTCCAAAAGGTACATAAAAATATACAATTCAGCCCAAACAAGATTTACAGGAAATTCTAATGCTCTATTCAAGAATATTTGAATTGTGACATGAGATTTCCAACAATGTAGTATGTGCGACCAGCAAAGGCTCAGACCAGCCTGCGCATACGCCAAGTCTAATCCGAGCCTTTGCTGGTTGCTTAAATATTCTATGAGTGTTAAGCTACTGAGTGAACATCATTTGGAGTTTCTAAGCTTAAAAGGAGGCTGCAGAGGCTCGTCTGAGTCTATACTTGTCAAAATGTCACATTGCTGGAAATCACATGTCATGGCTCATTTATAGAACCTGAAGGAACATTCATATTTTCAATCTTTTCATGTTTTTAGAATCAAAATAAATTTGTGCTGGCAGAGATTTGTTGCTTAATATATCACTGTCTGTCGGTCAGTCGTAAGTAGATAAATCACTCCCACTTTGACAGGGCTTCAGATTTTTTTCAAGATTGGTGGGCCGAAGTGACCCATGGAGCAAAAAATGGTGGGTCATTTTCTGAAATGATGGGCCCAAGCATATCAAACTAAACACAGTTGACATTTGGGTAGTATGCTTTACTTACACACTGACACAGACACTTGTATGCATATATGTATATTGACTACAGATTATACAGTAAAACCTGTTTTAAGCAGCCACTTAAAAAAAGAAGACCAATTATCGCTTAATGCAGGTCAAAAGTATTGCAGAATGCTCCAAGGGGAGCATTCTGCAATTCTTTTGACCTTCATTAAGCTACCATTTGTTATTAAGAGCTTTGTTTTTTATTTTTTTGAGCGGCTGCTTAAGACAGGTTTTACAGTATTGACAACCTATATGTACCGTCTGTAGATTCGCTGTAAGATGAACATTTTTATTAAAGTGAGATGTTTCACAACTAAAAAGGATGGGTCCACTGGGCCCACTGCCTTGAAAAGTGATGGACCATATTTTGAAATCATGGGACAATGACCCGGGCTCACGATAAATCTGAAGGCCTGCTTTGAACTTGTGATTTATCCACTTTAATGACTGCTCTCCAGCCAGTGATATATTAAGCAACAAAATTTCACTGAGAGGGCAAATCTTTATTAAACAAAAATCTGCAGACTTGCAAAGCTACCCAGCATGCAAAAAAATAACTTCAATCTGTCACCTGATAAATAGAGAATACTAGGTGAGTGTCTTTTGATATCAAATTTACCAAGCAAGGCTTTGAGAACGCTTGTTGACATCGCGAGGCTTGCCGAGCGATTCAACATGTGTTCTTAAAGCCGAGCCTGGTAAACTTGATATCAAAAGATGCAAACCTGGTATTCTTTTATCAGTTTACCTATTGTTTCTCTCTCCAAACTAGCGATTATGACTTAATTTTCGATTTTTTTGTTGATTCAGCGTCATTAACGACTTCATTCAAAAAGTGCAACGTCATCATGACCTGATAAAGGCACATACCGTGAGATAGACAACGCTTATCATGCAATGTGCAACAATGCAGTTTATATGAGAGGTAACTGATAAATAAGAAAACATGATAAGATTATGGTGATTAGTCAAGGAACCAAGGTTATAATAATTTTGTCATGCTCAACTCAACAAAGCATGAAATTAATCATATGCTATTAAATGTTAAAATGCATTTTGGTATGATAAATAAAACATCTGAGAGTTTGATTTCAGCAAGAAATTTAAAGTCTTTATTTTTCAGCATTTTTAGTTTTTATGAGCAGTTTAACTTTCATGTTCAGTTGAGCATGAAAAGAAAATACATTTATTGAAAAATATTAAGAAAATAATGTATTTACTGACAAACCTAGGCCTCCAGACAAAATGGTGTCAATAAAAATTAGTTCCGTTACTTCTGAATCAAAACGGAGTTGTGGGTACCTACTCAAAAAGAACTGTCTCGGTACTTTACAGCACCCAAAGCATTTGTTCAAGGTGATGGATTAGAAAACAATTGCAAAAATTTATGGTCAAAAGCGTTGCTTATCTGGCCCTATGCTACTGTATCTAGGTTCTTTGTAGTCCGAGTTTTCTCTGACGTTTTAGTGGCTTTTTTTATTTTGATATTTGCCACTACCGTCGTTAGTGGCAAATATAAAAAAATATGGAAAAGCCACTTAAACATCAGAGAAGGCTAGGATTAGGTTCTTTGGGGCTAAAACCTGAAAGACATATCTTTGTTTTGGGCTTAACTCATCATTTGTTTGTTGTTTGCTGATAACTTTTGCTAACAGCTTTGGACCCAGATCAGGATAAAAAAAAACATCAGTCCTGATCTAAATCCAAACTGTTTGATACTGATGGTATTTCTGAAAAAGTCAACAGAGACAACAAAAGCATTCAAAATAAGTCTACCCACTTTGTTTGGGAGACTTAATTACCCAGCATGCAAAGGGTAGCGCTAAGGGTCAACATGCAAGAAGACTAATGCCTTTCTTAAGACAAGAACTGAGTACCAGCATATGTTTGTTGGCAACCATTCCTACAGGATTGGGAACTTCCTGATCTGTCTTGATCAGCTTCTCGGAGTTAACAGCCACCTGTGGTTTGGTGTCTCCTCGACTCAGTACGACCAAGGGACATGACTGAAGACTGAGGTGGTCCAGACTAGCTTCCACATCCGTTGGTACATTGTAACGCTTCTTACCAGTCCCGGTGGTGCTAAAAATAAAGATTAGGTTTACTATTTGCCTAATAGTGCAACTTGTAGTGTTGTTGGCTATAACCTTTGCAAACAGTTTGGATCCAGATCAGGCCCAACAAAATGTCATGCCTGATCTGGATCCAAACTGTTTGACACTCTAATGGCATTTCTGAAAGAATTTTCGAAAAAGTTGATTTTGAAACAAATCAGTGGACAGCAAAAAGCATGCAAAATTATATACCCAGTAAGCGAAGAGTTAAAGCTGCATAGTCTGTAACTTTTGATCTAATTTTAGAAATAATTTTGCTATTTTTCATGACTACTGTAAAAATACTAAAATTCAGGTAAACATTTTACCATTTTTGTAAATCTTAACAACCATTTTTGTAAATCTTAACAAATTATCACTATCAAAACAACAGCATTTATGATAAAAATCAACTGTCTAGAATTATTGGAGGGACGTAAAAAATTACAAACAAGAGAAAAACAACTGTTTTTATAAGATAATTCACTTTTCCATGCAGTTTTCAGCTGTACTGAACATGTTTATTGTGAAAACGTAACTTAATTCTATTTTTACAAATGATTTAAAAAGAAAAGATTTTTTTTCGACCTAGTTACAGACCTAGTCTCTTTAAAAGTCATAGGAGTAAAGTTCTTTACCTGTTGTCTGCTGATTATCTTTGCAAACAATTTGGACCCAAAACGTCTGACCTGATCTGACCCAAATATGATACCCTGATATTTGGTATTACTGAAAGAATTTTTCAAAAAGTTCAAAAAGTTAATTTAGAAATTAACTTTTTTAAAAATAATTCAGAAATGCCATCAGTATAAAACAGTTATTTTGGATGCAGGGCAGGTCAAACATTTTTTCTGGCCTGATCCAGGTCCAAGCTATTTGCAACACTAGGCAATCAGTAGATGACAAGTTAACACTTGCCAGTAGAGTTAATTGATTCAAGAGACAGCTGAGGTGTAAAAATATTGCCAAATTTGGCATGAAAATCAAATATGTGTAGACCTTGAATATTAAAGTCCCAATAATTTAGATGCAAATCCGGCTCCTAGAGTCATAGGCAGACCAGAAGCTATGAGGACTCACCAATGCATATTCTGCATGAAGTCCTACCATTCATTTGAAGGTACATTATTCAGTAAATTAAAGACTAACAACTTACCTTAACCCATAAAAGCCTAGCGTCTTTTTTATTGGACATGGACAAACAGTACAGACCCATATCAGATGCCGCATAATGCAGCATCTGATCAGGACCTTCACTGCTTCCTTACCGTATGTTCTACTAAAATTTTGAAAATTGATTAAAAATACTACCCAATAACCCTCAAATTCAAAATGGATTTGTCCAATTGATAAGGGTGGCAAATTCCATTAGGCATAAATGGGTTAATTTATACACATTTTCAGTTAAGTAACATTATACATAACCAAGCATTGTTTGTCAAGGCATTTTAAAAGGCTGAATAAGTTATGCCAGCACTCATTTTTGTGCTTGGAAAACAAGAGCAAATATTTCAGCAAAAATTTAGCCAGTAAAACATATTTAAATCTGTTTTGCAGTGTGTTTTAAGATTGACCAACTTAATGGTGATTCTGTTGTTGTTTTTGTTGTTGTTGTTGTTGTTAGCTCTTTGTTTGTAGTTGTTCCGGCTATAAGGAGAAGGGCCGGAGGTTGTGTTTGATCTCAGTTTCATGTTTAAGTCTCGCTGATGAAGAGAACTGGCTGCTTTGTAATACAGGCCTTTTAGATGCTCTTGAAAGTGTATAAAATTTGATAAGAAATTATTTTTCTCATTTCTCAACCAAAATATATGTTGTGGGTACTCAAAAGTTCTTTTGAGCACCCAAAACAAATGTTTAAACTGATGGATAAGAAATAAATCACAATTTTACGCTGCAAAATTTTGCCTATATGGACCTGTGGCAATACTGTATATTCTTGCATTAGTGTGTCTTAATTTTTGTTTTGTTTGTTTGATTTGATTCTTTACGTCCCATCAACAATCTTTCAGTTAAACAGGGACAGGTCCTCCTGGGTTGAACCAGTACTAAGCTAGGATAAATGTGTCTTGCTCAAGGACCACAACCCAGTGCCTCCGGTGAGGCTCGAACCCGCTGCCCCTCGGTCTCGAGTCAAGCTCTCTACCACTGAGCCACTGCGCTCCCTATGTGTCTTAATTTACCTGTAGTCTAGTGTCTCTTCCTTCTGGCACCATGGGTTGGTCTGTGATTGTAATTATAAGAATCTATCATGAGTGTGAAGGTGTGATAGAAAAATAAGTCCCGAGGATCACAGTTTAGCTTCACAAGGCTTGCAGAGTCTCAGGTGATTGTGATAGACAGATTTTTCTATCCCATCATCACACAAATAATGGATTCTTTTTCTTGCACACCATTAAATAATATGCATTTTCATATTTTAAAAAAGGTACCATGAAGTTCCCAAATACACAAAGATGTGACATAACATGATTGCATTATGATTGTATCACCATAACATAACAATGACGTCAATTCAGGGAAAAAGACTAACACTAACAGGGGCCCAGTAGCCCAGTGCTCCTAAAATTTGGGCTGGACCCCAAAAACTAAATGTTTAGGGGCCCAGCTTGCCCCTGAAAAAGGGTACTATGTATGTCAAATCTGACACTAGCTGTTAAGTTTACAAATCTTCATTCAGCTGATTCCAAATACAGTTTATATGGTTAATAATTGAGGAATACAGATTTTGAGGGTATGAGCAAAATTAAAGCAAATGAATTATAAGGGTCTGGATAGGGTATAATGCTTAGTGAATAATAGCCCTTTTTATAATGAATAGTGAATAATGAGCCAAAAAAAGAGAATGAATAGTGAATAATGAGCCTAACAAATAATGAATAATCCTATTTTTTAGTGAATTAAAGAAAAAATTAATGAATAGTGAATAATCAGATTTCTTTGCCACCTTTCTTACTTATAATGAATAATTGGTCTTATTTTAGGGCTATTCCAGAAAAACACCTGGGGGGGGGGGGGGGGGGGGGGGGGGGGGGGGGGGAAGAAGGCACTTTTTTTTACCCAACCACCCATGGAATTCAATTTCCTCCGACCCCAACCACCCATGTAATCAGAAAGTTTCGTACACCTACTACCCATAGAATTCAATTTTCCTAAGGCCAAGTGGTGTGAAATTCCCCATTTGCCCACTCGCATTGGCTAAACGTCGGGTTCGACACATAAAATGCATTTTTTCCTTTAGAGAAGACGAAACAAAGGTAAAAATACAGCTGGTCGATCTTTTTCATTGCATACGGGATGTTTATACCAAACAGTTGCAAGTATGCATGCGCATCTCTGTGATTAACTCCCCAACTCCTCAACGGCTTGTTCACGCAGCCTCCTCTGGACTCAGGTAGACGGAGATTTCCAAATCGGCGGGCGAATTCAGACATTAAACACTTCATTTTGCTCACATCAATGCAGGTCTTTGGTACCACATTTGCTGCCAAAATTAAATGTCACAGCAAGACATTGGATCGTTTTAAGGAAAAAAAAATAGGGGTGGTGGTGGTGGTGGTTATGGAACACACTAGCTTTCCCCTTAAATGTTCAAGCAAGGAAGATAATTCAAGCATATAGCAAAGGAGACAACTATTTATTACTACACATAATATGCCACATTGCCCTGATAAATATGCCTGCCATGAATCATCTAAATATTTCAAAATGTATAATAGTTATGGATTAACAAGGTTTCCACTTTAAGTTCTTTCAAGGGAGACAATTAAACAGGAAGCAAGGGAGAGCATCCATGCTTGCACAAGACACATCATCTAGATCTGATATGTATGCCTACCAATTACCATTAATATATCTCAAACGGGTTTTAATTCATTGAGCGCACAAGCTTTCCCCTGTCAAGTTTGTTGAAGGGAGATAATTCAAAAGGACAGCTAGAGAAGGCAACCATTCTAGCATGTGACACACCGTCTTCACCTGATATATGAATGCCAAATATTAGCAAAATATCTCAAAGGGTATAAGAGTTATTAAGCGCACAAGCTTTCCCCTTAAAGTTCATTCAAGGGAGATAACTCAAAAGACAAGCAAGGGAAAGCAACCATTATTGCATGCGACATACTGTCTTGACCTGCTATAGATGCCTACCAAATATTATCAAAATATCTTAAAGGGTATTAAAGTTATTGAGCACACAAGATTTTGTCTATGGATGGACAGTTTTAGTTTGTTTGATTTGATTCTTTACGTCCACTCAACAATCTTTCAGTTATGCGGGACGGGTCTTCCTGGGTTGAACCAGTACTAAGCTAGGATAAATGTGTTTAGCTCAAGGACCACAACGCAGTGACGCCGGTGAGGCTCGAACCTGCAGCCCTTCGGTCTCGAGTCAAGCACTCTACCACTGAGCCACTGCGCTCCCTTGGATGGACAGAGAGACAAGACGGACGTATGCCAGGCTGATTGCTATATCCCATGAAATTTGCCTGTCAGGGTGTTAATATGTTTTAATTGCAACTTGAACAGTCAGTATGTAGTCATCAAACAAGTGTATGTTAATAAGGTGAAGAATTGAACAAAAGCAAAAAAACGATAAGATATTAAAAGCTTATACTTGTTAGATGTTATAAAGGGAGACAACCAACCTTTTTTTGTTATCAAAATAACTTTTTTTCAAAGAACGAAATGAAATTTCTTAACAAGCCTATCTTAAATGAAAGAAAAAATAATAATGAAAAATATTGAAATGCTGAAAAATCAAATGGTTTTGATTCAAAGCAGAACTGAAGTTTACATGCTATTCGTTGTTACAGTTTTATAGTTCAATGACGAGTGAAGCCCATTATTTTTTTAATTTTGCAAAGCTATATATATAAAGAGCCTTACACAATTTTTATATCATCAAGAATAGCTGGGATCTGCCATGAAATTAGATAAGGTCGAACACCAACGACCCAGATAATTTGAAAACTTTCCGCACCAACCACCCATATAATTTGTAAACTTTCCACACCAACCACCCATAGAAAAATATATTGCCTGCCATCTTTCCCTCCCAGGTATTTTTTTCTGGAATAGCCCTTAATGAATAACCCAAAATTTTAATGAGATGAATAATGGGCTAAATTTTTAATGAATACTGAATACCAGACCCCCCTCCCCCCATCCAGACCCTCAATTATGATGAAATTAGTTCAATTTTCAGCCTAATCCTGGGCCCCTTAGTTTTGGGCCGGCTTTCAATCATTTTATTTTAGGGGCCCAACTTGCTCCTGGCGAAAAAATGTTAGTCTGTATCTCTGCAATTGTCTTCCTACCTGCGGCTGTTTGATTTTTACCTTTTCCACAGGTTGGTATCTGTTATGTGAGATAGAATTATCTTACAGGGGTAAAAACAGTGGAAACCATGGTCATACAGTAAATGTTCTAAAATTCCAAACACATTTCTCTTTCTGTCCTCAAATAAAATGTTGGTTATCAGGGTTAGAATTCACAAAATGTTTGTTAGAATAGCAAACAGGGGAGACTGATCAGACTGTTTCTTCAGAAGCAGTCTGATCTGGGTTTGCACTGTTTGTCTTGGACATCTTGGCAGGCAACCAGGGTTTGAAATTTTAGAACATACTGTGGTATACTGTATTCACTTGTTTTTTTTTCGAAATTGTGATTATCCCCATGCATGATATGTTGAAGAAAATATATGGCTCCACTGAAGTCTCACCAATATGCATCACGGAAATGTCTCCGTGCGAAATACACCCCAGATTTGCACCTAACATATAGTAAAACGACGGGAATCGAGGGGTTGAAATAGCAAAAAGATAGTGCGCCTAAAAATGAGCTATATTTCCTATAAAAAAGCAACTATTGCACCAAAAAGAGTAAATATATATAGAAACTAGTAAACTTTTTAATTTATTTGATTTTTAATTCATTCAAAACATTAAATTGATATAAAAAATATCATCGCACTTTCATAAATATTACTACGCTGACTCGGAGATTTCCGGAAGCAGACGTGTGGTACGATCGGTTTTTAGCCACAGCATGGTAAAAAGTCATAGAGTTTCCAACCGTATAGAGCGCAAACTGGTCTGATCAGCTAGGATACTTCCAAATTTAATTTGAAATATTTACATGGATACCAACACAATAGCTGCAAACCATTTTGTGCAAATGTGTAGGCTGATGATCTGCACCTTTGCTGTCCTCATATAATAGAATTCAGTTTTCTCAGGGGACGACTCGCCGATCGCCTCACCGTTCGCGCGCTACAGAAAAAGAGCACTGTCACTTATTTAAGTACCAGTTCAAAATCTATCCGAAAATGCCTGTTGTGTCGGTGGCTGAGACTTCTGAGTCGTCACTGTTTGTCAAAGTAGATATTTACTGGTATCCAGAATGCAAAGGATTGATATTTTCTCGACGTCATAGCAATGTGTTACACAAGTAGGAATGTGTTTTTCATTTGGTACGGCTTTTGAAAACAGGAAGTCTGCAATACCCGGAGCAATAAAATGACATCTGGTTAATCGTGTAATGTACACATCACTGAAACTGTATTTAGATCTGTGTCTACATGTTATTACCCCTTTAGGCACTAATAGATTATTCCTTCTGGCTTGATACTTAAATTTGGGATGGTCTATTGTGTCACGGTATTGAGGTGTCACTTGTAACAATTTGCAAATGAAATTTGCATTTCTATTCCTGAAAATCGTTTCGTCTTCTAGAAGGCAAACAGTGAAGACCCTGATGAAATCTAGGTCTTTACTGTTTGCCGAAGTACACGATAAGGGAAGGGTTGTAGGCTTTACATACCGTACCAAAATGGAATCATCGCAAACAGTGCAGACCAATAACAATGTGATATGTGCGACCAGCAAAGGCTCGGACCTGCCTGCGCATACGCGCAGTATGATCAAAGACTTTGCTAGAAGCTCTATGAGTGTTCAGTGACCTATATTAAAGGTCACTGGAGTGTTTAAGTTACTGACCGAACATCATTTGAGCCGCGACATGAGATTTCCAACAATGTTGTATGTACGACCAGCAAAGTCTCAGATCAGCCTGCGCATACGCGCAGTCTGAGCAGAGCCTTTGCTAATCGCTTGAATATTCTATAACTGTTAAGCTACTGACTGAACATCATTTGGAGTTTCTTAGCTTAAAAGGAGGCTGCAGAGACTCGTCTGAGTCTACACTTGTCAAAATGCCACATTGTTGGAAATCACATGTCACGGCTCATTTGGAGTTTTTACGCTTAAATGTGGCTGCGTAGGCTCGTTGCATTCTATTCATCTAAAAATGCCACATTGATGGTTATCTTATGTCGGAGTCTTGCCCAGTGACTGGCGAGTATTCCTTTCTATCCCCAGTTAGTGACGTATATAGGTCACTGTCCCCAGTCTAACGCTCTACCACCCAAGTCACTTTGCAAGGCTGCAATGGTTTCCAGGCTGGTTTAAACATGTTAAATCTTTCACTAGGCACAGCTACATGTAGATACTGTCTGTCAGTCGCATAGATTATATTTAAGAAAAGAGTCAAACGACTTTGAACGGGGAACGGACAAAAGCCCACTGGGACAAAAGCCCACTAGGACAAAAGCCCACTGGACAATATCCCACTGGACAAAAGCCCACTGCTTAATTTGGCAGGGTGGACAAAAGCCCACTTCTTTGAAAAAAAAAGGTTGAAGTCTTTTATAAAACTGTTCACCTTGGTCAGACTGCTCCTTCAGGGTAAGTCACACCTGCAGTGTGTTTTCACTGACATTATTATTTCTCCTGTATGTTGTGACAAACAACTTAATTTGGGTGTTAAAAGTCATTGATATTTGAAGAAAATCAATTTACAGTTTGGGTCAAACAATATATTATAATTGGGAAACATATGTCTAATTAATCCAAATGACCTTTGAACTGGTAGTATTAATTAGCATGCACTTTCATAAAAGGTGTGAAACAAAAAGAGCTGTTTGAAATTTCAGATTTGAGAAGAAGGGAGATTCTTCATCTTAAGTCCGTCTGTCTGTTTTTCCCCCAGGGGGGTAACTCATATCTTTTCATACATATGTAGGCCCGGGCTTTTTTTTTTTTTTTGCTTCAAAATTTTGAATTTCAATAATTTTGGGGTCTTTCAGAAAACTTATTATTTTTGGGGGTATGAAGATTTTGTGAATATTTTTTTGGAGTCATCACAAAATTGGACTATATTTAGAGGTCATTTCTATGCATTTTAGGGTCTTTTCTGAAGGTCAAGGTACAGAATGGAGGATATTTTTTGGGGTGCTAAAATTTCAAATATTTATTAGGGGTGCTTGAAATTCTTGGTAATTCTTTTTGGGTGAACGGTAGATGCCTGGCCCGTGCCTAGGTATGAAGAAAAACTGAGATCCCCCCTGGGGGTTTGTCCAACAGTTCAAACCTATCCCTATTAAATGCATACAAGTGGGCTTTTGTCCTAGTGGGCTTTTGTCCCAGTGGGCTTTTGTCCTAGTGGGCTTTTGTCCAGTGGGCTTTTGTCCTAGTGGGCTTTTGTCCTACACTCACTTTGAACAGTCGCCTCTATAGATCAGACAGGCTCGTTACTGCAAAAACATGATTTTGTTGTACGCCACGAACGGGTCAGCCTGCACATCCATGCCTTCTAAAGATTACTGCGGCTCATCTAGTTTCAAGCAGTTTAGATCCGGAGCCGGACATTTTACGACTTGATCTACATCCAAACTGTTTATAAATATTACCAGCAGCCATCTTTTGTGATCTTTATATATTTATTAATACCAGGCTGCTTAGAGCAGTCGGTAACGTGTGTCTGATTACAGATTAAGGGGTCAGTGAGTTTGATCCTGGCCCGGTCCGATACTTTTATGAAGATTGATTATGAAATAAATTAATTTCTTCGGTCATTCTCCACCATTCCGTTTATTCATTCAAGAAGGGTTGCTGTCAGTAAAAGGCAAAAGTATGTGCACGAAGTACTGGTTACCGCTTGTTCAGGCTTTGTTAGGTGAACTGACCGTCCCGACATGACCGTAGCAGCTGACTGAGACGTAAAACAAAAACTTTTTGTTAGGATACAACACGTCCCTTATCTCCCATTTATGCCTAATGAAATGTCTGAATTGGACCAGTTCACTTCTGCTGTTGGGCGGTATTTATCATGTTTATTCAAATTTTAATAGAACATTATGTTTAGCAAACTGTGGCGACCCTGATCAGACGGTGAACCATGTGACGTCTGATCTGGATCAGCACTGATAGTCAATTTCCCAAAATAAGGGCGGTTTAACCCGGTCTATCCAGGTCCTCTAACCTTTTGACAAGTAAATTTTGTTTTCTTCCCCTGGATTCCTTCTACTTTGTAAGGGATTCAAGGTTTTCTGAACTCCTCCCCAATATAAGCTGGGTGTTCAAAAGCATGCGCGGATCCAGAGGGGGGGGGGGGGATGGGGGGGTGGCAGGGGGTCCGGTCCTCCCCTGAAAAATCACAAAAATATAGGTTTTCTTAGCAATACTGGTTCGATCCCCTGAAATTCTCAAAGCTATGAAGCCATCATTCAATGGTGGGCCATAATCAGCACGCCAGCGAAAAGCCATTTAAACGGCAATTCGCTGGCGGGCCGATGTTGGCCCGCTTTTAGTGGTATTTGGATCCTCTCTCCTAGCCTAAAAAATATTGTCCGTGTTGCAGAGTTGGACCGTACCCCCTCTGACAAAACTTTCTGGATCCACACATGAAAAGAATCAATATATCGATACTCCGATGCAACACCGACAGGCTCTGACCCGGGGTTACATAATGTTGAATACGTTTCTCGAGCGTGTCCGAGTGTGTAGACCAGGCGTGTTGAATAAATGTGCATACTCATACGCGCTAAATGTTCTCTTAAACGTGTTTTTTTCTCATCAAAGGCACCGAATTATGCGGGGTCGAATTTATGTGCCGATTAAATGCCAAGTTTGCTTTGGGCCAAAATGTCCCGGACTCGTTTACAAATCTATTTTAGGAGAACCCTGCGCTCAGGGTCGTTCTACACGCCTGTGTCGAGAGACTCTGATGCGTTTAGGCGGCTAGTAGTGAAAGTTTAGCGTACTATCAGACTCATTTTTTTCTTTTTATTTATTTTTCATAGAGCCATTGTACATTCGAACATTACAAGCCAGTTCTCGACATCTACGATGACAAGAACTCACCAAAGTAACAAGCCTTCGAATATGAAACGCATTTACAGGAATTTGCACACTCTGATGAGAGTTTATTATTACAAAAACAATAACACGGGGAAATAAAGTAAAAAATGCACGCGTGCACAGACGATGCATAAATGTTGCAGCAAACTACTCATGGAATGACTGCTATTGGTTTATAAAGCCAATACTTGTTCTTATACACTCGTTATCGGGTATATACGGAAATCTCCGATCAGCAAAAAAGTAGTCCCGTAAATATTAAATTTCACACGGAGCCGTTTCCGTAATGGAAGAGGCTATCTAGATAAGAATGTGTATTAACTAAAAAAATAATTTTCTTATTTCTCTGCCAAAACATATCTTATGGGTACTTGAAAGAACTGTCTCAATGAGAGGATTCTTTTGAGCACCCAAAACATGTGGTAAAGTTGATGGATAAGATCATAGTTACAATCTTACACTAAGTTTTGTTCACGGCAAACGTGACAATCTGACAAATAAAATAAACAGATTTTGAAAACAGTTGATCAGTATACCCACTTCGCCAAATTGTTGTATTATAAGTGAGGAGCAAGTTATAATAATACCTTGAGAAGAAATGTAACTGCCGGTCATCATAATCACTTCTTACATCTTCAAATGTTGCTGTTTTCAAGATGTTGTTTTCTTTTGGTATCATTACAGTCTTTCCATACATTCGAGCTGAAAAAAACACTCATATATATGAGCCAGTGCATGAGATTATCTAACAATGTGGCATTTTGACAAGTGTAGACTCGGACGAGCCTCTGCAGCCTCCTTTTAAGCTTAGAAACTCCAAATGGTGTTCAATCTGTAGCTTAACAATCATAGATTACTCAAGCGACCAGCAAAGGCTCTGATCAGACTGCGCATATGCGCAGGCTGATTGGAGGCTTTGCTGATCGCACATACCACAATGTTGGAAATCTCATGCACTGGCATATATTCTGTTAACATTTAAAGTGCTAAATTACTAAAAATGGAATATTTCGGATGATGATCTTGACTTAAGCTTCCTTCAAAACAATAAACTATTACTGAAGGCAGGTCTGTACATTGTGGAAATAGCAAAATTTTATACATGTACTTTCCCAGGCACAAGTTAACAAATAGCCATAATGTATTGTCCAATGAAAAATTTACTTTTCCCAAAGAACAGATAATGCACAAAGAACTCAGCTTAGCCTTTAGTTTGCTGGTACAATGCATAAACCCTTTAAAAAAAGTATTTAACCCGATTTAAACTCAATTGAAAACAGTGCAGATCCAGGATCTTACCCTCTAGCCCCACTGGATAGCTGAGCATGTAAATAAAATTTAAAAAAAACAACTCTAATTATATGTGGTCCTGCAAGAGACAATATCTATCTTCAGGATTTCCCCACAAAGCGAAACTCAAACCAGTCTCCTCAGCTGCAGAGACTAGCTAGAAAATTGAAAATTTGCTTGAAGAAGTTTAGAGATGATATACTATCCAATAAGCAAATAACAAAGGCGCAGATGTGCAGGCTGGTCTTCACCTTTGTTGTCCACAAGCCCCCGAAGACAAGTTTTCTGGCATTGAGGCCCATATAATAAGTACAAAGAAATCCAGTGTACCATTTGCACATCGACTAACAGAAAAATTGAACTAATTTGGATGCTCTTTTCATACAAGCCTTGTCAGGCTTTAGAGATTCAATGAGATTTAGACTTTGGTTTAACCAAAAAGAGCATGTGTTTGGTTGTAAAACAATTTTATACACTACCTTTTTCTGTAAGCAATTCTTTCAAAACTCTCTCAAGATTCACTAAATGTCTCTCTGTTTCCTTTAATGTAAAGGCCTGAAAAAGTAAACAAATTTAAATTAACACTGGGCCAAATAAAAGAATAAGTGTGTTTCAGGTACAGTCTGAAAATTTCAGATAGGGTAGGCATACAAATCTTTTTTCTGGAAAAAATATGATTTTATGCATTTTGAAAGGCATTCTGCCTACCAAAATGCATAAAATTATATATCTTATAAAAAAAAACTGAAAAAAATGTGCTAGGTTTCACCAGTAAATTTAGGTAGGAACGGGTTACCCTAAACACAGGTATTTTTTTCATTTGACCTTGGCAAGTCTATTACTTTCTCTTACTCCCATCCTTGACAGCACTGGCTTGCTTACAAATTAAATCTTATACAGGGCCACCTTGTGACATGCATGAACAGATTATTCTCTTTGAAAAGAGAAAAAAAAAGTATTCTAATCGTAGTTCATGATTTAACTGTGAGTCCCACAGAATACAGGGATCAAACAGACAAGTTTATGTAAAATTCAAGGACTTTTCAAGGACTAATATATAAGACTTATATGATTTTCAAAGACTTACACTTTATGTAAAATACTAACATCGAAATTCTACTTCTGAAATGCTAGACTTCAAGAAAATGAGGAAACTTGTGTTAGAAAATCAGTATATAATTGTTATGCCTTTATCTGCCATCCCTTACGGAAAAAATGCACTGCCGTGAACAATTTTTGCGAACAGCTAGCGAATACTCTGCGATTATTCTGCGATGTTCGTTTTTCACATGCAAATAAGGTCTGCGGCGAATACTTTGAGTTAACAGCCTGCGAATATTCAGCGAATATGTGGCTAACATGATTCAAGACAGCAAATTAAATATGCAGCGAATATCCTGCAAACATTCTGCGAATATGCGACGAACATGCATTTAAATATGTAAATTAAATATGCAGGGAATATCCAGCGCTCTTTCTGCGAATATTCTGCGAACATCCTAATCAAAAGTAAAAATAGCTGTTGCGATTGTGTGGCGAACAATAATTGCAAATATCCTGCGAACAAGCAGCAATCAATGATTTACAAAAGTCAAAGCTTGTTAAACTCAAATAGTCAAAATTTATCCATTTTGCACTGACCTCAGCAAGCAACACCATTAGAGAACTTCAAAAGGTATCAACTCAAACATCATAGGAACAGAAAAACTGTGAGAAGAGATTACATAACGTAAAAGACTTCTCAACATGTTGTCATTTTTGCATCATGGCAATTATGACAGCCATTTAATTGAAGAGTTTTAAGGGGAAATAATTTTGAATCTATCGCCCCAGTAAAAAAAATAAGAGCTTTAGACTGAGAGCTATATGAGTTGAAGTTCCTTAGATGAACACTCCGTGAATACATAAAAAGTTAAAGTCACTGTAATTAATATACAGCGAACAGTATCCAGAACTAAGTTCTTCTTGCGAATACCGGGCGAATAATACCTTGTGCTTGAAAAAGTTTAAGTTTTTGCTGCGAATATGCAGGGATTATATGACAAGCTGCAAACATTCAGCGATCACTTTTTTGTCAGACCAACTTTGTTCGCTGGGTATTCGCGACAAGAAGTGAATATATAGCGAACAATTACTGTGAACTATGCAGTTCGCAGAATATACTTAAAGCCATTAAAAACGCAACTGGTACAATGTGTTTTTTTTCCTATAAATGTCAGAGTGATACACTTTGTCTTTGTACTAACAATTAAGCGCCCCTAACGTAGGAGAACGTTTTACCAAAACTTGAGCTCAATTGCACACTTCTGTCAAAACTTTTGGTGAAAAATGACAAAATCATCAAATTTTTTGGTAACCATATTAAATCTTCAAATTTTATTCAATTTCAATGTGCAAGTACTGCGTTTCACTCAAACAAACAAAAAAACGGTATACAACACAAAATTCACTTTGCTGGATGGACATAAAATTTATGTTTTAAACTTCAATTTTCGTGAAATTTCCCCAAAATTTGAGAAATCAGTAAAGCTTCAATTAAACTGAATCATTTAAAAATTGGCATACATAAGTTGTAAGGTCATAACCTATGGTTATCATTTATCGCAAAATTTACCGTCGAAAGTGTCACATATTCCTGTTACCTTCCGGTTTTTATGCTGAAACTTTGATGACCATTTTGAAGGTCAAAACTTCAAGATAAACAAAAAACTGTTGCGTGTGCATAGAAATTAGAGCAATGTTGAAATTTTCCGAAAATCTGAATCCAAAAGAGCCATTCATAATGAAGATCTGATTTCCAGAATAATAAGGTGATTTTGCAGTTTTTGTGTCGAAGTTCGGGTTGTGCCCCTTTATCAAAAAATACAGACTGGCTTATCTGGACCGCTTTATCTGCACCAAAAGAGTATTGGCTTGATATCGCGACCATAGGTTTATGCTTTTATTTTATTAGAATGATAAAATAGCATTAAATCTCGAGTATTAGGTTGTACTGTAAAAGTTGAGTTTTTAATGGCGTTAAGTATATTTGCAGCATATTCATCAGATATTCGCACAAAAACAGCTTTTCCGTAAGGGATGGTGCAGTATATGCTGCACCAAATAAAGGCATAATAATTTTATACTGATTAGGATCTCTCCATTTAAGGTGTGAACTCCTGGTTAGTCTCCATTAGAAAATTGTAAAATTCAAAGACTTTTCAAGGCCTTAGAGTATTTTCCAGAGCTTTTCAAGACTGACTTGAGTATGACAGTCAAGAAAGCTGGTTAAATAATTTACCCAGCTTTCCCTAAGGATCTGTGAGTCTAATCAGGCTTCATAGTGTTTGCTTCTATGATAAAAAGAAGTCTGAAGCACATTTGATGATTTGAATATATGCAGCAGATGTTATAAGCAGACGAAAGTTTCAGGCATGAGCATAAGGCCCAAAGGCTTTGAACATTCTCACTTGACCTGGATCTACTGTGCGTAAGGAACAAATGGAACAATACTTAGCTGAGACATACATGTAGTTTACTGTAGGGCTTTGCTCTTCAATTAAGCAGGGACACTTTCTTAACATGGGCGGATCCAGAGGGGGGACGGGGGGGCCCGCCGGGCCCCCCTGGAAAACCACAAAATCCAATTTTGGCGTTTCGCTGGCGGGCCTATGATGGCCCACTTTTAGAGTTATTTGGAGCCTTTCTCCCGTCATCAACAAAAAAAAGCGTTTTCAGAGTTGAGTTGGACCCCTCTGACAAAAATTTCTGGATCAACACATGCTTAATCAAAATATAGCAGAAGCTGTGTACCTTTGATATCTTTCTTCTTCCTAGTTTTCTCTGGTTTGGTATAACATGTTTCATGATGCCGTAACACATAGCAACACTTGCCCTCCATTTTGCGTCACTCTGTCTTCTGCGCACTCTAGTGGGGGTCACACCTCTAGGCATCATTAGGAAGTCTTTGATCTTCAAGCCTGATAAAAAGGCATGATTGGTCTAAAATTATACCCTTTTTTATCTGAGATCCATAAAAAATGTCTGATTTTACGGATGCTGTTTAACTATTTATTCTGATTTGTGGATATATCGTAGGATGACCTGTTTCAGTGAAAGACCTGTTTCAGTGACCTTTTGAAAATGAGCTGCTATTTCCAAATGCAATGTTTCATACAACTGAACATAGTTTAGATGTAATATATAGATGTTTGACTTCCTATTGGACTGAAAATCAGTAGTGTACAAACAGGCATAGTTTGACAGACTTGTAATTTCCATGGCAACCCTTTTTTTTGCATTTTTCTTATTACTTTTTACCCTTTCCTATTCAGGCCTACAACTCTGGTTAAAAGCAACATATGAATGTATTTTCTGTTTTGATATGACTTCCCATCTTGTTTTCTATCACATCACATGCAAAAAAAACTGATCAGCTAGATTGTTTGTGAAAGAGATCAGTTTAAAAAATGTGGTGTTCTTATATCTTTTAAATAGATATTTTAGTCAATCGTAAGATATTTTAGTCAATAGTAAAAATGATAATCAACTTTTAACTTCTGAAAAACTTGCAATAAGATTACCAAAGTCTCAAAGGTTTAATAAATAGACACTCAGCATTTTCTTGCATCATTAAGCATAATTTTATGAAATTCAATTAGATTTTTCACTTATTTTTGTGCAGTTTTTTAACCCTACCCCCTTAGGCTTTATAGTATGTTTGTGATGCATAGCCAGTATCATAAATGTAAACCATATTTCATTATAAAGAAAGACAGAAACTGCTTTAACATAGTTTTGTCTTAAGGTTGTGATAGTTTACAAGGAACAGTTGGGCATTACACGGAACATATGCCTTTGACTGACTGATGTTAATCTTTAAAAAAATAAGCAGGGGTCACTGAAACAGGTCCCAACCAATTTCTGTAAGGAAATATGGGGAAGGTCGAGATAAAAGGTGTCCATTTTTTTGATTTATTTTTTCTGAACACTATTCTATGTCAAACATATTGCCCAAAGATAGTTCTAAAGTGAGCTATACACTGAAAATAACTGTTTCCAAGCAGTTTGATAATTTTGCCAAAAGAGCCCTTATGGTCACTGAAACTGGTACTTCGAGGATATCCAAAATTCCTTGAATAATCCGGAAAAACAGATCCTTCAGAAATAGAGAGAACCTACAATATAAGAAAACAGCAGACTCGGTTGTATCCGCCCCCTCGTCAGTTTATTAAAATTACTTGTACGAAGCATTCTCTAAATATTATTTAATTACCAAATTTTCCTCTCAGATCAATCTACATGTGCATGTTTGTATGAAAATAAATACATTTATAATTTACAAGGGGGTGGGCGGGCTATCCCAAATTTAAAAAAAAATCAAACAAAACTTTTTTTTTGCTTTTTGTCAGGGCTCCCTAAATCCCCAAAACTATAAGAGCTTGCTCCTCAGTAACCACTGCTCCCCATCTCCCTGAAAATAATTAGACTTTCTCCCCAGATCCCAAAAACCCTGGGGGCATCCTGGCTGGGAGAGAATCAGCATATTACCCATACATAGCTATGGAAACTTACAAGAGCTTAAGACACAAAACGAGGACAGGGTCATTCATATATTGACCAAGTTAAACGGTGGCTATTCTCAGCCTGTCCATAATTAATGATAATTTCATAGATACATTTTGATCAAAAATGAGGGCTATTCATATCCAATCAGACCTGAAAAGGGGGCTATTAGGGCTGCACTTCCATACTATATATCATTTATTATTATATATGAAGTTATCATCCCCACCCCGCGAGCGCGGGAAGATAATTATCAGGAATGAAAAATCCGAGTTGTCAGCAGTGCTGGGGAGTTTATGATTGGACCACTATTTCTCGAAATGTTTTCGCCGAAATGAGGTAGGTTTGAATTGTTCATGCAAAAACCAAGTCAATAGCGAATTCAAACTTCATTTTAGTTCATTCATATATAAATAATTACGCATTACAGTGTTAAACCATATTTACAAGTGGGTTCACTATTTCGGATTCAACTTCCTCCGGTCAACAAACTTCATGTACACGTGACTCATGTACGTCACCTTGTTGAGTAAATCCTCCTTTCAATTAAATAGCGCACCTGCTAGATGAGCCCGGCCTGGATTGGTTAAATCGGCTACCGATTTTTGGCCATATTTTATATTTATTAGCGATTTTCAGCCAAAATAACGTTAAGCGTTCATTGTTCGGTGCGAATTTTAACGATTAGGCAAATATTTTATCGTAAGCGATTTAAGTGGCCAACATTTTAAAATAAAAATATTAACGATTATGTTACGTGCCAGGCGTAACTAGAAACAGATTCAGGAAACCAAAATTTAGCTATTTGGAAAGTCAGCAAAAAGCACTTTTAAAATTTAACAAAATTTATTAAAAACAAAAATTATCATTTACAATAAGCAATGGAAAATAGTTATACAATCAAAGAAAGTCTAAATTACAATACCTTTTATGTCCAAACTGTCCCTCAGAATATTTATCAACACAAGTCTTTCAGTGGTTTCTGATCCCCAGATTTTAAGGATAAATCCAAATGAACACAAAGTCTGAATCCAAAACTGAATAATCCAAAGTAATCCAGAATGAATAATTAAACACAGTATTCCACTATAGAATTCCAGTACAAAAGGTTTAGACTTTTAAATGGTGAAATTATTTCAAAGATGCCCTTATGAAAAATTTACTCTTATATATACCCTTTAAGAAAGTTCTAGAACGGTCAAGAAAGACTATTATATCATATGCTATATTTATTTATTCTGGAAAATTCCACAAACTTCTACTGAATTCTAGAACCTACTCAAAGTTTCTATTTGCATGGAAAAGAAAATTCTAGTAAGTTCTGGTCTTTTCTCCAAGGTTCAAGAACCATCTAGATGATTGGTCATCCTTCTAGAAAAATCTTATAACCAAATAAATACTTTGTTTACAACAACTTATTTACCACCAATTTCTCCAATATCTGGGTCAATCAGAAACTTAAGTAAACAAAACATGAAACAGATAAACACCATACATGTTACACTTCCCCTCCTCAAAGAAAAGAAAGTTTTAGGAAGTAAAGCTTTCTTTTGCAATAATAAACAGTTATATACCAAACAATAATGTAAAATAAAATCAGATCAATAAAGAACAATAGTACAAAGCTTAATATCAATAATACTGAGGCATTTAAGCCCTAGAGAGTGCATCTGGGATGATATCATCTTTTCCTTTAATATGCCTGATATCTAGATTGTGCTCTTGCAACATGAGACTCCATCTGAGTAAACGCTGGTTCTTGTTTTTCATTTTATGAATGAAAGTCAGTGGATTGTGATCAGTGAAAATGACAATAGGTGCAACTGAAGATGCTAGGTAAACTTCAAAGTGCTGAAGAGCAAGGATGAGAGATAAGCATTCTTTCTCTATGGTAGAGTAATTTCTCTGATGTTTGTTAAACTTTTTAGAATAGTAACAAACAGGATGATCAACACCATTGTCATCTTCTTGTAACAATACACTGCCTGCACTAACATCACTGGCATCTACGGCCAACTTAAATTCTTTGTTAAAGCTTGGTGCTAAGAGAACTGGAGCACTTTTAAGTTTGGCTTTAAGCTTATCAAAAGACTTCTGACAATTATCAGTCCAAGTAAACTTGACCCTTTTGCCAAGTAAGTTTGTCAAAGGCTCTGCTATGACAGAGAAGTTATTACAGAATTTCCTGTAATATCCAGCCATACCGAGAAAGCGCATCAGTTGTCTTTTGCCAGAAGGTACGGGAAAATCTGAGATAGCCTCAACTTTGGCTTCTACAGGTTTTACCAGACCTTGTCCCACCATATGACCTAAAAATGTCAAATTTGCATAGCAAAATTCACTCTTTGTTAAGTTAACTGTTAGTTTAGCTTCACTAAGTCTGTCGAAGAAATTTCTGATAATTTGTAAGTGTTGTTCCCATTCTTCGCTGAAGATGATAGCGTCGTCGATATAGGCTATACAGCCAACCAGATTAAATATCAAGCTGTTAACCAAGCGTTGAAATGTTGCTGGAGAATTCTTCATTCCAAAAGGCATAACTTTATACTGATACAATCCATCTGGAGTAACAAATGCTGAGATCTCCTTTGCTCTGTTTGTCAGAGGTATTTGCCAAAATCCTTTAAGCAGATCGAATTTTGTAACGTATTTGGCTTGTCCAATGTTATCTATGCAGTCATCAATTCGAGGAATTGGAAATGTGTCCGTTTTGGTGACAGAATTTACTTTACGATAGTCTGTACACATGCGAAATGTCCCATCAGGTTTTGGTACAAGAATACAAGGAGAACTCCATTCACTTTGACTAGGTTCTATAAAGTCATTATCCAGCAAATATTGAACTTCATCTCTGAGAATTTGTTGTTTTACAGGGTTCATTCTGTATGGATGTTGTTTCACAGGTTTTGAGCCATCAATGAGTTCGACATCATGATAAATTTTGTCAGTTTTGGATGGAATATCTGGAAATAAGTGTTCATATTCAAGAATCAACTGCTTCAGTTCAAGTCTCTTGTCTGAACTAAGATGAGACAATTTCTGGTCAAGATCCTTTAAGATATCAGAGTTCTTGAGTTTTGACGACGCAGGATCAGATTTCACAAAGTTCATATCTTCAGAGTCCATTTCATTTTGTTCAAGAGGGACAGTTTTAACTAAATTCACTGATGAAATAACAGAACTATCCCTATCAATGTACTTTTTAAGCATGTTGATATGACATAACTGTTTTTGTTTGCGCCTCCCAGGAGTGTTGACAATATAATTAACATCACTTAACTTTTTGTCAACAGTATAAGGACCATAATATCTTGCTTGCAATGGCTTACCAGGAATGGGCAAAAGTGCAAGTACCTTATCTCCAGGTTCAAAAGTTCTATCCTGAGCATTTTCATCATAACGCAATTTCATTTTGCTTTGAGCTGATTTGAGATTGGACCGAGCAGCTTCACAGGCTTTTGATAATCTGTTTTTGAAATCAGAAACATACTGAAGTAAGTTCAAAGAACTGTCATCATCTGAGAGAAATTTTTCTTTCAGAAGTTTCAAGGGTTCACGCACAGTATGCCCAAATACCAGTTCAAAAGGGCTGAACCCAAGAGACTCTTGTACAGATTCTCTTACAGCAAATAAAAGCAAATGTATACCTTCATCCCAATCCTTTTCGGTGTCAAAGCAGTAAGATCTGATCATGTTTTTCAAAGTTTGATGAAATCTTTCTAAGGCACCCTGGCTTTCAGGATGATACGCTGATGACTTGTATTGTTTGATGCCAAGTTCATGCATGACTTGTTGAAAAATTCCAGACATAAAATTTGAACCTTGATCAGATTGTACAGACCTTGGAAGTCCCACAAAAGTGAAAAACTTCACAAGTGCCTTAACAATTGTCTTAGTCTTAATATTTCTGAGTGGAATGGCTTCAGGGAAGCGTGTTGAAGCACACATAATAGTCAAAAGATATTGACAACCTGACTTTGTTTTGGGTAGGGGACCTACACAGTCAATAATGATTCTGCTAAAAGGTTCATCAAAGGCAGGAATGGGGTGTAAAGAAGCATTTGGAATGGTCTGATTGGGTTTTCCTACCATTTGACAAGTGTGGCAGGATTTGCAGTGCTGTGAAACATCAGATTTTAATCCTGTTCAAAAGAAATGGTTAAGAATCTTGTGATAGGTCTTATTTATACCTAAATGGCCTGACATTGGAGTTTCATGGGCCAAATTCAAGATTTCAGGACGATAAGCCCTAGGGACCACAATCTGGTGGTTAACAGTCCACTCATCATCTGCTGAGACATCAGGAGGACGCCATTTTCTCATCAAAATGTCATTTTTGACATAATAGCAAACAGGGACTTGTGCCATTTCATTATCATCTAAAGCTCTATCAAATAAAGGTGATATCTCAGGATCACTGTGTTGTTCCTTACAAAGCTTTGACCTTGACAGCTGGTCATTTGAAATTGAAGGTGAAAGGTCAAGGTTTGACCGTGAAGTGTCAAAGTCAGTCTGAATGTCAGTCTGGCTGGGGGAAAGAGAATTTGAAATCTCATCATTAAAGGACTGACCTATCAAAGTGTCAGCTAAATTAATATCCTGCATCTCATAATTCTGATTGGCTTTCTTTGCCATTGCCCTAGTGACGGCACAAGAAGGGTAAAGGTCAGGAATTTCCTGCTCAATAGGATCAGGCGGTTGATCAACACAAGGTGTGCTGGTCAAAAGTGGGTCTACCACAACCTTATCTCCAGCCAAATCGTTGCCTAACAGCAAGTGAACACCTTTAAAAGGTAAAGAAGGTCTAATACTTACAGCCACGAGACCAGTAACTAAGTCTGAGGACAAATAAATGTTATGGAGCGGTACATTAATAAATCCACACTCTACACCCTGGATAAGGACACTTGTCTCAGAAGAAGTCTTCTCAGAAAAAGGCAGGGTATCTGCTAAGATAAGAGATTGAGAAGCACCAGTATCTCGTAAGATTTTAATAGGGGTAGACTGGGCAAAGTCACTATTTAGTGACACGGAACCATCTGATAAGAATGGTTCATAAATCTCCATAACAGCATCAGTCTCAGATGTTTTGGCCAAAATAGGATTCTCATCCTGAATAGAAGACTGTGGTTTTAGCCTTAAAGAGGTGAGACCTGTGGGTTTAGGACTCTCCTGTCTTTCTTTCTCTCTCTTTCTTTTCAAAGCTATACATTCAGAAATGATATGGCCTGATTGTTTACAATAATTGCAAATTGGCTGGGATAATGGACTTTGACCTTTGTTTTCACCAGAGAATCTAGGTTTTGGAGTAAATAAGTGACTGGAATTATCGGATGGATTACTGAGGTTGGATTTTGGACCTGACTGAGGGGAATATGGTTTTGACTGAGGGATAAATGGTCTTGATTGAGGTGTAAATTTTAATTGAGGGTTGAATGGTTTCCTAGGAAATGGCTTGTTAACAAAAGAAGTCTTATGAGTCAAAGAATAATCATCAGCTAGTCTAGCTGCCACATCCAAATTTTCAACTTCTTTTTCATTTAAGAAAGCCCTGACGTCAGAATTTATACACCATTTGAATTCTTCAACAAGCATGAGCTGTCTTAGTTTTTCATGATCAGAACCTACTTTCTTTGAAGAGCACCACCTATCAAATAATTGTTCTTTTGTTCTAGCAAATTCCACATGAGTCTGGTTAGGTTCTTTCCTACAATCTCTAAATTTCTGCCTGTAAGCTTCAGGCACTAACTCATAAGCCTTAAGAATAAGTTCTCTTACTTTGTCATAATCTGAGCTTTGTTCTAGTGAAAGCTGAGTGTAAATTTCTCGAGCTTTGCCTATTACAACGCTCTGCAAAAGTAAGGTCCAGTGCTCTCTTGGCCATTTCAGGTTTTCTGCTACCTTCTCAAAATGTAAAAAATATTTATCAACTTCTTTTTCTTGAAATGGAGGAACAAGTCGGATGTGTTTTGTCACATCAAAAGATTTGCCAGAGTCTAAAGGCAAAGGTTTTGATTTAGATTTTCCTTCTAACTCAAGTTCTTTCATTTTTAACTCAAATTGTAATTTTTCTTTTTCAATTTCAATGCGTTCTTCAGCTTCAAGCTTTAATTTCTCATGTTCTAATCTTTCTCTTTCTATTTCTCTTTGTTTTTCCCTCTTCCGTTCTTCCATTTCTATTTTTTGTCTTAATAACCTATCTTCTCGTTCCATTGTTTCCATTCTTATTCTGTCCTCATGTTCTAACCTTAACTTTTCCATCTCAACTTGCCTTTTAATTTCTAATTCTCTCAGCTGCAAATCAGTCTGGGTAACCAGAATCCGAGATGTGGCTGAGGAATCAAATATTTCCTCGTCTACAAAGAACTGAATCAGAATATTCTTAATTTCATGTTTTAACATGGTCTTTTTGATATTGGGTAGGCCATAATGGTCAGCAATGTCCAAAAGATCAGACTTTTTTGCCAAGTCTAACAGCTCCTGAGAAGGTGACGCAGTAAAATCACTAAGTTTGAATGACATATTTGCTTTATGCTGGCTCCAGCTAGTAAAACAGCAAACAGTGAAATTTCTTTAAAATTTCAAACTTATTTGGTGCCAAAAATAATTTCAATCCCGGACTCTGAGCCCCCAATTTCTGTTACGTGCCAGGCGTAACTAGAAACAGATTCAGGAAACCAAAATTTAGCTATTTGGAAAGCCAGCAAAAAGCACTTTTAAAATTTAACAAAATTTATTAAAAACAAAAATTATCATTTACAATAAGCAATGGAAAATAGTTATACAATCAAAGAAAGTCTAAATTACAATACCTTTTATGTCCAAACTGTCCCTCAGAATATTTATCAACACAAGTCTTTCAGTGGTTTCTGATCCCCAGATTTTGAAGATAAATCCAAATGAACACAAAGTCTGAATCCAAAACTGAATAATCCAAAGTAATCCAGAATGAATAATTAAACACAGTATTCCACTATAGAATTCCAGTACAAAAGGTTTAGACTTTTAAATGGTGAAATTATTTCAAAGATGCCCTTATGAAAAATTTACTTTTATATATACCCTTTAAGAAAGTTCTAGAACGGTCAAGAAAGACTATTATATCATATGCTATATTTATTTATTCTGGAAAATTCCACAAACTTCTACTGAATTCTAGAACCTACTCAAAGTTTCTATTTGCATGGAAAAGAAAATTCTAGTAAGTTCTGGTCTTTTCTCCAAGGTTCAAGAACCATCTAGATGATTGGTCATCCTTCTAGAAAAATCTTATAACCAAATAAATACTTTGTTTACAACAACTTATTTACCACCAATTTCTCCAATATCTGGGTCAACCAGAAACTTAAGTAAACAAAACATGAAACAGATAAACACCATACATGTTACAATTAGCCTAGCGATTTTCAGAGCCCCCATCATGCAGGCCCTCCTACATTGTAGATGTTGAACCGCGCGATTAGGCCTATGTTAAATTTTGATACCCATACAAGTTAAAACTTCAGAATAGGGGAGACCGGGGCTAGTTCGGCCTCGGGGCATGTTCGGCATATGGCAAAATTTAGCATGAACATATATAGACTAAGATATGGAGCTGGGAAACATATTTGGAAATTACTTGTGACGAGTTTGTTTACATGAGTACACAATGACTGCATTGTTGAAGGGTACATTGATATTGTACCAGAAAATTCGTTTTCTTGCAGGAATAGTAAATTTTTCATAGTAATTTCAGTTTTTATTTACTTAAAGATGTGTTAAGATTCTGCTTTAAATTCTATATTTTTATTACGAAAGGATTATGTGCTTCGGTATAAAACATTGTTAATTTCTTCTCCTGCATCTTAAAAGGAGCTTTTACGGGATATTTGGAAATAGTCTGTCTGGGGCAAGTTCGGCCACTTAAGGCTGGGCAAGTTCGGCCGATAGCCAAACTTGCCCAACACACAGACACTTGGGGTCAGTAGAGAAAAACAAGCCCCCCCCCCCCCCCCCCCAACCTTCATCCCTCATTAACTTTTTCATTCTTGCATTTTTTCATTTAAAATATGATATTTTGAATGCTTGAAGTTATACAGGTGTTAGAAAAAATGACCTAGAACATATGGAAAACATTTGAAAAAAATGCATATTGCTCACAATAACGCTAAAAGTACTGGTTTCCTGCTTTAAATTGCGTCTCGTTGAGGCCGGTAAAAAAATAATAACGCTAAGTGGGTTAAAGTACTTACCCTTTGAAGATCTTTGAAGACTGGTTATTATTTTTTTACCGGCCTCAACGAGACGCATTGTCGCACCGGAAGCTCGTTAGCACGAACAAACCGAAAAAATTGCGTCTCGTTGCATTCTCGCGAGACCTGACGATACCTCATCTAGAGGTATCGTCAGGTCTCGCGAGAATGCAACGAGACGCAATTTAAAGCAGGAAACCAGTACTTTTAGCGTGCCAGTTATTTGTGATTAATGGTTGAAATTGTTTGTTTTGATTTTGTTCGTCATATTTTGCAGGTAAGCGATAGACTTAGAGAAAGCTACCTATATCGGGAAGTAGATAAATGTATATAGAATTGATCGGTGAAAGAGTTTTGTGTGTTTGTTTTGTATTAAGAGCGCATTGCACTTTTGACGGCGATGGGGGTTCGAAATTGCAAAGCCGAAGTTGTTTATCTTGTGTTTTTTCTATCATTGTGAGCAATATGCATTTTTTTTTTCAAATGTTTTCCATATGTTCTAGGTCATTTTTTCTAACACCTGTATAACTTCAAGCATACAAAATATCATATTTTAGATGAAAAAATGCAAGAATGAAAAAGTTAATGGGGGATGAAGGTTGGGGGGGGGGGGGGGCTTGTTTTTCTCTACTGACCCCAAGTGTCTGTGGCCCAACACTTACGTAAAATATTTACCATTGTATTTTAGATCACCTATTTTGTAAAGTGTGTTCATATTATGGCTCCTAAATTCATATTCGTGTTCATATTTAGCGCAACGACTTACTGACGTGGCGTTTATTACATCGAACGCTTCAGATTGCCATTTTTACTTTGACGTCAAAAGTAAAAAAAACAAACTGTCTAAGACACGGACAATTTAGTACGACATTTCCAGGCTCATTTTTGGTTAATTTGTATTCCGAAGAACCAACTCGGATAGCCCATATGTTAGGGTAATGCCGTTACATTTTCTTGGCCCTTTGCAATTCCAACTACAGAAGTTTGACTGTATAATAATAGGCCTGGCGAACTTACCCCGAGGGGTGGCCGAACTTACCCCATGACGGGGCAAGTTCGGCCATCATGACCTGTTCTCCTCGAATGAAGATTACCCTTTATCGTACAGAGACACATGATTGGGGTTACCGGGACTGGTACCGCCCTACTCTGCCTAACTTAAATATATAGGTTTCGCAGACCTAGATGTTATAGTCTTTCGAAAACTGTACATTTTCTAAAATGGGGCCGAACTAGCCCCGGTCTCCCCTACTCCCAAACTTTACACTAAACCGAGCAGGCATTGCTAATGGCGGGCAAAATTTAGATGAGTATATCATATGGAGTCAACGGGGGTTCTGACCTGCGGGACCACGTTGGCTCTAATACCGGTATTATAAACTTAATTCATATGTAAGCTAATTGTTTCCAGTTGGAAGACTATATAGGACCTTGCTCTCCGAGATGGCTCTTTGATACTATACTTGTTCTTTTTTTGTAATATTATGGTCTCAGGGGAAGGAGAGGGAGTACTCTCGGTTTTCTTGCTTTGCCACATATAGGCTCGGACCAAACATCTAGCCTACAGTTTACTCTGCATCATCTAGGCCCTAAAGACAGCCGACTTTAGCACGGAATCAATATAGAGTGAACCAAAAGAAAAAATAGTCAGTTTCTTTTCGTCCTTTTCTTCCTTTCTAGATACTGTGATCTGATTATGACAGAGAGCGCTAATTATGTTTTTAGCGGAAAGGGGTGTCTTTTGGCTTCAGTTTTTGACTCTGTGGTTTGGATATTGACAACCGAATGAAAAAGACTATTCCACTGTGGAATAGTTCTGGGGAAAAGGAATTTTTCAATTGATGGGCACTAAGCTATAGATGTTTTCGAACTGTGAGCAGGGGATCCAGTTCTTGTCTTTTTCAATAGACACTGCTCCGCAACGAATATCGTGAAAGAGAAGCAGGGAGGACCGATCCATACGGGTCTAAAGAGATAGCAACTCAAGCTCAGATAAGCATTCTCCGACGCTACTTGTGTTTCGCCATCTCTTGCAGGGTCCAGCGGGCTGCTGTCCCCTGAACTTCCTCTGCTCGATTAATCTGAAGTTTGAGTAAGGACTCCAAATATGTGCTGCATACTCTAGTTTATGCCAAACCAAAGTATTGTAAGCAACTTCGTTAGTACTCATAGGTGCATTTAAAACCAAGTTCCTGCGATGGAAACCAAGTACCTATTTCTCAAATGTGTTACCCACAATCCAGGTTATCAGTGATGGTTATACCAAGGTATTTTGCCGTCTGAACATGTTCAAAATTTGGTTGTGAATGGAATAGCCAAAAGGTATTTGTTTATGATGCTGATACTGATACACTTTCATAGAGTGCCATAGAGTGACATTTGGCAACATTGAATTTCACTTGTCAATCGGCTTCCCACTTTCCTAAGCTTGCAGGGTCAAACAGTCCTGAGCAGAAGAAATGATGTTATCTGGTAAATCATTTATAAATATGAGGAATAGGATCGGATCTAAAACAGACCCCTGGTGCATACCAAATAACACTGGGGCTGGATCTGAGGCCTGACCTTCTAAAACTTCTTGTTGAGTGCGCATAGAGAGCAATCAGTTGACCCACTTATGGGTGAACCTCTTATCCCATAATGTTATTTATGCAATTTAGCATCCTGTGTGAAACCAGTTTTGTCAATCCATTAGCCTATATGATCATTAAAGTGTCTGTTTGTGTCCACGATTCATAGCCCCCATGATTGTTGATGATGTACGTGCACAAACTGGACCAACTGGGCTTCGCAAGACCTCGACTCAGGAAACCATGTTGACAGTCAGCAAGTAGGCTACCTACGGCTATATGTTTGTTGATGTTGGTTGCAAGAATATACTCTATGGTTTTGCAACGTACCGGTCTGTAATCAGCAGCAGCATAAGTTTCAACATTTTTAAAGACCCGTGAAACATTAGCGTGCCGCCAGTCATCTGGTTCATCACCCCTGAGCTTAAAATAAGTGCCAGTATATCCAGTATTGGAAAGATCTCATTGCTATTCTCTTTCAGCACAAAACGTCGGCCCTAATCTCGACCCAAATCCTTTGACACTCTGATGATATTCCCGATTATCACGGAAAAAGTCAGCATACGACAAAAACTTGCATAATTACCCAGTAGGTGGGTAGTCACGTGGTTTTAGCTTGGATATAGTGCGTCCAGTTAATAGAGACTGGGCGTGTCAGATAGAGGAGGGTCTGGATGGGGGGGTCTGGTATTCACTATTCATTAAAAATTTAGCTGATTATTCATCTCATTAAAATTTTGGGTTATTCATTAAAATAAGACCAATTATTCATTATAGGTAAGAAAGGTGGCAAAGAAATCTGATTATTCACTATTCATTAATTTTTTCTTCAATTCATTAAAAAATAGGATTATTCATTATTTTTAAGATCTCATTATTCACTATTCAATATTTTTTTGGCTCATTATTCACTATTCATTATAAAAAGGGCCAATATTCACTAATCATTATACCCCATCTAGACCCTCATAGAGCGCTGTCATACACTGTCAAATAAGACTAGTCTACAGTAAATCGGGTGTAATAGCCTATGTACGCTTTACTCGTGCATCCAACTGAAACGCAGACGACAAGGGTGACCAACTTTATACGTTAGCATGCCTGGTAAACATTTATCTTTAGTATGTTGCTGGGGACCTACTGCATTTCATTTTCCGGAATGGATATGTTGTGAAAGTTTTGGGGAGGGTAGGTAGGCACTTTCTTCAAATTCTGTCTGTATGGCAAAACTGGTTTGATTTTTAAGCCTGATACAATGATTAGAATTAAGCGGGACAAGGGTTAAGTATCAGGATCATGAGAAAAGGGCATACAAACATGAGATTCGGTCTTATAGCCTATTATAATCGCTCATTCTGGCGTGTCCAGAGAGACTATATGTTTAAAAGTTGTTTGGAGTCTTCTTCAACTTGCATACTTTGTTTATGCGAGAAGCGAAAGCCCTGGCGAGGTCATGCGTACATGCAGGCTCGTTGAAGCCTTCGCCACACGCCGATGTAATAAGAACCATCATCTCGTGTGCTGACCAATTTATAGTATTAATTTTTCATTGCGGACCATTGATTTATTTTCTAATTCAGTATTATAATTTGAATAGTTGAAATCTCGAAACATTGTCAGAGCGCATATATCTAGAGTAGTCAATCTCCTTGTTAACAAAATTGATCCGAAATGCCCTTTTCTCACAATGGGCTCAAAACTACAACAGGTATATACAGGTATACAGCTGTAAAACGTTTCACAGGTGAACAAACACACTCTGTCTTACCGATTTTTAAATGGAAATGTCCACGGGTGTGTCTTTGCTAAGAAACGCCCAGTCTCTCTTAACTGGCCGGACTATACACTGTGCGGATGTTCGAATACACTGTACGGACATTCAGATCGAATGTAGGTAGATTTCTCTATGTTTTCTCATCTATACCCAGAAAGTTATACACCATTTTCCAGCCCACATTTTCCCCTATCAAACGCTACCAGGATAGCATCTTTAAGCTTCTTGCCTTTAGTACTCACTCTGTCACAAATGTTGTCCGTACAGCTTATTTCCAAATTCAGGCCCGATCTTCGCCGCTTAAAAATTTGTGACAGAGTCTGTACTCAAAGTAAGAAGCTTTATGAGGATATCCTGGCATCGTTAGATCGGGAAAAATGGGGGCTGGAAAATGGTGTATAACTTTCTGTGTAAAGATGAAAAATACACGCAGAAATATCTACTTACTTTTGCTTAAAACATCGGTGTGGAAAGAAGTCCGCCATTTTTCCGTACAGTGTATCCTAACAGAAACCACGTGACTACCCACCCTGGGTATAGTTAATAAGAGATGTCACAGGACAGAATACATCGCTATCCGGCTGTGACGCTCTGGTTCTTTAAAAGTCAAATTCAGAATACAGAAATGGAATATACATATCAAAAATGCAAAGCATTACCGTTCATAAATTGGATATAAGGATTTATCTACATAAAAAGTGATTTTAACCGAGGTTGCATATCACTTTTGAGGCTAGATAAATCCTAATGTCTACCGAAGTTGTAGTCAATAATTGTTTTAAACAGGGGACCCGATTCTCTCAAGTTGATAAGCATCTGCTATGGACTTTATAGGCACTCCCTCAAAACGAGGTACTAGTATTGCTACCATGTTTACCTTCTAAACTGTTATTTATACATTGTTACGTGTGCAGAATTCCTAAGTTGTATGGAGCAGGAACATATTTGACCAGTACGTACGCGGCCCTAAAGTCGTCATAGCCCTAAGGTCGTCAGTTTTCTTTTGGCCTCGCTCTCTTCCGTCCACATCATCGAAACTTCTTAGAGGGGGCATCATTTGAAAGGAAATTATCTGCCCTGTGTATTGATATATAAAGTATAGCCAATGTATAAAAGGCATCTGAGTGGTAGGCGTTGAAATGGGGGTACCCAATTGTATGCCAAATTGGGAGTATGTCGAGAGCTGAAGGTGATATTGATATCGATCCGGCGAAACGAAATTACTATACTGTACATCTGTTCCACATAAACACTTGCATTTTTACATGTACAGAAGATATCGAATTAGCAATAATTACATCCCTATGACTGATAAGACAATCCCTAACAGAAATAACAGGTTGGAAAGTGAGATGACGACTTTAGGTCCGACCTGCCGACTTTTGGGCTTCATAAAAATGGGTGATTTTTCTCCCTGTTAACTCACTTCGTCTGTGTTGAAACAACGACTCTAACTCGTTTTATGCACCAGTCTTTCGTATATCCCGCTCCTTAGGGGCAATGCATACCGGTGACATAGCGGAGCTTAAGTGCCGGAGGTTAACCTCTGATGAGTCCTGACAGTGCCGTAGATGTGCCAAGGTTTCATTTTCCACCATATAGCCTGCACACAGTCTGGTAAGCTCTTGTTTTCGTTGTCTAGATAGTAAATTAAATGCTCATAATTGCCAATTCCTAAATTTCAAGTCTGAGTAGCTGAGTATGCCAGTTTAAATCAGTATAGGTTGCAAATCCCAAAGACAGGGTTACTCATGAAGTGGCTCATATATGCCAACCACATTCAGAACGCCTACAGGACTATTAACACCTGAATAAAGACATTTACACGACCAACAATGTCTCTCAGGTATTCTGTTTAAGCATACGCCGACCACACCACTTTGATCTATATATAAATGTACGCTCATGTGTGCTCACAGGATCATGGCAACCTAGTATACATCCATACCACCACCGCCATATGGAGCTTCAATACACATCGAGGACTACCAACTCCTTTACTCAGGGAAACAAAATACCCTAACGACTAGTAGCATCGCCACTCAGACCTTAAATACGTCTGCAAGCCCATCAATACCGCCATTCGTACCTTCAATATGTTTCTTAGACCACCAATAGGGTACTTAGACCTTCAATACGTCCCTTCAATCACCTACACTGTCACTAAATTAGACAACACGTCTAGGAATGCGAACATTGCCAGTCCACTCATACCTTCAGAGTACGCCAATATGACCACCAACACCACCAACGAGACATCCAGTATGTTCCTGGGACCATCAACACCGACTCTCAGACCACCAGTGCGTCCCTAAGATGGCATCCACCACCACTTAGACATATAGTTTGTTTGGTTTGATTCTTTACGTCCCATCAACAGTCTTTCAGTTAAACAGAGACGGGTCTTCCTGGGTTGAACCAGTACTAAGCTAGGATAAATATGTCTTGCTCAAGGACCACAACACAGTGACGCTGGTGAGGCTCGAACCCGCGGCCTCTCGGTCTCGAGTCAAGCACTCTACCAATGAGCCACTGCGCTCCCTACATAGACATATAGTACACGCCTACGACTACCAACACTGTCCCTTATGCCTAGAACGCCCATAGGACCACCAGCACCGGTGCTCAGACTGCAAGGACGTCTCTGAGGCCAACACACACCCATTTCAATAAATAAGTGCCACCACTCAGCCCTATACTGCGCTAATAGGGTCACAAAAACACCACCCATCGTTGACGACCTTAGGGCCTAGTTACTGACGACTTTAGGTCTTGGTGGTCCTAAAGTCGTCAGGCAGACCCCTCTTGACAAAATCGGTCTTTTAACGTTATTTTCGGGTAGTTTCAAGCCATTTTCTTTAGTTTATCCACTAGCTGGATGGTTAAACTACCATCTGCTAAAGTCTATTCTTAGTCAGTGAGTGTCTCTTATCCGGCACAAATGCCTAAATGCGTCAAGGTGACGACTTTAGGGCCGCGTACGTTACTTACATACGTTATATACCAAATCAGCATACTAGATATGTTGTTGATACAGCTCGAGTCGTTTAAGAAATAAGTTCCATGTGTTTGGATGTTCCTGGTCAGATAGGGACTTACGGCTATTTATGTGCACTTTTTGATCTGCAATTGTGACAGTTAAAGCAGTCCTTACCCAGTCCCCTCCCATTGGCATGTGCCTGCGTGCAACAAACTTTAACACTGGCAATACCTTTGACCGGACGTATACAACAAATATCAAATGTAAAGCTTTACCTTTTGCAGGCTTAGGGTCAATTACTTTGAAAAGTAATTAATTATTTACAATTACATTGGGATTTGTGAAATTCAATTACAATTACATAGCTTTTGAGAAAAGTATTTTAATTACATTCTATTGCTTTAACTAATGTAATTTATTACATTTCAATTACATTTCATTGTCAGTTAAGAGGCTTCAACAGATTTTTATCACGGTGATATTTGAAATGAGTTAAAAATTCCTTTAACAATCCCGAGTAACTTTAACATGTCCATTATGTTGATTTTAATTTAAGGACTTCTTGTATTACTATATCAAGTGATGCAACTTGAAAGAAATGAAATATGTACAAAATCAGTTGTTGTTTGTTGGGTTTTTGTAGTTGATGACTTGATCACACAAGAGAAAATACAGATTTTTTAAATATTTTTTGTCATCTGTAAAAAGTTCTCAAACTAATAGCTCATGAGCTGTAGAAAACCCTTTGGAATACACATTAACCTGAGAAAAGTCTTACAACTGTTTTATATAACCCATCGAAATTATTTTGTAAAACTGGCTTAAATGCCAGAGAATAGCAGTTTTCAAAAAGTGTTTGAAAAAAATCTGCATGACCCTATGAAAGATATGAAGGTTTGCTTTCAAAGTGTGCCCTATAATACAAGGAATATATGATTGCGACAAATTGAAATACTATTCATGTGTCAAAATGATGACATCTTATTTATTTTCAATTCTCCTTTTTGTTTTGATATCAACAATGATAGGGCACAGGTACATTGAAATCTTATTTTCTGAATCCCATGTTATTATTATTATTATAATTATTATTAGGAATGACAATTGAGTAGTTAAAGGGGTTTAGAGTTTATAATTATAATGCCTTCAATGTTTACTGTCGTGAGTTGGCTCCTGGTACCGTTAGTTTAACAGGTGACAGGGCCCAGGGCGACGACAGTAAACATTGAGCTTAGTATAGTTACGAAACAGATTTACCGTTTGAAACATGAAAGGAATACATTTCTCGCACACCAGATCGGGGCTTCCGTTGTTTTTACCCATGTGAGATAATTCTATCTCATCTATCTCACATACCCTTACCAGCCTGTGGGAAAGATAAAAATGAACAATCGCATGTTGGCCGCATGCTGGCTGCACGTCAATCCGTGACGTCATTGTACTGTAAAAATGACGTCACCATGATGCATCTCAGCATATGCAGGATTTTCTGGAAGCCTTTTTCATGTTTTTCCAATATAAAATGAGGTATTTAGTGGTGAGCAAGAAAAAAGATTCTATTATTCATGTGAGGATGGGATAGAAAAATCTGTCCCTCGCAATCATCGTTTGTCATCACTCTGCAAGCCTTGTGATACCAATCAGTGATCCTTGGGACTGATTTTTCTATCCCACCCTCCGATCATGATGAATTCTTATAGTACCTGCCTTGTCCAATCAAATGAATAAAGCAGCACAGCATGGCAAATTACACCACTTCACTCTTACCATGTGACTTGTGGAAGATCTTTTCAAACATGCATACCAAAATATATGACATATTGCCCTTGACCTTGCACCTACTTTTGAAAGAAGATGAATAATAGTAATAAGCGTTCATTAAGGTTGACCATAACGTTTGCACTCAGAAATGGAGCTAGAGCCCTGTATACATATTAAAAATATTTCTACTTTTGAATAAATATAAATAATATATAGTTCAATAAACTTTTACTGTAAATTGCTTTTGCTCGGAGGGAATATTTTTTCACACCCACCTCTTCACGGCCTCCAATCTCGGCCTCCTTCTCCAAAAAGAGCAGAACGTAAAGTGAGGCGAAGGCCCTTCCGGGAAGCAGGCAGTGGGCAAAACAATGGAACACGGTAAGTTGTGTTGACACATTTTCAATCATAAGTAAATTTTCAGCGCAAAACTCGAAAATCGAAGAATGCTATGCTTCGGGCAGTTGTTCAAGCTATCCGTAGAGCATGCTGTTTGCACATTTGAACTTAGTTTGTAAGCGTGAGAGCTTTTCTCCCGTTGCACAGTTGTCCAAGAAACGGTGGTTCCCGCATGGTTTTGCCTTCTAACCAAACGTATAGTAGCGTTTGAACCCTTATTCATACTACCGAGGCCCCTCCACACCCATGTTGTCCCAAATGCAATTTTTCGAGATATTTCAATGATAATTGAGTGATTTAGAGCCAAATTTCTTTAGGAGCAGGAGGCGAAGGGCATGAGAAGGAGGCTGGGAGAGGAGAAGCAGGCGGCGATGATATCAAAATTTGCATTGATTTTGCTTATTTTTAATAATATACTTATCCAATCTATATCAAACTTGCATGTATGAATATTTCAAACCATTCAAATAAATCGAAATTACTTCGCTTTAAATTCCACCACCAACGTAATGTGTGGTTCGCTTTTTTTCTCATTGGAATCATGTAATGCTCACAGATTAGTGATACTTGTGTATTTCTCCCTAAGTTCTTGGGAAAAGGATTATCAAAAATCTCAGACTGGGTCGAACCTCTGTTTTATACCCACCCCCTCTCAAGCTTTGATTAAGAGCAACAATTACTGATGGTGCGAAATACTTAGACGCAGAAAAAAGAGGAATTCAAACCAAGTGTTCCTTGAAGTTGCACATCGGGGCGCCCCACTGACCGTTCTACGAGACTCCTACGCCTATAAATCATAAATAGATAGACTCTTACTTAAATCAACATAATTATTAAATATTTAAACACATCTTTTTACCGATGGGGGCCTACAAACCCATTCTTACCATCAGTATTTAGGTAGACAATTGCAAAATAAACCCATTTGGTTTACTTCTAACAGTTTCGATAATTGCCCAATTATTATACGTTTAGTTTGTTTAATAGGCGTTTAGTTTTGTTAAAGCTGCATAATCTGTAACTTTTGATATTTTCATTTTAAAAATAATGTTTCTATTTTTCAAGAACACAGTAAAAATACTAAAATTCAGGTATACATTTTACGTTTTTCGTAATAATTAACAAATTATTAGGGCCAAAACAACAGCATTTATGTTAAAAATTAACTGTCTAGAATTATTGGAGGGACGCAAATAATTACAAAGAAGAGAAAATACACCTATTTTTATAAGATAATTCACTTTTTCATGCAGTTTTCAACTGTAGAAATTAGATTTATTGTGACAACATTACTTTATTCTACTTTTGCAAATGATTTAAAAAGAAAATATTTTTTTCGAAAAATGTTCATAGTTACAGAGTATGCAGCTTTTATTAGCGAGAACAATAATGTCCAATCACCGACCCTATATTGAATAAAGGATCCATGGTCCAATTAGCTAGTTAATTAGAACACGCCGTTGGCGACAGCGTGAACTAAAATACTACTATTATTGGATGCTGTGTCTTTTTCCCTCTCTGTTGATGAAATAATGATTTATTTTTTTATAAGAATTGTTATTCTGTCTTTTTAATTTTCTCACATCAACCAAGTCCGCATTCTTAACCTTCGCTGTAAAGTGATTGATTAAGATAAGTCTTAAATTTCATACGTAGAAGTGAAGACCTTGTATACCCGTGATTGGCAAACTTAGTCCAGATCTGCGCAGTATGCAAACTACATGAATAATACAAATAAATTTAATAGATGGTTTAATGTCATGTTTTATTTAAATGGTGTTTCGTTAGTGGGCCGATGATGACCCGTTTCTACTCTCCAAAATATAAGTACATTTAGTAGACATATATAGACATGCAGTCGTTGGTGTTTTCTAATTGATTGTGCGAGCAAGGAAAGCTCGAAACGAGCGCTATTGAGCATTCAAAACAAAACTATACATTTAGGCCGACCTTAAAAAATATTGGTTTGCCGTGCTCCTACCTTCCCACCCAAAACAGACCCTACCCCCAAAAAAATATTGCCTTTCTGAGAATCTTCATTATTTTTTCTCTAATTCTGTTAACAAACTCGTCTTCAAAATCATTAAAAGCCGTATTTGAATATTGAAGAAAGGTTACATTGATTGTTATTGTATGCATTCTTACCTTTGCACGGGTGGTAAACCTAGGAACTACCACGAAATTGTGTTAACGTAATTTTGTTCCCAAGCCACATCCGGGACACGTCGTGGTAGTTTCCAGGCCGAAAATTGGATAAAGAAAGGTTGGTGTCACTTTCATTTTTGTTTTATTTTACAACTTAGAACAAACAATGGTGAAATCCGACAATGTGGTTCCGTGTAAGTATGTCTCAGCGTCCCCTCTAGCCCAAAATTTTGTTTGAAAAGTTATTTTCTTTCTTTTGTAACGTGTTTCCCCACTGAGCATCGGACCAACTTTCCCCAAAGTTCGAAGGATTTTAGCCCATATCTGTCAAATTGAATGGAATTTGATATCATTTGACGATGGGAATGATAAAAAGACCCTGAATAAACATTTCTACACAGAAAAAAAATCTGAGCATTTACTCGTAAACGATTCATGCTCCATTCGTCCTGTGTGGTAGTTTCCAGCTCATCGTGGTAGTTAAAATGCTGTCGTGGTAGTTTCCAAGACTTTGTAGGAATTTAGTAGTAGTTCGCATCAGCAGATTTCCACTATTCAGGGGCTACTTCATTTTTATAAAGACAGGGTGTGCGGGCCGAACCTTGAATACTCCTCTTATTCATACGAAGACCTTTTCAAATAACCTTTTGTCAGATAACAAATGACGACTGCCTGAATTTTAATTTTAGTTGGCTATTGAAATGATGGGAAGAATGAAAAGAAGGGATATTCACATTTTTTGTTTTTGAATAAACATGCTTTTTAATTATCAAATAACATGCCCGTTCATCGTCACACTCGCATGTATATAAAAAGTGTCCCAACCCGAGGATATTTCCCTTTTTTCCGAAGCGCAAGTACTAACAATACTTTGGGCCAGTAGTCTTAGCCTGCCATTTTATCTTAAAGCTGACTGAACATGGAACAACGTAGCGAGTGACGCAATTTTTTATATCATTTTTTTGTCTGTTGCTTGGTCCACCACGGCTCAACTGATGACCTTCTTTTGCTTTAGATTTCCAGAGGTGTTGTTTGGCAGTCCAGGGCATGGTCTCCACCTGTCAGGCATCACATTGAATCTCGAGTCCTCAGCTTAGCTTCCTCATGGTGTTGAAATGTGGTTTATTTGTTTACCGTGGTAATTAATTGACGAGTTCGAGGGTTATCATGCGAAACAAACAACCACTATAATGTTTTGTAACACTTCAGAAACGTATCCTATAAAGTCTTGGAAACTACCACGATAGCATTTTAACTACCACGATGAGCTGGAAACTACCACACAGGACGAACGGGGCATGAATCGTTTACGAGTAAATGCTCAGATTTTTTTCCTGTGCAGGAATGTTTATTCAGGGTCTTTTTTATCATTTCCATCGTCAAATGATATCAAATTCCATTCAATTTGACAGATATGGGCTAAAATCCTTCGAACTTTGGGGAAAGTTGGTCCGATGCTCAGTGGGGAAACACGTTACAAAAGAAAGAAAATAACTTTTCAAACAAAATTTTGGGCTAGAGGGGACGCTGAGACATACTTACACGGAACCACATTGTCGGATTTCACCATTGTTTGTTCTAAGTTGTAAAATAAAACAAAAATAAAAGTGACACCAACCTTTCTTTATCCAATTTTCGGCCTGGAAACTACCACGACGTGTCCCGGATGTGGCTTGGGAACAAAATTACGTTAACACAATTTCGTGGTAGTTCCTAGGTTTACCACCCGTGCTTTGGAAGCGTAGACATGCAATGGACGGTGATTTATATTGCATGTGCGAGCACCAAAAGCTTAGGCTAGTCTGCGCAAATGCACAGCCTCGCAATAGAGCATTAGCTGCTCACTTTCAAAACCTAACTATACAGTGGCTTTATTGCATGTGCGAGCAACAAATGCCCATTTGCGTAGTCTCGTAAGATTATTTGCTCTTCTCATAAAAAACGTAGTCGACATGCAGTTGTTGGTTTTGAATTTCAAAAAAAACTATCTACCCAAACTGAAATGCACGGCAAACAAATATAATTTTAAGGATGGCCTTAGAAGACGTAAATACGCACATTAAGAAGACGTAGACACGCAATGGACGGTGATTTATATTGCATGTGCGAGCAACGAATACGCATTTGCGCATACTCGTTAGCGCATCATCTACCCCAATTAAAAACTTAAGGACGTCTGGTAGATATATACATGTAATCGATGGTGGGGTTTTATTACACGTGTGAGCAACAAAAGCTCAGGATGCGCAGCCTCGCTAGAGCCTCAAAACATATCTATACATTTATAAGTGGAAAGTGGCTTTATTGCATGTGCAAGCAACTAATGCCCATTATTATTTGCTCTTCTCATTGAAAAACGTACACGACATGCAGTTGTTGGTGTTTTGATTGACTGCGCGAGCAAGGAAAGCTCAGGGGCGCAGTCTCGCTAGAGCCTTCGCTACCCCCATTAAAAATAACTATAGATTTAGAAGACGAAGACATGCAATGGACTGTGATTTATATTGCATTTGCGAGCAACGAACGCGCATTTGCGCAGTCTCGTCAAAGCTTTTTCTACTCCCATTAAAAACATAAGTACATTTTTTGTTGTTTGTTTGTTATTGTTGTTTTGGGGGCGGGGGTATTCGTACTTTGGTGAGGAGGGAGATATGATCAAAATACTACTACAAGCGGGCCATTTTCGACCCGCCAGCGAAACGCCATTTAAAATGGCGTTTCGCTGGCGTGTCGATGATTGGCCAATATTAAATGCTTACAGATTTTCAAGGGATCTGGACCACTTTTGCTTAAAACGGATATAGTAGTAAATAGTTTCACGGCAAGGAGATTTTTTAATTGTCTCCTGACGTATATGAAATGAGACTATTAAAATGAGTTTGTCCGTTGGTGAAATGAGGGGGTACTTTAACTTTATGAGCACAACTCCCCCCTACATGTTTTAGTACGATCTTTTTTAAACTTCACAGATGTTTTGTCCATGGACTGAGGATGTGCATTTGGTTTGGTCCATTATCGTCAAATTATTTTTTTTTCACTTTTTTCGACTTGTGAACTTGTACCTTATGCCAATCTCGGATACAATGTGTATTTATTTATGAGCGTAACTCCTCCGATGATTTGGAAACTTCGCAGATGTTTTGTATATGGTCTTAAACGTGCAGGTGGTTTGGGCATGATCCTAAAATTATTTTCCACACGAGACCTTTCACTGCTCGCACATGCGAATTATAGGGTAAAGATATGTTAAAGGAAATGATTCATATAAGCAGTATTGCTTGTTTTCAAATCCTGTTATTTGCTTATATATTATTGTATTGTTGAAACATGCTTTGTACTTTCAAAATAAATATTGTTTAAACTAAAGATATGTTAAAAAAGATATTAGGTATCTTGTCTAATTTGATAGTCCGACATGACTGAAATACTTTAAATCTTAACTTAATTTAAAGTTATAGTTCAACCCCCAAAGAGTCATGTATCTAAACAAACAATGTGGACCCAGATCAACTAGCGTTTCATTTCACTGTTTGCTTTAAGCTAGTGTGCAATGCGTCACTATGGCCAAACAAAAATATGCGTGTTTCAGGTTACATTCAATATTAAAATTGTGACGGTAGGTAGGGAACTATCTTTCAGTTTGTTAAAAGTTTTTACAGGGGGAAGATGGGGAAACAATATTTAAACCCTGACGGGAGTTCGCGAACAACGAAGGCGCAGATCAGCTTGTGCATCCTCTCAGTCTGATGACATGGGTGAAAGTTTTCAGGATTATTCCTGAATTCAGGATTTGGCGGTCGACTATCCACTTTCCACAGAAATCCTGAATGAAGTAGATTAAAATAGCTTTTCTGATTTATTTTTAGTTTATCTTAAGACATTTTATGACAGCTAAAACATGGAAGTATTGATATGCTTGTTTTAAGATTTGAATTTCAAAAGTTCAGGATTTTGAATTTTTTTGAACTTTCGCCCATGTGATATCCCTACCTCATGACAGTCTTGGGCTACATGCATTTCGAAGAATCAAGATACTGAACAAAACCAAAACTGTCCTATGAACTAATTCCCTCGTGTGCATGCTGCCTTCTTCACTCGGTTTGAATGGTCAAACTGACGTGAAAATCGGTATCCCAAGAGATAGGTCCAGAAAATGGTAACAAAATGTCCTTACCTGTAAATGACTTATTAATCCATTGATCCGTTATTTTGATTTATTAACACGACGCCTGGCTTGTTTTAATTTTCCGCCAATCAGCAGCCATATTTGACGATAACTACTGTCGTGCCAACCAAAAGTGACAGTGATGAAATATTGTGTTAACAAATTGTTAAGTAAAACACTAACTTGTACATACACGAATCGAGAGATCTCCTCTGTATTAATCATATCCTGCGGATAGGATAAATAAATAAGTGATCCCCTTATAACTTGTAAACAAAACGTCGTCAGTCACTCTTGGCTGACAGGACAGTAAAGTAGTATAAAATGCAGTTTTCTTTTGCATATTCCGAGGGTGCATGCTTCTATGACATTTGGTCGGAAAGATATTATGTCGATACGGCGTTTGCTCGAATGCGACATACAGTCGATACGATGTTTTATTAGTTTTGACGTTCAATCGACTGCGTCAAATTGTCTAAAACTCGTCCAAAAAATTGACCGACATGAAAAAAACTCGTATGTTTTTCAAATTTTATTTCTTAAGAAATTTCTCAACTCATTAAGTGCAAACGTACTCGACGGTAAGATCCATCGATTCAAGATCGTATGTACAACCAAAAATCGTATCGACCAAATTATTTTCGACAAAATGTTGTGTATCCTACATGTTGAGTCTACTTGGTAGAAGCGCCTTGGAGAGGCATTTCTTAGGAGTGCCCACAGCATGGATTTTTACAGAAACACCGCTTATAAAGTTTGACATGATCTTTGACGTCTGAGGTTGAAACATTCTTTGTCGGCTTCAAACTTCAAAGCCAAATTCGCCCTTGTGTATAAATGAAAGGCCCTTTCATGTACGTACGTGAAAAAATGCAGCGATTGAATAACATACATGTTTATTATATAACCTATAAATAGACATCTTTTTATTGGCCCAGATGCCTATCCACTCAGGTCCATAAAACTACATATCACATGGGCTGCTGGTTTTTCCCATTCAATATTAGTTACTAAAAATAGACTTCATAGAAACTTCCCATAACAGGTGTGCTTTCAGCATGAAACTTGCATGATTTGCTGTAAATACAATTCAGTGAGTGACAGCAGCATGAAATTCACAAGATTTGGTGTTTCATCATATACATGACATTCAGACTTTGCTTTTGAATATAGTAATTAGCAGAACTCTTAAATGAACTAATGAATTCTTCCTTCGGGATTGATGCAATAAACTTGGAATGGTCCATTGTATAGTTCAAGGGGTCACCGGTTTTAATTTCTAAACCAAATCGCAGTTTTTCCCCAGTAGATCATTTTTGTCTTAGCAAACAGTGTAGACCCTGATGAAATGCCACATTATGCAGCATTTAATCCGGATCTTCTCTGTCTGCAGTTGTAATAACAAATAAAGTATGCATTCATTCCTCTTTTAACTGAATGAAATCAGTTGGACATCGTGTAAAAAAAAGAAATTTAAGACTGTCCAAGACATAGTCCATAGCCAAGATTTTGTTGTTGTTGTTGCTTTTTTTGTTTAGAGAAATTATATAATAAAACAATTGTTGACTATTGAGGCATTGGACATGATGTGATATCGACCTGAGAGTACCAATATTGACCGAGGCGGAATCGACCTGAGAGTACCAATATTGACCGAGGCGGAGCCTCGGTCAATATTGGTACTCTCAGGTCGATATCACATCATGTCCAATGCCTCAATAGTCAATAATTGTATAATATCTCGGACAGGGTCTTCATCGCTCACAAGTGACAGATTATGCATGCTTTTCTGTCGTCTATTTTTTTTCAAAACAACCTTGAATTTTTCAGGAATACTATCAAAGTGTCAAACAGTTTGGATCCAGATCAAGCCCGACATCTTGTCGTGTCTGATCTGGGTCCAACTTATTTGCAAAGGTTATCAGCGTCCGACACTAGTTAGTAGGCAAATATATGCGATAACTGCAAAAATTTCATGAGCAGGTCCAAATATGAGGATGGTTTTCAAAAGATTGATCATCTTCGCAAGCCAAGGGAACTAACACCAGGAACGAAGTGGAGTTAGTACCCTTGGCTTGCGAAGATGAAGACTGATGTGTACAATTACAATTGATCATTTGCTCATTGCAAGCGTCTCTCGAGACAAGACTCATCCGTGTACTTGTCGCATTTGCAAGCAACGAAGGCTCAAAATGGGCATGTGCACACGCACAGTCTCCCCATGTGCGGATCCAGAGGGGGGTAGGGGGTCCGGACCCCCCCCCGGGAAATCATAAGTTATATTGGTTTCTATAGAAATTAGCATTTGGACCCCCCCCCCCCCCTGGAATATGTTGAAAATGATAGTTTTGTTTGAAATAACTACTGGACACCCTCTGTAAAGTTGAGGACTAAAAAAGTTGTCAGAGCTGTTTTCTGGCAGTCGGGCCTGGACCCCCCCCCCCGGCAAAAATTCCTGGATCCGCGCATGCCCCCGCCTCATACAGAAACACAGTAGGGAAGTCTCCACAGAGCCGTCGCCCATACCACCCCAGATCATGCAATTTTTCATAAATCTTTAAAGAACCAACCACAACAAAAGGTGTTTGCTTTCTATGCACGGAAAACGGCATACGCGCAGTCTGATCAGAGCCTTTGTTAGTCGCTTGACTATACTATGATTAAGGTACCGAAGTTGGAGTTGAGCAGACTCATCTGAGTCTGCACTTGTCAAAATACCACATTGTTGGAAGAAATCGCACGTCGCAGCTCGTATGTAGTGGTGAACTTTGGCCTCTCGCTATGACCTTGACAGAGGATGTCTGAAAACTTGTCTCAAGAAGGTGGACATCTTTGTGAACTATTGTGTAGAAGCAGACAGTGGAAAGCAGAAAAATTCTGCACATGTGACCTTTGACCTCTCGAACTGACCTAGACACTGAAGCACCAACTCTGACAGCGTTTTTTTTTTAGTTGATGGGTAGAGAGGATCCAAATACTACAAAAAGCAAAACGCCATTTAAATGGCGCTTCGCTTGCGGACCAATGTGCTCCTACATTGAATGTAGGCTTGGTAGTTTTATGATTTCGGGGGGGGGGGGGGGGGTCTGAACCCCTGTCCCTCTGGATCTGCGCATGCTGAACAGTAAGACATCTGAAACCCTTGTTTTGCACGTGTTTTCGTTGCGCCATGCAAGAGCCCGATATATTTTAAGAATCAAATCCGATGACGTCCTCGGTAATCCAGGCGTGACCCATCATTCATCCCAGTGGGTACGGAATGTAGTGGGTACGGAACGGGTCACGACTCACGCCTGGGTTAACGAGGATGATTCCATGTCATACAGCTGATTTAAACGAGTGCAAGCGCTGAAAATGAACAAAATATAAAACCTATATAAGCAAATGTGCACAGGTTTCATACTTTGTACATTTCCCATCGTTGTAATGACAAAAACGACCGACTCTGGTAAAGATCGTTCTAGTTTTCCACTACTTACGCAAGTACAAGATCGCAGGCAATCATGTTCGTTATATTTATTGTAGGATATTTACCGTTTTTGCGGGAGTGGCGGTCCGTATTTTGTATCTTTTAACATTATTTTACATGCATATTTTCCATCTTCATCGAGAAGGGCAGCTCTCCGTATTAGAATCAATTTTTAAGTATAATAGAAACGTACTGACCGTTGTTCAGGCGAGCTCAAATGTGATACAGTGGATTTAGAGATCAGGGAGTGTTTGGTGGTTATTGAAACACACAGAAAACATGATATGAAATACTGAAAAATAATCATTCTTGTGGGAGATTCTCTTTTGTAACGCGTATGCACAATGCGGCAGCGCAAAGGACTCCTTTACATGCTCATGCTAATCAATTCAGCGTGACTAGAAGTCTAAATTTTGGTCTTGCATCTTTTTTTTCTGCAGTATAAATACAAAAATCTCATGTGCTAAAAGGTCCATTCTCGTTAGTTCGCTGCGTGCACGGATCTAGAGGGAGGGGGCACAGGGCGCCCCCCCCCCCTGGAAACTCACATAACTATATGGAACCACCGTCTTCTGAATACATGGGTGAAAATTTTCAGGATTAATCCTGAATTCTGGATTTTGAGGCTGACTTTCCATAGAAAGTCAACCTCAAAATGCCGAATTATGCAGATTATGACAGTGTCCCTGATTAGTTTTCAGATAATTTAAACACACTTGATCATTTAACCTTTTGTAGGCATCCTGCAAGTTTTGATATTTGAATTTCCTAAAGTTCAGGATTTAGGAATTTCTGAAATTTCACCCATGTGAATATGTTGTGGTTACTCCTTAGAATCGTCGCTTCCATGCGCGGATCCAGAAAGGGGGTCAGAGGGGGTCCAACTCTTGACAACTGTTTTTAGTTGATGAGTTGAGAGAGCATCCAAATACCACTTAAAGTGAACGCTAGCGACATTTTTAATTTTCCAGGGATGCTAACGAGCCCTATAGCGTTATGACTTTCGAGGGGGGGGCGTGGTTGGGAGTCCCTGTCCTCCCTCTAGGTCCGCGCATGTCTTCAATGCGATTCTAAACATCAAAATTATTTTAAAAAGAAAAAAATTTGTTCATTATATTACGTGGTCAGTAGATTGAGAATTTTGGTTAATACGGTAGGGAACTCATGTACAGCATTACACTACGACATGGCCTTTTTCTGCTGGTGATTCTGCACGTGGCCAGGTGTGCCTACGTGACTCAACGCACGTTGGAAAACAGTGGACAGTTTATGCGCTCATTGGAAGTTTCTGCAACAGACAATGTAGAAGAAAATATTCCTGAATATGCTATGCTCTCTCTGTCACACATTGTAGTCGCCAATCAACTGCTTTTTGCATATAATTGGATGTCTTTTCAGTGTACATGTAAGACGAATGACCTCACCTCCAAGCAAGGTAGTGAAATAATTAGTCACAAGTTTCTGAGCTAACATGCAAACATAGAGATTATGAGCATCGCTTGTCAAATAAATTAAAATTACAACTTGGCGATAATTGTGGATCATGGATTATATTTAGAAGATAAAAGAAAACACTGAACAATAACTGTACATAAATTGTATTTATTTTCTGCATGTATGGCATCTCTATTGATTAATCTATTTAACAGCTGTCAATCATTCGGACGTCACAAGCCAGCAGTTTTATCACCCACCGCGGTCATACAGGTAAAAATGTTGACCCGCGGTGTGGTTGCGGTGGAATTACGGCGGGAAAAATCCTTCCCGCGGTGGAGACTTGCACGGAACATCGGGTGGGGTTGCGGTGGGCTAAAAATCCTTCCCCACTGGCTTGGGTGGGTCTGTGAAAAACCACCGGAGCTGTACTGTAGATTGGATAAGTATATTATTAAAAATAAGCAAAATCAATGCAAATTTTGATATCATCGCCGCCTGCTTCTCCTCTCCCAGCCTCCTTCTCCTGCCCTTCGCCTCCTGCTCCTAAAGAAATTTGGCTCTAAATCACTCAATTATCATTGAAATATCTCGAAAAATTGCATTTGGGACAACATGGGTGTGGAGGGGCCTCGGTAGTATGAATAAGGGTTCAAACGCTACTATACGTTTGGTTAGAAGGCAAAACCATGCGGGAACCACCGTTTCTTGGACAACTGTGCAACGGGAGAAAAGCTCTCACGCTTACAAACTAAGTTCAAATGTGCAAACAGCATGCTCTACGGATAGCTTGAACAATTGCCCGAAGCATAGCATTCTTCGATTTTCGAGTTTTGCGCTGAAAATTTACTTATGATTGAAAATGTGTCAACACAACTTACCGTGTTCCATTGTTTTGCCCACTGCCTGCTTCCCGGAAGGGCCTTCGCCTCACTTTACGTTCTGCTCTCTTTGGAGAAGGAGGCCGAGATTGGAGGCCGTGCTCTTGTTTAAATATGTTGTAAGCTAATTTTTTCAATAATTGGTAAAGAGCAACTGCAAAAATGGACAGAAAGGTAAATCTAACACAATTATTAGTTAATTAGGGCCTGAACGCGAGATAATCTGTCTTTGGGGTTGCGAACAACAAAGGCGCAGACCAGCCTGCACAGATCACAGTCTGATCAGCTCATTGTTGTTTGCTTATTGGAAAGCATTATATCTAAACTTGCAACAAGCGAAATTTCAATTTTCTAGCTAGTCTCTAAAGCTGAGCAGGCTGGCCTGGAAGTTATAAAACTTGAGCAGTCTCAGACTCAAAATAAAGCGCAATGATTTGCTGCTTGCGGACACCTGTCTGCAAGCAGCCAATCATTGCGCTTATTTTGAGTCTGAGAATGAACTCAAGTTTTATAACCTCGAGGCCAGGTTTGGATATGGTAAACTGGTGCCACGGGGTTGTCTGCAGTTTGTGATTGTGGTATTTCCTGATCATACTCACTATTTTGGAAACCCCGAAGACTAGTTTTCTCTCTTTGAAGATCATTTAGAACCTTGCATTTTTAGCGTTGAAACCCATGAAGTTGGAAGCTTTTCCTTTTTTTCTCAGCTGCCCAGTGAGCATTCATTTCTCACATACACAAGTATGGACGTAGAGGAAGTCTCAGTCCAAAAATTATAAAAAAAAAGAGTAAAAGAGTGCTTAAAATAGTTTATTAATGTCACAATGAATGCATGTAATATGTATAATATAAAATGATATGCACTAAAATATTAAAATATTCTGAAATGTTTCCAGTAGTGAACGAAAGCAGCCATTTACCTGAGAACCCCCACACATTAGTTTGGTTGGGAATACATATGTACATGTCTTGGTGTCGAAGAAGTCCTTTCATTTATGCGGAGTCAACTCCTCGACAATTGTGAGTTTCTATCAATGCATGACTGTTTTGTTTGTTTGTTTGATTTGATTCTTTACGTCCCATCAACAATATTTTAGTTATAAAGGGATGGGTCTTCCTGGGTTGAACCAGTACTAAGCTAGGATTAATGTTCTTGCTCAAGGACACAACCCAGTGACGCCGGTGAGGCTCGAACCCGCCACCCTTCGGTCTCAAGTCAAGCACTCAACCACTGAGCCACTGTGCTCCCGCAATGCATGACTGATAAAAGAATGATATGATTATACAGATTCAATGTTCTGACTCCTGGAAACATATCATAACGTTTGAGCCATAGAAGGAGAGAACCAGGCTTTTTCAGTTTAACTCTTTGCATGCTGGGTAATTTTTCATGCTTTTGTTGTCAACTGTTGACTTTTTTCTTAATTAACTTTTTCATAAACTTCTTTCAGGAGCACTATCAGCTTGTCAAATGGTTTGGATCCTGATTAGTACAGACATTTTGTTAGTCCTGATCTGAGTTCAAACTGTTTGCAAAGCTTATCAGCAGACAACAAAAGTAACCACTAGCAAGGAACGAGTTGAAACCCGACAAAACTAAAGACAGTTTGCTAAGCTACAGAGAGTATCAAAAATCTTTTAACTATTGAGTCGTTATACTACCTAAGCAGTGTTCCACAAAGATTCTGATCATACTGAGTTGATGTACAGGCTCATACTGGCCAGAACACAAGATTTTTGGTAGTTATCACATGATCAAGGCGAGTCTGTGAATATGCCATACATACACAAAATATGGATACAGATGAAGACTAAGACCAAACTAACACTTCTTGTCTTGCTGGATACATTGGTATTGGCGTTTATTAGAGGCAATTGAGCATATGTGACATAAAAATCTTGTGGGCAGACCCATATGCTCTTCATAGTCTCTATTAACTTTGCTTTAAACTGGGTGCTCTCATAATGTGGCTCAAAATTCAGAGTTGGGAATCATACAATTTTGCATGGACAAATCCCGATGGACAAATGGGCTTGGACTCAAGAAAACCTGACTTTGTTGTTGACTTTATTGTTTGCGAACAACAAAGGCGCAGACCAGCCAGCGCATCCGCACAGCCTGATCAGCGCCTTTGTTATTTGCTTTCTGGAAAGTAAAGTCTTCTTACTTGCTACATGCGAAATTTCAAGATTCTTTTTGGCTGAGCAAGGCTGGTTTGAACCTTACCTAGTCTGGCCCCTAAGACAGATTTTCTCACATCAAGGCTAAATGGAGGACTCTTGGTTTCTTGGCACATGTAAGCGCATAGGCCCAGGTATGCAAGCTTTTATGCATAGAATTGTAATTATTTTCTTTTTCATCAATTTAAATATCTGTTTTGGGTGCTCTTAAGAACTGTATCATTGGGTATCCACAACAACTATTTTGGTTGAGAAATAAGACAAATAATTTCTAATTTACACTGGTCTGAAAAGGGTTAATTGGTCTATGTTTATCTTTGTAAATTTTGTGACAGAGTTTTCCTAAAGTTCAAATATTCATCTTAGAAGAAAGTGCATGAATCAATCAATTTCAAGATTTATTTGCTGACTAAAACTCTTACTGGAGTATAAGACCAAACTTATCAACACAATGACCAAAACAGGGAGTGAAAGGTTATGTACCTTTTCAAGAAAGGCAAAAGTCCTCCATTTTTCTACCAAGAGATAAAAATAGCCATCAGAGGAGATGGCAAATCCCCCGACCAAAAAGTAATTGATATGCAGTTACAAGCAGCCAACCTAGTATATATATTTGATGTGATAATACTGAGTGTCACTGCAAACAAAAGTGGAAGGCTGACTGTAGAGACTTCATTTTTACCTTTAAATTCATCCAAGGGAGGTAATTTAAAAGCAATCATGCCTGCAGGTGATACACCAAGGGAGAAAATTCAAAAGGACAGTTAGGGGAGCAACCATTATTGCACAAGATACACTGTCTTCACCTGATATTTATGTATACCAAATATCATTAAAATATCTCTAAGTGTATAAGAGATATTGAGTGCACAAGCTTTCCCTATAAAGTTCATTCAAGAGAAGTAACTCTAAAGGATAACAAGCGGGAGCTGTCTTGACCTGATATATATGTATACTAAATATCATCAAAATATCTCAAATGATATGAGTCATTGAGCACAAAAGTTCATTCAAGGGAGATAACTCAAAGGGCTGTAAGGGAGAACAACCATTCTTGCATGTGACACACCGTTTTCACCTTATATATATGTCTACCAAAGATCATAAAAATATCTCAAAGGGTATTAAAGTTATTGAGTGCACAAGCTTCCTCCTATAAAGTTCATTCAAGGGAGATAACTTATAAGTCCAGCAAGGGAGAACAACAATTCTTGAATGCAAGACACCCCCTTGACCTATTATACATATATACCATATATTATCAAAATATCTCAAAGGATATTAAAGTTATTGAGCGCACAAGCTTCCCCCTATAAAGTTCATTCAAGGGAGATAACTCAAAAAACATTTAAGGAGAGCAACCATTCTTGCACGCAACACACCGTCTTCACCTGATATACATGCATGCCAAATATTATCAAAATATCTCAAAGGGTATTAAAGTTATAAAGTGCACATGCTTCCCCCTATAAAATTTAAATTTCACTCAAGGGAGATAGCTCAAAAGTCCATTAGAGGAGAGTAACCATTCTTGCACGCGACACACCGTCTTGACCCGATATACATGCCTACCAAATATTATCAAAATATCTCAAAGGGTATGAAAGTTATTGAGCGCACAAGCTTCCCCTTATAAAGTTCATTCAAGAGAGATAACTCAAAAGGCAAGCAAGGGAGAGCAACCATTCTTGCACGCGACACACCGTCTTGACCCGATATACATGCCTACCAAATATTATCAAAATATCTCAAAGGGTATAAAAGTTATTGAGCGCACAAGCTTCCCCTTATAAAGTTCATTCAAGAGAGATAACTCAAAAGGCCAGCAAGGGAGAGCAACCATTCTTGCACGCGACACACCGTCTTGACCCGATATACATGCCTACCAAATATTATCAAAATATCTCAAAGGGTATAAAAGTTATTGAGCGCACAAGCTTTTGTCTACGGACGGACAGACGGACGGACAGACGGACAGACGGACGGACGCCAGGCTGATCGCTATATCCCCCGATCCTTTTCGGGTCGGGGGATAAAAAATGAAAACTAGTGTATTCCCAAACTTGTATATACAATTATTACATTTTCAATATATAAAAAAATACAAAATATATACTTAAGGAATAAAGAAACGCAACAAACACTTCAAGTCATTGTAATTATATAATATGATGCAAATTTTTAGTGCAAATGATATTTATCCATAGGAGCAGTATGTGTTCGTCAAATTACAGCAGGTTCAACGTTATTATCGATTACGTTATCAGTTTGGTATGCGCGTAACCAGCCTGACTCCCCGTAGTAAACTGCTGAAACAGGTCAATAAAAGCAAAGTTTGAATCAAACATCGGTTTATTGTTTTAAAAAGTCTTGGCATAGATTGCGGATCAAGGAAATGATCAAATGGCGACGTTTCTGTAGGATTCTGAAACGGCTTAACGTCATTAACGTCAACTCTGAATACTGCGTTAAACGCGCAAACTTTCTTTCTTGCTTTAGATTTTTTTCATTACAAGGACGTTTTGTTCAAGAATTATGACTTGAGATCTTAAGACGTCATAAAAACTTAATTCTGACGTCAAAATTCGATATCCTACGTTTTAATGGTTTCCATGATGCTTATGTGTTTTTCTAATGATAAAATGGTCCAGTGACAAAGATTAGGCTACAGTTAACAAGTTTGGTGTTCACTCTCGGCATGTCATCAGATGGTTTCTCTTGCATTATGCCGCGTTTTGTTTGGCTAACGTCAATATAAACACCTTACCAGCGTATTTCTACGGTATCTGAAAAGTCAGCTTTTCCCAAGAAAGCATGTTCTGATGTCTCTATGTTTATCTTATCCCGTATATTCACGAGCGACCCAAACCCGACGGCTCTAAGTGACGTTTATCGTTTATTCACTACCACTGTGTATCTTGACATTCAAGAAGCGTATTTTGACGCAATATTTGACTGTATTACGAGTATGATCGGACGTTTGTTGAATTTGCACATTGTCAAGTCGACGCCAAATAACCAAAACATGGAAAATCGAGGTTTCTTGATCTTTATTCTGACGCTAGCGTCATATTTTACGTTTTCATATGTTTTCATCTTGTAGCGTAAAATGTAGCGTTAAAATGACGTTTTGGTATTTCTTCACATGCTATAAATACTCAATTAGAAATTTTCAAAAGAAATTTTACCAAACCGTCATTCAAACACGCAAAAATTATATTTTTGTCTGTTGCGTTTCTTTATTCCTTAAGTATATGATAATATTTACAGAATAAAAGCTTAGGAAAATAATGAAATGCCATTTTTTTTTTGTGTTAGCAGAATACAAAAATAAACAGGTTGCCACAACAAAGGACTGCACTATGCATCAACCCAGGCCCCCAGATAAAAGTGTGTAACTAAATATTGTTTTCTTATTTCTCATCAAATGAAACATATGTTTTTGGTACTCAAAAGAACCGTCTCAATGAGACCGTTCTTCTGAGCACCCAAAACACATGTTTAATTTGATTGGTACGAAAATAATCACAATTTTACGATGAAAATTTTTTCTTAACTGGCCCTATGCATCAACCTTCAGCTGCAACAAGCCATCAACTTAAAAAAACATTCTTAACACTTAACTGATTTTAACTTCATTCATTATCTTATAAGTTTTCAAAACCACCTATCGTAGATTGTTTATTGAATCTAATTCAATTTGCTGCTGATTTCTAACTGTTAGGAAACAATCCATACTCCTTTTTAGAGATATATTGAACAGAACTGGGGATAAAAGGTTTTGTAATAAGCTGACTTTTGTTTACTTTGATATCCTGATTTACTCTTTGCCTAATTGGTTATTTTGCATGCCTTTTTGTCGGCTGATGATTTTCTTTTAAAATTAACTTTTTGGAAAAATTCTTTCAGAAATATCTTATAAGTTTCAAACATTTTGTATCCAGATCAGGCCCGATGTTCGGGCCTGATCTGGGTCAAAATTTCTTGCATATGTTATCAGCAGATGACACTAGAAGGCAAAGACTTTACAGTTTTTGAAGACAGCATTGAACTTTTGCAACTGAAGGTAGATTGATATAACTTGTTTTAACTCTAACCCTGCCAATATCGCTTTGTCCTTAAAATGTTGTCTGTTTTTTTTACATCTATGACATATGTTCAAATACAACTTAGAACACTTTTACCAGAAAAGCAAACACTATGAGCCCTGATCAGACTGCTCCTAAATGTTGTCTGCTTTTTATGTTTGCTGCATATATTCAAGTGCACTTCAGACTAAATTTTAACATGGAAGCAAGCACTATGAACCCTGATCAGACTGCAGCCTGATCTGGGTCCATATTGTTTGCAATATAGTGTACCTAAGAACATAAGCAGATGAGAAGAGCAGACATCAAGTCATGAACATGTGTCGAGGGAAAAGGGTTAAACTTTAATTCCAATCATAACTGCAGCAAATAACAAATTTTGTGATATCTATATTTTCTGTTTTTGAGAAGTTCAGCTTGAGATTTCATGTTAATTGTCTTCACAGACAACTGACATAAATGTCAAGTCTTTTATTTGAATTATTTGAAAATGTTGTCTCCTGCAAACCTTTGGGACTTTATAGGTTTATTTTGTGTTTGTTTGATTTGATTCTTAACATCCCAGTCATTTTTTTTTTTAATATATTGGGATGGGTCTTCCTGGGTTGAACCAGTTCTAAAGAGGGGTTAATGTCTTGCTCAATGACATAACAGTGCCGCAGGTGAGGCTGGAACCTGCAACCCCTCGGTCTCGAGTCAAGCACTCTTCCACTGAGCCACTGCACTCCCATTTATAGGTTGATAATCTTGGCAAGGTGCTCACATTTGTAACATCTCAAACTGTCTATAGCTTTAGTTGAAATTTCTTTCTCCACAAAGACAATAGTTTTGTTCAATCTGAGTGTACTAGTGTTAAGATGTGCAGTGCAAGTACAACATCCGTTTCTCTTGTAGTAATGAAGCATACATTATATACAAATATCTAAAATTATTTTACTTTTTTGTAAATTAGTAAATTATGAAATTAATATTGCTACATCCATAAACCTAACTAAAACACAAGTACATGTACATTTATTTTTCTGCAGTGGAATGTAAAGCGTGTTTCTTCATCAGTATAGCCCATTCAACCAAATAAGTACACTATGCACATACCATTTTCAAAATTCTATATCGTCTTTTAAAACAGTGTTGATCCTGATTAGCTGTCTTCATGAGAAGCCAGCTAATCAGGATCAACACTGTTTTTCATCCATATGACGAATCCATATCAACATAATTGCACCAATCGATGGCTGGAATTGAGAAGTTTATATCTATATATAGTTTAAACAACCAATATAGCACTAAATGTGTACTTATAAGAGCCTGTGTGCTTATTAGGTTGAATATGGGATATTCTGCAGTGGAATGTAAAGTTTTAAAATCAGTACATTATACTAAAATACATCTAACCTTTTACAATATGCATGCAAAAGGCATGAGCAAGCTTGATATTAGGCCAAAAATAATTTAAAAAAAAAAAGCTTGATTGATAAAAGGTGTACCTTTTTTAATTTAAGAAATGTGGGAGCAAGAAACTGTGCTTTAAAGCACTGTGACCCCTAATGATTTAATAGCCAGTGTGCCCTAATCTTAACCAGGGCCATTGCTCAGATTTTTTTTATTTGTTTTTTTTTTCATATTGAAGTTATTCAGATGTCCACTCATTATCCCTAGAAGATGACCAAGTTTCAAGGCTGAACTTCTGATACATTGAGATATCTTGTTGGCAAGACAGGCATGAGGGACATGTGGGTGGATGCCTGGACGGGCGCAAAGCAATATGTCCCATATTCAGGGCAAACAGATAACCTAGAATTCAAAAAGAAATGTGGCCCTGAATTTCTGGCTTTAAAATCCTTGTAAGACAATATATGAACCAGCTCATGGGAGTTTGAATTACTGTAAATTCAGATATTTTTGAAAGAATTTAATTTTCGCTAATAGCTTTAAAAGACATATTTGCCATATTAAAATTCGCCACTAAGGCATAATTTATCATTAAATAACAGAGTGATTTCGCCATTTTGCGAGGGTTTTATTTTTACGAAACTTCGCCTCTGCTAAGTTTTGTGAAAATAAAAACTTGCAAAAATTTAAGAATTAACAGTATTTACATAATTATGTGACCAGAGAAAACTTAGTGGAGAAAAGTTCAAACCAAATTTGGGACATCATACATCAATAACTAAACACTCATCACAAAAATGGTTGCGTAAAACTGATTGCATAATGAGCATGAAAACATAATTGTTTGATCTTATGGCGACACAGGTTTAGAGAGAAAAAAATCAGCATAAAATTGTATTTATTTTCTTACCCATATTTTTAACTTATGTTTTGGGTGCTTAAAAGAACTGTGTCATTTGAAATGGTTCTTTTGAGTACCCACAACATATGTTTAGGTTGTGAAATAAAAAAAAAATTTTAGTTACGCACTCTTAACTAAAGGCCTGGGCAAGTTACAATTCTTTATCACATCTGTGACAAACGCAGTGGACATATGAAATTTACATCAAGTCACAGACGTCACAATACCACAGATGCAAAATTGACCCTTAAAATGCCAATCATGATTTTAGCACATGACAAATTTTGTGACATACTTATTGATAGCTAGAATTTCAGATTTCCATTTTAGAAATTCAGCTCTTTAAAGAGATTAAGTCTGCAACTATGAACATTTTCGAAATTTTTTATTTTCTTTTTAAATCATTTGTAAAAGTAGAATTAAGTTATGTTTTCACAATAAATATGTTCACTATAGCTGAAAACTGCACGGAAAAGTCAATTATCTTATAAAAACAGGTGTGTTTTCTCTTTTTGGTAATTATTTGTGTCCCTCCAATAATTACATACAGTTAATTTGAACATAAATGCTGTTGTTTTGATACGGATAATTTGTTAAGGTTTACGAAATTGGTAAAATATATACCTGAATTTTAGTTTTTTTTACTGTGTTCTTGGAAATAGAAACATTAGTTCTAAAATTAAAAGATCAAAAGTTACAGACTATGCAGCTTTAACATAAACGAGCCTTCAGCTTTACATCAGAACACTATAAGCACTTTAGCTGATAAATTGATCATTTTCAAATAAAAATGAAAATTATGGCTTAGACAACTAGTTATCACTAGCAAGCGGCACAGACTCACTAGTTTATGCTGCTTGCATACACAACATATGGAAAATGACCATATATATCAAAAACTAAACACTGAGCCCCTTCAGCCATACATGTATGTTTAAAACCCTGCTCACATTAACTAAACCCAAGGTCTGTGGTGCTTTACTTTAAGGTTGATACTACATGTATATAACATACAATCAGCTATAAGCTAAAACATACTAATACACTTTATATACAGTATCTACTTTTAAACATGTATTGAATACTAAGCAAACTATTACATCCTATATTACAGTATCAATTCTTTTAAGCATCACCTGGTTAGAGGTATCGGCACATGCTTCCTTTCATTTTCCTAGACAATTTATTGCAATAAATAAGTGTAACTCCTTTATATTATATGATTTGATATGTGAGCCAGAGGGCCATGAAGAAATCTTTTGCATGTGCAAATGATCAATGTTCAAATGGTTTGATACCAGCTGATCAGGAACTACATTGTTTTCATCCCCATAATGAATTTAAGATTCAGCCGCAGGTTTGGAACACCCTGATTTTTCAGCAAACTTATCTGATAATTTGATAGAATCAACTTTACAACCAAATGAGATGGGTGAATGGTATTTCTGGAATGGCAGTGTAAATCCTGGACAGTCAATTTCTAATGAAGAAAACAGTGTATATCCCTGATCATGCTGTTCCTGAATGAGTAAACAATGTATATCCCTTATCAGACCTCTCACGAAGAAGCAAACAATGTACAAGTATCCCTGACCAGACCTCACAGTGTAAACCCTGATCAATGTTTGATAAGGGTTTACACTGTTTGCTCATGCCTTCAAGCAAAATATTTAGGGTAAATAAAATACTTTTAAATTACTATCTTTTTCTGAAGGTCCCTGTTAAGATACACAAGCTGATCACTTTCTGCAAATGCAAGAAAGAATAGTTTCTGGACTTCTAGCTCTTTGCAATCCTATATTATATGTAAGGCCAGAATTTTTTATTAGTTGATTTACAAACCCTCCTACTGTAATTTTCCGGAAAGTAGGTAAAAAATAAAATTTAATTTCTAAAAAAAAAATTTATTTTATCCGCCGACTCTTAATATTAATTGTTTGGTTGAAAAAAAAAAATTTTTTGAGGTTCTGTCTGTGTATTTTTGAGAGTGACACTGTTAAAAGTGATTGTCCTGTCCAGATTTTTAGAAAAATGATGAAATATATAGATTTAATACAGACTGTTGGTTTACCTTACTAGTTTTACTTATTTTTTTCTGTATATAAAAAAAATTCTGAATATAAAAAAAAAAGCTCTGAAAATGACCAGTTAACTGGTCATTTTCAGAGCTTTTTTATTTATTTTTTTCGTCCTCCCAACCCTAAATCTGAAAAAAAATTCCCGTAAATCAACTAATAAAAAAAATCTGGCCTAAGGCACACTATAAACTCCTCCCTGAACAAATAAAAATATGCTTCTTCTACTCATCTCTGATTTCTAGGAAGTCTGCTCTAGTGGTACACTTGTCTGGATACATGGTTACTGTAAAACACTTAAAATTGGCGGGTATTTCAATTTGGCGCTTTTGGCGGCAAAAACGAATATCACCAAAATATGAGACTGTAAAATACAGATTCAAACTTAAATACACATCCTTAGTATGTTGGTATTTGTATCATGAAAATCAAATTCTGAACGATATGTATGTATGAGTATGTTTCCACGTAGGGGAAGCCACGTTTTAAAAGGAGCTACTATTAAAGGAAAGAATATGCTCCCCACAAGGAACATATTCTTTCCTATAAAAGGTGCCCCTATGAGAATAGAAATTCTCTTAAAAGGGCATTAAATAGAGAAACCGTCAAAAACTAAACTACGCCAATATGTCAATCTTTTTAAACTGACAAACTTTGATGCTACGAATATTAAGTGGTTTACAGTATAAAAACTTGAGCCTCTTCATGAAAAAAACTACAATTTGACTTTGTGCTCAGAGAAGACTCAGGTCTTCTGGCTCACTTCTCCCTATATCAACTATAAGAGTTTTTTTTTAAATATATGGAATAATGGAATTCAAAATTCAACGTTTATCTAAAGATAGTTGACCATTACTCTTGAAAATGTTCTAATATTGTAGGCATACTGCAAGATATAAGATCTGAATTTCTAAAATTGAGGATTTTGGAAATTTTGAACTCTCAGCCATGAGCCTGTGATATTAATAGAAAAGTAAGGAAAGTCCTAACAAGCTCTTAACTTGTCTAAAGCCAGGCCTATTCGTACACAAACAATCTACCAGCAAGCATAGCAATAAAACACATGTTCTATTGCACTCAGAAAAGCCTCTTGCCTATATACACTAAGGAAATTTGCACCAAAAAGGAATTGCCGAACTCATAAGCTTGTCAGGCCCTGAGGTTAGAAAAACATTTTTCAGGCTCAACTGAGCATGATTTTATTCTGCTCATAAATGTTAAAATGCCAAAAATTAGTAGGCATTTTAACATTTATCAGCAGGATAAATGCATCTGAGAGTTATAAAGGAAGATTTTTTTTTCTTTTTTTTTTAGCATTTAGGTTTTCTGGGCAGTTGGAATTTCGTGCTCAGTTCAGTTTGAGAATGAAAAAAGTTTTATAACCTCAAGGCCAGATATGCAAACCTGTTATTATTGGGCCTTGACACTAGAAAACCTGTCTTCAGGGTTTGCGACAAGGTCTTACCCAAACCTACAGAGATTAGCTAGAAATTTGATTTTTCGCTTGTAGCACATTCAGATATGATATTTTCCAATAAGCGAAAAACAAAGGTGCTGAGCAGACTGCACTGAAGCATAAGCTGGTCTACGCCTTTGTTGTTCCCTAACCCTGAAGTCAAGTTTTCTCGCGTCAAGGCCCATATAAACCTGCACAAGAAAAATGTGGTCATATTATATTAACACACCATAGCTCCAGATAAGGATTGGAGGCAAATTGGTATTTACCCACCTCTTTTTGGCTTAAATGGGTATTTCAAGTTTTTGTATTGGGTATCCACCTGAAAGCAAATAAGCAATGAAAGCGGGCCTTGTTTCTCTTGATTTTTTGTTTACTTTCAGTTTCACTTTAAGAAAGCACACTGGCAATTTAAGTATATCCATACTTATTTCGAAAAACCAACGTATCTATCAAGTCATCTTTGATTCTTCGAACCATCGATGTGGTATTAGGGTTAGTTAGGATATGATATTATTTAAATGCTCTGGGGCTTTTACGCCCATGTTACGCCATTGTTATTGTAAAGCGAGACGAATGTTGTTATCATGTAAATATTGGGTATAGCTAAACAGTGCCAAGAATGTTCCTAGTCTGGTTTACAATTTAATAAACTAGATTCGGCGCCACGTCCTGTATAAATTTGTACCCAACAACAGCTTGTGATGCGAAAAACGACAATCGGAAACTGAATAATATAGCCTCATACGCTAAGAAAAAGTTCGGAATTGAGTATCAAGGATTTTTATTGCATTTTTGTACGCACAGAAATGAATTTAATTGCGTTTTCAGGTTCACGAAATTGCTTAAGTACGCAATACGCAACCTTATCTGGAGCTATGACACACCATATAAATATGACCATACCTGTTGACTGCAACATTATATTAGCCGCGACATGTGATTTCCAACAATGTGGCATTTTGACAAGAATAGATTCAGATGAGCTAGTGCAGCCTCCTTTTAAGCTTAGAAACTCCAAATGATGTTCAGTCAGTAGCTTAGCAGTCATAAAATATTCAAGTGACTAGCAAAGGCTCTGATCAGACTGCTCGTATGCACAGGCTGATCCGAGACTTTGCTGGTTGCACACACCACATTGTTGGAAACCTCATGTCGCTGCTCATATTTAAACAAAAGAAAATGGCTTGTTCACCAAAAGCTTTCTTTAAACACAACCACACAACCATGAAAAACATAGGGCAAGAATCTCTGGGACAAAAATTAAAGTAAATTCATATTAAGGAATCTTTTCCCTGATTTGATAAAATAAATTTTGGAGGATTCATTGTACATATCAACAGGCTAGAATATCCAAATTATTTTCTGTCCCTGAAATTTTTAAAATATACTGTTCTAGAAAATTTGCATTTTTGACCCGTAAATTCTATATCAAGGATATGCCTGAAATTTGTTTGTTGCAATGGCATATCCATGTACACATATCATGAACAACTTATAGTGAAATTTAAACCTTTGCCCTGCTGAACCTAGATGCTTTTATTTTTGAAAACACTGCAGATCCAGATCAGCTGATGAAGCCATCTGATCAGGATCCTGCAGGTTAATGGAATAAAAATTGGGAACGAGTGTAGTACATGAAAATATTCAGTATGACAAGGGTTAAGTCAGACTGACAAAAAAATGGGGGTGGGGTTGCAGGGCAGGGGGTCCGGACCTGCCTTGAAAATCACAAGTGGCTACAAGCAATTGCTTCTTGTGGGAGGTCCATACCGCCTTCTGTGAAATATGTTGACAAAAGTTGTCAGGAGACCCCCCCTCCCCCCCACCCCCTTGATGAAATTTTCTGGATCGGGGCATGTTTTATCAAGTTACTTTTCTCAATTGATTATATTCTTTTATAAAATGCAGTATCATGGTTAGTACATATTATATACATCTGTACATGATGGAATGTTATTATTGTACAAAACAACCTATAAAAACTAAAACTCGACTTATTATTATATATAATTATAGAAGCCCCTAAAAATATTGAAACACCCCAGCAAGATAGCTTTCTATGGTCATCATAAAACAACATTGCCAGAGGGGGCTAACTAATATTATAGATTCAAAGTTCAGTGAGATTAATTGATAAAAATGAACCCATTAATTGATTAGCTGCCTGTGCCCTAACATTAAATGCTTGAATGCATGTACAGTCACTAGACATAAATTTTTCGTCACTTTGTGACGTTGCCGTTTAAATCAATGCATTTTCAATTTTTTTGCAAAAATTATTGCTGCAAATCTAAAGAAGCTACAACCATGAAAAAATACCAAAGGAAAGCAAACTAATTGAGGTAATAAACATATTTTTTGTAGTTTCCTGGTGTCTGTTGTTTTCTTATAGCAGTCATTTCTACATAAAGACAAATTAAAATGTCGCTTTTTCGGTGACATTAACATAAGCATCAAAGGGGATAATAATATTAAAAAATTTACATTCACTTTAAACGCCTTCTACTTGAGAACCAAAAGCGCTATTATTTTTATAATTTTTTTTTTTATTGCTATCTTCTATTAGCTCTTCATTCCTGGAAATTATGTGAAATTGCACCCATGAACTGTGTCACAGTAATTTTTATAAAAAATCTGGAAATGCACAGCTACGTCACAAAATGACAAACAATTATGTCTAGTGACTGTATATGAATGCAAGCAAGGTAATAGAGAATGGGCCATATATTCAAATGTTTATTCCTACTTTTGACAGTAAATGATTTCCCTTTCTGATTCTGCAGCAGGGAGACAAAGTCTCTATAATATTAATAGCAAAACTTGGGGTTAAAATTCACAACCGTTTCAATCAACCTTCCTTAAAAGTCAGCTAATACTCTGACTCACTAAAGGTTACATCATGTGCCTTAAATTAGGAATGGTTTGTCTTAGTAGATACCACCACTAAGGAGTTTTCAACTAAATTAGACATTCAAGCAAATGTTGTAATTATTCATAAATTTTTAAATCAATCACTGATGCTTTAAAATTGTTCATCTTAACAGCAAATATTGTAAACCCTAAAAAGAGCAGCCTGATCTGGGTTTCCACTGTTCACACAGGTGCTTGTGTTTGTTTGTTTTGATGCTTTGGGTCCCGGTCAACAACTTTTCAGTCATGTCAAGATGATTTTCTATCTTCTCTAGTTGAACCAGTACTAAGCAACGGATAGTATGTCTTGCTCATAGACACAATGCAGTGACTCCGCCAGCAGTGATTCACAAACTAGCAACCTTTCCATCCTCAGTCTAATGCTCTACCTAAACTGAGCCTCTGCGATCCACCCACAGGTGCTTGTCCCAATTCTTCAGTTCTAATTTATGACATGAGCCGTGACATGAGATTTCCAACAATGTTGTATGTGCTCCCAGCAAAGCCTCAGATCAGCCTGCGCAGTCTAATCAGAGTCTCTACAAGTTGTTTGAATATTCTATGACTGTTAAGCTACTGACCGAACAGAATTTGGAGTTTCTAAGCTTAAAAGGAGGCGGCACAGGCTCATCTGAGTCTACACTTGTCAAAATGCCACATTTTTGGAAATCACATGTCGCAGCTCAATTATATCATATACAACCACACTAGTTAGAATGCTATAATTGGTTAAAATCTAAAATTCATTAAAATACTATTGATTGCTATATATAGTAAGATGTATAATGGCTTGAGAGAACTATCTGTATCCCATGGCTGGTTCTCGGTCTGGTACATAGTTGGAGCCATCATGGGACAGCCTCCATAAGAATGACACACTAATGATGATCCCAGCAATCTGAAAAAAAAGTTTGTTTTGATTCTTTACATCCCAGTCAACAACTTTTCACAGTTCTTCCTGGGTTGAACCAGTACTGAACCAAAACTGGGGAGATGTAAAGTTCCTTACACAAATAAGCCAATATAGCTTTTGCACTATAAACATCATATATAAAGCAGAGGACTCCATGGGTGGGGCCATTTTTGGCCCAAGGGCCATAGTTTGAATAAAATGGTATAAGTCCACTAAGTGATACTACATACCAAACATCAAGGCTCTATTCTATGCCTAGTGGTTCCAGACAAGGAGATTTTTTCATGTTTCCATTTATATACCTATTTATATGTCATGTAACTCCCTGCATGGGGCCATTTTGGCCCAAGTGCATAATTTGAATAAACTTTGTAGAGGCCCACTAGATGATGCTACATATCAAATATAAAGGCTCTAGGCCTTGTGGTTTCGGACGAGATGATTTTTAATGTTTTCATCTAAATAAAATCTATTTTTCGCCTGTGTGACCTAGATATGCAATGGACAGGGGCCATTAGATTAATTATTGAAGAAGGCCATATAATTATCACTCCTGCCAATTTTAGTCAAATTCTAGCTATGAGTTTGGAAGGAGATGTCCTTTAAAGCAATTGTTGACATCCATGGATTACAATAGCTGAACTTGAGCCTTTGGCTCAAGTGAGTTAAACGTCTGCAAATTTAAATACAACAAAATATATTGTTGAAGTCCAAAGCAGAGCTAAGGTCATTGGGGAAGCAAAAGTGTCATCTATCACAGTGTTCGCGATAACGGCTTAATACTATCTAAATACGCAATGAAAATCGTTGGTACGCAAAATAGACAAATAGCCTGTGTACATGGGATGCAAGATCAAAAGCAGTTGACTTTCAACAAATTTAAGCCAGCTCAATAGTAAAGAGAGTTAAAATCATTGAATATCGGTTTATTGTACTTTGCAACACTTCAAAATCACAAAGAGACTGCTATAAATAGTATACAGTTGTGGTTTTCAGAGATCTGTTGTTCATAGCAACTGTTGAAATCAGAACGAGGTTCTGCTATAAATAATGATTTACGGTTTTCCCAAAATCAATTTGCTGGGTAAAAATGACATTTGCCTTAAGGAATCACACTAAAAACATTTAAATAACGTAATACAGTTAATTCTGAAGCCAAAACTATCACAGTTCCATGTTTTGTCTGTTCAAAAATGCGTTCATAGACAGTTTCAGCGCTTTTCAACAGGCACATGTAAAATAATCTTGATCTAGAGCAACAAAAAAAGACTTTTTAAAAGCAAAGAAGTTTAATAGTCAAAGACTCCATCACTGCTATGTATGCTTCTTTCTTGCTTTTTATAATTGACTGTTAATCACTAAGTGTTAACTGAAAGTGTTTGAGATAAAGTAAATTGATAGTTTAAGCTAGCTTTTTGTGTTTAACATTGCAAAATAAAAAAAATATCAGCTTGGAAACTAAACTTTCTGGGACTCAGTAAAATTTACATGGAACTCAAGTTTTGTTGATGCCCTGGGTCAATAGAAATCAAGCTTAAATCTAACAGTGTAACACATAGGTCCAGATAAAGACAAATTTGGGCATAAAATTGTGAATATTTTCTTAGCAGATATCCATCAATTTAACCCTTAAAGTGCCAATCACGACTGAAGCAGACGACAAATTTCGCCACATATTTCCTAGTTTTTGACAATAATAAGGTATGATATTTCATGAGAATCGTCTGCTGGCAGTCGATTCTCATGAAATATCATGCCTTTTCTGTTATTTTCGAAAAGGCGGCAAAACTTGAAATTGTTGTCTGCTGAAAATTATAGGTGGTGCTGTATTGGTTTAGCATTTGTTTTGGGTGCTCAAATGAGGGTCTAATTAAGAAATTGCAATATTATCTAGGAGCCTGCCTGCATTGTTGGAGGTGAATTTGTGACCATTTGTTTTCAGGAGATGCAGATGGACTTTTTTATCTGCCCTTTAGTTCATACCTATGAAAGTTTCCATTACTTCTCCTCCATTAAATCATTCTTTAACATAGGCCGAGATAAACAAAAATGTTGATAGTAAAAATGTTATTATTTTCTTGTCCATCAGTTTTAACAAATCTTTCGGTTGAGAAATAAGAAATTTATTTTTCAATTAAGCACTCTTATCTAAAGACCTGGCCCCAAGTTTATAAAACTTTTTTCATACTCAACTCAGCTGAGCACCAAATTTATCCGGCTCATAAATGTTAAAATGCCAACAATTGTCGTGCTCAGTTCAGCCTGAGAAAAGTTTTATAACCTAGGGACCTGTTTCAACATGCATAAGCACCAGCCAAATAGAGCTAGACGTCTACTTTTTAGTAAAGGCCCTCATGTGCTTCCATAAGTTATGTGTGTGAACAGCAAAGGCTCACTAGAGACTTCATCTATGTGCAGACATGTATACATCTCAACACATTTGTATAGAGTCAAACCTGTCTTAAGCAGACACTCAAAAATAGACAAAGGCCCTTTAAAGATAAGTGGTAGCTTAGAGCAGGTCAAAAGTATTGAAGAATGCTCATGCATTAAGCAATTATCGGTCTTGAAACATATTTTTAGGTCTTTAATTAGTGACCGCTTAAGACCGCTTAAGACATTTATATTGTATTTGCTGGTTTGGGGGAGTTTTCAGTCGTTCCAGCTACCCGATCAAGCTCATCTTGGGCAGGGGCCTTAAAAGTTACCACTGAAAACTAAGCATAAATATAATAAGGCTCTTCTACTGACTTTCTTTTTTGAATGAGGGCTGTCTTAAATGACTTAAATTACTTCAAAAAAGAAATATGACCTTTCAAGACTTACCAAGAACACACAGAATGAGAGACCTATTCCCAGCATCAAAGTTGACTGACTTATCAGGAATTCTTTGGCTGCTGTGTAACATCCCTGAAACAAAGAACAGATCATCATCATCATCATCATCATCATCATCATCATCATCATCATCATCATCATCATCATCAACACCATCATCATCATCATCGTCATCATCATCATCATCATCATCATCATCACCACCACCATCATCAATCATCATCATCATCAATCATCATCATCATCATCATCAATCGCCATCACCAACACCCCCTCCTCCTCATCATCAACACCACCACCACCACCATCATCAATCATCATCATCATCAATCATCATCATCATCATCATCAATCGCCATCACCAACACCCCCTCCTCCTCATCATCAACACCACCACCACCACCATCATCAATCATCATCATCATCAATCATCATCATCATCAATCGCCATCACCAACACCCCCTCCTCCTCCTCCTCATCATCAACACCACCACCACCATCATCATCATCAATCACCCCCATCAATCATCATCATCAACATCAACATACCCCTCCTCCTCCTCCTCCTCATCATCATCAACACCACCACCATCATCATCAATCATCATCATCATCATCATTATCATCATCATGGATTTTAGGTGCAGGAGCATCATCTACATCAGTGCCCCCATCCCAAGTAGCTGGCTTGCTGCACCCATAGCAGATCTCACACCTAGCCCCAAGGTTATTATACTTTTTTCATGCAACTCAGCTGAGCACGAAATGAATCCTGCTCATAAATGATAAAATGGCAACAATTGTTGGCATTTTAACATTCATTAGCATGATAACTACAACCTCTGAGAGACATAAAGCAAGAAGCGTCTTCATTTGTCTGTATTTTAGTTTTTATGAACAGTTGAAATTTCGTGTTCAGAGCATGAAAAAAGTTTTCTAACCTCATGACCTTATCTCCAAGTGTTCTTTTCATAGGGAAGGGGGAGAGGGTCGACCGCACAGCTGCCACTATGGTGGCCGGTCTTTGTTAATTTATTCCGTATCATCTTAAACCTTCCTGGCCCATATGTTTGAACCACCTGATATTAATGGCAAAAGTCGCCTGCTCCTTTGTAACACTTACATGTATTCGTTAACTTTATCTCCTAATGCTGTCTACTGATAACAGTTGTAAAGAGTTTGGACCCAGATCAGGCCTGTAAAAATGTCGGGCCTGATCTGACCTTTATAACTTGATCCAAACTGTTTGACACTGACAGTATTCCTAAAAGATTTTTTCAAAAAAAGTTGAGTTTGAAACAAATCAGCAGACGACAAAAAAGCATGAAAAATTACCCAGAAAGCAAAGAGTTAAGGAGTGGAATGCAGATCTATGGTACCTAAAATGTCTCTGCTAGCCATTGCCAAAATTTAAGTCATCCCGCCAAAGGATGCAAGACATTTTGATATTGCATAAACATTAGTTCAGAATGTCCCAAATGTTTGGAAGCCATATTAAAAAGTTGTGTAGAATGTAAAACCATTTACAGTAACTCTTTGCCTCCTGGGAAATTTTTCACAAATTTTTGACGGCTACTGATTTTTTTCAAAATCACCTTTTTGAAAAATTCTTTCTCGATTACCATCTAAGTGTCAAACAGCTTAGATCTAGATCAGGCACAATGTTTTGTCAGGCATGATCTGGGTCCACAGGTAGCAAAGATTATCAGCAGACAACACTAGTAGAGAGATTGATACTATTATTCTTACTTTATTTCTGTCTCCCTACAACCTACCTTATAATGCAAAGCATCATTCCTAGCTGAAGTCATATCACTAGTACGTGGGGGACCAAACTGTGGGCTCTGGCAGTTAAATACATTTAAGTACTGATTCATATTTTCGGAGAATATGCAGCAACTCTCTGGAACAAACTTCTGATTCGTCATATCTACAACAAAAATTCAAGATACAAGAATGAAAGTCTACTTGCTCTTTGCATGCTGGGCATTTTTTTTTTATGCTTCTGTTATCGTCTGATGAAATTTTTCAAATTTAACTTTTTAAAAAAATTCCCTCAGGGGCACTATCAGAATGTCAAACAGTTTGGATCAAGATCAGGACCGACAGAATTGTCGGTCCTGATCTGGGTCCAATCTGTTTGCAAAGGTTATCAGCAGACGTCAAAAGTTGTCTCTAGCAAGGAAAGAGTAAATGGTTTGCACAAGTGAGCAGCATGCTCAGATTCCATGGCAAGCGCATAGTGTGCTTTAAAATTGCATTATTACAGCAGCAGGCACAACTTTAAAAGCTATTCAAATTCCATTTTAATCCTTTGTATACTAATGGCTTCTTCCTTTTGGTTTGATACAATAAACTTGGAAAGTCAATTGTACATAATAGAGGTGTATATATATATATATTTTTTGTTTAAAGATCTTTTTTACCATAACAAAGTAAACAGTGTAGCCCCTGATGAAATGCCGCAGTCATATTATGCTGCATTTCATCTGGGCCTTCACTGTTTGCAAAAGTACCTGTTTAAAGGACGTTTCCTGTATACAAAAGGTTAAGGATACATCATCCCCAGGAGATGTACAAAATATAAAACCTGCGCAACTCTGTACAGAATTCATTGTTTGTATATATTCAGCTGTATATCTGGTTGGCAGTTTACACATTTAAGCCTAGCATCCTTTTTGAAGGACATAGGCAAATAGTGCTGACCCAGATCAAACACCACAAAATGTGTCTGATCAGGGTCTCCAGTTTGCATTTGACAAAAAATTTGATTAAAAATGAGAAATATGACTCAACAACCCTTAAAATGGAAATGGACTGGTCCTATTGATAAGAGTGGGAAATTCCATTCCTCTTAAAGTGTTAACACTTTAGTTTTAAATGCTCAATATGTTTGTATGAATGAAGAAAAAGAAACAGGCGCGAAGCCAGGTAGAGACCAGGAAACCTGGGCTTCACCATCATATTGGCATAGACTGGAGAAACCAAGACTCTTGTTGATTGTGAACAACAAAGGCACAGACCAGCCTGCGCATCACAGCAGTCTGATCAGCACCTTTATTATTTGCTATCTAAAAATGTAACTAGGTCAGATATCTCTTAATTCTCCAAATGAGCTGTGACATGAGATTTCCAACAATGTGGTATTTGTGACCAGCAAAGGCTCGGATCAGCCTGCGCATACGCGCAGTCTGATCCGAGCCTTTGCTAGTCGCTTGAATATTTTATGAGTGTTAAGCTGCTGACTGAACATCATTTGGAATTTCAGAGCTTATAAGGAGGCTGCACAGGCTGGTCTGAGTCTAAAACTTGTCAAAATGGCACATTGTTGGAAATCACGTCACGCCTCAAATATGTTTGGTGGGCTTCAACATGATAAAGCCTGTCTTCACCCCTGAGTACTTACCAAAAGTTGGATAATTAAAGTAGCCGGGGTTTGGATTGTTCTGTTGCATGAACCATTTGGACTCCTGGTAGACAAACCAACCATTATCAATCACTCCACAACACTCCAACTGAAATCAGACAAGACCCTAAATAATACTGTTTATTATATAATTTATATAATAATAAACATCTTCTGATTGGCCCGGGTGCATATCCACTCGAGTCAATAAAACTACATATTACATGGTTTGCCGGACGTGACGTTGCAAAGCACATGGCACGAGGTAATATTGACTGGCTTACTGGAAGTGATGCAGAACGTCAGGTCATTTCGCATGATCCATCCATAATGTCAACGTTTTAATGGTCTAAAATGGCAGGAAATGCATAACATACATTTATAATATAATAAAACAATTGTTGACTTATGTTTCGGTAGACATGGAGTGTTATTGAAAAGTAAAATTAATCATATTGACCTCCGCTCCGCGTCGGTCAATATGACGTTTACTGTTCAATAATACGCCATGTCTACCTCAACATAAGTCAATAATTGTATAGTACTAAATTAATTTTCCGGTTTGGACCCCAGGGGCTTGATTGGCAGGATTTATGTAGGGGACTACTAGTCATTGCTGAAATGATATGGTCATTTTCCTATAATTCCTTTGCAAAATTGTCCCTTTATACGGTTCACTTATAACTCGGTCCATTCCTATGGACCCCTAACATAGCGTTATAAAGGGACTGAACTGTATTATTTTAGACCACATGGGACAGAAATATTTCAATATTGCACTAGTCCTGTAGGACGAGTGACTCACAATTTAAACCCGCCCTGCAAACACATGCACTTGTCCTTTAAAAGCGTATCCAATAAAAACATAAGGGAGTAATATGTAAGATGGTTTTCTACGAGTAATTCTTCCCAAAGCAGTGAAAGCACTCGTCCTGCAAGAAGAGTGCTATGGGAAGAATTACTTGTCCTTTCTAGATTTCACTCGAGCAGATTTACGAGCGGACAAGTGGAATTTTGTCCCCTGGACCATTATCTTTTCGCGAAAAGTAATCGTCCAAGTACCTAAAGATAATCACTCCGCCATTCAAAACTGTCGTGCCTGCAGACAGTTCACATGAAATATCTTCTTAAAGCAGGGACAACTTCAAAACTGTCACATGCTGCAAACATTTGGGATGTCCTAGGGTGATTTTGGACTCTTGTACATACAAGTCAAGAGACTGCGTACCTGAAAATTATTTTTCTTATTTCTCAACCAAAACATATGTTGTGGGTACTCAAAAGAACCGTCTCGATGAGACGGTTCTTTTGAGCATCCACAACACATGTTTAAACTGATAGATAAGAAAATAGTCGCAATTTTACGCTAGAAATTTACTGAACTGGCCCTATTTCTGATTTATTCTTGTTGATCTAGATAAACAAAATTTTTGAGAGCATACAGTAAATGTTCAAAACAAGAAATGTCACAGTCACGTGACGAATGCCCCCAAAGGAATTGGTCAAGCATAAGACACATTTGAGGAAAGTTAGCTGTAATATAGCTGCTCCAGACACGATAAACCTAGAAATGAGACCAGAAGTCAATGTCAAGGTCAAAGTGACCCAAAATGGTACGCACCACTCCGCCATCCCAAGAGGAATCAACACACCGAATTTGGGATTCCTACATCAAATAATATAGGGGATATGGTTCAGACACGATTATTCTAGAAACTAGGTCATAGGTCAAGATCACAGTGACCTAAAAATGGTATGCGACACATCAGCATCTAAAGATGTATCTATACAGCATATTTGGGATTCCCATCTCAAATAATATAAGAGATATGTTCTGGACATGATTATTCTACAAACTAGGTCAGAGGTCAAAGTGACCCCAAAATGGTATGTGACACTCAACCATCCAAAGTTGCAACCACCCACCAAATTTGGGATTCCTACCTTTAATAATATAAGAGATATGCTCTGGACATGATTTTTTCTAAAAACTAGGCCAGAGGTCAAGGTCACAGTGACCTGTAAATGGTACAAGACACTCCACCATCCCAAGATGCATTCACACACCAAATTTGGGACTCCTATCTCAAATAATAAAAGAGATATGCTCCTGACACAATTATTATTAAAACTAGGTCGGAGGTCAAGGTCACAGTGACCTGTAAATGGTACAAGACACTCAACTATCCCAAGATGCATTCACACACCAAATTTGGGATTCCCTTCTCAAATAATATAAGAGATATGCTCCTGACACAATTATTATTAAAACTAGGACAGAGGTCAAGGTCACAGTGGCCAGAAAATAATATGTGAGACTCCACCATCCCAAGATGCATATACACACCAAATTTGGAATTCCTACCTCAAAGAATATAAGAGATATGCTCCAAACACAAAAATTCTTAAAACTAGGTCAGAGGTCAGGGTCACAGTGACCCCAAATGGTATGTGTGACACTCCGTCATCTCAAGATGCATTTAAACACCAAGTTTGGAATTCTTATCTAAAAGAATATAGGAGATATGCACCAGACACAATGCAGTTTCTAGAAATTAGGTCAGAGGTCAAGTTCAAGGTGACCCAATTATGGTACGCGACACTTCCCCATCCCAAGATGCATTCACACACCAAATTTGAGATTCCTACCTCAAATAATATAAGAGATATGCTCCGGACACGATAATTCTAAAAACTAGGTCATAGGTCAAGTTCAAGGTCACAGTGACCCAATTATGGTATGCAACATTTTGTCATCTCAAGATGCATCATCACACCAAATTTGAGATTCCAAGCTCAAATATTATCAGAGATATGCTCCGGACACGATTATTCTAATAATTAGGTCAGAGTTCAAGGTCAAGGTCACAGTGACCGGAAAATGGTATGTGACACTCCGCCATCCTAAGATACATTTACACACCAAATTTGGAATTCCTATCTCATAGAATATAGGAGATATGCACCAGACTCAATGCAGTTTCTAACAACTAGGTCAGAGGTCAAGTTCAAGGTCACAGTGACCCAATTATGGTACGGGACACTTCGTCATCCCAAGACGCATCCACACACCAAATTTGAGATTCCTAACTCAAATAATATAAGAGATATGCTCCGGACACGATTATTCTAAAAACTAGGTCAAGGTCACAGTGACCTGAAAAATGGTATGTGACACTCCACCATCCCAAGATGCATCCACACACCAAATTTGGAATTCCTACCTCAAAGAATATAGGAGATATGCTCCGGACACGATTATTCTAATAATTAGGTCAGAGTTCAAGGTCAAGGTCACAGTGACCGGAAAATGGTATGTGACACTCCGCCATCCCAAGATACATTTACACACCAAATTTGGAATTCCTATCTCATAGAATATAGGAGATATGCACCAGACTCAATGCAGTTTCTAACAACTAGGTCAGAGGTCAAGTTCAAGGTCACAGTGACCCAATTATGGTACGGGACACTTTGTCATCCCAAGACGCATCCACACACCAAATTTGAGATTCCTAACTCAAATAATATAAGAGATATGCTCCGGACACGATTATTCTAAAAACTAGGTCAAGGTCACAGTGACCTGAAAAATGGTATGTGACACTCCACCATCCCAAGATGCTTCCACACACCAAATTTGGAATTCCTACCTCAAAGAATATAGGAGATATGCACCGGACACGAAGCGGGACGGACGGACAGTGCGATTACTATATGCCTCCCAATGTTCCTTTGGGGGCATAAAAAAATCAAACACTAGTTACCTGTCTAAAAAGGCCTGAACAAACAATGCAGACCCACATCAGACTGCTTCTGAAGGAGTAGTCTGATCAGGTCAGGATCTTTCTTGTTTGCTTTTCTGACAAGCATTTAATAAATTCCAGTCCTGATAAGCAATATTTAATTTGTGAAAAGAAAGTGAAAAGTGTTCGAAATAAGAACATTTACCGTAATTCTGCCACAACATATGTTTTGGATGAGAAATAAGAAAATATATTTTCAATTACTTGAGAACTGCTTGTAGCTAGCTGTATAAACATGGGTATAGATCCCGTATAGATAGACTGGAGCCAGTCTAGGGTATAGACAGTTTACTTACATTGTGTTGAGCTTTATCCCAGCTATTGGTAATACGAGCATAATCTTCATTGTAGCCTGTATCGAACCCGTAAATGTTCCTGATAGAGTTGGCCATTCGCTGCTGCAAGTTAGCTTCAATCTGGAAAAGACAATGGACCAGTTTTTGAGAATGGTTTGTTTGTTTATACTGACATTTCAAAAGCAAGCCCTGATTGACAGCTGCCAAGCTCACTTGCCCCTGCAATGGTGTTCAAACATAGAAATCAAACGTCAGAAGTGACACTGGTGTTGTGATTGTCAGGGAACCACACCCGACTCGGGTGCATGCAAAACATGCTTCTTGTTGCTCCATTTGCTGTCTGTGTTCACATTGGCTGTTCCGCTTTTCCAATTTACACTCCCAACAAAACCTTTAATATACAGTCTACTCTCGATACCTCGAATTTCAAGGGACTGGGCAAAATATGTCGAGTTATCAGTAGTTCGAGGTAACCAAATCATGACGTATACCCACCATTTTGGGGCGAAATAATTCACGTTCAACTCGTCCATTAATAGATCGTTATATGGAACTATTTCATTAATAAACGGGATGAATTGACACAAGAATCAAATGACATTTGGAATTGAAACATTAAAAAAGAAAGTATTGAATCGTTTCTCAGGTACCGCTACAGTCCTGACATTATGACTATTTTTTTCACTTTCTTAGACAAAATAAAATAAACATAACGTTTTCAGTCTGCAATTGGTCCCACGGTCGCAGGTTTTACCCTTCCGTAAGTTGTCATATTTAAGCCCCAACAGTGTACATGCACGTTTTAATTTTCGTCGGCTTGATGTGCATATGCTTTCCTAATCTATTTTTTTCATGACATGACCAATGTCCGAAAATAGCCTTAAATGCGCAAGTCTGTTTTCAAAATATAAAAATTGGCCCGAGAAACAATTAAATTATACTTTGGCCTTATTTAAAACGAGAGATTGCTCAAATATGACACATTAGCTCATGTAGCCGCTTTGAAGTTGAGCCACAATAGATCAATAGAATTCGGCGACTGCAGTCAATTATGTAATTATACATGTACAACACACTCATTTACAACTGCATGTGTCACACACGTGGACCAAGCGATCAAACAATTGGTGGTTTTAATGGGGACAATTAACGTTCAAAGAGATGGATTAATTGGAGACACATTCAGATAAGAAGGTAATTTCTTATGAAATGGAATCGAGTTAGGCGTTGTAAAATACACTAAAATTGATCAGCGGGACCAGTTTTTCGTAACGAGTTATCAGTTTTATTGACTTAGCCGTTGTCGAGATAAACGTTGTGGAATTGCAATAATATATAGAGGAAAATACGGTGACCGAGCCGTCAGGTCGAGATAAGTGATAGTTTTGAGTTATGCATAGTTGAGTTAACGAGAGTCGACTGTAGTTACATATTAAATACAAAACTCTTTTTTCAAAATTATAATTTTTTTTTTATATTTATAATAAAATGTAAACATAAGCAATAAATTCAATTTTTGTTCTGTTCATGGAATCATGAGTACTTCGGGTCTCTTGAAAAGTCAACGTGAGGGCTTCACTTACTCTGCAAGAGACCCGAAGTATTAATGGTTTTTATGGAATCATGAATACTTCGGGTATCTTGCAAAGTTGCAAGAGACCCGAAGTATTCATGATTCCATGAACATTCCAAAAATCAAATTTATTTCTTAAACATGCTTTGGGTGCTATCATTCAGACAGTTTCTTTTGAGTACCTACAACATATGGTTTGGTTGAGAAATAAGAAAATTATCTTTAATTATGCACTTTTAATTACATATACAGTCAAACCTGTCTTAAGCAAGCAGTCAAGGGATAATCCAAAATCGCTTGCTTAAGACAGGTGGCTGCTTAATAGAGGTTCAGCTAAGATGGCTATATGATTGAGGAATCGAAAGAATATTGACTTCGAGTTGAGAATACCCATATAATAATGAGTTGAAAAGTATAAAGAATAAGGTCTACACTGGTGCAGTTATTGCGTTTCTTCATCAAATATATAAATGAAAAAAAAAAACACAACAAAATATGAAATAAACAAAATCATGTCCATTCAGTCTAAAGATACCCGTGTATGTCAAAAGAGTAGAGATAGCACTGCTAATAATATTTTTTCTAGAAGCTAAAACTTGATTTTTGATAAGTAAATGCATCTTCAATGGCCATCGTACTACTGAACATGAAGAGAATGTTGGTAGAAGTGTAAATTTATTCAGGTGAAAAAGAATCGGAAAATGGTTCAATTTTTGTTACTCAAAAATAATTTATTTTTTTCTCAAAAGCTATTGCTTGTTGACTTTCAGCAAAGTCTGCATCTTTGTGTAGTAAGTATATGCCTCCAGCAAAGAGTATTACTTTGCATTTAGATTTTCACACATTAACCGTTAAACATCTGTCACGGTATGGGTGAATGAACTTTGGCAGCGGCAAAATGCTTTGATGTCGACAATTTTCTTTACGACTGGTTACCCGCTTGCAATAATGGTTACCCGCTTACAAAAAAATCAACAAGTGGTGTTCGTTTAGCGTTTTCAGGTTTTCGATCACTGTCGACGCCGTTTTTAATGTATATGTGCTGGTATCCTGAACCATGTTCTAGTGTTTGATTTACGTAAACACTTGAACATAGTTGATTTCGGCCCCGTCGTGGTTCAACTGCACCAAGAACTTTCAAATAGTTGGGCCCAATAACCTCGACATATGGTGGCGGCCATTGAAGAATTTATTCTGGGAGACACCACTGCTGGGGAGTTTAACTGCATCAAGCATATGACCGGTGCAAAAAAGTTAATCGATGAAATTAAATAGAAACTGGCTGCATCAACACATAGAAATTGGCCGTTTAAAGACACAATTTCAGTATTTGGGGGCAAATTTCGCCGACCGCTGGCGGCATTGGACAGGTGCACGCTTAATAAAGGTGCATTTACATTCAAAATCGTTTGGGGGGGCTCAAAAATGGCCGCTTAAGGGAGGGTCACACTTAATACAGGTGGCCGCAACAGCAGGTTTGACTGTAGAAGCCTGGCATTTACCTAAATTCAGTCTTTAAATATGGATGTACAACTATCTAGTAGAGCCAGAGGCCTACAACACATCCTGGTTCTGCTATGTGTATGTAAGCAGTGAACCTTCCTATGCCACTGCATTCAGGCAGGCACAGCTAAGCCTTCATGGCTCCCATATCTAACTCTTTACCTACTAGTAACATCTGCTGATAACCTTTGCAAACAGTTTGGACCCATATCAGGCCTAACAAAACATTGGGCCTGATCTGGATCCATTCTGTTTGACACTCTGATGGTATTCCTGAAAGAATTTTTGGAAAAATGTGATTTTTAAAAAAATCGGATGACAAAAAAGCATGCAAAATTACCCAGTATGCAAAGAGTCAATGCCTAAGTACCAAAGTCTTATAAAATGAGCCAGTGCATGAGATTTCCAACAATGTGGTATGTGCGACCAGCAAAGCCTCAGATCAGCCTGCGCATATGGGCAGTCTGATCAGAGCCTTTGCTAGTCGCTTGAGTATTCTATGAGTGTTAAGCTACTGACTGAACACTATTTGGAGTTTCTAAGCTAAAAGGGAGGCTGCAGGGGCTCGTCTGAGTCTGCTATTGTCAAAATGCCACATTGTTGGAAATCATATATCGTGGCTAAAATGGTATGTTTTTGTATACTTACCTCTCCCTGGAACACAGCGGCAAGTATTGCGGTAGTTATGAGCAGAATGAACACAAGCACTAGAACAATCACGTACTGAAATACACAAAAATATTGTTACACTAGTGGTGGATCCAGAGGGGGTTCAAGGTGTTTGCTAGAACCCCCTTCCTGCCCCCCACCCCGTGGAACACAGCGGCAAGTATTGCAGTAGTTATGAGCAGAATGAACACAAGCACAAGAACAATTACGTACTGAAATACACAAAAATATTGTTACACTAGTGGTGGATCCAGAGGGGGTTCAAGGTGTTTGCTAGAACACCCTTCCTGCCCCCCACCCCGTGGAACACAGCGGCAAGTATTGCAGTAGTTATGAGCAGAATGAACACAAGCACAAGAACAATCACGTACTGAAATACACAAAAATATTGTTACAGCAGTGGTGGATCCAGAGGGGGTTCAGGGATTTGCTTGAAACCCCTTCCCCACCCCCCCCCCCCCCCATTTTAAATATCCTATGAAAATGAAATAATTTGGTCTAAGTGAGACCAAATTACTTCATTTTCATGGGATTTTTAATAACAAAGAGATAAAACCAGCAAAAAGAGAACCCCCGTATCTTTATAGATAGGAACCCCCCTTTCCAGAAATCCTGGATCCGCCCCTGGTTACAGAACCAATCAAACCTAATAAGCATGCCCACTATGAGTGGAGCACAGTGTAAACATATCAGATGAGTCCGTTGTGATATTACTAGTCTATACTTAGGCAGGGCTAAAAATAGAGGGGAACTTGGAAACTCCTTATTCTGGCTCATTTCTCCTAATTGTAAAGGACCTCGGACAGTCTTAATGAAGGATTGCCCATAAAAATGGCCGGAGAAAAGTTTCAAAGAAAATGCTATTTTATCTATGAAAAAGATAGTAGGTTCAACCCTCGACTTATCCACAAAAGCAGTTTTCTCATTGGGGGGAACGCTGTCGAAATGCTTTATTCTGTAAACTTATTAGAACCTTATTTTGTAAACACCTGTAGGTATAATATATCAATTTGCAATGGCATGTATCAGGGCTTTAGTTATGAGTGCTTACAAAGTAATTAATTGCCTCATTTCTCAACCAAAACATATTTTTTGGGTACTCAAAAGAACTGTCTCAATCAGACCGTTCTTTTAAGCACCGAATTATGAATTAAATCTGATGTGTAAAGAAATATGACCGATTTTACGCTCAAAAACTGTGTTTATCTAGACTTTGATTTATACAGTATGCAGATATGATACACCTCAGTGCACAAGTCAAACTTGGTTGACTTGGAACATTACAGGTAATAGTCAAAAGTAATTGACAGCACACTTCTTTAGATGAAACAATGAAATCTTTTCAACCCAAATTTTATGAAAACGCATCACTTCGTCTCAAGTTTCATGCCACAAACATAATATTTACATGTATTTAGGTGAATACTCGACGAAACTTTGACTTTCTGTGAAATAAAACTTGGTCAGAAAAAAATACCCCCACCCCCTAAACCCTAGAGTCCTGGTATAATTATGCAATATTTTCAAAATATTTTTATTTGGGTAGGTGCAGTTAATGTAAGGGTTTGATTTAAGCACAAAACTATAGTTTTCAGTTATGCATTATCCTAGCCACAGGCGTCAAAATTTGGGCAGATTGAATAGGAAACTGTCCGAGGTCCTTTGTGATCTGAATTCAAAAAAGAAATTTTCATGACCGTATAGAATAATAAGAGATCAGAATCTGAAATTCATTTCAAAAATTCTCTCTTGATGTGGCTAAACTTTTCCCTATCTGAGAGCTCTAGCTTGACTCATTTAAGGGAGAACTGTATTCAAAATTTTCATTTGGGAAGGTACATCGTCGGATATACAGTGGTAAATTTAGTTTTACGGCGATGGTCTATACTTTCCATTAAGGGAATAACAAAGGCTCAGATGCCCAGGCTTGTCTGCGCCTTTGTTGTTTGCAGACCACCGAAGACAGGTTTTCTTGCGTCAAGGCCCATAATTTATGTAAACCACTAAGGGTTTATCAAATTTTAAATGATAGCATTATATCACTCCAAGATGCGATGTCATGTGATAAATCCAAATTGTATACCTTAAACATTTTGTGGACTCTAAATCTGTACCTTGAAATATGAAGACCCAAACGAAATGCCACAGAACTCTTAGACAAAATCAATTTTCAGAGAAAGAAATATAATATTTATTCTAACACACCTCCCCTATAGAGCCAACGGTATCAAACTGTGATATATCGGACAATAATTCACTGCTAAAGTGTGTGATAGCTGACGTCACTGAAAAATGACGTCATTCATGTCGTCAGATGGTGTAACGTTGTTTGTACGCTTGAACGACGTTACAATTTCATGTAAACGTATGTGACGTAGTCTTAGAATTGGCGGGAGTTCTTCAGTGCAATGGCGGAAACTTGGAAGAAGCTGAAGACTTCGAATGTGTTTTTGTCGTTTATTGTGTGTTAGAATCGAAATAGATCAGCTCCAGTGCGTGAATTGTTGAGTAATAATTCACTGTTTGTCGGTCAGTTGTACGAAGATAAATCACTCGCGCTGCGCGCTCGTAATTTGATCTTCTTTACAACTGACCTCCAAACAGTGAATTATTACTCAACAATTCACTGCTGGAGTTGATCTATTTCTTAAATATTTATTGGAAACCTGTCAATATCATGTGTTTCACGTTCATCATACACAATTAACTGTATGTAAAATTCCTTTGGTACATTAAGGGTTAATTTGTTTGATTTGATTCTTTCCGTCCCAGTCAACAATTTTTCAGTTATGCTGGGATGGGTCTTCCTGGGTTGAACCAGTACTAAGCAAAAGGGTTAAACAACGATGAATGATATCTAGCCAGCTCTACCTATTTTCTCTTGAACCCTTGTCATGCTAAATATGACCCAATCCAAAGTTTTTATCCTGTTAAACCTGCCACATTCCTGTTATAAGCATGTACTTTCAGAAGTGTGGAAAACTGTAGATCCTGATCATATGTCTTTGCCAGAAGCCAGCTTATCTGGATCGTACAGTGCTTTCAAAAACGGATAAATTAAATCCAGGTTCAGCAGGACAATGGACAACAAGCAAACATTTTCAATTAACCTAAGTTTACTAAGGCCAAATATAAACATAAGTGTGTTTTGGGTAACAGGTCTGAAAATTTTAGGAAGTGTAGCCACACATATTTTTTTTCTGGAAAAAATATAATTTAATGCACTTTGAAAGGCATTTCGCCTTTCAAAATGCACAAAAATTCTATTTTTTCCGGTAAACCTGAAATTATTTTCTAGGTTTCACCAGTAAATTGTCGGGTTACCCTAAACACAGGTATTTTTATTTGGCCTAAGAATACTTACAAAGATCATGACAGCCTTCTTTCCACTGATGGCTCCCAGACATCCAAGGAATGATATAAGAAAGAGAATGGCACCAGCAATCACCATTATGTAGGCTGAACTAGAAAACCCGTAGGCTCCAACGATATCTACTATGTAGATTTTGTCTGCCACTGCCCAAACTCCCAGACCCAGAACAACGCCACCACACAGCTGAAATTGATAGCCATTCACAGGTTTAGATAAACAAAAAAAATCAGCGCAAAATTGTAATTATTTTCTTACGCATAATTCTTCGCATATGCTTTGGGTGCTCAAAAGAACCGTCTCATTGAGACGGTTCTTTTGAGTACCCTAAACATATGTTTTGGTTGAGAAATAAGATTTTTTTTTCTGTTACACACTCTTAACTTAAGGGCCTGTACATGTGCATATGGTTCATATGTAAGGGATATTTTCTCTAAAAAGAAATATTTTAACACATTCATAAGGTCAAGATCTAAACTAAACCAAGAAAGCTGATTGTGTATGAAACATTTATAGAATGGAGAAGAAATGTAAGAAACTGTATACAATTATCATCTTCAGGGTTCAAGCTGGGCCCCCCTTAACAAAATCACAATATTGCCGCAATATTGCCACAATATGAATTTGTTGCCAAAAGTAGCATATTCTGAAAGCTGATATATTGCCGCTAGTGGTAATATTGCAGCTACTGCCAAAGCTAGCATATTCTGAAAGCTGCAATATTGCAGCTAGTGGCAATAGTGTGGCAATGATGCAGCTAATTTGAAATCATCTGTACACTGTGTAACATAAAGTTTTGGAGGGAAAGAGATGATAGCTAGCATATGGGAGTCAGTTTGTTTACTGGAATTCCATGTAAAAAGGATTGATTTGAGCATTATTTGATTACAAAAGACTCTTGCACATATTAGGATCAAAAGTAAGTTTGTATTTATATGTTCATTGGTCACTGATATAATCTGAGAGAGCTATAAATTTACTTTTTGTTAATTACATCAAGCACCCCACAAACTTTTTTCATAAGGGTATTCAGAACTGCAATATTGGCCATCTAAATTAAGACCTAGCTTTTATAAATAGGTTCTTTTATTATTGGCAATAAATTTAGGAAACAAGTTCTAAAGTAGTAAAATATGTATTTTACAGATAAGCTTGATTCCCACCTGGTGAAAACCATGCGTCCAAGGCAAAAAGTTTGCATCCAAATATGCGTAATTCTGCGTTTTCGAGAGCTCTGTATAAAGGCTACTGAGTTATGGTGCGTACAATTTTTTTTTCCACAATAATCAAAGGGGCATAATTATCACATCATTTGGGAGAACACGGGAATTTATTTCAGAGGAACACGGAAACAAAAGGTCAAACCTAGAGGGGAACAGCAGATTATTTGGAACAGGACACACTAAGAAAAAAACAACATGTTTTATAATTTTGGGAGACCATGGGAACAAGCCAAATTATTTCAGAGGAACATGTGCAATGCTGTATATGGCCTCACAATATGGACTACATTAAAAACAAATGCTGATATTCTAAATATATTCAGTACTTAGAATTCAGGTCCAAAATATTAGTTACATTTACCTTATGCATTAGGTTAACTTATAGATCATATATTACAATTATAAAGGAATTAAGAGGGAATGAGCCTAGGGAGTGAACCACTTAATTTCTTTATAATTGTAATATATGTTTTATGACCTTCATGTACTTGTAGTTTTCTCCTCCCCTTCCTGACTGCTCCTTTGAAATGGTTGCATTGACCACTTCACGGATTTACTTAATGATTTACTTAAAGATCAACTGAAAAGGTAAAAATCAGTTTTTCAACCAAACATTTCAGATAATATAAGTTATTGTGAGAAAGAGATTGCTGAAAACTGCATCTAAAAACTCCTATCCTTCAAAAGTAATGCCTATTTGAATTTCGGACTGGAATTTTTCCCAAAAACAGACTTAAAAAACTAAAAATAGATTCTATACAACAATGCATCATTCTGTGATGTCATGTGAGGTTTGAATTTTTCAATGAATTTAAATATTTGCAAATGCAAAGAATTTGTCACCCTTTAGTATGCTTTCTTGCCAAACAGCAACGATTGATCTGGGATAAATGGTTTTCTGTATGTTCAATTTTATTTAATTAAAGTTTTATGCTTAAATATCAAATTTAAATAAAAATTTAAATTTAATTTCACCATGCATTTCTTATTCTAAATGATACAAAAATATGTAAATCAAATTTTTATGTCAACTATTTTGAAACATTATAAAGATAATCCAAAAACATGTTGTCTGAAAGGAAAAAAAATAATTTCAAAATTTCAAAACAAAAATTTAAAAGTCAATTTCTCACTTATCTACGCAAATTTACCAAAAATCATTTAATCGGACAAAATGTAATATAGGCAATTAAAATATTAGCATTTTCAAACTGAAGATTTACTTTTCAAATACATAGATTGAGATATTTAAAGTTAAACCACCTTTATTAAAGCCTCATGTGACAACAAAGAATGTTGCATTGTTGGATAGAATCTATTTTTAGTTTTCCAAGACTGTTTTGGAAAACCAAAATCAAGTCTGAAATTCAAATAGGCATAACTTTTTTAATAATTGGAATTTTTTGTTGCGGTTTTCAGCATTTTGTTGCATGATATAAGTTGTTTCATTTCAATTCATTTTTGAAACCTTTTCATATGATCTTTAATAGATATTACAAATATTGACAAAATATGTAAGTTGGCCAAAAATTTAAATTTCTGTGCAAACTGATTGGTTGTGAAGCACAGGAAGGGGCAGAGTATTTGAACTATAAATTAATATAAAAATATATTCAACTTACAAAGAAGATGACATTGATTACAAGTAGAAACATCTTACAGGCTGTCTTTGAAGCACACATCTTGACAGATTATGGTAAAACAACCTAAAAGATAAATACATTAATAATAAATGCAAATAAATAAATTGCACTGAACAGTCAATTATTGTTAGACTTTCATGATTTCAGATTAAGATTCTGCTCAGAAGGAAGGTTGTTGGTTCCTATAATCGTCAAAAACAGCCACTGTTGTAATTTAGTCTAATTTTACAAAGTATGTCCAGGCATACTACTATATACAGCTGAAACTGCTGAATCCATCGATCTTTATAAGAGCTCCACCTGCATAAGAGAGCCAGTCTGAAACATTCCCAGACATCGCCACTGTGTGAATACCACAATAATTTTGTCTCTGGATAAGATAGCCTCCACCATAAACCATGCAAAATGCTTATAATTCTTTATAAGACACCCACTTCATACTTGCCAAAAGCCAAATGTTCAATCAACAAGGTATCAATAGGCCAATTATTATTAATGTTTAATCAGAGGCGGAATATAGAAGATAGTATCATCTCCCTCTGTGGTTAATCGATTTATAAAAAAATCCAATGTCATATACACAAACCCCAGACCACTGAAATGCCCATGAGGCATTGAATATACATGTATTTTTGTTTGATGTAGCATGAAAAAAGGTCAAACACACAGATACTTGTAAGTCATCTTTAGATAAGAGTTAAACTCTTTGTTACGAATCAGAAGACTTTCTACAGGACAAACCTTCTGACTGACCATTGATCAGACAGCCACCTGTATATAATAGACATTTTTGGCTTTCCAAAAGGTGGCTCTCTTTAATATGACTGTTTGACTGTAAATGGCGCCAAAATTGTCATTTGAGTCAGTACATGCGATTTTGGTTCTGTCAAAACAGCTTAGGCAGGACTGTGCTGCTCGCGTAAATGACGCCGAAATAATCACTTGAGTCATGTCATGCGGTTCTTGTACTGTGGCAAAGGCTCGGATGAGATCCTGCAACTGAAACCAGGTACATCAGGATATGAAAAATAAAAATAATTATTGTTTTGCTCGCTCAAAGTTGAACAGAGAGACACTGCTTCCAATGATGCGCTGTGTTGGTTTGTTTAGAAAATATCTGTCATGTGTTGGAAGTCTCAAATGTGTGCCCCAGCCCCCTCTGAAACACATTTTTACAGGTCATTTTATGGCCCCCTGGGAGATAATTTTGGAGCCTCGAAATTCGACACCCACGTTTTGGTTCATTTTACTATTTTAGGGGTGATATGCTGTTTAAAAATCACTATCCTGATGGTCTAAGGCCTGCAAAGACCAGAAATAATAGCATCTGCTCATAAATTTTATGACCAGGGCTGCCACCATTGATGTTTAATACCCGAGTGCTTTATTCATGTGCAGACAATAGATCTAAAAATAGACCTGACACATGGGTTTCATTTCACTGTCTTATAGTCTGATGTATTGGAGCAAATTCTAAAATAGTTTAATACTGCTTTAAAATTTATTTGTTGTAAAAGCGCCACAGCCAAAATGAATATGTATGAAACCCCATACATGTTACTGTGCAATTTGCCAGCTATGCGCATTGTGTTACCGCATGCAAAAATATCATTGTATCAGTATAATTGGCATGCACAGTCGTCATATCAAAAATAATACAGACACATCACTGAAACAACCAGCAAAGCTATTTGTGCATATGCAGGTCAATTTTGCACTGGCAGTGCTCTAGATAAATTTGACTACAATTGGTATGGGTACTGGTCCAAATGAAACTTGATCCGTACATGCTAGTTTTAGTCAGTACAGTATGTATTTGATTTTTATATATGCTTAGCCAAGCTTTTGTGAGAGCTTGTTCTTGTATTCAAATCAGATCAAGACGTCAATCACCCCACTAATCAAAACGGCAATGTCCCTGTGCACTTAGGCCAGAATTTCGGAACAAGGTTGCCTGTCCCATTGCCACCATTGCAATGACAGTTTAACACGATGCGCCGAGAAATTCCTATTTTTAGTTTCTACCTTGACTGGTTCACATAAAATTACAAGGACCAAACGGATAGCAAACTCTCTGACAGCGGTCTAGTGCGCACAAATTCATCTGAAAACATGTGTTCTTCAAGGAAGAAATGGCTAGGGGACACAACTTTTGGGGAGTTTGCATTAAGACAAAATAAAACATCAATACAAGCAGTCCAGCAGGTTGATTCTGGATTACTGAAATGCATAAATTTTCGCAAATTCACAAATCAATTCAAATATCAAACTTCTTCTGATTCAAAACAGATGATCTTACATGTATGGATTACCTGAAAAAATGTATCTTACAAGCAAAATATACCTTATTCAGTACAAACTAATTTTCAACTCTATCAGTATTTGGGAAAAATGGACCCATAATTCTGTATGGACGCTATCTGGAGCACTGACTGGAGAACTATTTATAGGTCACTACATGTATCATAACAAATCCATGCGTTACATAATATAAGCTGCATGGTAAGCAACTGATCTGCATAATTAGGGGATGACTGTATATAGGTGACAGCGCTGATCTGGACCTAGAAATGAAAGGTAATGTCTACAAGTATGGGCCCGGATCCCCAGGGAGTCTAGAGGTACGGTCCCATACCTCTTGACTCGGAGTCTAGGGATATGGGCCTGTACCTGTAGCTACCATCTCGCTAGCTCAGTTGGTAGAGCATCCACTTTCGGAGCGCGAGGTCGTGGGTTCGAATCCAGTGGCCGCACTATCTCAAAGGTGTAAAAAATGGTACTAGCAGCTCCCTTGCTGATGCTCGCATATGAGGGTTCGTGCTAGGAAGATAGAGTAAGGCAAGTAAGTATTGTTATGTTGCAGAATAGCTTGTGAGCTTATGTTGTCTGTTACATTATAACTCAGACCCAATAAATATGGACTGGTCACTTACATACAGGTAAATGTATATATTGGAAATACGTTGTCGTGGCTCAACAGTGGCTGAGCTTTCAAAACTGACGTATGTTGAAGATTAAATAATCATATCTCCATTATTTCTCTGCATATCTTTGAATTTTCTTCAAAAAGCAATGGTTCAATATACTGTCTTAAAGTTTTGTTATTTCTCTGCATATCTTTGAATTTTCCTCAAAAAGCAATGGTTCAATATACTACCTTTAGACTGTATTGTTATATTTATTGAAAGTTTATCAGCCTTTATGAACATCAGCAAGAAACCTAGGTAGCCTTTTAAGCTATTTTCGGCACTTTTAGCCGAAAATTGTCAGAATCAACATAAAGAGAAAACTTCATTTTTTTACTGTAACTTGTAAGTCATAATATTTCAGCTTCGCATACCGGGAATAACCTCTTATACATGTACTTTGCTAATATGTGAGAAACATTGATTTTGTACCACTGTCAATATCTATGAGCACGGTACCAATCAACAAGTGTGATTACTGATCAAAGTCTATACTGTTCCTCCGCGTTGTGTATTTTTTCTTAAGTCAATGATTAACAACCCTGAATTTTGTCAATTTATTTTACAAGTCCAAAGTGGAGTGATTTATTTTTATAATTTAATAATATTTTTTAGAAACCCGACTGTCCAAAACCTTTCCCAATTTCACTCTCTTGTGTCAAGCCAAAAAACTGATGTGGAAATGGATGCACCCCGGTTTTGAGGTATCTCCAATCCCATCTGTTCATAGAAGCGTATTTTCTATTGGTTATCGGTAAAGGTTAGGATAGTAGAGCCATTTCGATTGGTCGAAATGAAATTCACAATTATCATGGTCACATTAAACCCCTGCTACGCCGAAGAACCTGAACCAATTTATGTTTTTATCAATTGTCATTCTAATGACGCCAAACTATGGCAAACGTTTCCATTCGAAACACAAACAGTGCAGACCTGATCAGACAGCTTCACCAGAAGCCAACTGTTCTGAGTCTGCAGTGTATTGAAATATTGTATGGCGCAGCAAGGTCGGATATACAACCCTTTACTGAACTCTATAGCCTACCATTAACAACCCTTCAGCTAGCTATATAAGTGTTTATTGGGAGACACTAAAAATAAGATCAAACGAATCGTGATATTTCTGATAGGTTGACCCTTATTAACTTCAGTTAATGAGCTGTCCACTTGAGTATTTCATAACTGCTGAAATTGGGCACATACATGCCATTACATGAATAAAAAGTACCTATACACAAAAGTGTTACATCCCTCCCGAACCTACAAGACAATCGCATGAGGCATAAGATTTACGCCTCGCGCGATTTTCTACAAAAATAATATTCAGGAAGGCATGTAACATGTAAGTCACATATACACATAAGTTCACATTGGGGTCTCTTCATTTGTCGTTTCACTGTCCTGGAGGTCCTCGGTAGATGTAGCTTTAGTGGCTCTGTCAACGTCATTCCTGGTTTTCCATGCGATAAGCGATTCTAATAGTGTGGATTCCTCCACTCCCTGGTTTAACTTATGTTCTATGAATTCTGTCACCAGATGAATTCCCAGAATACACGATCTGAGTGGCTGTAGTAAATCAATATTATAAAGCTGGTACAGTTCTTCCAATAATTCTTTAGCACGTGCTGGATCAGTAGGCGTACTTGGGCTGGCTATTCCTTGAGACATGGCTTCTGAAAGAATAATAGTCATTGTTCAACATCATAGTCTTGTTTTTATGGCAGTCTTCTCATACCAGTGAGATTGATGGTATCATACACTGGTACTCATTGATGCTCATGCATAGCTTGAAATGCCATGGACCACATAACCCTTGTCTCTATGAAGTAGGGGTCAATATATGACTTAAACTCATACTCTGTCTCAGAAAACATCTGACTACATAAATGGAAACATAATAGCCAGTACAGGTATCTCGGTGAAACCCCTTGAATCTCAAGCAATGGCAACGCCTTCTCGATTAATTCCTTGGCATGCATACACATGCCAATCAATGTCTGTACGTCGTCAGCTTCCCTCGGAAAGTTTGAAGTAATTTTGTCGACCACAATGTCTGTGAACACCTGCTCAGGCTTGCTCATAATCGGACGATGCTCATTCTCTCGAAAGTTAGAGATGTTTAAGTTTATCCATCGTTTCAGCTCTTCTCTCCCTTTATTCAGGTCAATCAGCATGTTAAAGGTGTCCCAGCAATTTACGTATCTAGCGTCGAGCTCCATGACCTGAAACCAAGTGGAGGTAAAGCATCTGGTTTAGTAATTTTTCAATTATTTAGTGTCCAACACTACAAACTTCTCCTTTATGATTCTGTTAGATGTCGTCGGTCGCTCTATGTCCGTCAGTAAAGATGTGGCAACTTCTACCATGTTGTCGTCACCTTCTGTCACGCTCGGTTTCGTCTTAAGACCTTCCCTTATTTTGGGCTTTCTCATGACAAGGCAGGGCATGTTTTTGAGAATTTTGAACTTACATTTCAGTAAGTATGTGGCCCAAACACAAAGAATAATGATAACAGACATAACAATTATTAAATAACCCCATAGTGGGAAATGTTCTGCTGCTATAGGTTCAATCTGCCATTTATTATGCAAGTCTTCAATCAAATTACCCAATGGAAAATCTTCTAAGTTAGCTAATTTAGGTGGAATTTTAATAGTATCATTGCTGAAAGGAACAATTCGATTTATGTCATCCCAAACCCTCAAGTCTGAAATATTATAGTCCTTCAACATATTACTTGCAAAGTTTTCGATGTTTTCTGTTGAACGACCCTCAAAATACCCTAACAATGAAAAATGATTCGACGTAGCCTGACACGACTTATGTAATGTCAGAAACCCAAATGGTGGATCAACTTGCTGTCTTCCACTTTCTTCTTTCTTACATGACAAATGAAATACTGTTGGCTTATCCAAAATAACCAAGTAAACATCATTAGACAGATAAAATGCAGTCGGTAAAGTGGTTTGATGTATCCATACATTGCAAAATTTCTTGACGTGAACCTTATCCTGATTGAAGTTACTTAAAAGACAATTAAGCCCAACATTAGCATTTCTTATAGGACTTTTTACGTTACAGATTTGCAAGCCTGATTGAACACAATCTTTAACCTGAGTTTCCGTTAATAAAATATATTGAGATCTATCTGAATTGATCGCCAAATAATTGGATTCTAGCTTATAATATGCTAAAAGTTTTTTATCATCCTTATCAACCCTTGTCCTGCCTAACAATGGCACAGGTAAGGAATAAGCACGGAATATATCAAATTGTTGTGAATATTCCACCAAGGGAACCCTTATTGAAATAATAATGTGTTTACCATCGAAAATAGGTATACATGATAAAAGTTTATAGTAATCAAATAAATGCGCACGTGGATCACGTGGTAAACCTACAGTCTGTGGCAACTTGTCCTTAATTTCGAGTAACATATTGCGTAATCGCTCTGCAGGAATTGTCGTTGGTGACAGTTTCTGCATAGCTACTGCTTGTATTTGTATTTGGAAATGTACATAGAAGTACATTGATCTTGACAAGGCAAGTTTTAGTTCCCCTATTAACGTATTAAGCCTTGAAAACAATACCACTATTGTCCTGGCTTCTCTTATTTCTTGCTCTAAATGATTAGACATATTAATAACCTTATCCTCAACTGACCCAATTAGCATTAACAAGTCATTAATTCTTTGCCTGTTTTCCTTAATTTCCATTCTGGATACATTAAGTATAGATAGCGACTCTTCCACAACATGCATCAAAGTGTCTTGATTAGCGGCCAATTTATACACATTTCTTTGAATGCTAGAAATTTCAGCATTCGTGGCAACGTCAAATATGTCACTCATTAGGTCTCCGATAAAGCCAAACACCTTACGCTTATGTCTGCCCTGTCCGTCCGTCTCTTTTAATAGTCTATAGTCATTGAAACTTTCTACAATGTCAGCGTGAACTCCTTTAATGACAGAAATCTCCCCCCGCATACCATCAAGGACGGCCTTATATTCATTTCTCAGCCTTGAATGCTCAGGTGTATCTGCAGCACTCAACACCTTATCAGTCATAATGGCTACCTTATTTATGTCACCGGTTAGACGCTCCAGGAAACGCTCATATGTACTAAGGTCTATTACAAAGGAAATAAGCCATTTTGATCTTGACATTGAGAAACCCCCAATCTTATGAAAGAATACATTTTCGTGCATTAATGCGCCTGCACTTGTCAATAAGAAGAGCATCAAAATGTTAGTCCTTAACATCCTGCTCAACCTGCAATATAGTATATAATATAACTCATTAGGACCCAATTGGGCGGTCGCTAACATCAACCTTTACTTTTATGCAAAACCCATGTCCTTACGCGAGACCTTACAGTAAGTAGACGTCAACTACCGTCTAACACAAAATATGTCATTATGCTTGTTCTTTAACAACTTACAAGTCTCTTTCTCATTAACCCCATTGACCTATTCAAGTAGCTTGACCATAAAAATTGCCAAAATGCTAAAACATTAGCACCGGAAAACATCCGACTACTAAGTCAATTAATTACACCTGTTGCAACAATGCACTACTGAGTGCTAAAATATAAACTGCTTCCACAAAGCTATATACACATAACAAAATGAATGTTACATAATTCACTGATTAATTACTATCTACAAGATAACTATTTCAGAAGCCCTATCACTGCACTCAAAATCTGCTTAACCTGCTCCTTCTGATTGTTATCTACACTATTTACTTGATCTACTTCCATACTTTCCTGTTTGGGAACGGTGGAACCTACATCAGTGTAGTATTCATCTGTCTCCGAGTCATAGTGCATAGATGTTTGATCTTGGTTATACTTACCCTCCAATGATGAGTCATCATTATGGACTGAGTGTCTAGTCTTCAGGTCTGGTTCACTAGAACTGTCTGTGCTCGATGAGACATCCCTATTCGCATACTCACGCTTCAGCTGCCTATTCCTGGCCTTGATTCGGTTTTGAAGCTCTAGCAATGGTATGTCTTCTTCACTGGAACTGCCTGATCTGTGTCTTCTCTTCATCTTAGTCAGCTTGGCTAATGGTGGTTCCGCCTCGGGTTCAGAATCACTGTTATCAGGGGAGACTACCATTCTGGCCTTCCGCATTTGACGTTCCTTGTCTTCCTTGGTTATCTCCCAGTCACCAATGTTAGCCAATCGCAAATGTCTGACGTGAGACTCCTTAATTGAACCATCTAACTGATTACGGATGACAAAGGTGTATGGCGACTTCTGACTCACTATTCTGTAGAATGGCTGCCATTTCCTGTCAAGCTTGGACTTCCTGACATGTTGTTTCAAATAGACAGAATCTCCTACCTCTAGTTTAACATCCTTGGCATTCTCATTCGCATACCTGGCATTGCGCCTTTTCGCTTGTCTCAAATTTTTGTGTACTAACATAAATGTTTCATGCTGTTTCTCTAATGCCAACTTACATGCATCTTCCCCCGCATACCTCTGTCTACACTTTAAAATATTGGTAACAGGTAAGATTGGGTCACGATTGTACATTAGGAAAAATGGAGACAATTTACTGGATTCATTGACCGAAAAGTTAATAGCCGCGCAGGCTTGTGACAGATACAAATCCCAGGACTCTGGATTACCCTGAAGCTTTTTCGACAATACATCCAGTAATGTTCGATGAGATCTTTCACAGGCCCCGTTAGACATTGGCGAATATATAGAAGTCGTTATATGCTTGATATTAAGAGCTGCTAAGGTGTCGGCCATTTTCCCAGATACAAATTCCTTACCATTATCAGTGAGCAAAGATACCATGGAGCCAAATGTAGGAAACATTTCCTCGATCAATATAGAACAAATGGTATCACTACACTTATCAGGTATAGCAAAACACACTATGTATGATGAATAAAGACAAATGAATGTCAGGATATATTTGTTGCCTGACAAAGTTTCATTATATGGTCCAGAAATATCAGCGGCCCATTTGCAACCCGCAAATGCCGGAATATCCATTTCACCCATTGGTGGTTTGACTGATTTCATGTTACGTTCTTGACAAGTGACACACTTCGAAACATATTCATTGATTCTCTTATACATGTTTGGAAAGTAATAGCGTACCTTGAGATTATCATACGTCTTATCCAATCCCATGTGGCCAAAATCATGATACCCCTTGATCATTACATTAGTAAGATGATCAGGTAAATACAACCGCAAACGTGGAGATCCATCAACATCTGATACAAAATATAAGACATTGTCAATCACAATAAGTGACTTTTCCAAGGATTTTGAAAGCTTGCCGGTATCTAGATTTTTAATCAACTGAACTATGTTATCATCTTTCTGCTGCTCATCACATGTGTCAAGGTCAATTAATTTGGGCTTTTCATCCAAATCCAAGAGAGGTAACTCTGCATTCACATACTTAGTAGGGTCAAATTTTGAAGAATCTATGACATTTACCTTATGAGAAGTTACTTGCTGCGGAACCTCCCCTTCATCAGGTTCGTGATTATTGGGTCGGCGACTCATAAGATCCGCGATTAAGTTCTGTTTTCCGGGCAGGTACTCTATGTCAATATTATACTCGGCAATGTTCATTTGCCAAGATGCTATTTTCCTATTTTTGAAGTGACTACTTAACAAGTACTTCAAGGGCATATGGTCAGTTTTACATATGATTTGAGAACAGCTAACCCAGTGATGTAAGCGTTCTAAAGAGTACATTATTGCGAAACACTCTTTTTCAACAGTGCTATAATTGATCTGACTTTTGTTTAATTTGTGTGAAATAAAATACACAGGCTTTTCAAAAGTTTCTTCCCCTTCCGTATATTCCTGACACAGAACTGCACCGACGCAAGTGTCTGAAGCATCAGTGTAAAGAATGAATCTTTTATTGGGGTCTGGATAGGAAAGTAAGGGAATGACAGTGAGACTTTCTTTCATTAAATCGAATGCCTCCTGACATTGTTCCGTCCATTTGAACCTAGCATGTTTCTTTGTCAGCGCAACTATAGGTTCACTTATCTTAGCAAAATTTGGAACAAACCTACGGTAATATGAGCACATTGCAACAAAACTCCTACATTCCTTAACATTTGTAGGTGGGGCAAGAGTACGAATACTCTCTACTTTCAAGGGGTCTGGACGTACGCCTTCGGGTGACACAATAAAACCCAAGTGGTTAGATTCTGCTTTCATGAACTGACTTTTCTTAAGTGACAACTTAAGTTTATGCTTCCTTATTCTCTCAAATAGCTGGTTAATATGCCGAATATGCTCATCTAAAGATTTCGACCAGACAACAATATCGTCCATATAAAACGAACAAAAATCATCTAAACCATCCAAGGCCAAGGTCATAAGTTCACAGAACCATGCAGGACTATTTCTCAGGCCAAATGGGGCGCGGCAAAAGTGGAACTGTCCTCTTGCACATGTAAATGCCGTATAGTCCCTACTACTAGGCTCGATTCCTACAGCAAAAAAGCCAGACTTTAAATCAAATGTACTAATGTATTGTGCTCCACCTAACTTACCAAGGATCTGATCTATTGTAGGTAAAGGGTAAACATATGGTTTCGTAATTTTATTCAAACGGCGGAAATCTATACATACCCTTTTTGAACCGTCCTTCTTATCTACCACCACAGCACTTGAACTGTAAGGACCTCTGGATCTACAAATAATACCTGACTCTTCCCATTCTCTGACGGCTTTATCTACTACCTTCTGGTCATTTAAGGACAACCTATATGGCTTTATTTTAAAAGGTGTCTTATCAGTAAGGTCAATTTTCATTTTCACCAGGTCACTAGCAAGCACCTGTGAGTCCTTAAATGCAAATACATCTAAATTCTTAAAGACTAATTCCTCAACTAACTTCCTATGGTTTTCCTCAGTGTGTATTTGGGATTTAATTTCGTCCTGACTAGGCATATGCATAGCTGATGTTTCCTGCCTACTAGATCTGTTGATGTGACTAATTGAATGTTCTTCACATACATTAGACATAACTACTGCTCTGCCTATCACACAACCCTTCTTAAGCCTAATAAACCTGTTAGTATAATTTGAAATACTAACTGGGAATTTTCCTGTCCTATCTAATTTCACTATTGACTCATCTAATTCTACACCAGGCTGATTACATATCATGTGATCATCAAAAGACTGCACTAACAACTCACTACCACCTTCAGCCTCAAAACTCCCCTTGACCCTAGCACAACATACATATGATGTATTAGGAGCTACTGTCAGTGAACGATTTAGCCGACAAATTGAGTTTATATGTTTGTCCGCCACTAATGGCACATAAACACCCTTAACACGAATACAACCTAAGTCAAAATACATTCTTACTCCATTTGAGGTTAACCAATCATCCCCTAATAAAATGTTTCTGTTTATTCCATCTACTACAAAGAAAGTATGAGTCAATTTTAAACTCTTCATTTCAAATTTTAATTCAACTTTTCCTTTTAAAGATAAGGCTGTTCCATCAACCGATTCTAGATGTGCTGAAGCCCTTTGTAAACCAGGTTTAAATATCAAATTATTATAAAATTTCCAACTTATAAGGGAGGTTGTTGCCCCTGAATCTATAAGACACCTAACTCTCTGTTTCCCAATTTTAATTAAACAACTATTTGGATTTCCTGTCAAATTAACTAAATATTTCTCATTTGATACTGGTTTATTGACCCGCGTATCGGCTTCAACATACTTGGGTCCATTTAGTTTAAACGTTTTGGACATTCGGCCCTTTTATGACCCTCTTCATTGCATTCCCAACAACTTATGCGATTTGTCTGATTAACAACCCCTCTCTCATTAGGCCGGTTATTGAAACGTCTGTCCGTATGTCTGTCCCTATTGTCATGTCTAGGATTCCTGTCATGTCTTTCTAACCTTCTCCTACGGTCATTATAAAAGCGATTCCTATTATGGTCAATCTCCATTGATTCATGACCCCTAACATTATTATGCGCAGGCCCGTCTTGTCTCCTCTGGGTCGTGCACCTTTGAAAAATTTGTTGTTCCCTTAAGGCTATAGCATATGCCTCATCAAAAGTTCTAGGCCCACTTCTTTCTACTTGCGCCCTAATGTTTTTATCCCATATTCCCGCTAAGAAAATACTCAGTAACTGAGACTCTATAATAGGTCGTATGTGATCATTTTGCTGTGGGTACGCTCGCTGCGCAGCACCTAGCAATCTTTCAGCAAAAAACTGGATATCTTCGTCTTTATTTTGCTTAAGGCTAACCAAAAGCTCAAATGCTTTCGGTCCGTCTAAAACTGGAGAAAATCTACTTGCCAAATTTGCTTTTAAGTGGTCCCAGCCCTTGTGTTCCTCTGATTCTAAGTATCTTTTTATATAGTCCGAAACCAGTCCAGTACTAAATTGATAAGCAAGAAGTTGTTTCTTGCGGTCGTTTGCATGATTGAGAAAAGCCGCTTTCTCTATATCTTTGATCCAGTTTTCGTATAATTTTGGATTCCCATCAAAAACCTTTAATTGCCCAAAGCCAATACTTTTTTCTTTGTTTTCTGCTTCCCCTAGGTCTAAACTACCAACCTCTGCTACAATTTGTTTAGTACACTCAATCATTGTTCGATTGTGCTCACTCATGCCTTGCGCAGTCTGCACCAAGCATTGAGAATTGTCATTGATTGCCTTAGCTAACTCTTGAAATTCGGCCATATTGAATTAAATTAATAGAGTACAATAAGTGTAATTAATTAAAAAATACTTTTAATTATTTAATTATTTTTTTTTTTAAAATAAAAAAAAAAAAGCAAAACAAAAACTAACACCAATCTATTTCTTAACACCTTGTAAATAACAGAAAAAAAAAATAATAATTTGCTAAGGTACTATTTATCAAGTAGCAGATTAAACCTATATGACAATTGATATGACTGTCCAATATCTTAATTTTATTCAATGTACAGGAAAGCCCAGATAAGTAGATCAAAAGACTTACCAATGCAACTTCCAGCGACGTCTGTATGGTTCCAAAGTTCGATCCTCTGGTCACGGCAACCAAATCAACAAATGTACCACTGTCAATATCTATGAGCACGGTACCAATCAACAAGTGTGATTACTGATCAAAGTCTATACTGTTCCTCCGCGTTGTGTATTTTTTCTTAAGTCAATGATTAACAACCCTGAATTTTGTCAATTTATTTTACAAGTCCAAAGTGGAGTGATTTATTTTTATAATTTAATAATATTTTTTAGAAACCCGACTGTCCAAAACCTTTCCCAATTTCACTCTCTTGTGTCAAGCCAAAAAACTGATGTGGAAATGGATGCACCCCGGTTTTGAGGTATCTCCAATCCCATCTGTTCATAGAAGCGTATTTTCTATTGGTTATCGGTAAAGGTTAGGATAGTAGAGCCATTTCGATTGGTCGAAATGAAATTCACAATTATCATGGTCACATTAAACCCCTGCTACGCCGAAGAACCTGAACCAATTTATGTTTTTATCAATTGTCATTCTAATGACGCCAAACTATGGCAAACGTTTCCATTCGAAACACAAACAGTGCAGACCTGATCAGACAGCTTCACCAGAAGCCAACTGTTCTGAGTCTGCAGTGTATTGAAATATTGTATGGCGCAGCAAGGTCGGATATACAACCCTTTACTGAACTCTATAGCCTACCATTAACAACCCTTCAGCTAGCTATATAAGTGTTTATTGGGAGACACTAAAAATAAGATCAAACGAATCGTGATATTTCTGATAGGTTGACCCTTATTAACTTCAGTTAATGAGCTGTCCACTTGAGTATTTCATAACTGCTGAAATTGGGCACATACATGCCATTACATGAATAAAAAGTACCTATACACAAAAGTGTTACAATTTAACTGGAATGATTGGATTATCACCATTGCTCCAATACCTTAAATTTCATTGCCTTATGTAAATTGCATATCACTTTTATGTAAGCCATGAAAATTTGTTGTGGATGTGTTCATTGTCGTTGTCATCTTGTGTAATTTCAGAATCAATTTTATTGGCTGTAGTACTTTGAAATAGCTCTAAAAAAAATCCTTGACAACATAACTTTGTACTTCCGTCAGTGACCAGTCTGTTTATACTGGGTCCCAGATTATAAGCAACGTTAAATAAGGCTCTTTATCTTTGTAGTCACTTCCAGAATGAAATCACTACCATAGCCTCCTGTTCGTCAAATTAAGGGTGAGGTCAGTTTAAGCCCTCCAGGAATTTTCTTACTGACCATTCCAAGGTGGTGTTTCTTTTGTGGATCTTTTTTGTTATATGTGTTTGTCTTTGCCACACTGTCATAGTCCTTTGCAGCCTTGTGCTCTGCGACCTGTTGGGAAAGGGCTGACCTCTTGTATGTGATGTTTTCTTGTGTTTTTGTCACTTTTCCATACGGCAGGGTTAATCCTAGCCCAAAATGATGATGGGCCCTTAAAATGGGCCAATGGGCCATATCCCATTCAAATTTCCAAATTTTAATGGGCCATTTGCAAAATTTGATGGGCCATTTGCAAAATTTGATGGGCCCAAGAATCCTTAATATCCACATTATTTTGATTAGAGCATAATTAATTGACATGAGAGTTTAATAGCTTGCATATGGGGCCCAGCCAAAAATAAAGTCCATTTTAGCAAAACATTGTTTTCTCACAAAATGGATCAAGTCCATCCTAGGATGAACCCTGCGTACGGTCTCCTGGGTCAGGTGTGGTACTTGATTGTATTGATTCCTGGGCTTTGCCTTCTTCCTTACTTTAATTGGGGACCTGTTTATGTAACAATTTTGTTTCTAATCTGGACCAACACCATTTTTTGCCAGGAAACCCAATATGAAACGAAGAAATATACAATCATAGTTGTTTTTTTAACAAAATCCATGCATTTCAGACCTGAAATGCAAATGAATTGGTTAGATTTTCTAACTAAAGCTGAAACAGGGTAGAAATACTCTGGTTGAAAATACTTTATCCCACCCATGAAATGTTCCCTACAATGTTCCAGAAACGAATGGAAGTAACGTGTACAAAACAAACCCGGCGCAACGAAGGCAAAAAGCATATAATACTAGGACTAAACGGGAAGTTCCAAGTTTACCTGATGCAGGCAAAGTATGCTGAATAAGTTCGAGAATTTGAGGAAACGTAACGCGCTTCTCTTTTACAAAACGACAATTAGAGCTCTTTAATTGGAGAGAGTAAACAATATATAGAGTAAAACCGGGGTTCATCGGACGGCAGGGTTCATCGGACAGGTCGTTTTACGTCAGCTTTACAGCTCTTCCGACAGACACTTGCTTAGAAAGAAGTTATCCATTTGTTTTGGCTACCAATCTTCTGTCTGATACTGCAGTAAAAATTTGCATAGCGCGTGTCATAACGCTGTGTTCTCATTGGATAAAAGCCAGCTCCGAAAAAACACGCCTTGTTTTAAAGGGATTTTTTACAAAATGGCGCCGAAAAAAAACATCGAGATTCGTCACCGGTCTACTTTAACATCCTGTCTAAGGGTTTTTTACACTAAATTTGTGACTGAAATTGATTTTTACATGAAAGAAATATTAGATGAAGATAAAAGTGTTTGTTTTATTCATTTATATCCGTCAATTGTTCAGATAAATAGGGCAAAAAAGCTGTCCGATGAACCCCTCAAGTTTTCACCGTCGATTTTTTACAGAGGGGTTCATCGGACAGTAAAGTGCAACTCAAGCTCGAGATTACAAGCCCCCTATCTGTCTCTTTTTTATCCAAACTAAAGTATATATATATGTTTTAATGCTGCCCTTTAATATACAAGTATTGATATTTGTTGTCTTTGAATAATTACAAAGGCATCTTGCGACAATAATGTCACGTCACCAGCTGACTTGTCTTGATAAAAAATGTTATCTATCTATCTATCTATCTATCTATCTATCTATCTATCTATCTATCTATCTATCTATCTATCTATCTATCTTATCTCTCTATCCGTCATTAGATTCTCTCTCTCTCTAGGAGCACAACAGTGGCTCATTGTGATACTGGTTCAACTCATGAAGGCGGGAAAACGTCCCGATATGAGTGAAAAATTATTGACTGGGACGTACTGCATGCGCGGATCCAGGAAGTTTTGCCAGGGGGGGGGGGGGGTCCAGGCCCGACAGCCAGAAAACAGCATTTTTTTTAGTCATCAACTTATTTTACAGTTTTACAATGGTTTATTTCAAACAAAACTATAATTTTCCAAGGCTTCAGAGGGGGTCCAACATTTTTTCAGGGGGGCCCAACTTTTTCCAGGGGGGAAATGCTATGTAGGGGAAGGGTCCTAACTTATGTTGTGATAACTTGTGACCCAACCCCGTTGCTGTATATATTTGGCAATAAAATATGTTTAAACTAAATGCTAATTTGTATAAAAACCCATAGAACTTGTGGTTTTCCAGGGAGGTACGGACCCCCTACCCCCCTCTTGATCCGCACATGTACTGAAGCATCAGCTTAAAAAACGAACATCCATCTACATGTTTGCCTTTCAAGAATAAAGCCACATCATCATGCATGATTACTATATTTATATGTGCGTAGAAAGACAAAGATACACATTTATGAATCTTAATTAAAACAGAAAATAATTATTTTCGCCATAGCCAAATAAGTATCCTCACAATTTACCTAGCGAGGTAGACCTGTATCCTGCTGAACTGGTTAACATTCAGTTCTTTAGGCCTAATGTCTGCATACACCAGCATTTGTTTAAGCAAGAATATGGTTTTACCATTAAACTGTATTCCCCCCCCCCCCCCCTCTGATAGCTTTGGCTGCTGTCCGTTCTAAGGAAGTGGTTCTGTTGTGGTTGATGGATTGTTTATTGTTGCCCCATTGTTTGTGGGGTTCTGTGTTTGATGCTTGTTTTACTTTGTGTCCTCCTAGTTTTGCAATCGGCTTGATGAGGAAGAGAAAGCTAGTTGCTTTACTTTAATTATCTTCCTGTTGCCTTTAAATTGTGACTGTTAGTGTTCTGTGGCTCTTCCTCGCGGTGTCGTGCGTCAGTCTGCAGTGTCATTGTGGTATTTCCTGGTCATACTCACTTGCTATATAGGGGAAACTTTCAATCAACGATTCAAATCAATTTCGAATTCAGACATGCTGCAGACTTCTAATTACGGTTCAATTAAGTTATGCGGTCTTCAAAGCTTCAAAGGACACTTATCACTCTAAATTAATGAGTGTTAATGAGCTACTTTTACCAGGGTTGATTAGTTCTCATGCCACAGCATAAAATGAGCTTTAAATCAATGTATTTGTGTTGATCCAGCGTTGTGTGAAACTGTCATTTCAGCCGATTAGGAGAGGTTGCGTTGGGTCAAAACTGGATCAATATGGAGAAAATTATTGTTTGGAATATTGGATCGACAGATCACCTGACAGTTTAAATTGTTGTATTGAGTATTTACTACAACAGTATGATGTTTTGTATCATCTGTATGTGACGTTTCCCCCTTAATATGACCTGTCCGATGAACCCCAAGGCCTGTCCGATGAACCCCGATGGCTGTCCGATCCACCCCTTTAATACCCCTGCGGTCTTTGAAGGCTTATTACCCTATCTACATGAGCTTAAACATGCTGGATTTGCCTCCCTTTGACCGCGTATTGAATACACTTCAATGCGATGTCCATTGCGGTCACCCAATGCGACGACAACCGGTGATATCCGAATTTAAAGTAGCGATCTTGAAAAAGTGTCCGATGAACCCCGGTTTTACTCTAGTGGACTGGTTTGTTTTGTTACCGGTCAGTATTAAGTCTCGGTTTTGCAATTTTCGTACACCAGTCTATTCTCACCTGTACAGGTATGGTGTGACCTCGGACCCAGGTGTGACTCACTTTTTGTGAGAAATGTGAAAAAAATGCGAAATTGACAGCTTGACGTTTATGAAGAATTTAGACCGTGAGCCGCTTATAGACAACCCCCCCCCCTATGATTTTCTAAAACGCGCCCTCTGGCAGTTGGGGCGTCATGTTAACTACGTTACCCTATAATAACAGCCTCCAATCATATTGTGCAAATACAAACCTATACCTAAATCTTATTCATCGACATGCTGATGGCTTTGACTTGACTTATAGACTAGTCGGTGGGGCTTCAAAAATAGGCTAACCTTGAACTAATTGCAACAGAAACGCTATTAGTTTTATTTGCTATATTAATATGCCTTTGATCACATACTAAAAGTTGCAAGTCCTATCTTGTGGGGAAGTGCTCATATTTTCGACTTAAAATGATCACTTTTATGCTTAAAGCTGCATAGTCTGTAACTTTTGATCTTTTAATTTTTGAAATAAAGTTTCTATTTTTCAAGAATACAGTAAAAATACTCCAACTCAGGTAAACATTTCACCATTTTCGTAAATCTTAAAGGCCAACACTGAGGCTCACCATGACAGCTTTTAGCACCTATCAGTTATAATTGTTAAACCAATACCTTCACATTGATACCATCTGATGATGATAAGATTAGACCTACATGTACAGAGAGCTGTGTTTGGAATGACCAAATAAAATGACTGATAAGCTACCCAGAGAAAGTCATGTGAAGCAATTGTTGGTGGATTCTATGTGACAGACCAGTGACTGACAACTGCCCTATTTTAGTTTTGAAAAAAAAAATTGTACAAGACTGAAAAAATATTACCAGTGGCTTCGAGCTGTACCCACCTGATTTCAACCGAGATGAAAGTGATTTAAAATCATATTAATTTTAATGAGCACCAAAAAAAGACACATTCGGTCAGCCTAAACATCCATCGTGTGCAATCAGAGTGTTTGCTGCCTGAATCAACGAACCATGGGTTTTTTAAAACGTTTAAGATACCGTTGAGTAAGCAGCGAATAATGACCAGACTGGGCTGATACAGAGGTTGTGATTAACAGAGTGAAATGTGACCAGACTGTTGGACTGACTCATAGATCAATTCGAGTCTCACTATATGCTAAAGCATTTTTGTTTGATTTGTAGCTAAGTTCACCGTTAGTGTTGAAAAAAAGTATTTAGTCAAGGTGCCGTTCATGAATGCATGAACGTGTGCATGTATGGGACAGTAACACGTTTTAATAATTTGCCCAACACTTAAAATGCTTGTTTTATCTTTCAAATTTTGAAAATAAATTTCAGAAACAACAGTCATCTCATGAGAAAAAGTTGTTTGAAATCTGCTAATGGGGAAGATGCACATCAGTCTATGCATCCGGTGCGCACCGTTGGTTCTGTACATGCAACTAATAAGAATATTGAGAATGAATTGAGCCATACCTCCGAGACACTCCAAAGACAAGTGTTCTCCCAAATTTTAAAGTGCTCAGCTCAGGACCTTTCAGTGGATTTGTTGGACATGCGAGATACACAAATTTACCCCTTTTTCCCACCAGTCAGACACTTTTGCTTCGTCTATTTTGTCTGAATGTGTTCTTAGGTATCAAATATTGCAAAAGACCTAGATAAGATTGCCCCCTTAGGATCAGTCTGATCCGGGTTCATAGTGATTGCTTCCATGATCATGATAAAAGGCTAGTCTGGATTACACTTGAATATCTGCAGCAGACATTAAAGGCATTTAGGACAAAACAATTTGGCCGAAAATATTGGCTGAAAAGGGGTTAACTCGTTGCATACTGGGTAATTTATCATACTTTTGTTTTCGTCTGCTGACTTTTTCAAGATTCCTTTCACGAAAGTATGGGACCGGGCTGGGATCGAACTCGCGACCCCTAGAACTGCTGTCAGACAAGCATCTGTAGTCAGACATGCCACATTATCGACTGCGCTACGCGGCCCGGTTTACCTTAGTGTCAACCATTTTAGATCAAGATCAGCTCTGACCCAATGTCCAAACGGTTTGGAAATGCTATCAGCACATGCAAAACATTCCCGTTGGTAAGGAAAAAGTTAAATAGTATATATATTGTCTGCATTCATATTCATGAACGGTTTGTGATTGTTTGGATTACACATGCGTAGAATGCATGCACACCAATGTAGTGGGATTAGAGGCCGCCTATATTTTGTCCTCAATGGGCAGCAAAGACATTGGCGAATCTACATAGACGGCAGGCGTGTCTTAGCCTTTGCTATTCGCATATATATGTGATAATATATAAATATCTGGCTCATTTATATGTGAAATGTGAGGCCACAAAAACAGTTAGCTTGTGGTTCTAATAATCAAATGGCACCGCAAAAATAATCCATAAAATGTAGTTTATTATGAAAAGTAACATCGAGTTCAGCTCTCTGAATTCTGAGTAAAAGAGATGATACAGAAGTTGAAATTTCAAGTTCAGGACTTGTCATGTGTAAGATTAATCGTTCTCTCATAATTTCTAATCTCATAACTTCTGAACTTGAAAGCCCGATGATTTTTTATCTTGAATTTCAAACCCCCATTACAAAGTATCGGCATCTCAACGCATAAATTTCGTTTTTTGCCACTGTTCATTCCCCTTGCATTACAATTTCTAAACTCAAAATGTCGACTTTCTATTTCAATATTTTGATTGAAACCAATTTTTTTAACTATTGAACAATACATTGAAATGCTTACTTTTGACCGTATATAATATATGCGCAATATCACAATCCAAAATAAAAACTATGCATTACATGACAATAATCAACAAAATAATCTCTGCAGCTAACCAAAATCAGCCTGTGCATAGAATCATAGAAACTAGTAGTTTCATGTCTTTGCTAAGTGCTCAGTTGGTAGCTAATAATCATTGGTTTCCCTATATGGACAGTGAACCGGGCATACTGAATAGATGATCAGAGTCCCAAATCTATTAATCATGAATATTAATCATTTTGGTGTTATTTTTCACTGAAAGATTAGATAACATAGAACATGTGTAATATGCCTTCACAGTAAACAGTTGGAGGTAAGACAGTGGACAGCCAATAATTATCATTAATTAGTGACCACTGTTACAATTATGGAGCAAAGATGTATTTCCCTGGGGAAGCAATGTTTGCCTTTAACAAAATAACACTATCAAAACAACAGCATTTATGTTAAAAATCAACAGTCTAGAATTATTGGAGGGACGTAAATAATTACCAATAAGAGACAAAATACCTCTTTTAATAAGATAATTCACTTTTTCTTGCAGTTTTCAGCTGTACTGACCATATTCATTGTGAAAATATAACTTAATTCTTTTTTACAAATGATTTAAAAAGAAAATATTTTTTTTTCGAAAAATGTTCATAGTTACAGAGTATGCAGCTTTAAAGTGGCCATTGAAGATCATTTTCATTCAATGGGTTACTTCTTCTGCAGTGGTTTTAAGTCTTTTATGCTTTGATCATGGAATTTGATTCGATTATATGAGTAATACACATTATACATATGTTATTAAACACATATGAAAGCATATAAAATGAACCAAAATGTTAAAAATCGGAGGTTGAATTACCCCACCCACCAGTATATTAAGATTAGAAACACAATAGTTCTGTTTACATTTCTATTACAATATATTGGTATTATTCTAACATTCATAACAAGCTGATAACCCATAGTGACTCTCGCAATAAAATTTCCAGTTGTTGTTGTAGTAGTAGTAGTTGTTGTTGTTGTTGTTGTTGTGATTGGACGATGTCGCTTTCAACAGGTTTTTTTTCTCAATCATACCATGATGGTCTGTTATCATTGCTCCGTTCCATAAGTGGTTTACGGGTACTTCGTGAACACTGTGTACTGTCATCAGTAACTGAAAATCAGTGACAGGGAGAGAATAATCTTTATGAAAGTATGTAGCCTTATTAAAATTAAAGCTCACATTCCCCCAATTACTGTCCATACATTTAAAAGTAAGATTATCACTCAGACTCACCACTAGTCAAGGAGCTAAATATTTGAAAATTCGATTGGCACAATTTTCCTGCCAGAAAAGGTTTGACTTTATTAGTTAAGACTAGCCTTCTACAACATTTCTAGACAAGTTGTTCAGATAAGTTGTGTTGCAGTTTTTCAGGAGGATACGTTTTATACACCTATCCCCATTCTTTTACTTTTAAAACTAAGTTGCGACATTTGAATAAGAAATGGTATCCAGGTGGTGTCCAGCTGATGCATACAGTCTTTTGTTACTACCTACAGCTTGCTTTGAGGCATAAACAAGTATCAAAATAAATTATTTGCTTCCAGAAACACACCTTTATGTTATTTATGACATTTACGTTACATTTCCAACAACACCTTATAAAATAATTAAAAATGTGTTCAATAGTTTCATTTGATAAGCTTTATAATGAGTATTTGGGTTTTAAATACCACATTCCTAAATGACAATGCTATCGATTAACTTTTAAAACCCATATATGAGCATTTGATGGATTATCCCTATTAAAAAGCTGGTGTAAAGTAGCATTTTGTTGCTTGTACGGAAATATGTAACATACATTACAAACTTTGAGACTTGCTATATATACTGCTAAATACCTTATCTTATAGATCATATATTTTTTTTTATTTCATCTCAAAACTTTTTGTGTTAAATTTAAAACAAGATACCAGTTTGTCCTAAAATAATTATCAGTTATTCTCAAGAAACTATATCTATACACTAAAGTCGATATATCTACACATATACATTTGTGAAATAGTAAAATTTTGAACGATTTTATCTACAATATTCATTTTGATTTGTCCAAAGTTAAAGATATTAAAACTCATAACAATAAAAGGATAGCTCTTTAATAACAGTAAAATAATACATTTCCATGTTATGTCAAATATATCAAAGTAACATATATAACCTTATAAAATATATCATAATAACCAAAGTGTGTCCAAACTGTTTAAGACTGTATACAATTGGGCCTGAAAAGCTAATATATGTGTGAATGTAGATTTTTGTAATATTTATCTGAAAAAAAATAACTTAATTGAAAGAAATCTAATCAGTTATTTAAAAAATAGTTTTGTGTACCCAGTTTACTGTTGTTCACATTATACAAACATAGTCAGTAACATGATACAGGCTATTTCCTTGTACATCGAGGTCAATTTACGTAAAAAACTGCTAATTACTAAATGTTTTTAGGGAGGTGGTAGCATACAATTTTCCTTTGCTTACATTACAGATAGAATCAATCATCTATGAGTTGTAAGAATAAGCTTTGGTATATGTTACAGTAGATATTATGCATTATATGTGTCTGTAATCAGTTATTTTAAAGAGACTTCTCAAAAATCAAATTGTATACTGACATCTTTATGCGGATGCAGAGTGTGACACATTACTTGTTTTTAGCTTCTAAAATGATTTTAGATTATTTTCAGCATACTTTTCATTGTTTATTTAATGAAGCTGCATATCACACCAACTAAGTACTTTTGATCATTTGCTTAATTGATAACGCTTCATAAGGAGATGTTTTATTTAGAAGAAAACATTTCCCTAAAAATGGGGAAAATCAGGTATAATGGTTGGTTTTACAAAATGGCAATGGTCCCATTTGATATGATCATGTTCAAGGAAACATGTCGATTGTTATTTACGAAACCAATTGAAACCTTTGAAACTTTATCAGTCAGAATTATCAGGCTAAATTATACCTGATGACATTCAAGTTGTTAATGTCAAATAGATTTTACAATGTTCTTTCATAATGTAAGATGGAAAAGTTAAATGTTTAAAAAACGTGCATTCATGGGATCTTACTTAGATATAGCAAACAATGCTTATATAGCTGATGCTAATTTCCACTATACAGAATGTCGTATGGCCAAACAGGAATCTTGTAAATGGAATCCTTGATAACAAAGCGTTATTTGCATATAAAACATTAGAATGAATTGTAAACTCACCAGTGTATTGACTCAATGAATAAGTGGAAAAAATCAAAATCAACACGGCTTTTGTTTTAAGTGTAATATGTTTCAGAAATGTTTCCCTTCTTCAGACAGTAAACAAATGCACTACATGTGAGCAGCAAGGCTCTAATAAAATTGCCCATCTCGTAAAACGGAAATATGTAAAAGCGCCAAAAATGCTGAGGGTATTGATCAATAGGCACACGCAAAAATATCAACTGTTCTAACAAACATTAGCATTAAGAGGCCACTTATTTCAGCACAGTCATTGTCACCAATGATAGACTTACATGTAATGTCTAGAAAGTGCACATGAACTTAATGAAAGTATGTATACATATCGTATTTGCCATGCTTCCTTTTGTTCAATCACATTTCTTTTACTTGTACATTGTATTAAGGTTATTATACATCTCAGAAGTTGATAAAGCAGTGTTTCTATTGTCATTTGTGGTATGTGTGTATGATATAGTATATCAAATATTCAATACCATGTAGATTTGTTCTTTGACAGTAGTAAAAGTATGAATTTCGTTACCTTTAGATGAAAAAAAAAATGTTGAACGCTTTTTTAATTATGTAATTTATACAAGCTCAAATGAAAATTAGGAGTAGCACAAGAGATTTTGGTTCTTATCGCACATGGCAAATGCATCTTTAATCACCCAAACTGATGCAGCGGAGAAAGCATTCTAGAATTTGGCCTGTGTCTTCATTTACACACTTACTTTATGTATACTAGGAGCAGCAAAGGTTCTGTTGTGTCTAACTACACATTTTCATAAGCTCGCCTGCTCCTTCATTGCTCAACACTGGGTTATGAACTACAATTGTTTTATATCAATGTTTCATTTAACTTCAGCTGTAGCCAGTGAAAAATATCTTGTATATATCATTCCAAATACAAAAAGAAGGAAACACAAAATTTCAGAAAGATAAAAAGATATCATGTAAGCATTTAAGAAACATAATTTGATCAAAAAATATAAGTTGTTTCTAAATTGCTGTTTATATATTTGATAAAACACTCTGACTTGAAATAGCGTTTTATGTGATTTAGGATCAAATTTCTTCCTTTATATCAGTAATGCTTTGTTGGGTTTTATTCTTAGTTACTTGTTTTGTCAAATAATACAATATTCATCATTTCTCTCATTACTGGGCACTCCAATGACAGTAATTTACATACAGTTTTGTATCTCATATAGTGCTGTTATTGCATTAAAATATTGCATTTAATAGAAAGCATTGGATTAAAATACTGCATTTAATAGAAAGTAACGTATATAACTGTAATCACAGGTGTCTTAATTAGGTAAAATCATATTGCTAATCATTTGCTTTCAATTAAAAGATAATATTGATATGTAATAATAAGGAATAATTTGATATAATAAAACTATAGGATTTCCTATTATTATAGGGTAACGTAGTGAGTGCTGTTAATTATAGGGTAGCGCCTAGACCGCTAAAGAGCTAATATACTTTATAATGTGACTAGTATAACGTGGTTTTAGAAAATAAAAGTCTGCAAACCTGATTCCTAAGAGGTATTTTGGCAGCCTATGGTCTAAAGATAGTACTGCATTAAATAGTAATACATTTGAAAGTAAGTAACGTATATAACTGTATTATCATATGGCATGTTGTTAGGTCATTAAGTTCAATCACAACAACCTCAACACTGTTAAAATAATACTTATATGTTGTAATAGAAAAGTAAACAGAACTATTATATTTCTAATCTTAATATAATTGTAATATGGTGGGTGGGGTAATTCAACCCCTGATTTTTAACATTTCGGCTCATTTGATATGGTTTGATATGGTTATTATCATGTGTAATACTCATATAATCAAATCAAATGCTATAATTAAAACATAAAGGACTTAAAACAACTGTAGAAGAAGTGTCAAAATGACTAAACAATAATCTTCAATGGCCAATTTAAGCATAAAAGTGATCATTTTTAAGTCGAAAATATATTTACTTCCCAACAAGATAGGACTTGCAACTTTTAGTATGTTGCTGAAGATAACCCAAACAGTCGCAGGATTGCTGAAAAAATTCTGTTGCAATTAGTTCAACCTTATCAGTTCTACTGATTAGACTATTACTTGACGTCGACGGTAGCCTCTTTGGATGCTTTTCTTAACTGTTTTCCCTGTCTGGTTTCATCTTCCGTGAGGTAGCAGGCTGTTCTGAATAGGGGTTGTCTTTCCAGAATTTGTTGAGTCTGCTTTGGAAGGCGTCTCGGACCCAGTTTATTGGGTCCGAGGAAGGTGTTTAAGGAGGGTGCTGTTACTAGGTTAATTTGTAGACCGTTCCACTGATCTATCACACGCTGTGAAAAGTAGTTGCTCCTAAGATTTAGGCGACATCTCTTTTTGAATAATTTCAGGGGGTGTCCCCTTGCTTTAAAATCACTTAATTAAACGCAGCAAACAGCTAGTATGCACCAAAACAACAAGGACCCATTATATTGCAGTTATATACGTTACTTACTTTCAAATATACTACTATAAATTTTAGTGCTCTGCTATCAATAGACCATGAACTGCCAAAATATATCTGAGGGGGAGTTTTATACAATATAATTCTCTAAAACCACATTACATTTAGTTGCCTAGTTCGGAATCACTTTCACTTCAAGGCGTATTCCAAACAGTTGCTCTGAGTAAATAAGATTTCGGTTTTACTATAACACAGCATTATCATTCCACTAAATAATGGACCTCAATTTGTATCAGACTATATTAATGACTCAATTACTGTAACTCCTTATGCCCTCAAACCTATTCTCTATCTCTGCAATTAGGTAAGGCAGCAGGCCCAGATACCATTAACAATATAACCATGAAAGAGTTGGAAGTCCATAATATCAGCTCCTCTTTGCGATCTTTCTCCCAAGGCAAAGTTCCAAATATATGGAATTCACAATAATAACGATCCACCAGAACGTAGCTAACTACAGGCATATTTCAATCATATTTCAATCCTAAGCACAGTTGAAAAGGTGCTAGAAAAAACGTGAACTGAAAAATATGTTCAACTGTCTTCGTGATCATGATATTTATAATACATTTTGATGATAACAAAGAAGTCCATGCCGTTTTTTGCAATATAAGTATGATGAATTAAGAGTTACTGCCCTTCCTGATTGTAGAATTGCATTTGGGAATATACTTTATCATAAATTAAGGGTTGCTTCACTGTAAAATGAAATAAAAGTAACTTCCCATTCCTATTTGTAGATTTGCATTTGTAGATATATTTCATTATTAATAATAAATTAAGAGTTGCTTTCCTTACATGTAATGATAAATTAAGAGTTGTTCCCCCGACTAATTACAATAATTCAAGAGTTGCTTCCCCTACCTGTTTGTAGAATTACATTTGTGAATGTACCATATTAAAAATTAAGAGTTGCTTCCCTTACCTGTTTATAGAATTGCATTTGTAAATATACTATATGACAAATTAAGAGTTGCTTCCCCCATCTGATTCTAAAATAACATTTGTAAACATACATTATGATAAATTAAGAGTTGCTTCCCCTGTCTGTAACTAGAATTACATTTGTAAATATGCTATATGATAAATTAAAAACTGCTTACCCTACCTATTAAAATACTTCCAAGTGCTTCCCCTACCTGTTTGTAGAATTGCATTTGTGAATATACTGTATAATATATTAAGAAATGCCCCCACCACCACCTATTATACTAATTCAAGAGTTGCTTCCCCTACCTGTTTGTAATATTGCATTTGTGAATATACTATATGATAAATAAAGAGTTGCTTCCCCTACCTATTACAATAATTTGAGATTTGCTTCCCCTACCTGTTTGTAGAAATGCATTTGTGAATATACTGTATAATATATTAAGAAATGCCCCCACCACCACCTATTATACTAATTCAAGAGTTGCTTCCCCTACCTGTTTGTAATATTGCATTTGTGAATATACTATATGATAAATAAAGAGTTGCTTCCCCTACCTATTACAATAATTTGAGATTTGCTTCCCCTACCTGTTTGTAGAATCGCATTTGTGAATATACTGTATGGTATATTAAGAAATGCCCCCCACCCCCCCACCCCTACCTATTATACTAATTCAAGAGTTGCTTCCCCTACCTGTTTGTAATATTGCATTTGTGAATATACTATATGATAAATTAAGAGTTGCTTCCCCTATTACAATAATTTGAGTTGCTGCCCCTACCTGTTCGTAGAATTGCATTTGTGAATATACTGTATGATATATTAAGAAATGCCCCCCTACCTATAAAACTAATTCAAGAGTTGCTTCCCCTACCTGTTTGTAGAATTGCATTTGTGAATAAACTATAAAGTAAATTAAGAGTTGCTTACCCTGCCTGTTACACTTATTCAAGAGTTGCTTCCCCTTCCTGTTTTTTAGAATTTTATTTGTGAACATACTTTATGATAAATATAGAGTTGCTTCCCCTATTACAATAATTTGAGAGTTGCTTCCCCAACCTGCTTGTAGAATTGCATTTGTAAATATATGATAAATTTAGAGTTGCTTCCCCTATCTGATTCTAAAGTTACATTTGTGAATATACTATATGATAAATTTAGAGTTGCTCCCCCTGTCTGTTACTAGTATTACATTTGTAAATATACTTTATAATAAATTAAGAGTTGCTTCCCCCACCTATTACAATAATTTGAGAGTTGCTTCCCCTACCTGTTTGTAGAATTGCATTTGTGAATATACTGTATGATACATTAAGAAATGCCCCCCTACCTATTAGACTAATTCAAGAGTTGCTTCCCCTACCCGTTTGTAGAATTGCATTTGTGAATATACTATATGATAAATTAAGAGTTGCTTCCCCTACCTATTACAATAATTAGAGAGTTGCTTCCCCTACCTGTTAGTAGAATTGCATTGGTAAATATACTATATGATAAATTTAGAGTTGCTAACCCTACCTATTACAACAATTTGACAGTTGCTGCCCCTACCTGTTTGTAGAATTGCATTTGTAAATATACTATATAACAAATTAAGAGTTGCTTCCCCTACCTTGTTTGTTTGTTTGTTTGGTTCTTAACGAGGCATCAACCCTTGTGGGTCATTAGCGTCAGGCGGTATTAAACTAAACATGATGAAGATGGAAAAAGTAAAAACTTATAATATAAAACAAAAGGAATGATGATGAGTTTGTATAATAATAATTAGTTGCAATACGATTGTTGACAGGAGAGACGACGCACAACATCTGACAGTTTCAAAGAGCTATTCAGATAACTGTACATGTTCTTTAACTGAACAGAATACAACATAATATAATCTGTACCACGGTCTGATACAAAAGTAAAACAAAACATGATTTTAAAAATAGCAATTAGATTTTGTTAAAAAGATTTATTTGTCTTAAAAATGTCATAATACTATCAATATGTATATCTTGAAATAATTCTTTCATGTTATCAACATGGAAGCAATTATTTCTTACTTGTGCAAAGTCGCCACATTCCAAAAGGAAGTGACGTACAGTGAATGGCTCGTCGCAACCAACACATTGTGGCTGCTCTTCACCTTGTAGTAAGTATGAATGAGTGTCTCTTGTATGACCTAAGCGGAGTCGAGCTAAAACTACTTCTTCTTTTCTAATAGTTCGAACAACTGATTGATATTCACCAATAGTTGGTTTGATGTCAAGAAGTTTATTTCACCGGGCCGCGTAGCGCAGTCGGTAACGTGTCTGGTTACAGATGCGTGTCTGACTGCAGATCCAGGGGTCTTGAGTTCGATCCCGGTCCGGTCCCATACTTTCGTGGAGATTGATCATGAAATGATTTCTACGGTCATTCTCCTCCCTTCCGCTGATTCATCCAAGAAGGGTTGTTGTCAGTTACAAGCGAAAGTATGTGCACGAATAACTGGTTAACCGCTTGTTCAAGCCTGCCCAGGAAAAAGTGTGGTTAGGTGAACTGACCGTTCGCAATGACCATAGCTGTTGACTTGGGACGTAAAGCAACAAAACAAACAAAAAACAAAAAAAAAGAAGTTTATTTCCAATGCTGGTATTCCATGAAGTTTGCCATTCTTCCAAGATATATTTATTGATAGATGGCTTAAAATTAGAAAATGAAATCTTAAAAGAAGTTGGTTCTAATGAAAGCGATGTTTTTGCCCACCTATCCACCATCTCATTCCCTTGGACTTCCCCAACCTATTACACTTAAGAGAAAGAAGAAAAAAAAAGAAAAAAAGAAGAGGTATTCCATGAAGTTTGCCATTCTTCCAAGATATATTTATTGATAGATGGCTTAAAATTAGAAAATGAAATCGTAAAAGAAGTTGGTTCTAATGAAAGCGATGTTTTTGCCCACCTATCCACCATCTCATTCCCTTGGACTTCCCCAACCTATAACACTTATTCAAGAGTTGCTTCCCCTACCTGTTTGTAGAATTGCATTTGTGAATTTACTATATGATAAATTAAGAGTTGCTTCCCCTACCTATTACAATAAATTGAGTTTCTTCCCCTACCTGTTAGTAGAATTGCATTTGTAAATATACTATATGATAAATTAAGAGTTGCTTACCCTTCCTATTACAATAATTGGAGAGTTGCTTCCCCTACCTGCTTGTAGAATTGCATTTGTGAATATACTATATGATAAATTAAGAGTTGCTTCTCCTACCTATTACAATTATTCAAGAGTTGCTTCCCCTTCCTGTTTTTAGCATTGTATTTGTGAATATACTATATGATAAATTAAGAGTTGCTTCCCCTACCTATTACAATAATTTGAGAGTTGCTTCCCCTACCTGTTTGTAGAATTGCATTTGTAAATATATGATAAATTTAGAGTTGCTTCCCTTATCTGATTCTAAAGTTACATTTGTGAATATACATTATGATAAATTTAGAGTTGCTTCCCCTGTCTGTTACTAGTATTACATTTGTAAATATACTATATGATAAATTAAGAGTTGCTTCCCCCACCTATTACAATAATTTGAGAGTTGCTTCCCCTACCTGTTTGTAGAATTGCATTTGTGAATATACTGTATGATATATTAAGAAATGCCCCCCCCCCCCCTACCTATTAGACTAATTCAAGAGTTGCTGACCCTACCTGTTTGTAGAATTGCATTTGTGAATATACTATATAATAAATTAAGAGTTGCTTACCCTGCCTGTTTGTAGAATTGCATTTGTGAATATACTATGATAAATTAAGAGTTGCTTCCCCTACCTATTACAATAATTATAGAGTTGCTTCCCATTCCTGTTTGTAGAATTGCATTTGTGAATATACTATATGATATATTAAGAGTTAATTCCCCTATCTGTTTCTTGAATTACATTTGTCAATATACTTCATGATAAATTAAGAGTTGCTTCCCCTATCTGTTTCTAGAATTTGTGAATATACTATATATTGAATAGTCTGATCAGCACCTTTGTTTTTTGCTGTTAAGAGATCATAAAAGCTATAAATGCTGTATCCGTTTTTGTTTAAGATTCTCGTTATTTTGTCATTTTTATGCATGCTCTGGCCAAGAGGTTATAAAAGTTGTTAAGTGCACAACTCACCTGAGCATGAACTTTATCCTGCTCACAAATGTTAAAATGCCAACAAAAAATTACATCTGAGTGCATTAAAGCAATAAAAGACTTTATTTTTCTGCACTTTAGTTTTTATAAGTAGTTGAAGTTTCATGCTCAGTTCAGTTGAGCATGAACAAAGTTTTATAACCTCCATGTCTGGTCACAGCCCCTTTCCTTGTGAATAGGCTGAGGAATTCTGATTGATTTTTGATGAAGCCACTTCTCTATGACTTGGCCTGTTCGCCAGAAACCCCGACTTTGTGAACACGAATGGTACAGACCAGCCATTGCATTAGTGCAGTCTAGTCAGAGCCTTTGTTATTCCTTTTATGGAAAGCAGAACATATAAACTTCTTACATGCAACATTTTAATATTCAGGTCCAGAAGTAATAAAACTTTTTTTCATGCTCAACTCAACTGAGCATGAAATTTATCATGCTTATAAATGTTAAAATGCCAACAAGTGTTGGCATTTTAACATTTATTAGCATGATAAATACAACACCTGAGAGTTAGAAAGCAATAAGTCTGTATTTTTCAGCATTTAGGTTTCATGAGCAGTTGAAATTTCATGCTCAGTTGAGTTGAGCATGAACAAAATAACCTGGGGGCCTGGCCAGTCTCTGTGGCTGAGTAGTTTGGATTGAAACTTACCTGGTCGCAAACCCAGAGGACAAGGCTTCTCCCGTCGAGTACCCATTAATTTCAATTATGTAGAGTAGAATGGGATAGGTGGGCCAGTTATTCCTCCATTGACGCTCCTTTCAATATGTCTAACCCATTTAAACCTAATGGAATTTCCCACTCTTATTAATTGGACCAGTCCATATCTGTTTTAAGGGTTGGTGGTCGGATTTTTTCATATTTATTCGAATTTTAACAGAACACTCGTAGCCAAACAGTGGAGACCCTGATTGCGGAGTCTGATTTGGGTCTGCTCTGTTTGCCTGTGTTCCACAGAAAGTAGGCTAGGCTTATATGGGTTAAGCTTGTGACTTTAATTTTCTTCTTGCCGTCACCCCATGATGCCGTGGGTTGGTCAGCAGTAAGTGAGCCGCAACATGAGATTTCAAACAATGTGGTTAGTGCGACTAGCAAAGGCTCAGACCAGCCTGCACATACGCGCAGTCTGATCAGAGCCTTAACTGGTTGCTTGAATATTTCATGAATATTCAGCTACCGACCGAACATTATTTGGAGTTTCTAAGTTTAAAAGGAGGCTGCACAGGCTCGTCTGAGTCTACACTTGTCAAAATACCACATTGTTGGAAATCTTATGTCTCGGCTCATTAGCAATTGTGGCATTTCCTGGTCAAACCATTTTTTCTATGGTTCTGCTTACTTCCTGGCACCTACTAAACAACTGAGGACGATTGTGTACAGTCATTCTTAAAACGTACATGCGCTAATATCAAGTGAGGCAGCAGATATAATATTTAGTTAGAGCATGCATCTTACTCCGTATTGTGTGGATGCATTCTAAAGACGATTTTGCATAGGCATTCTTAAAACGTACGTGCGCTACTATCAAGTGAGGCAGCAGGTATAATATTTAGTTAGAGCAAGCATCTTACACCATATTCTATGAATGCTACACCATATTCTCTGGATGCATTCTGAGTATAATTTTGAAAAGCCATTCTTAAAACGTACATGCGCTAATATCGAGTGAGGCAGCAGATATACTATTAAGTTACAGTACGCATCTTGCTCCATATTCTGTGGAATATTCTCACACATTCTCTCTCTCCCACGCTCTACGACACTGTCTCTCTCCCCACGCTCTCGCTCTCTTCCACGCTCTCTCTCTGTCCCACGCTCTCTCCCACCCTATCTATCTCACGTTCTTGCTCTCTCCCACGCTCTCTTCCACACTCCCTCTCTCCCACAGTTTCTCTCCCACTCTCTCTCCCACACTCCCTCTTGCTCTCTCTCCCACGCTCTCACTCTCCCACACTCTCGCTCTCCCACACTCTCTCTCTCTCCCACACACACTCTCTTTCTCCCCCACACACACTCTCTCTCCCACACACACTCTCTCTCTCCCACACACACACTCTCTCTCTCTCCAACGCTCTCTCTCTCCCCCACGCTCTCTCTCTCCCACGCGCTCTCTCTCTCTCTCTCTCTCTCCCACGCTCTCACTCTCTCTCTCCCACGCTCTCTCTCCCACGCTCTCTCTCTCTCTCCCACGCTCTCTCTCCTACGCTCTCTCTCCCACGCTCTCTCTCCCACGCTCTCTCGACCACGTTCTCTCCCTCCCACGCTCTCTCTCTCCCACGCTCTCCAACACTTACTCTCTCTCTCCCACACCCACTCTCTCCCACGCTCTCTCTCCCACACCCACTCTCACACGCTCTATCCCACGCTCTCTCTCTCTCACACGCTCTATCCCACGCTCTCTCTCTCCCACGCTCTCTCACTCCCATGCTCTCTCACACACCCACGCTCTCTCACTCCCATGCTCTCTCACACACCCACTCTCTCACTATACCACGCCCTCTCTCTCCCACACCAACCCACTCTCTCTCCCACACCCACTCTCTCCCACACCCACTCTCTCTCCCACACCCACTCTCTCTCCCACACCCACTCTCTCTCCCACACCCACTCTCTCTCCCACACCCACTCTCTCTCACACGCTCTCTCTATCCCACGCTCTCTCTCCCACGCTCTCTCTCTCCGACGCTCTCTCTCCCACGTTCTCTCTCCCACACCCACTCTCTCACACGCTCTATCCCACGCTCTCTCTCCCACACCCACTCTCTCACTCTCCCTCTCTCTCCCACACCAACCCACTCTCTCTCCCACGCTCTGGCTCTCTTCCACGATCTCTCTCTGTCCCACGCTCTCGCTCTCTCCCACCCTATCTATCTTATGCTCTTGCTCTCTCCCACACTGTCTTCCACACTCCCTCTCTCCCACAGTTTCTCTCCCACTCTCTCTCCCACACTCCCTCTTGCTCTCTCTCCCACGCTCTCGCTCTCCCACACTCTCGCTCTCCCACACTCTCTCTCTCCCACACACACTCTCTCTCTCCCCCACACACACTCTCTCTACCACACACACTCTCTCTCTCCCACACACACTCTCTCTCCAACGCTCTCTCTCACCCCCACGCTCTCTCTCCCACGTTCTCTCCCTCCCACGCTCTCCAACACTTACTCTCTCTCCCATACCCACTCTCTTCCACGCTCTCTCTCCCACACCCACTCTCTCACACGCTCTATCCCACGCTCTCTCTATCCCACGCTCTCTCTCTCTCCCACGCTCTCTCACTCCCACGCTCTCTCACACAGTGTCACACCCACTCTCTCACTATACCACGCCCTCTCTCTCCCACACCAACCCACTCTCTCTCTCACACCCACTCTCTCTCCCACACTCTCTCTCCCACACCCACTCTCTCTCACACGCTCTCTCTATCCCACGCTCTCTCTCTCTCCCACGATCTCTCTCCCACGCTCTCTCTCCCACACCCACTCTCTCACACGCTCTATCCCACGCTCTCTCTCCCACACCCACTCTCTCACTCTCCCACGCCCTCTCTCTCCCACGCTCTCGCTCTCTTCCACGCTCTCTCTCTCTGTCCCACGCTCTCGCTCTCTCCCACCCTATCTATCTCACGCTCTTGCTCTCTCCCACGCTGTCTTACACACTCCCACTCTCCCACAGTTTCTCTCCCACTCTCTCTCCCACACACACTCTCTCTCTCCCACGCTCTCGCTCTCCCACACTCTCGCTCTCCCACACTCTCTCTCTCCCACACACACTCTCTCTCTCCCCCACACACACTCTCTCTCTCCCACACACACTCTCTCTCTCTCTCCAACGCTATCCCTCACCCCCACGCTCTCACCCCCACGCTCTCTCTCCCACGCTCTCTCTCTCTCCCACTCTCTCTCTCTCCCACGCTCTCTCTCTCCCACGCTCTCTCTCCCACGCCCTCTCTCTCCCACACCAACCCACTCTCTCTCCCACTCTCTCTCTCTCTCCCACACCCACTCTCTCTCCACGCTCTCTCTCCCACACCCACTCTATCTCTCTCTCCACGCTCTATCCCACGCTCTATCCCACGCTCTCTCTATCCCACGCTCTCTCTCTCCCACGCTCTCTCCCACACCCACTCTCCCACACCAACCCACTCTCTCTCCCACACCCACTCTCTCTCTCTCCCACACTCTCTCTCCCACACTCACTCTCTCCCAAACTCCTCTCCCTCACTCACTCTCTCTCTCATTCCCACACTCACTCTCTCTCTCCCACACTCACTCTCTCCCACACTCACTTTCTCTCTCCCACACTCTCTCTTTTCCACACTCACTCTCTCTCCCACACTCACTCGCTCTCTCACACTCCCACAATCTCTCTCCCACACTCTCTCTCTCTCTCTCCCACACTCACTCGCTCTCTCTCCCACACTCACTCCCACTCTCTCTCCCACACTCACACTCTCTCTGCCACACTCACTCTCTCCCACACTCGCTCGCTCTCTCCCACACTCTCTCTCTCTCCCACACTCTCTCTCTCTCTCCCACTCTCTCTCTCCCCCACTCTCTCTTCCACACTCACTCTCTCTCCTACACTCACTCGCTCTCTCTCCCACACTCACTCCCACCCTCTCTCCCACACTCACACTCTCTCTCCCACACTCACTCTCTCCCACACTCACTCGCTCTCTCCCACACTCTCTCTCTCCCACACTCTCTCTCCCCCACTCTCTCTCTCCCACTCTCTCTCTCCCCCACTCTCTCTTCCACACTCAATCTCTCTCCTTCACTCACTCGCTCTCTCTCCCACACTCACTCGCTCTCTCTCTCCCACACTCACTCGCTCTCTCTCTCCCACACTCACTCTCCCACACACTCTCTCTCCCACACCCACTCTCCACGCTCTAACCCACGCTCTCTCTATCCCACGCTCTCTCTATCCCACGCTCTCTCTCCCACGCTCTCTCTCCCACACCCACTCTCCCACACCAACCCACTCTCTCTCCCACACCCACTCTCTCCCACACTCTCTCTCCCACATTCATTCTCTCCCACACTCCTCTCCCTCTTTCTCTCTCTCATTCCCACACTCACTCTCTCCCACTCACTCTCTCTCCCACACTCACCCTCTCCCACACTCACTTTCTCTCTCCCACACTCACTTTCTCTCTCCCACACTCTCTCTTTTCCACACTCACTCTCTCCCACACTCACTCGCTCTCTCACACTCCCACAATCTCTCTCTCTCCCACACTCTCTCTCTCCCACACTCACTCACTCTCTCTCCCACTCTCTCTCTCTCTCCCACACTCACACTCTCTCTCCCACACTCACTCGCTCTCTCTCCCACACTCTCTCTCTCTCCCACACTCTCTCTCTCCCACACTCTCTCTCCCCCATTCTCTCTCTCTCTCCCCCACTCTCTCTTCCACACTCGCTCTCTCTCCTACACTCACTCGCTCTCTCTCCCACACTCACTCGCTCTCTCTCTCCCACACTCACTCGCTCTCTCTCTCCCACACACTCTCTCTCCCACACCCACTCTCTCCACGCTCTAACCCACGCTCTCTCTCTCCCACGCTCTCTCTCCCACACCCACTCTCCCACACCAACCCACTCTCTCTCCCACACCCACTCTCTCCCACACTCTCTCTCCCACATTCACTCTCTCCCACACTCCTCTCCCTCACTCTCTCTCTCATTCCCACACTCACTCTCTCCCACTCACTCTCTCTCCCACATTCACTCTCTCCCACACTCCTCTCCCTCACTCTCTCTCTCTCATTCCCACACTCACTCTCTCCCACTCACTCTCTCTCCCACACTCACCCTCTCCCACACTCACTCTCTCCCACACTCACTTTCTCTCTCCCACACTCTCTCTTTTCCACACTCACTCTCTCCCACACTCACTCGCTCTCTCACACTCCCACAATCTCTCTCTCCCACACTCACTCACTCTCTCTCCCACACTCACTCGCTCTCTCTCCCACTCTCTCTCTCTCTCCCACACTCACACTCTCTCTCCCACACTCACTCGCTCTCTCTCCCACACTCTCTCTCTCCCCCACTCTCTCTCCCACACTCACTCTCTCTCCTACACTCACTCTCTCCCACACTCACTCGCTCTCTCTCCCACACTCACTCGCTCTCTCTCTCTCTCCCACACTCACTCGCTCTCTCTCTCTCCCACACTCACTCGCTCTCTCTCTCCCACACTCACTCTCTCCCACCCTCTCTCCCACACTCACTCTCTCCCACACACACTCGCTCTCTCTCCCACACTCACTCGCTCACTCTCTCCCACACACACACTCACTCTCTCTCCCACACTCACTCTCTCTCCTACACTCACTCTCTCCCACACTCACTCGCTCTCTCTCCCACACTCACTCGCTCTCTCTCCCACACTCACTCGCTCACTCCCACACACACTCACTCTCTCTCCTACACTCACTCTCTCCGACACTCACTCGCTCTCTCTCTCCCACACTCACTCGCTCTCTCTCTCCCACACTCACTCTCTTCCACACTCACTCTCCCACACTCACTCTCTCCCACACACACTCGCTCTCTCTCCCACACTCACTCGATCACTCTCTCCCACACACACTCACTCTCTCTCCTACACTCACTCTCTCCCACACTCACTCTCTCTCCTACACTCACTCTCTCCCACACTCACTCGCTCTCTCTCCCACACTCACTCGCTCACTCTCTCCCACACACACTCACTCTCTCCTACACTCACTCTCTCCCACACTCACTCGCTCTCTCTCTCCCACACTCACTCTCTCCCACACTCTCTCTCCCACACTCACTCTCTCCCACACATACTCGCTCTCTCTCCCAAACTCACTCGCTCACTCTCTCCCACACACACTCACTCTCTCTCCTACACTCACTCTCTCCCACACTCACTCGCTCTCTCTCCCACACTCACTCTCTCCCACACTCACTCTCTCCCACACTCACTCGCTCTCTCTCCCACACTCACTCTCTCTCTCCCACACTCACTCTCCCACACTCACTCTCACACACTCACTCTCCCCCTCTTACCCTCCCGCCCGCCTCCTCCCTCCCCACTTACCCTCCCGGCTGCCCTCCTCCCTCCCCTCTTACCCTCCCGCCCGCCCTCCTCCCTCCCCTCTTACCCTCCCGCCCGCCCTCCTCCCTCCCCTCTTACCCTCCCGCCCGCCTCCCTCCCCTCTTACCCTCCCGCCCGCCTCCTCACTTACCCTCCCGCCCGCCTCTCTCCCTCCCCACTTACCCTCCCGCCTGCCCGCCTCCCTCCCCACTTACCCTCCCGCCCGCCTCCCCACTTACCCTCCCGCCCGCCTCTCTCCCTCCCCACTTACCCTCCCGCCCGCCGGCCTCCCTCCCCACTTACCCTCCCCTCTTACCCTCCCTCCCCACTTACCCTCCCGCCTCCCTCCCCACTTACCCTCCCGCCTCCCTCCCCACTTACCCTCCCGCCTCCCTCCCCACTTACCCTCCCGCCTCCCTCCCCACTTACCCTCCCGCCTCCCTCCCCACTTACCCTCCCGCCTCCCTCCCCACTTACCCTCCCGCCTCCCTCCCCACTTACCCTCCCGCCTCCCTCCCCACTTACTCTCCCGCCTCCCTCCCCACTTACCCTCCCGCCTCCCTCCCCACTTACCCTCCCCACTCCCTCCCCACTTACCCTCCCACGCCTCCCCCCACTTACCCTCCCACGCCTCCCTCCGCACTTACCCTCCCGCCCTCCCCACTTACCCTTCCGCCCGCGCCTCCCTCCCCACTTCCCCTCCCGCCCGCCCGCCTCCCCACTTCCCCTCCCGCCCGCCCGCCTCCCTCCCCACTTACCCTCCCGCCCGCCCGCCTCCCCACTTCCCCTCCCGCCCGCCCGCCTCCCTCCCCACTTCCCCTCCCGCCCGCCCGCCTCCCTCCCCACTTACCCTCCCTCCCCACTTACCCTTCCGCCCGCCCGCCTCCCTCCCCACTTACCCTCCCGCCTCCCTCCCCACTTACCCTCCCGCGCCTCCCTCCGCACTTACCCTCCCGCCCGCCCCACTTACCCTTCCGCCCGCGCCTCCCTCCCCACTTACCCTTCCGCCCGCCTCCCTCCACACTTACCCTTCCGCCCGCCTCCCTCCCCACTTACCCTCCTGCCCGCCTCCCTCCCCACTTACCCTCCCGCCCGTCTCCCCACTTACCCTCCCGCCCGCCCGCCTCCCTCCCCACTTACCCTCCCGCCTGCCCGCCTCCCTCCCCACTTACCCTTCTGCCCGCCCGCCTCCCTCCCCACTTACCCTCCCGCCCGCCCGACTCCCTCCCCACTTACCCTCCCGCCCGCCCGCCTCCCTCCCCACTTACCCTCCCGCCCGCCCGCCTCCCCACTTCCCCTCCCGCCCGCCTCCCTCCCCACTTACCCTCCCTCCCCACTTACCCTCCCGCCCGCCCGCCTCCCTCCCCACTTACCCTCCCGCCTCCCTCCCCACTTACCCTCCCGCCTCCCTCCCCACTTACCCTCCCGCCTCCCTCCCCACTTACCCTCCCGCCTCCCTCCCCACTTACCCTCCCGCGCCTCCCTCCGCACTTACCCTCCCGCCCGCCCCACTTACCCTTCCGCCCGCGCCTCCCTCCCCACTTACCCTTCCGCCCGCCTCCCTCCACACTTACCCTTCCGCCCGCCTCCCTCCCCACTTACCCTCCTGCCCGCCTCCCTCCCCACTTACCCTCCCGCCCGTCTCCCCACTTACCCTCCCGCCCGCCCGCCTCCCTCCCCACTTACCCTCCCGCCCGCCTCCCTCCCCACTTACCCTCCCGCCCGCCTCCCTCCCCACTTACCCTCCCCCGCCTCCCTCCCCACTTACCCTCCCGCCTCCCTCCCCACTTACCCTCCCGCCTCCCTCCCCACTGACCCTCCCGCCTCCCTCCCCACTTACCCTCCCGCGCCTCCCTCCGCACTTACCCTCCCGCCCGCCCCACTTACCCTTCCGCCCGCGCCTCCCTCCCCACTTACCCTTCCGACCGCCTCCCTCCCCACTTACCCTCCCGCCCGCCTCCCTCCCCACTTACCCTCCCGCCCGCCTCCCTCCCCACTTACCCTCCCCCGCCTCCCTCCCCACTTCCCCTCCAGCCCGCCCCACTTACCCTTCCGCCCTTGCCTCCCTCCCAACTTACCCTCCCGCCCGCCTCCCTCCCCACTTACCCTTCCGCCCGCCCCTCCCTTCCCATTCCGCCCGCCCCTCCCTTCCCACTTACCCTTCCGTCCGCCCCTTCCCACTTACCCTTCCGCCCGCCCCTCCCTTCCCACTTACCCCTCTCTCTTACCTTACTCCCCTCTTACCCTCCGGCCTCCCTCCCCACTTACCCTCCCCTCTTACCCTCCCGCCCCCCGCCTCCCTCCCCCCGCCTCCCTCCCCACTTACCCTCCCGCCCCCCTCCCCACTTACCCTCCCGCCTCCCTCCCCACTTACCCTCCCGCCTCCCTCCCCACTTACCCTCCCGCCTCCCTCCCCACTTACCCTCCCGCCTCCCTCCCCACTTACCCTCCCGCGCCTCCCTCCGCACTTACCCTCCCGCCCGCCCCACTTACCCTTCCGCCCGCGCCTCCCTCCCCACTTACCCTTCCGCCCGCCTCCCTCCACACTTACCCTTCCGCCCGCCTCCCTCCCCACTTACCCTCCTGCCCGCCTCCCTCCCCACTTACCCTCCCGCCCGTCTCCCCACTTACCCTCCCGCCCGCCCGCCTCCCTCCCCACTTACCCTCCCGCCTGCCCGCCTCCCTCCCCACTTACCCTTCCGCCCGCCCGCCTCCCTCCCCACTTACCCTCCCGCCCGCCCGACTCCCTCCCCACTTACCCTCCCGCCCGCCCGCCTCCCTCCCCACTTACCCTCCCGCCCGCCCGCCTCCCCACTTCCCCTCCCGCCCGCCTCCCTCCCCACTTACCCTCCCTCCCCACTTACCCTCCCGCCCGCCCGCCTCCCTCCCCACTTACCCTCCCGCCTCCCTCCCCACTTACCCTCCCGCCTCCCTCCCCACTTACCCTCCCGCCTCCCTCCCCACTTACCCTCCCGCCTCCCTCCCCACTTACCCTCCCGCGCCTCCCTCCGCACTTACCCTCCCGCCCGCCCCACTTACCCTTCCGCCCGCGCCTCCCTCCCCACTTACCCTTCCGCCCGCCTCCCTCCACACTTACCCTTCCGCCCGCCTCCCTCCCCACTTACCCTCCTGCCCGCCTCCCTCCCCACTTACCCTCCCGCCCGTCTCCCCACTTACCCTCCCGCCCGCCCGCCTCCCTCCCTACTTACCCTCCCGCCTGCCCGCCTCCCTCCCCACTTACCCTTCCGCCCGCCCGCCTCCCTCCCCACTTACCCTCCCGCCCGCCCGACTCCCTCCCCACTTACCCTCCCGCCCGCCCGACTCCCTCCCCACTTACCCTCCCGCCCGCCCGCCTCCCCACTTCCCCTCCCGCCCGCCTCCCTCCCCACTTACCCTCCCTCCCCACTTACCCTCCCGCCCGCCCGCCTCCCTCCCCACTTACCCTCCCGCCCGCCCGCCTCCCTCCCCACTTACCCTCCCGCCCGCCTCCCTCCCCACTTACCCTCCCGCCCGCCTCCCTCCCCACTTACCCTCCCGCCCGCCCGCCTCCCTCCCCACTTACCCTCCCGCCCGCCTCCCTCCCCACTTCCCCTCCCGCCCGCCCGCCTCCCTCCCCACTTACCCTCCCGCCCGCCTCCCCACTTCCCCTCCCGCCCGCCCTCCTCCCTCCCCACTTACCCTCCCTCCCCCTCCCGCCCGCCCGCCTCCCTCCCCACTTACCCTCCCTCCCCACTTACCCTCCCGCCCGCCCGCCTCCCTCCCCACTTACCCTCCCTCCCGCCCCCCTCCCTCCCCACTTACCCTCCCGCCCGCCCGCCTCCCTCCCCACTTACCCTCCCGCCCGCCTCCCTCCCCACTTACCATCCCGCCCGCCTCCCTCCCCACTTACCCTCCCGCCCGCCTCCCTCCCCACTTACCCTCCCGCCCGCCTCCCTCCCCACTTACCCTTCCGCCCGCCCCTCCCTTCCCTTTCCGCCCGCCTCCCTCCCCACTTACCCTCCCGCCCGCCCCACTTACCCTTCCGCCCGCGCCTCCCTCCCCACTTACCCTCCTGCCCGCCTCCCTCCCAACTTACCCTTCCGCCCGCGCCTCCCTCCCCACTTACCCTCCTGCCCGCCTCCCTCCCAACTTACCCTCCCGCCCGCCTCCCTCCCCACTTACCCTTCCGCCCGCCCCTCCCTTCCCATTTCGCCCGCCCCTCCCTTCCCACTTACCCTTCCGCCCGCCCCTCCCTTCCCACTTACCCTTCCGCCCGCGCCTCCCTCCCCACTTACCCTCCCGCCTGCCTCCCTACTTACCCTTATGCCTCCCTCCCCACTTACCCGCCCCCCTTCCTCCCTCCCCACTTACATGCCCGCTTTCTCCCTCCCCCTCCCTCCCGCCCGCCTCCCTCCCCACTTACCCTCCAGCCCGCCTGAGAGGAGAAAGAGCAGGAAGAGGAGACAGAGGATGGAGAAGAGTAGGAGATAGAAGGAAGAGGAGAGAATGGAGAGGAGATAGATCAGGGAGAGGAGACAGAGAATGGAGAAGATGGAGAGGAAAAATAGAAAATGGCGGAAAGATAGGGGAAGGAAAAGAAGGGAGATGAGAGAGAAGAGAGGATAGCGGATAATGGAGAAGAGAGAATTGAGAGAGGATATGAGAGATAATGGATAGGGGAAAGAAGGGATGGGAGAAATGGAGAACTGAGAGAAGGAATAGGAGAGAGAGAAAAGAGAAGTGAAATAGGGTGGAGAGAGCAGAAAACTGATAGGAGAGAAAGGACAGAGGGGAGAAGAGATACTAAGAAATAGGATAGAGAGAAAGGAGGGAGGAGAGAATGGAGAAAAGAGAGATGGGAGAGTATAGAGAATGGAGAGGAGAAAGACAAAAGACAGTAAAGAGAGGGGATGAGAGAAAATGGAGAGAAGTTAGAGAGGGGAGAAAGGGAGAGGAAAGAGAATGAAGATGAGACACAGAAGGGAGTGGAGAGAGAAAGACTGAGTGGATAGAGAATGGAGAGGAGAGGAAATGGAGAAGAGGAGAGGTGAGAGAAGGGAGAAAAGAGAGAAGGGAGAGGAGAAGGGACAAAAGAGAGGAGAGAAAATGAAGATGAGATAAACAGAAGGGAGTGAATAACGAAAGAATGAGTGGAGAGAAGAGAGGATATAGAGAAGGGAGAGAAAAGAAGGGAGAGGAGAAAAATGTAGAGGAGAGACAGATGGGAGAGAACAGACAGAATGGGAGACAGAGAAAGTTGAAAGGAGAGAAAGGAATGGGGAGGAGAGAGAAGGGAGAAGAAAGTGAGAGAAGGGAGAAAAGAGAAGGTAGAAGAGAGTAAAGGGAGACTAGACGGAGGGGATTGGATTGAGAGAGAAAGGATAAGAGGGGAGAGAAGTGAGAGGTGAGGGAAGGGAAAAAAGAGAGAAGGGAAAGGACAGAGAGGGAGAGAATGTAGAAGAGAAAAAGAAGAGAAGAGATAAAATGGAGAAGAGAGAGAGTAGAGAGAGAGAGACACACACACAGGAAGACAAACACCCAAGAAATGAAGAGATTAATATGGAAGAGGGCAGGGAAACATTGAAATTCTAGCTGTCAATTTATTTTCTTAACTAATTCATCCTAGTTACAATAAATGATTTGCTGAGGATATCAAACAAATAGTAATATCAAACAAACAGTCTCCCTGATCAAACTCCTCCAGTTACAGGTGGATCTGTGACTATGTTGTTTACACATGCTGTTCCTGTATGAGGCATATCATGGGCGGATCCAGAGGGGAGGACAGGGGGTCCAGACCCCCCCCCCCTGAAAAATCACAAAAATATAAGGTTTCCTAGCAAAACTTGTACTGATCCCCTGAAAAATCACAAAGCTCCCAAGCCAGCATTCTATGTTGGGCCATCATCGGCTCACCAGTGAAATGCCATTTAAATGGGGTTTCGCTGGTGGGCCGATAATGGCCCGTTTATAGTAGCATTTGTTTCCTCCCTCCCCTCATCAAGAAAAGGAAAACGTTGTCAAAGCCCCCCTCTGACAAAACTTCCTGGATCCGCACATGCATATTTCGGGCTTTTTCTTATTTAAAGATATATGAGCCAGTGCATGAGATTTCCAACAATGTGGTATGTGCAACCAGCAAAGCCTCAGATCAGCCTGCGCATACGCGCAGTCTGATCAGAGCCTTTGCTAGTTGCTTGATTAATCTATGATTGTTAAGCTACTGACTGAACACCATTTCGAGTTTTTAAGCTTAAAAGGAGGCTGCACAGGCTCGTCTGAGTCTACCATCATCAAAGTACCACATTGTTGGAAATCACATGTCACGGCTCATATACTTAGAGTACTGTCTTTCTCCCAGAGACAATTCTTTCAAGTTAGCACAACATGTTTTAGTAAATAGTTTAACCCTTTTTCAGCTATTCACATTAATTGAGGTCTGCTCTCTCTTCTGGGTATATACTTTGGTTGCCTATATTGCAAACAATATACTCAGATCAGACTGCTCTTGGGGCCGTCTGATCTGGGCTCATAATGCTTGCTTTCACGTTAAAACTAGTTTGAGGTGCATTTGTATATATGCAGTAGGCATAAAAAGCAGATGGCATTTTCTGGACAAAAAATATCAGCAGGATATTTAAAAGCTTATAAAATGTCTTGCATATCAATTAATTTCTTAACTCAATGTGAACTAATGTTCCCTGGACTTCCAATTTACGAGAGTCAATTGTATATAGGTCAGCATATGAGATGTTTATCCCACAGGAGTGTAAAGTCACTTTTAAAACATAAATATTATCTCGGGGCTATCTAGTGGGGCTTAGAGGCATATATTTTGGTCCGAGCTTTCATTTTAGTCTCTCATTTGTGTGTGTCAGTGACAAAGGCTAGAGGAATTCTGTGTGATTTCTCAGACTGTTGAACCTTCGCTGCTCGTATATGAGATAAGTAATACAATCTCATAAGCTGGATCATGTACTGTAAATTAGGGAATTTTCTTGAGGGGTTTAGTTTCGTGAAAATAATATCCTCACAAAATGTCAAAATCAGTCTGTCGTTAACGGATGTAATAATTCATGCCCTAGTTGCAAATTTGAAATATGGCAAATATGTCTTTTAACGCAATTCTAAGTTCAAGACCTCAAACATGAATAACACAAACCAGACACCCCCTACGTATTTCAGATGGAAACATGTGTAAGTTCAACACTAGTCAAAAATGTGAAAATATTTATCAAATGTGCACAAATGAGAGGTGCACATCTTCAATGTGTGAACAATCATTATGCCAAGTTTGAAAATTAAGAAATGAAAACTGTTGGAGTTACAGATTACACAAGTCGGGCACCATCTAAGCATTTTTACAGGGTGAACAATCATTATGCAAAGTTTGAATATAAAGGAATGAAATATGTTTCAATTACAGATTACACACAAATAAACAATGTAAGCACACCAAAGGTGTTGACGTAATAATGTCTAAGTTCAACAATCCCAAAAATATTACCCAATGTGCACAAAATATAGGGTGCACATTTGACACAGGGTTCAATGTGTGGGCAGTCATAACGTATTAAGTTTGAATATGAAGCAATGAAAACTGCTGGAGTCACAGACACCCCCTAAGCATTTCCGATTGATAAAATATCTAAGTTCAACAGCCCTAAAAAATAAGAAAATATTGATCAAATGTGCACAAAATAGAAAGTGCACATGTTCAATGTATGAATAAGCACTATTCAATATTTGAATATTAAGGAATGAAAACTCATTGAGTTACAGATTACACAAACCAGTCACCCCCTAAGCATTTCTGATGGAAAAAATTTCTAAGTTCAATACCCCTAAAAACATGTAAAAATATTTTTCAAATATGCACAAAATAGGAGGTGCACATCTTCAATGTGTGTAAAATCATTACGCAAAGTTTGAATATATATTTGAGTTACAGATTACACAAACTAGGCACCCCAAAAAAGTTGCGGTCAGACGAACGGACAGAGTGGACCTACTACTAGACCTGCTTTCACTTAAGCCCTGCACGTAAAAAATCATGAAAGGTGTACAAAATAGTAGGTGCATATCTTCAATGTGTAAACAATCATTATGCAAAGTTTGAACATAAACAAGAATTGGGCTGTCAGGAAGGCTTTCAGTATACCCCCCCCCCCCCCAGGCTGAGAACAGTATACCTGCCTAAACTACTTTTGCAGGGGGTATAAAGAATGGAAACTGCTTCAGATTACACAAACCATATGACTCCTACCCATTTCAGATGGAAAAATATGTCTAAGTTCAACAACCATCCAAAATGAAAAAAAATATTTATCAAATGTGTTCATTGAGTGAACAATCATTATGCAAAGTTTGACAATAAAGAAATGGAAGCTGTTAGAGTTACAGATTACACAAACAAGACACCATCTAAGCATTTTACGGGAAAAATTCTAAGTTCAAGACCCACAAAATGAAAAAAAAATCATGAAATGTGTACAAAATAGAAGGTGCACATCTTCAATGTGTGAACACTCATTATGCAAAGCTTGAATGTAAAAAACGAAAACTGTAAGAGTTACAGGTTAAACAAACCAGACACCCCCTATGCATTTCGGATGGAAAAAATGTCTAAGTTCAACACCAGTCAAAAATGAAAAAATATTTATCAAATGTGGACAAAATGAGAGGTGCACATCTTCAATGTGTAAACAATCTTTATGCAAAGTTTGAAAATAAAGTTTGAGTTACAGATTACACAAACCAGACACCATCTAAGCATTTTTGGATGTAAAAATGTCTTAGTTCAACACCCCTAAAAATTAAGAAAATATTCATGAAATGTGCACAAAATAAAAGGTGCACATCTTCAATATTTGAACCATCATTATGCAATGTTTGAATAAACTTTTGGAATTGCAGATTACACAAACTAGTCACCCCAAAAGTGTTTTAGACGGACAGACAGACACCCATTACTAGACCTGATTTCGCTAAAGCAAGGCAGGTAAAAAAGATGACTTATATAGTCTGTAACCTTGACCTTAAGGTCACATCCAGAGGATGGGATTGTGTTGATTAACACTTAAGACCTTATTATCTGCCACCATTGAAACCATCAAAGGGTCTTCATTATAAGTTTCTAACACAAGTTTATTGTAAAAACTTTGACCATGTGGACTGAAGGACAATTAAACAAAATGACAGAAATGTGAAGACTATAAACCTCAACATACTCCATTTGCCAGGGTATTATCAGAGAACAGATTTGCATATGGAATCCTAGCATCCTATTTAGCCTCCTTACCATTCACTGACACTCATGGTTGCTCAAATGTGCTTTTGGATATTGTTGTCTGCTTTTTACATCTGCAGTATAAATTCAAATGCACTTTTCAGACAGCATTCGTGTTTCAGCTATTACTTCCATATGCTTTTAGCAGTTTACAAAGGCCAAATTTAAATCCGTCTCCACATTCGTAACTAGATCATACGTAACATCATCCATTAAACATATGTTGCAAGTTTATGAAAAATTTAAAGGAAAGTTGACTACTAAACACGATATGTATGTTGCTCAATGTGAAATGGATAATAAATTAACCCTTAAAGCGCCAATCGCAACAAAAGTCGTCTGCTTTTCTCGTCTGCTGAAATGTTTAAGAAGCCTCTGTGGCAAACAGTGTGGACCCAGATCAGACTGCTCCTATAGGAGCAGTCTGTTCTGGGTCCAGGCTGTTTGCTTCTATACTTACTTCATCAGTAATGATAGGCAGTTATTTGCAGCAGACGACTTCAGCAGACGACATTTTCAGATGCATTTTTTACTTGGCGCTTTAAGGGTTAATAAATCTTGGACTCTCATTTATTCTAAATCCACAGCAGCAGATTAATCACATTGGGCTTTTAGACATTTGAATTTTAAAAAAAAGTTGGTAAAAATTTATTAACCCATATGAGCCTAGCGTCCTTTTTGTGGGACATCGGCAAACAGTGCAAAACCAGATCAGACGCCGCAAGATGCGGCGTCTGATCAGGTTCTCCACTTTTTGCTTACAGAAGTTTCTTTTAGAATTTGAATAAAAAATGAAAAATATCACCAAACAAACCTAAAATTGGAAATGGACTCGTCCAATTGACAAGGATGGGAAAATACAATTGGCATTATTGAGTTAACTCAAAATGACTATTTTGTATTTCACTCAAAAGAACCATTTTAGGGAGAAAGAACTCATTTAACTCTTTTGCCTACTGGATAATTTTTCATGTGTTTTTGTCGTCTGCTGTTATTTTTCAAAATCTACTTTTTTGAAAAATTCTTTCACAGGGGTACTATCAGAGTGTCAAACAGTTTGGATTCAGATCAGGCCTGACATTATGTCTGGCCTGATCTGGGTCCAAACTGTTTGCAAAAGTTATCAGCAGACGACAGTTCACTGGCCACTACTGAGTAGGCATGGAGTTAAGTAATAATTTGATACGACAGAATGCAGAAGTAACTCTTCTGATCAGAATGATACAATATACCAGGCATGCAAAATTCACTTCCACTGAAGCAGGTCATTTAGTTATCAGGGTGTGACTTAACTGTACAAAGGTTGACAAGTATGACCATATCAATATACACAAGGATGCAAAAACTGCAACAACAAAAATATGTTTGTCCTCTATCTCTTAAGATATACAGCCTCGACCTGCAAAAACCTGTCTTCAGTGTTTGCCAATAACAAAGGTGCTGATCAGCCTGATCAGCAGTTATTCAGCACCTATGTTATTCATTTATTGGAATGTGTCATATCTAAATGCATTTTTTTTTCAATTTTCTAGCTAGGCTCTGTAGCTGAGAAGAGGTTTGAGTCCGACACTTTGTTGAGAACCCAGAAAAACGGTTTTGTTGTGTTGTGGTCAATATATCAATTCTCAATGAACAGCAAATTAACTCTTTGCTACTGGGTAATATTTCATGCCTCTCTGGTTGTCTGCTGACTATTTTTCAAAATTGACTTTCAAAAAATTCTTTCAGGAACACTATCAGAGTGACAGATGGTTTGGATCTAGATCAGGACCAACATTCTGTAGACAAAAGTTTGCATTTGCTTGGAAAGCTAAAGTCCCTTTAATTTAACCCTTATCTTGCCGATATGTTGGTCATGAAAATATTGTCTGCTGATTATATCTGTTGCATATATTTCACTGCATGCACTCCAAAACACCTTTACCATAGATGCAAACACTATGAACCCTGATCAGATAGACTCTTAATACAAAGACAAGGTATTAATACAACGTCTCCTTGATGTTATATCAAGGGATGTAATGCAGTCTAACTAAAGGAGCAGTCTAATCTGGGTCCATAATGTTTGCAATATATGGGGCTCGCCGCGAGAAAACCTGTCTTTGGGGTTTCCGACAAAGCGAGTTTTAAACTAGTCTCTTTAGCTACAGAGGCTAGCTAGAAAACTGAAATTACACCTGCAGCAAGTCTAGATGTGATACTTTCCAAAAAGCGAATAACAAAGGCGCTGATCAGACTGCGCGGATGCGCAGGCTGGTCTGCGCCTTTGTTGTTCCCAAACCACCGAAGACAGGTTTTCTCACGTCGCAGCCCATATGGTATTAAAGTACATAATCAGATGAGATGGTAAATGACAACTGTCATAAATGGAGGGTCATAAATTGGTCAAATTCCGTCCATTTGTTATCAAGATATTAAGCGGTAACAAAGTTCTTATATCAATCAAGAGCTATCACTTTGTTACAAAGTTGCCGAAAATGATAGTTAACAATACCACACTAGATCTTGTCAATATCAATGCATAAACAAAATTTAGTCAAATTCTGTTCATTTGTTCGAGGAAGGAAATACTGACATCCATCAAGGGCCATGACTCTGTTACAAATTAGCAGAAAATGACAGGTAAGAATCTCAACCTAGATCTTGTTAGTATAAATGCATGAAATTCTATCCATTTGATCTCAAGATATTAAGCCATGTGAGAAAAATGATGCATACCTGAAGCAATCCCAACCTAGATCATCTCATTATCAAAGCAATTTTAAAGCATATAAATAATTTGGTAAAATTCTGTCTATTTGTTCTCAAGATATTGAGCAGAAAACTTATGACAGAAGGACAGAATGATGGAATGATGAATGCCAAACCCAAATCCAATATTTCGAAGTGGGGCTTTATCACAAAATATGTTTCAGTATTGATAATATTAAAGGGAGATAATCAAATATGAACCAAGGACTGGAAACCCTTTCTTGCACGTTTCCACTTTTGAATTCCATCAAGGGAGTGCAACCATGCTCTCATATGACACACATTCTTGACCTAATATGTATGCCTACCAAATATCATTAAAATATCTCTAAAAATTTATGGAGCACACACGCTTTCCACTTTTAAAGTTCATTCAGGGGAGATAATTCAAACATGAAGCAAGGGAGAGTTAACATCACTGCCCTAAACACATGTCTTGGCCTGCTATATATGCCTATAAAATATCTCAAAGGGTCTTGTCTGTTGCAGCCTTGTGATCACACCTGCTGGGAAAGGGCTGACCCATTGGCCCTCTTATGTGTGATGATGTTTCCTTATGTTTTTGTCACTTTACCATATGGTGTCTTGGGTAAGGTGAGGTACTTGATTGCATTGATTCCTGATCTTTGCCTTCTTAATTTTTATGAAGAGTACAAGGTTTCAACCTTAAAGTTGAATCAAGGGAGATAAATTAAAACTGAAAGCAAGGGAGAGCAGCCATATATCTGCATGAGATACACCATATTGATTACCAAATATCATCAAAACAAGACGAAAATCTACTCTGGGCCTGTGTCAACGGTGCACATCTTCAATGTGTGAACATAATTACGCAAAGTTTGAATATGAAAGAATGAAATCTTTTTGAATTAAAGATTACACTCAAATAAACAATGTAAGCATTCCAAAGGTGGTGAAGACGTAATAATGTTTTAGTTAAAAACTTCCAAAAATATTATAAAATGTGCACAAAATATAGGGTGCACATGTTCAATGTGTGACCAATCATAACATACAAAGTTTGAATGTGAAGAAATGAAAACTGCTGGAGTTTCAGATTACACTAATCAGACACCCCATAAGCATTTCGAATGGAAAAAATATCCATGTCTAACAGCCGTAATAAATAAGACAATTGCACATCTTCAATGAAGGTGTTTATCTTCAATGTATGAACAATTATTATGCAAAGTTTAAATATTATGGAATAAAAATTGTTGGAGGTACAGATTACACAAACCAGACACCCTCCAAGCATTTAACGGGAAAAAATTCTAAGTTCAAGACCCCAAAAATGAAAAAAATATTCATGAAATGTGTACAAAGTAGGAGACGCACATTTTCAATGTGTGAATAATCATTATGCAAAGTTTAAAAATAAAGACATGAAAACTGTTGGCAAGTTACAGATTACACGATTCAGACACCATCAAAGCATTTTGGATGGAAAAATGCCTAAGTTCAACACCCCTAAAACTTGAGAAAATATTCATGAAATGTGCACAAAATAGTAGGTGCACATCTTCAATATGTCATTTTGCAAAGTTTGAATATAAAGGAATGAAAACTTTTGGAGTTAAAGATTACACAAACTAGGCACCCCAAAAGTGATGCAGATGGACAGACTGAAGGACGGATGGATGGAGGGAGTTGACCTATTACTAGACCTGCTTTGGCTAAAGTGACACAGGAGATAATATCAACGGGTAAAAGAGCTATTGAGCACACAAAAAGGTTAATTTTGAAAAAAGAAAACCGTTGACAACAACAAATGCATGACAAATTACCTAGCATGCAAAGAGTTAAGGAAAACATTTGGAAATAAGCCATGACGTGATTTCCAACAATATGGCATGCAGCTTCCTTTTAAGTCCAAATAACTCCAAATGATGTTTAGTCAGTAGCTTAACACTCATAGAATATTCAAGAGACTAGCAAAGGCTCTGATCAGACTGTGCATATGTGCAGGCTGGTCTAAGCCTTTGCTGATCGCACATACCACATTGTTGGAAATCTCATGTCATGGCTCAAATACATCCTATCTTTGATCTGTTCATTTGACAATAGCTTTGAATAACTTTGCGCAAACATATAGGCATTAATGCAAGAATATATCTTAAAACTAAGCATCAGTATATCGAAACATTTTATAATATTTAGAATGAAAGCACTTTTCTACATTTTATTGTATAAACAATACATATTTGGCAAATACATGTACACACTTTGTGTTTAGAATATAAACATGTAAAACAACAGATAAAACTAGTGTTTATAACATACACACCACTTTACAGTATACAACAATCAGAGAGGAGAAGATATATCTACTGTCGTGCCAACCAAGAGTGACAGTGATGTCATATTTTGTTTACAATTGTTATGTAAAAACATTAACATGTACATGTACACTCTACTTGAGGTAAAGTGAATCGATGGATCACTTGTGTATTAATCCTATCCTGCAGATAGGATTAACACACAAGTGATCTATTGATTATAAGTCCCTGATAACTTTGTTAACAAAATATGACATCACTGTCACTCTTGGCTGGCAGGACAGTATAAATCTAGTCATGTATATTAACACTTTGCATGCTTTTGTTGACGTCTGCTAATTAACTTTTTTTCAAAAATCAACTTTTTTAAAAACTATCCAAGTGTCAAATAGTTTGGATCCAGATCAGGACCGACATTCTGTTGTCCTGATCTGCATGTTGTATTGTCGTCTGCTAATTAACTTTTTTCAAAAATTTACATTTTTTAAAAACTATCCGAGTGTCACACAGTTTGGATCCAGATCAGGACCGACATTCTCGTTCCTGATCTGCATATTTTGTTGTCGTCTGCTATTAACTTTTTTCAAAAATTAACTTTTTTTAAAAACTATCTGAGTGTCACACAGTTTGGATCCAGATCAGGACCGACATTCTATTGGTCCTGATCTGGATCCAAACAGTTTGCAAAGATTATCAGCAGACGAAAAAAATTACTGAGCAGGCAGAGTTAACATGCTTTAGTCAAAGTTTATATGAGATACACGCTGGATTCGGAGAGTGCATGACTGCATTATTTTTTTCTCATTTCCTTTCAAAAGATATACAGCTGTTGCTTTAAAGTACCGTCTCTTTCCATCATTAATGAAACTATGATATACACAGGTTTAGAAAAACAAATTTTTTCAAATGAAATTGTTACTATTTTCTTACCCATACTTTTAAGCATATGTTTTGGGTGCTCAAGAGAACCGTCTCATTGAGACGGTTCTTTTGAGTACCCACAACATATGTTTTGGTTGAGAAATAAGAAAAAAAATTCTGTTACTCACCCTTAACTAAAGGCCTGCTTTAACTCTTCGCCTACTTGAAAATTAAGCGTGCTTTTTTCTGCTGTCTTTCAAAATCAACTTATTTGAAAAATTCTTTCAGGAATACCATCAGAGTTTCTAACAGTTTAGATCCAGATCAGACCCCACATTGTGTGGGGCCTGATCTAGGTCCAAACTTTTTGCAAAGGTTTTAAGTAGATGACACTAGTAGGTAAAGATTTAAGTACTATAATCATAGTGCCAGCTAAGCAAAATATTTAAGCATAAAATTTCATTATTTTCTAATTTTTAAACATGCTTTGGGTATATTCATTAAGGCAGTTCTTTTGGGCAACCACAACATATGTTTTGGTTGAGAAACAAGAAAAATAATTTTCAATTCTGTTGTCTTATCTAGAGGCCCAACAGTAAATGCAAAATATCATTTGATAGGATTAAATGAAAAATATAAATGGCCCGAGGTTATAAAACTTTTTTATGCTTAACTCAACTGAGCATGAAATTTACCATACTCATAAATGTAAAAATGCCAACATTTGTTTGCAATTAACATTTACTAGCATGATAAATACAACATCTGAGAGTTTGAAAGCAAGAAAAGTTCTGATTTTGTGAGCATTTTAGTTTCATCAGCAGTTGGAATTTCATGCTCAGCTGAGTTGAGCATGAAAAAAGTTTTATATCCTCAGGGGCCAGGTTTGGTTCAGTATACTTTAAAATTCGAATCCTTTTTACCCTACGGTCCCATGAATTTTAAAATAATTAAAGTTGACTGCATAATATGAACAGATCAGCACATTAATATTGGTACTTATCGCATATGCACAAAAGCCTATTTATCCAGGGTTGCCACTCAATATCAATTTCAAAATTCCCTGACTTTTCACTGATTTTTCCCTGACTTTCAACCGTTTTCCAGACCCTTTTGGAAGGCCAATTTTAGCCATTTTCATCCATCGACTATTCAAAGATTTTGCACAAATATTTGAACTTGCTGATTTAAACTTTAAAGAAAAATCTTAAACCATCAATATTAGAAAAGGAATGTTTCTGAACATAAATTGCTTGCAATTTGTGTTCAGAAACATTCCTTTTCTAATATTGCTTGCAAATTATGGAAACTAAAATATCCAGAAGCCTGTTAACTAGCATCTTTTAGGAAAAATTTTAAATTCCCTGACTTTTCCCTGACTTTTTTTTTTTTTTTTTTTAATTTCCCTGACTGAAAATGTAATTCCCTGACTTTTCCCTGACCTGGAAAATTTTCATTTTCCAGAACTTTTTCCCTGACCGTGGCAACCCTGTTATCAAATGACGTCGCAACTTGGAATGATATAACGCCATGCAACAAAATCGATATACCACTAGTGGTTTACAGATTAAGTGACATTACTTATTTGGGAGCCCAGTGGCTCAGTGGTAGAGTGCTTGACTCAAGACCGAGGGGTCGAGGGTTCGAGCCTCACTGGCGTCACTGCGTTGTGGTCCTTGAGCAAGACACATTTATCCTAGCTTAGTACTGGTTCAACCCAGGAAGATCCATCCCTGTTTATTTGAAAGATTGTAGATGGGACGTAAAGAATCAAATCAAACAAACTTTACTTATTTCTGTGCATTTAAAAAAACGTCACATAAAAGTGGCAAAATTACTATTTTTAAGTAATTTTGATGTCATCAAAGTCATATGATAAATAGATTCTAACATTCCTGCTCCTGTATTATTGAATTAATTAAACTTGTTGCTAAAAAGAGATAAAATGCTCGGCAAGCCTCACATTTTATCTCTTTTCCCCTACTAGTTTAATAAATTCAATAAAACATGAGCACTCATGAAAGTTCCTCTATGTGTTTAGCAGGGCCAGAAGTCTAGATTTGGATCTGAGTCTTCATCTACATCCATACTGTGTGTATATGAGCAGCAAAGGTTCTAGTGTCAAAATTGTTGTGCCTTTGCTAAGTCAATGTGATACGTACCGAAATCTTGTGTCTTGCTCATTTATATTCAGGCCTGGTCACAGGTTTAGATAAACAACATTTTTTAGCATAAATTGTAAATATGTTCTTACCCATCAGTTTTAACATATGTTTTGGGTGCTCAAAAGAACCGTCTCCCTGAGAAGGTTCTTTTGAGCACCAACAACATATGTTTTGGTTGAATATAAGAAAATTATTTTTCGTTACGCACTCTTAACTAAAGGCGTGACTGGTATTAATGGTATTTACTAGATAGAACCGCTTCGATGGAGCAATGGTTTTGAACACACAAACCATTATGAGAAGTATATCAAAAACTTCAAAATTGCATATCAGAATGTGAATCTATGCCGTCCAATCAGCACCTTTGTTATCTGCTTTCTGTTATATAAATGATGCCTGTAAATGCTATAGTGGCATAAATAGATTTTGGCATGGAAAGAAACTAACTCTTTTCATGCTGGGTAATTTTTCATGACTTTTTTTGTCATCTGATTTTTTTAAAAATTATTTTTTACAAAAAATCTCTCAGGAACACTATCAGAGTGTCAAATGGTTTGGATCCAGATCAGGACTGACATTCTGTCAGTTCATACCTGGGTCCAAACCATTTGCAAAGGTTATCAACAGACAACAAACATCCATATTTGGGCATTCACTGGGAATTTCATCTTGCGAAAAGGCGAGATAGAATAAGGAAAGCCATTCAGAAATAAATGGGACAGCACACAAGATTTCAGTACTTATCGCATCCACAAGCAGCTAATGTTCTATCAAGCCTGTGCACACACACACAGAAGGGAAGACGATAAAGAAGCAGGCCAAACTAAAGACTTCTAACCTATCTGGATAAGTCAACATGGGCATTTCACTATTTCCTTGCTAGTGCCGACTTTTGTCGTCTGGTCATAACCCAGATCAGGACCGACAGAACATCGGTCCTGATCTAGATCCAAACTGTTTGACACTCTGATAGAGTTCCTGAAAGAATTTTTTGAAAAAGTTCATTTTGAAAAAAGTCAGCAGACGACAACAGAAGCATGAACAATTACCCAGCATGCAAAAAATTAAAGGAGGCTTTGCACATGTGCAATTAGTACCAAAATCTTGTGTGCTGGCAAGAATGTACTCCAGATGCTCTGAATCCAATGTCTGACTTAACTCTTTGCCTCCTGGAAAAATTGTTCATGCTTTGTCGTTTGCTGATTTTTTTCAAAATCAACTTTTTCGAAAATTTTTGTTGTGTTTGTGTTTAAGGTCAAACCAACAGCTAAGGTCATATGGAGATGGGCCCACAGCTTAAAGTCTCATCCAACAGACTGGTGAAGCTGGGAATCAAACCTGCAACCCCTTGTTTACAAGGCAAGCGGTTTATCCACTACACCACAGTGGCTCCTACTTTTTGGAAGAATTCTTTCAGGAATACCATCAGAGTGTCAAACAGTTTAGTTCCAGATCAGTCCTGACATTTTGTAGAGCCTGGTCTGGGTTCAAACTGTTTGCAAAGGTTATCAGCAGACAACACAGTTAAGTGGGTTCTTAGAGATATCCGAGTTTAAAAAAGAGAAAGCTTTTACAAATATTAAATTTTACGTTTATTTATTCATTCAAGAAGCTAATCAACTCTTTACCTACTGGTGCCGTCTGCTGATTACTCAAAATCAGCAAATCAGCAGATGACAAAAAAGCATGCAAAATTACTCCATCAGCAAACAGTTAAAAACTTAAAAAGCAAATACATTATACATAGCAAACTACATGTGAACTGGCTTCAACAACTTTGGGACCATAAAAATATTTTTGATAAAGGGTTTATTTATTACTCAAGACACTATTTAACAACATGAGGATTATAAAGAGTCCTTGCTCAATAAGTGTAGAGTTAAGTAGTTGGTCACGTTATGGTACTTTATTCACCTGATTGGACAAATATAGGGTTTTCATTCATACTCTAGCTGTAAATCTGTTTCGTCACTATTAGTCTATGTCGAATGGGCCAAAAAAATGGTCCCGTGTAAATTTCGTGACGATTTTTGGCGACCTATATAAAATTAAACTTTGGGGTATTTGCGACAATTACAACCAGTTCGCCCATCTGAGTTCAGCGTCTGGTCCGAGTTATGACGTCATCAAAATGGCGGTCATCGCACAATTATAATGCGTATGTATTTAAGAAAAATAAAAGTATGTTGGAAAATAAACGTTTTTGTTAACAGATTTTATGCCAGTACTGCTCCAGATTTTGAACAGAAACAATATTTACACAGAATTCTACTTTGAAATGCAATAGGCCATCTTGCCCATGAGCATAGGGCATGAGTCACATTGTAGCATATGTCGAAAAGGACAAAATTTAGCCCTGAGTAAATTTTGTGACGATTTTCGGCGAACTATATCAAATTGAACTTTGAGGCATTAGCAACGATTTTATCCAGTTCACACATCTGAGATCCGCTTCTGGGGTAAATAGTGACGTCATCAAAATGGCGGTCACCGCGCTATTGATACGAATAGTATATGTATTAAAGTGTGTTAGCCAGACAAAGTCTTTATAGTTTAGTGCTCGTGCCGCTCCAGATTGTTAACAGAAACTACATTTACACAATATTGTACATGCCCGAGGGTGTTCATATTTGGCACAGTAATTGGCTATTGAGCTTAGACTATAACAAAGGTCTCAGATCTGATCATCGGTGTGACCTTGTAATCGAAGATCAAAGTCAAATATACTTAGAATCTATCTGATTTATGGCTCGTTACACGAACTCCTCTTTTATGTTTTGACTAAGGGTGTTCATATTTGGCAGAATGGTTGCCTGTGGTGTGTAGATTACAACAAAAATTTAAGCTCACTGATATTACTTTGGAGTCAAAGGTCAAGGTCAAATATATTTAAAATTTGCCTAACAGCTCTAAAAGCAAACTCCACATTCATAAATCCACCAACCCGAAGTGTCTATTCATCCGTTTATCCATAACTCTTGTATCTCATTAAACCTTTAAAAATTATCTAAGCTTTGGTCAAATGTTCACTTCAGTTAGAAGGTGTGCAGAACCCATGACTCAATTACGCAGACTCAAATTTAGGGTTACAGTTACAGGTAATGGAATTTAGCCTTCAATTGCTCGTATGCTCCATATCTCCTCAAACCATTGAAGGATTATCATAACACTTTGATAAGATGTTCAGCTCAGTGCGAGGGTGTGCAAAGCACATAGCTCAATCATGCAAACTCAAGGCCAAGGTCACAGTTGAAGGTAAAGGGATTGAACATTGAATTTCATGTCCACCCTATATTTAATTTTGGTCGAATATTTGTCTAAGTTAGATGATGTGCGAAGCGTGTAATTCAACCATGACCACAAGGTCGTGGTCACCAGTGGTGACCACAAGTTTGAGCCTTTTATTCTATGTCCGCACCCTATCGCCTTAACCCTGAAATTATTTCATAAAATAAAGATGAAGTGTCCGGTTCAGTAAAAGGATATGCAAAATGTATGACAACGCTGTGGCTACATCTCTATGTAAAAATTTAAGGTCACAAGTTTGAACTTTTGCATTTCTTCTTTTATGTCAGAAGGATTTTCATTTTAATTTTAGTCAAATATTCAACTCTTTTAGACTGTATGCAAACATTATGTGTCATCCATGCCAACTCAAGGTCACAGTTGAAGGTCAATAATTTGAACATTTGATTTCATGTTTGCATTATGTTTCTTTTAAATTTCGTCGCTTCAGTGCTATAGTGTTCTATCTACCATTGCACAAGTTTTGAGAAAAATGAGTTTGAAAATTTTAGCATCCTGATTTTTGATGCCTTATTTATCACAGACCTTTAAATTACCAGAGGGTTGAAATGTATACATACAGTGTAAACGACCTTGGTTTGAAGAAATATTTACAGTAATATGAAATTTACGGGCATTTTAAATTTTGCAGATAGAACATTATGCCCTAAAAATCGCGTCCTGCGTTCAGTGCTATAGTGTTCTATATTTTCCTACATCTTATAATTCTGGTTATGGAGTCAATTCATATACTTGTCTGAACAGAAATGATTATTTGTACCTAAAATTTGCAGATTTAGTTATTTATTTGGCATAACAGTAACAAAAAGCACGGATTATGCCATTAAAATTTATGCAAGGGATGTAATCTGTTTCTACCGTTAATTTTTCTGTCAATGGGGTCAATTTGTATAATATTTAGACTGATCTGATAATTTGGACCTAGAAGTAGCAGATTTAACCATTGATTTGTAATAACATCGACAAATTACTTCAATTAAAGCCGTTTAGATATGTGTAAGGGAGGTAATCTGTTTCGACAGCTTATTATTCTGTCTATGGATCAATTTGCGCTATATTTTTAACTGAGCGGATTATTTGGACCTAAAAATAGCCGATATAGCCATTAGTTCGTCATAAGACCGACAAACCTCTTCAGTGTAGGAAATTTAAATTTATGTAAGGGAGGTAACTGCAATTTTTAGCAATGTCATTTATGTAGATAGAACAGTATGACACTGAGCTCACCCAGTCATGTGATATAATCATCATTGGTCATTGGATGAAAATCACTTAGAACACTATAGCACTGAATGAAATTGTCTTTTTGTAGATAGAACAGAAACGCACAGCAATTTTAAGCTTACTGGGAGGAGATAGGCAAATGAAACCTTCACCAGTAGATGGGACATTTGATCGCCTTTCCAACGGTATGCATAACTCATTTTTGGCCAAAATGTCACTTAGAACACTATAGCACTGGAGCGACGATTTGCTAAACTAAAATGGTTTCTTCAGTGAGAAGATGTAAAGAATACATGTCTCTGTTATACGGGCTCAAGGTCAGTGTCATAGCTTCATGCCAAACCTTGAAGGATATTCATTTAAATCTTGTTACATATTGTCCTAAGTTAAGGAAAATGCGCAGAACACATGTCCATGGCCGTTCATGGTACCAGTCATGGGGCTAATGCCCTTTGCTCTCAGCAACCGAAGACATGCATTGTTGCCTTGCCCTTTTATGTCCTTTAAAACAGTATTTAGTCATGCTATGATAATGGATGGATGGCTATATAGCTGAGTGCAATGAGGTGATGTATAGGTCAAGCAGTAATCGAACCCTGGACGCTGTGATCCACATTTGGAAGCACTAATCGCTAATGATATGCGAAGCCCTCTCGGGAGGGGGTTCATGTTTCCTTGTTCCTCTGAAATAAATTGGCTTGTTCCTCTGTTCCCTCAAATTTTGTTTTCTTGTATTCCCTGTTCCCCAATATTGTCTCTGTTCCCCTCAAAATTTGGTATTTCTTCCTCTGTTCCCTTGAAGTAAATGCAATTTTCCATTGTTCACCAAAATCCCTGCGAATGCTCCATATGCACCTGACTGATGGACGAGGTCAATGAGCCCAGCAATCAAAAACTCGTATAGTACATGTATCGCTCCAAAGCAATCAAATAGGGCAAAAACTGAATTTATAGATTCAGGGTAAATTTAAATAAAATAGGAACCCAAAAAATCACTTGGCCCTGTAGAGCAATCGGTAGTGAGTTTGATTGCTGATACAGGGATCGTGAGTTCGATCCGGGCCCAATACTTTCGTGGAGGTTGATCATGAAATACTTTCTATATTCATTCTACCTCTGTTAGTGATTCAAAAAGGGATATTGTCAGTTACAAGCGAAAACGTGTGCACAAAGTACTGCCTAGTCTAAGCATGCCCCGGAAAAAGCGTGGTTAGGTTAACTGACCATCTCGACATGGCCACGACAATTGACTTGGACTTTAAACCCAAAACAAAATTATCCCAAAATAGCTCCAGGGTCAGTCATATTTATATAGTATGGTGTCTTTATCAAAACAAAGGAGCTGCTGTACTCCTCGCCTTGTAAACCAGGGGTCGTGTGTTTGAACAAAAGGAAACAAAAAATACTCAATTTCAGCATGATGTCCTACGGGATAACAAGTACGGTAATGGGTTCTGGGTCAATTTTATTGAATCGGAAGTCCTAAAACGGGTTCAGAAAAAAAGAAACACGTCATTGTCATATCAGAAGACACCAAATCGATCAAATAAAGGCAAAAAATTAATTCCAGCAAGAAATTACCACATAACTAGTGCTTTGAATCTAATTACTTATGTATATATGTGCATAAGTAGCACTTAAGCGGCTATTTGACGTCATGATGACGTCACCATTCGGTCCAGACGCAGAACTCAGATGTGTGAACTGGTTTAAATTGTTTCATATGCCCCAAAGTTTTTTTTGATATATGTCACCAAAAATCGTCACAAAATTTAAACGAGATCCCCATTCAACATAGACTATAAGGTCAAATGTCGTGTACGATAACAGCTCCATAATTCGGCTCTAGGCCTATTTCAATGAAATAAGGACCACATAAAAAGATTTTTTTCCATTCTAGGGATATAAAACCTAATTCACTTCATATTTTGTATAGAATGGCCCCAAATTAACTAAACCAGAAAAAAAATCACTTAATTTTAGCACGAACTTTCTACAGGGTTGCAACAAAAGTAATGGGTTCTGGGTCAAATTTATCGGTTTGGAAGCCCCAAATGGACTCTAAGCGTCTGAAAACAATGGAACACATCTTTTTCGTACTGTTTGACGTCCAATCAGTTAAATAAAGTCGAAAAATCATTTCTAGCAATAAATTCTCCCTCAACTATTGCTTTAAATACGATGTCTTATATGTGTACATTAGTAGCACTATGGCCGCCATTTTGATGACGTCATTACTCGGACCAGACGCGGAACTCAGATGGGCGAACTGATTCAAATTGTTACTTATGACCCAAAGTTTATTTTGGTATAGGTCACCAAAAATCGTCACAAAATTTACACGGGATGCCCATTTGACATAGACTATATACTCATATTGAGCACAGACTATACATGCGTGTATATAGCAGACAACAGCTGAACTTTGATGGCTCCAAACACCCTTGCGAACATAAAAATTTGATTGAGGATTTAGGGGTAGTTTGATCCGGTGTGAGTTAATTGTCACACCGTATCAAGCAGCATTTCATAAAATAAAGGTATGCTCTGTGCAATCATAAGCCTTATTAAGGTGATTCAAATGATTACTTACAACACACCCTTTGACACGGGTGGTAAACCTAGGAACTACCACGAAATTGTGTTAACGTAATTTTGTTCCCAAGCCACATCCGGGACATCGTCAAATGATGTCAAATTCCATTTAATTTGGCAGATATGGGCTAAAATCCTTCGAACTTTGGGAAAAGTTGGTCCAATGCTCAGTGGGGAAACACGAATCTAAAGAAAGAAAATAATTTTTCAAACAAAATTTTGGGCTAGAGGGGACGCTGAGACATATTTACACGGAACCACATTGTCGGATTTCACCATTGTTCGTTCTTAGTTGTAAAATAAAACAAAAATGAAAGTGACACCAACCTTTCTTTATCCAATTTTCGGCCTGGAAACTACCACGACGTGTCCCGGATGTGGCTTGGGAACAAAATTACGTTAACACAATTTCTTGTCTAAGCCATCTTCAATATAAGGCCAGAATTTTTTTATTAGTTGATTTACGGGAATTTTTTTCAGATTTAGGGACGGGGGGACAAAAAAAATAAATAAAAAAGCTCTGAAAATGACCCGTTAACTGGTCATTTTCAGAGTTTTTTTTTTTTTTTTCAGAGCTTTTTTTTTTCTTTTTTTTTCTTTAATATCTCCAGAAAAACAGTAAAACTGGTAAGGTAATCTTTAAATATTTCATCATTTTCTTAAAAATCTGGAGAGGACAATCACTTTTAACAGTGTCATTCTCAAAAATGCACAGACAGAACCTCAAAAAATATTATTTTTTTCAACCATACATATATATTTAGAGTCGGCGGATAAAATAAAAAAAAAATTTTTTAGAAATTAAATTTTATTTTTTTCCTACTTTCTGGAAAATTACAGTAGGACGGTTCGTAAATCAACTAATAAAAAAATTCTGGCCTAATTATGTCTGGACCTATGAAAACTAATTTTGGGGGACTAAAGAGTGAGGTAGAATTAACTCATTGCCTACTGAGTGTCATCTGCTGATAACCTTTGCAAACAGTTTGGACCCAGATAAGGCCTGACAGGATGTCAGGCCTGATCTGGATCCAAACTGTTTGACACACTGATGGCATTCCTGAAAGAATTTTTTGAAAAAATTGATTTTGAAAAGATTGGCAGACGACAAAAAAACATGAACAATTAGCCAGCATGCAATGAGTTAACCATAATAAATGTTTCATTGGTGTTGGAACCATTGAAGTTTTACTGTAATCATATGATAACAAATGGGCCTTAAGGCGAGAAACCCTGACTTAGATACATGCAAACAACAAAGGAGCAGACCAGCCTGCCTGTCCATGCAGTCTGATCAGTGTATCTTGGGTGAAGACAATACCACTGATCAGCCTGATCAGTCTCATTGTTGTCGCACATGGCGTTCTCAGTTTTTCAGGTGATGCGGCTCAATTATTACATAATTGACATGCATCACAATCCAAAATTAACAATTTTAATATACATGTACATCAATCATGACAATGTTAACATGTTTTGGGTGCTCAAAAGAATCACCCCATTGAGACAGCTCTTTTGTGTACTCACAATATATGTTTTGGTTGAGAAATTAAAAATTATTTAGGAGATAACAAATTTTAATTTGGGGAGGTATATCGTCGGGTATACAGTTGGAACTTTTGTTTTACGCTGACTTGCGAGCGGAGCCATAAAACATTATTTCCAACTGTATATCTGACGATATTCCTCCCCAAATGAAAATTTTGAATATGGTTATCCCCATTCTAATGCACTTCTGCAGATTCGTCTCAAATAGGAGCATTGCAAGCCCCATGAAGCTGCACGTCACCCAACAAAATGTGACGTAATTCATGACATCAAACTATTTTTGACAGTATATCAGAGGATATACTGTTGCAAATATTTGACCTTATCCAATCAGATGTCTCGTTACAAAATCAAGTACATTAGAATTCTTTATTACCCACTCTTATCTAGAAGCCTGCTGTTTTGCAGTCTAATCATGAAGGGTTTTTATATTAAACAGTTCATTGCCATTTGCCACCTGCCTGATGTGATGTATAGGATTTAACAATGCAAAGTAATTTACGGTAAATGATATAAAATTTCAAACACAAGCTGCTTCCTAAACAAGCCTAGGCAAACAGTGCAAACCCAGATCTGACTGCTTTTTCAGAAGCAGTGTGATCAGGGTCTTTCCTGTATGCTATTCTGACAGCATTTTTGTGAATTTTAGCCCTGAAAACCAACATTTTATTTAAGAACTAGTTGCCTACCAAACAAGCCTAGACAAACAGTGCAGACCCAGAGTCTGATCAGGGTCTTCACTGTTTGTTTTTCTGACAGCATTTTTGTGAATTCCTGCCCTGAAAAAGCAACATTTTTTTAGAATGTGTTGCCTGTCAAACAAGCCTAGACAAACAGTGAAGGCCCAGATCAGACTGCTTCTTCAAAAGCAGTCTGATCAGGGTCTTCACTGTTTGCTATTCTGACAGCATTTTATGAATTCCTACCGGTAGCACCTGAAAGCCAACATTTTATTTGAGAAGAGAAAGGTGTTCGAAATTTTAGAAAATTTACCTTATAGTTGATGACATTGTATTCTCTTTTGTACAGAGTTTGCTTACTTCATACCTTTCAAAGACTGTTGGAGTTGATAGCGCTAATCTGTGAGGGTAGATGTTGGGACAATGGCTCACACATCTGAAGCTAGAAGAAGTGTCTGGGTCAAAGGCGTGAACATCCCCTGTCATTGTCATTTGTCATCTGAAGCAATAATACAAGGCAAAATCAATGGACAGAAAGAATATGTGCAACATACGAGTCGTATCTAGTAAATTCAAAATCCTAGGGTCTAGAGATTTTATTTCGTAGTATCAAAAATTTGAATTATAGGGAGGGAGACATAAGAATATTGAAAAAAAAGATTATTATAATTTTTTCTCCTATCAAACATATGCTTTGTGAGCGTAAAAGAAACGTCTCACAAAACATTATATTATATGGATAATATTTAAAATAGTTCATAAAATATTTCATGAATGAATCCGTTGTGTTCGAAATTTATTTCAAAAATGAGAGTGTATAGAAAAATAGGAGGTAAAATTTTTGAGGTTTTACTGTATTAGGTTTCAGTGGTAAACATTTTATTTTTCCTTTAAAATTCGTTTGAATGAGTGTGGTTTTATATGACCTCGTGCATGATGCAAAGACTGTACTTTGCGATGTTATGCTGCTCTATCTTGAAATCTCAACTCAGGGGTACATGCAGTTCACAACAGTCTATAGAATTTTTTCTGAATCCCTTTTGAAAAATTTAGTAACTATTTATTTAAGTGCTTGTAATTTTGCTGTTATGTGTATACATAGAGAATCTTTAATGAGTGATCATGTTTTATTGAATTTATTAGACCAGTTGGGGAAAAGTGATAAAATGCAAGGCTTGCCGAGAGTGTTAAGAGTGTGTAACGAAAATTTAATTTTCTTATTTCTCAACCAAAATATATGTTGTGGGTACTCAAAAGAACCGTCTCAATGAGACGGTTCTTTTGAGCACCCAAAACATATGTTAAACTGATGGGTAAGAAAATATTTATAAATTTACGCTGAAAAATTTTATTTATCTAAACCTGTGTTGTCACATGTAGCTGTTTACAAAGACCAAATACAGTCTTCATCAAAGTAGATAAAGCTTATTTGTTTGTTATCTCCCAGTCAACAATATTTCTTAGACAAATCAGGATGGTTCCAGGATTAAACCAGGCCCCGAGGTTGTAAAATGTTTATGATGCTCGACCTGACTTCACATAAAATTTATCATACATGCCAACAATTGCTGGAACTTTTAACATTTATTAACATGACAAACACAACATCAGAGAGTTTGGGAGGGTGAAAAGTCTTTATTTTTCAGCAATTTATTTCTATTAACAGTATAGAAGCAAACAGCGTGGACCCAGAATAGACTGCTCCTATAGGAGCAGTCTGATCTGGGTCCACATTGTTTGCCATAGAGGCTTCTTAAACATTTCAGCAGACGAGAAAAGCAGACGACTTTTGTTGCGATTGGCGCATTAAGGGTTAAAAGATATAAGGTGAAGAAAACTACCTTTAAATCTTGCTCTGTTTTATCTGTGTATCAGCTCGCAAACACAGGGACTGATCATGTTACAAAATATCTTCTCGTCCAGCTCGATCTCACTGTCCAGCTCTTCTTCATCTGCAAAACAAAAAAAGACAACATTTAACCCTTAAAGCGCCACCTATAATTTGCAGCAGACGACGATTGCAAATTTTGCCACTTTTTCAAAAATAACAAATAAGGCATGATATTTCATGAGAATCGTCTGCTGGCAGAAGATTCTCATGTAATATCATAGCTTATTTTTGTCGAAAATTGGGAAAGATGACGCAAAATTTGTAGTCCGCTGCTGTTGTGATTGGCGCTTTAATGATTAACTCTTTGCTTTTGTTTGTTTCATTTGAATCTATATGTCCCATCAATAGTCTTTCAGTTATGTAAGGGACCGTCTTCCTTGGTTGAACAAGTACTAAGCTAGGATTAATGTGTCTTGGTCAAGGACACAACGCATTGACGCAGGTGATAGCAGTTGCAAACAGTTTAGATCCAGATCAGACCCGACAGAAAGTTTTTCCATTGATTTTGAAGCTTTCTATGTCAAGTGGGTCCAATGATGGAAAAAATGGCAATGTTTTAAAATGTGACTGGTGTTTTTTTATGGAGATAACGAAACCTTAATCAAGTGAACTATTTGTCAGCCCAAACAAAATGAAAATCACCAAAGGACTAAAGATAAGAGGTATCCCATGCAAAAACCTGTCTTCTGTATAACCAGCCAGGTAAGATTCAAACCAGCCTCCTTAGCTACAGAAACAAGCTACAGTATTGAAATTCTGGACTTAGAAAGATTGGTTATCCTGCTATCTATAGGCAGTGAAAAACAAAGATGCTGATCAGGCTGCACAGATGTGTGAACCTCTTGAAAAAAATATTCTTTCAAAAATGTCCCTACATTATAAGGAAAACTTGGCTCCACCCAATGGTCATATGTGCCAAGATATTTCAAATTGACCCATAAGGTTTGGATAAGACAATTTACAAAGTTTACCCTATAACAGACCCCACCCACTGACAGTTTTTTTTTTTCAACCTAGATAAAATTAACCTTGGAAGAAGGTCACATAAGGATCATTTTTGCCAAATCTTTTTCAAAATATCCCAGTAGTGTTAGACGAGATTTAAAAAAGATATCCTATTAACACAAATGTATTTACATAGGAAAAACTGGCGCCATGTTTTTCAATGGATCAAAATACTTTCTCCAAACTTGGGATAATTTGCGTATGCGCAGGCTGGTCTGAGCATTGCTGGTCACACTTACCACATTGTTGGAAATCTCATGTACAAGCTCATTTAAGTTTTCTAGAGTTGTGTAGTATGTATACAGGATCAGATGAGCAAAAAAATTTAGCGTAAAATTATAAATATTTTCTTAACCGTCAGTATTTACATGTTTTGGGTGCTCAAAAGAACCGTCTCATTGTCAGACGGTTCTTTTGAGTACCCACAGCATATGTTTTGTTTTTTGTTAAAGGCCTGTATGTACCATCTAACACCATGTTCACAAACTCAAAAGAGCTGTGAGTTAGGCAGTTAGAATCAGCTGTCCATACAATTACAATATATTACCATGGGGGCATATGTCTATTACAGGATACTAGTGTTAGAATAATGAATACTTGAGTTTTTCCTACCAAATATCTAGAATAAGGATTATTGCAAGGGCATAATATTGTTGCATAATTAATAATTACTTGCTAGCCTAAAATAAAAGCGCTGCAGGCATGCAACATACCCCGCCACGGGATATTTTCAATGCAAAGAAAATCATTTTGAAACTAGACCTTTTCATGCAAAGTTTGAAGAAAATCGGTAAAGAAATGCCAAAGATAGAGAGTGAAAAAACAATTTATAACGTCAATCAACGGCCATAACTCTGTACTTATAATATTTGTCGAAATTTATCCATCTGCAATACCAAGACACTACTTTTCAAAATCAACTCTTATACCCAGTTTGAAGAAAATCTGTAAAAAAATGCCAAAGATAGAGAGTGAAAACAAATTTCTAACGTCAATCAAGGGCTATAACTCTGTACTTATTTGTCAAAATTTACCCATCTGCAATCCCAAAACACTCCTTCACAATATCGACTTTCATACCAAGTTTGAAGAAAATCAGTAAAGGAATGCCAAAGATAGAGAGTGAAAACCAATTTCTAACATCAATCAAGGGCCGTAACTCTGTACTTATTTGCCCAGCAGAGAGTGAAAATGATGCACTGACAGACGGACAGGCGTACTTACAGAGGGCCGCACTTACAGGACAGACATTCTGAGGCTCCTATTGGTCCGTGGCCATTGCAAATTTATGGGGTTAACCTCACAAGGTAAACCCCACAAGCCCATTTTAACCCCATAACACCATACTGTACTAACCCTAACCTCACTAAACACGGCTGTACAGATTGCGAACCTCATAATGTATCGTGGGCATGTAAAGACACATAGACCGACAGACAGACAGACGGACAGACACTCAAACGCAATATTTTGAATGGAGGGTATAACATAATACCCCACACTTTTTAAAGTGGCGGGATATAACAAACAACAGTTGTGTACATATATTGTAAATTTGTATATATGGTTGCATTGGCAAACATGGTAGCCACATACCAATGACCCACATGACAGCCGGTGAGGCTCATCCTATTAATTGAAATCGCTCGATTTTTGTTTGATTTGATTCTTTACAACATCAATTCATTCAGTTAAACAGGGATGGGTCTTCCTGGGTTGAACCAGTACTAAGCTAGGATAAATGTGTCTTGCTCAAGGACCACAGTGCAGTGACGCCGGTGAGGTTCGAACCCGCGACCCTTTTGTCTTGAGTCAAGCACTCTACCACTAAGCCACTGCGCTCCCTTGAAATCACTCGATAGAACTGACAGGAAAACTGATGTGAAAGTGCTGTGCTACCATTATAAGGGTTAAGAATAAACACTACCATTAATATAAATTAAGCAAATGCTGTAACTCACCAATTTTCTTCTTTGACAAATTTCTTACACGACCAGTCTGTTCACTTCTGACATGGCAACACACCGGGATACCCCATGATTTGGACTGGAATTGGAAAACAAACAACAGTTATGTATTGTAAATCTGTATATGGGTGCACTGACAAACATTATAGTTGCACATGATTTCATGTGGTATCCTTATCAAAATATGAAATGTTTAGCATTTCATATTTTGATCAGGATGCCACATGAAATGTGTATCTTCAATTGTTTGATGGGATAAAACCATACATGCCATAATCTGTGGACAGAAATCTGCGAGATATACCAAAATTTTAAGGAAGATTTGATAAAATTCTGTGAGATTTTCACAAAAATCACTTTAGAGCTCCCTCAAAATAACCAAAAAGCCTTATTTTAATGTAAGAAACTTGTGATAAACATAATAAAGTGCGATTTATGAATATTTCTTTTTAAATGTGTTTTTAGATGGTCTGAAAATTCTGTGAGATTTGAAAATCTTATGGGAATCGGCTTTCTAAAGGGCCAAATTCTGTGAGATTTTATCTCACATTGTGAGCTATGGCATGTATTTAAAACAAATCTGCAGCTACCAAAATATCCAAGCATTTGGAATTTCTACAATGTAACTCCATATTCTTTAAATCTTATGACAGCATTGATGGCTTTCTTAAATGTGTTGTATTAACCTTTATCATTCTGGATACACATATTGTCATAACTGGGTGCCATCATCAGCCCACCAGAGAAACGCCATTGAAATGGTGTTTCACTGGGGGGCCAATGCTGGCCCGCTAAGAATATTGGTATGGACCCCCTCTACCCCCTAAAAAATATGATGACTAAAGTGATGACTGAAGCAAAAAAACGCCTAAATTTTCAACCCCTTCCCCCTCACCCCCACCAACCACACAAAACTTTCTGGATCTGTGCCTGAAACCTGTGCAACTTTCACTGAGATGGAGTTCCCTAAGTTTATATCCTCTTAACTGTGTAGATCCAGATCAGCTGGCTTCTGATGAACCTATCTACTGTTTTCCATGCAGCCTCATGAAACTAAACTAACTGGAAAACCATGTGTCTGAATGTGCCATGATTATTCAGGCAGCAGGCCAAGGGTTAAAATACATTAAACATACGGTTATCCCATGTACACTTCTAGGAACAAGGTACAAAAACCTTGCCATATGGATCTACTTTATACAGACAAACAGTTTGATTGACCTCTGTTCTAAAAAAAAAAAAAAAATTGAAGATTGGGGAAAAAAATCCCTGAATATGTCTAAATTTTGGTCATGCTGAGCCTTCATCTACATCCATACTTTATTAATGTGAACAGCATAGAATCTGGAGTCTTAACTATATGCCTTTGAAGCGTCATGATGCATTAACTATCACAATCTCACGTTGACTGTCCCAATTCTTAATTTGCTGATACTCTGCATTAAGTTTACAACCTAATCTGTCTAGAAACCAGCAAGGAAAATAGAGAATAAGAAATAGCCCCATAACTACTACTAGGGCAGGCCCCCAGATAAGAGTGTGTAACAGAAGATTATTTTTCTTATTTCTCAACCAAAACATATGTTGTGGGTACTCAAAAGAAATGTCTGATTAAGATGGTTCTTTTGAGCACCCAAAACACATGTTTAAACTGATGTGTAAGAAAATATAAGCAATTTTACACTAAAAAATTGCTTATCTGGCCCTATGTGGATTACAGTCAAAACGTCCCCAAGTCAAAACGTCCCCTAGTCAAAACGTCCCCGAATTGGTCAGAACGTCCCCAAAAATTGGTCAAAACGTCCCCATGGTAAAAATTATTGGTCAAAACGTCCCCAAAATGATTTTTATTATATTTTTTAAGTATTTTTAGGCATATTCCATTATTTTGTTTCAGTAAAATAGCATTAAGATTGCAGTTTTTCCAACATATCCTTCAAATATTACATTATTATATATTCACTAGCTTTTGATCATTTGCTTTGTGGTAATTATCAGACTATGCTTTGAATGTAAGTTTGGAGTAGAACTTTATTTAATTTCGAGCAAACATATGCATAAAGTTTAAATCTAAATCTAGGTCTACGCAGTATTTAAATCTCTTTTCCAACAGGCGCAAAATTTGCCTAGGGGAAATGCTTTTTGGATAAATAACAAAAATGATAATAGATAATTAACTCTATTAAAACAGGTGTCTACTACATGTATAATTGACTGTATGATAAAGACGTGTGAAAACCCTTCAGCTCAGAAATGATGACAGTGACTCCTCAATAGGAAACTTAATTAAGAAACTTGATAAGTTAGAGGTCTTTCATGCAAACCAAATATCTATGTGTCTTGATCCACATCTGAATTAAGGGTGAGGTTGGCGCCGTTAAACCGGTTTAAGCCCTCAGTAAAATATTTTACTGACGTTCCAAGGCGGTATTTTTTGTGGATCTTTTATGTTTTTGTTCTGTCTTGTGTTTGCTATGTCTTTGTTCGCGTCTGTTTTATATGTATGTGCTTTGTGGTCACCTGCTGGGAAAGGGCTAACCTCTTGGCTCTCGTTTGTGGTGTCTAACTGTGAGTTTGTCACTTTTTCATTGGTATCCTGGGTCAGGTGTGGTACTTGATTGTATCGATTCCTGATCTTTGCACCCTTACTTACTTTCCTTAAGCGATATCCTATACATCGGATGTATACACATATCGCATGCAAGAAAACATTATGAACCTGTATCTGTTGTGTATTGTTGCACTGAGCATCAGTGTTATCTTGCAGTCGTCCGTCCATACGTCGGATGGGTGGAGGCATGCATTTACTTATCGATGGATAAACGTCTATATAAACCGTTATTTATTACGTGCGTACGTACGTACGTATGCATGCATATATGTCATTCTGTTCGCATGCACGGATTTTCGGTCTAGTATCTTGTTTGAATCTACACTGTACAGTATATCAGAATACAATTACCTAGTAAACCGTCTATTTTATGAAAAGAAAAAAGGGAAAACGTTAAATTAGATTCTTATATGTGGGGGCTAAATTCTACAATGTCGTGTTCGATAAAGATGTATTTAAACAAATTTAAAGTGGATATCTCATCCCTTCCCCGAGGATCACTGTCCAAGTGACGCGACCTTATTCTTGCGATGATCCATATGTACAAACTATAATGCTGTACATTACATAGATACTTCATCAAAATTGTTAACGACATTATTAATGAAACAAGCACCCTAAATGCAAAAGAACATTTTCTCAATCTGTGTGGAACAATTTTATTTGTTACTCTTGTCATAAAGTGATTAATAACCGCACCTATCATATTACACGGATGCGCAGTTTGATCTGGGCCTTCCTAAAAAAAATATGAAGCCAATTTGGATAGTATATACTTTGTATTGAGCGAATAACAACTGCGGGGATCGGACTGCATGAATGCGCAGCCTGGTATGCGCCTTTGTTGTTCGCATACAACTAAGTCAGGTCTTCTCGCAACATGCCCTCCTGTTACGTTATAAATGAGTATATGATTAAAAAGTGAAAATTAAAAAAATAATGTCTGTTTATATACATGATATACTTGTGTTGTTATGTCAGTTCACGTCTTCCTAATGATGTTAGGTCTACCGTGACTAATTACTCTTGCACTTTATTAATCGGTCATACGGAACCAAAGTCGGTGTATAGTAATAACTCTTTGCATGCTGGTGTCTTCTGCTGATAACATTTGCATGTGGCTTATACCCAGATCAGACTTGACATAATGTGAGATTATCTGGACATTATGATGGTATTCCCGAAACAGTCCTTTAAAAACGTTATTTTAACTGTTTTGAAAAAGAAAAAGAAAAGCGGACAACTAAACACGCGAAAAACTATTATGCTTTAACGTTGATCTATAGCAGCATGAACATAAAATACCCTCCCAAAACTTCATTTCAAACTTTCATACATTAGTACCAGACACTGAAACAAGCTTTTTCTTTGTTAGAATCTCGTATTTCTTTGAAAAATCTCCTTTGAAAAATGGGGACGTTTTATGGGGACGTTTTGACCAATCTGATTTTCGTCTTTGGGGACGTTTTGACCAATTCGGTGACGTTTTGACTAGGGGGCGTTTTGACTAGGGGACGTTTTGACTTGCACCCCCCTATGTACTACTAGGGTAAAGTGTGAATTTCTAAAGCTGGTCCACAATGTATCCTTATTCTGTGTGTATAAGTTTATCATAGCTCCAGATAAGGATTGGAGGCAATTGGGTATTTACCCACCTCTTTTTGACTTAATTGGGTATTTCAAATTTTAAATTGGGTATTTAAAGTTTTTGTATTGGGTATCCATCTGAAAGCAAATAAGCAATGAAACCGGACCTTGTTTCTCCTGATTTTTGTTTACTTTCGGTTTCACTTTCGGAAAGCACACTGGCAATATTAGTATATCTGAGATCGCTATTTCCAACTTACTTCGAAAATCCAACGTATCTATCAAATCATCTTTGATTCTTCGAACCACCAACGCGGTATTAGAGTTAGTTACGATATGATATCATTCAATTTCGCTGGGGCTTTTTCGCCCACGTTACGCCATTGTTATTGTAAAGCGAGACGAATGTCGTAATCGTGTAAATATTGGGTATAGCTAAACAGCGATAAGAATGTTTCTGGACTGGTTTACAACTTAACTAGATTCAGCGCGACGCCGTGTATAAATTTGTACCCAACAACAGCTTGTGATGCGAAAAACGACAATCGCAAACAGAATACAACAGCGTCATACGCTACGAAAAAGTTCGGAATTGAGTATCAAGGATTTTTATTGCGTTTTTGTACGCACAGAAATTAATTTAATTGCGTTTTCAGGTCCACGAAATTGCGTATATACGCAATACGCAGCCTTATCTGGAGCTATGGTTTATTAACTCTCTTCTTGCTAGCACTAGCAGCGACATTTGTAATCTGCTTATAACCTTTCGCAAACAGCTCAGACCCAGATCAGGACCTATATTCTGTTGTTTTTTAGCACTCAAATTTTCTGAATTTTAGCTCTTTCCTTGTTATTGGCGACTTTTTGTTATCTGCTGTCAGCCTTTGCAAATAGTTTGGACCCAGATCAGGACTGAAAAAATGTCTGTCCTGATCTAAATCCAAACTGTTTGACACTCTGACAGTGTTCCTGAAAGAATTTTTGGAAAAAAGTTAATTTTGAAAAGTCAGAAGATGACAACAAAAGCATGAAAATTACCCAGTATGCAAAGACTTAATGTGAATATATATATAACTCACCAGAGATTTTGCTCCCTTCAACCACTCATAGACTTCTTCCATTGGCCTTTTCATTCACAATGGTCAATCTTAACAGCAATGGCATGCATCTCCCTGCATCCTAGGGTTTGTATCTGAAATAGGAATGTAAATCTAATGAGCCACACAATGAGGAACAAACAAAAAACAAATGTGCAGATCAGCCCATGCACAGCCCAGCCTGATCAGCATTTTTGTTTTGCTTGTTTGTTTTGGTGATTAATTAGGTCCCAGTCAATCTTTTTCATGTATGTAACTATTGTAAGCAGTCTGATAAAGTGTCTTGCTCAAGAGTAGTTCTGGGACCATAACCTTGTTTGTAAGTTTCATAGTGGTCAAACAAGGTTATGGTTTTTGTGTACAATAGAGGCAAAATTAGTGATTTGTTTATACTACAGTTTGTTTACTTTGCAAGTTGTAAGCATTTATTTTATTTTCATCAGTTCAACATATTCTATAAGCTAGGGCCACATTCTGTACATATAAATAAAATTAAGTGTATCAGCAAAATGAACTTTAAAGATATACAAAGCAGAATAATCAACGTTTTCAAAAAAAATTATCTATCCATTTTGTCTCTCAAAGGTCAAAGTATGTCTCCCTGCCCAGTATGTATAATTAAAAGATATTATTTTGAACATGGAACCAGTGCCAACTCAGCAGATTTTATCATGTGACCAAAACAGCCAATGGTCACTGCATGCTTTTTTCATGGAGGACTCAGCCTGGGAGGCTAGAGGTACGGATCCGTACCCCTAGTATATTCCACCATGTCAGGCTACATGTACAGACATTAACCCTGATGAGAAGTTATCATGATTATAAGTGTTCGAAAATACCTTGTTGTTGTGTTATAAAATACAAATCCAGTAAGTCGCCATTTGCAATGCGGGATAACTCTGTATAGTAAATATAAAAACGAAACACGAATTCGGAAATGGGACAAGTTGTACCTCTAGCCACTGCCTTTTGTAAACAAATCATTATTTGCTTCTACAAAAGTGGATTTTCAATATTTTGGACATATTATTGTGTGAGCATCAACTAGAGGTAAGGGACTTACTAGTTTTTACACCAGACAAATTGGTCTTTTTATAAGAGTTTGAGTCAAATGTTAGAGTGTTCCTATTTGAACAAAATGTGACCCAAAATATTAGGCCTAAGAATGGGACATAACAGAAAAATCCATTCTTAGGCCTAATCTTAGGTCTAGCTCAAGAGCACAGTGGATCTGACGATTCCCCTTTATCTAGTCAAGCAAATACCGAGTAATGGTCCCAGAGCTAGGTTTCACGGGGCTCCATTTGAAATAGTAAAATCAACAAAATTGGCAATATCTGTGCGCCAGAAACAAAAGGATAATTCAGCAAGCTCGAGTAGTCTTTCGATAAAAGAGGGGCAACTCAGCGAACTAGACAAAGTATATATGCAACTGCAGTAGCCGCACGTACGGTGGATCAACACCACCAAGTCTGACCAATCTTCTCGAAGCCATAAACTGCATAAGCCTTTACCTACGAACGTCAGATGTGCAGTGTGCAAACAACGAAGACTCTGGCGAGACTGCAGCTAAGTGCAGGCTCGTCTGAACCTAAGCTGCTCGTACATGCGATAAGAAGCAGTGTGAGCAGGCCAATGCTGCTTCGGGCGACAGTCTTAGCCGACTAACAGGTTCAAATCATTTAGGCCTATTTAGAGGGAGCATGTATGATTAATCCTTGGCGACTTAAGTCGCCTGCTGATAGCCTTTGCAAACAGTTTGGACCAAGATCAGGACCGAGAACGTCGGTACTGATCTGGATCTATATTTGATTGTGTTCCTGAAAGACGCTTGTTGAAAGTTAATTTTGAAAAGTCAGCAGACGACAACAAAAGCATGAAAAATAACCTAGCAAGCAAAGAGACTTTAGGATTAGTTTTGTTATCCGCGCCGCACTTCTCTACAGCCGCAAATAGGCCTATCTCCAGTGACAAAACTGCTCCATGCTTCTGTCTGGTCATCTTCTGTCACAACTTGTGAACTATAGTACCTAAATGTATGATCATAAGATAAAATTATATTAATTAAAGACTTACGTTTTTCCAAAAATCATCACATATTCCATATCGCAAAAATGGCTGCCAAGATTCGCGCACAACTTTAAAAACATCTCACAAAATGCATGTGTGGCGGGTAAAATGAGCAAAAGATCAATAGCCAATCAGACCTCGAATGCCCGACCAGCTGACCAAAGATTTGCTCAAGCAGAAATGAGCAAATGCTTTCAACAGTGAGACCAAAGCTCAGGTCCCATGAAAACAGGCCCTCGCCATAGATTAGCGTGGTATTTCCCAGCCAGCATCCCATATCGAGCCACTATCGGCCTGCAAGCGAAACGCCATCGAATGGCGTTTTGCTGGCGGGCCGATTAGTGGTCCGATTTTACGTGTTCACTGGGTTCATTATATGGCATCGTAGCCAAATACGTTGCGAAACAGCTGCGTGAAACCCTATATTTGCGACCTGGTGAGGTGTGAACCCCAGGGGGGTGGGTTTACTCTGATATTTCCATATAGGCTACATGTATACTAAGGCTCGAACCGTATTTGAGGGCTCAAAATTTTAAATATATTTTTTATGGTGAGGGGCGGGGGGGGGGGGGGGGGGCAAAAAATGATATGGCGGGGTATGAAGATTTTGTCTATATTTTAGGGAGGGGGAAAAACAAAATTGGACTCGTTTTTTGGGGGGTCATTTCTATGCAATTTTGGGTCCTGTCTTTAGTTCAATGTACAAAATACAGAATGAGGATAGTTTGGGGGTTGCTAAAATTTCATTTTTATTTATCTATTTTTAAATTGAAAATGCGACAAGTTCGATATGTTAATTCTTAAACCCTGCACGGATGGGAGTACGGGCTTCCCCCGCCCCTGGAGAATTACAAAGGGATTCAGTAGACCAGAAAAGGTGTGTGTATTTATGATAACCAAAATGAGAAGTCCGATTCGAAGGCACTAGCCTACTCCCGTTCTATTGAGCAAGCGAGTATAATCAGGAAATACCACGATCAGACACTGAATACCATCCCACGGCACCATGAGGGAGAGCCACAGAGCATTTACATTAGCAAGACGTCTGCAAGACAATAAAAGCAAAGCAACCAGCTCTGATGATTGCAAAACTAGAATGGATACAAAAACAAAGACATAACCACCACAAACAATGGGAAGTACATTTTTACAATAGATCAGCAACAACAGAACCGTCGTCTTAGAACGGACAGCAGCCTAAGCCACCGGGGGCTTAAAGGCATGTTTACTGGTACCAAAGCACAAAACATGTTAAGCTCGCATGGAGGTTTCCTAACTATTGCAAGTTTTTGTATCATCATGGAGAAGCAATCAAATCAAATTAACATACTATGATGAATCAAAAAAGGCCTCACGACTCGCAGATAGTCAGAGTTACAGAAAACCAAGTTGAGTCATGGTGGGCCCTGCTACAGATAAGCACCAGACCGCGACTAACCAGATGATTAAAGCATTACGTTATGTTTTGTTGTGCACTACTTGGTGTCCTTTCTAATTTTGCAATCATCTTGAAGAAGAAGAGAGAGCTGTTTGCTTTTCTTTTCTGATTTGTCTTGTGGATGTCTTGTTACTGTGAATGTTCTGTGGCTCTTCCTCATGATGCTGTGGGTTCAGTGGTCTGCAGTGTATGATTGTGGTATTTCCCAATCTTTAAAGCCAGATTATCAATCCGACTCGACCCGGACCAGCCGTAGAAAGTTTGGCTAAGGGAACAATGGGTTCTGCTCCGCCTACGCGAAACTGTTAAACGCGTCATTTAAACGTTAATACCAAAACCTGTAAAGGGGGCGATTTTAATTTGTAATTTTTTGATGGAAATGTTCATCGCTTCTCTTCCTATGGTGTAATCATTTTACAACATATTCGTTTTGCAAGAGTATGTTCATAGGTTGATGACTTCAACAACAGAAACCAGTTTTTGACTTCTAAGTTGTAGTCAGGACCCTTTGGGACAAAAAATAGGTCCCGTGCAAATTGTGTGCCGATTTATGGTGACCTATATCAAAATCTTCAATGGGGTCACCTTTAATTTGAAGGTGGTCACCCATCTCAAATCCGTGTCTGAGGCTAGTTATGACGTCATCAATATGGCGACCATAAATAGAAATTGTTCATTATTTAAAGCTATAAATTGTATTGGTAAAGTCGTATTAAACCAACACGAATAATTTTTAAAACACAATATCATGTATTTTAATCACATGATGGTTAAGTCAATGTTTTATGTGACTTTGATAATAAATTATTTCTCGATAACTATAATTTGCATGCAAAATACCGCATAGTTAACATAAACATGATAAATACCCAGCTTATCAGTAGACCAGAAAAGGTGTGTGTATTTATGATAACCAAAAACACATAATTGGTCTGTTCTCGTAAAACTTATGCTTATGTTGTTCATTAGAATCGCCTAATAGAGAAATAATAATAAAATATCCCATAGTTATTATCAAATATGCAGCTTAACTGTCCAACTGTTGGTATTTGCGCTATCAACAGAACGAACAATACATTGATTCGTGATCATTTATATCAAGACAATACTAGTATGATTCAATTCTTTTCACAACGAATTTTATTCTGCATTGATGCATGTTTATTTCCCTGTTTGTATCATATGCGCAGATCTTTAGGTGTTGGGGTCAAGACCCAACCTCCATTTTCCAGCATAAATATTTTCAAAAGTTTAAATTTCTCGGGGCCCACCTGTAGACTGATGGCTGCTAATGTTTTTGCTCCCCACTAGGGAATTTCGCAAACTTATCCTATCTTAAAGGGAATTTCAAGCTGTGTCTTTTAAGAGATTTTTGCATTCTGTACGCCTGGGTATTAGTCTCTGAGAGCCTGTTACATATGTTACCATATGCCTATTAAATTAAGAAAAAAGAAACTTAAAAGTTTAAGCTACAGAAAGAAGGCTTTAAACTGTCTAATTATTTAAATTACACATATAGTCTGCATGCTGGCTACTTTAGCTAAATATAAAAGCTTTTGGAGCAAAATTAAAGCCACCTACTGTGTTATGGGTAATATTTTAATTAGATTACCCTTTAAAATTGTAAATTGTGACCAATAACATTTACTTTTATAGCTGATCTGTGCTTTTTTTTCAAAATAATTTGATTTGTACTTACATACTCATTTGGCCTAGTGGAAAACCAAAGTTTGCATTTCTACTTTAAATGTATTGTATTGTATGAGCAATTAAACAACCCATACACCCAGTTTTAAGGAGCCAAATCTGGTAGGTATTATGTAAATAAATTTATATAAAACATTCCTGCTGCTGAGTATCTTACATATTTGGGATTGTCTTGCTCATATAATAAAGAATTATATATATTTTGCAGGTTTAAGAACACCATCGAAGAAACTTGTTAAAGGCCGTAACATATGTTGCATGGCATAATAAATGGGCAAGAACATTAACTTGATGTAAGAGATGACATTTCTGGAAAAATGAATATATTTCACATGTTTTCCTATAAGTATCTAGCCTCTGGTGCCTAAATCTTAGGCGTTTATTCATTGGTGAGTATTAAAAATAGTAAGTGAGTATTATAAAGAAATACCACAATCACTTACCGCAGACAACCCCATGGCACCGCGAGGAATAGCCACTCAACCATCAGGAAACACCAGGAAGACAAATTAAGCAAAACAACCAGCTCTCTCTTCCCCACTAAGATGATTGCATTACTAGAATGGACATAAAGTAACGTACAACAAAACATAGAACAATTCAGTCGCCTAGCAACAACATATTGAGGTTGAAAAGACAACAAGTTTTATATGCAATGAAGCATGCAGGTTCATTATATATATGTATTAAGTGATTATCAGAAGTGCAAAACCCAGTCAAAATATATTAACCACCTCTTGATTGTTTTTGACTGACCCTCGTACTTTAATAATGTATTGGCAGTTTTGTTAAAGTGTATTATTTCTGCATTATTTCAGTCATTTAGACCTAGTCTAACAGTGAAACATTGTTTTATATAAAATATTATATTAAACATAACAAATAAGAACATTTAATATCATTGATACATATATTACATCTTATTAATTCTGTACAGATTTCAAATAAATGAAAAGATTATAACTACGAGGGACGTTTTTTATGTTCGTAGAAAGGTAGATTAAATGAAAACGGCGAAAGTAAATGCATACATCATGCATATATTTGGAAAGATTGAGCTTTTATCTATACATGCAACCTATAATTATTTCAAAATGCATTACTTTAATGACTTCTAAGAGGCAAAGACATATCTATATATCGCACACTGGAAATATGGTAGAAATATGACATTTATGGATTTAGTCTCTGACAGAACGTCAGAAACAATTGCATAAAAATGGGTCCATAGCCATACACAGCTTCTGAAAATATGGCTGCAGATCAAGGACACAGCGTGCTACAATATTATATAAACATTATAGCAAATGTGCAGCAATTATTGGATATGGAAGATTTGTTTGGAACCTCAGCAAATTGAACAGTAGGCAAATTAACTTTTATTGTAAAAAGTTGACACAAGTGGAAGTTGGATACGGGCTTTTGAATGTGGCTTAATATGTTAGCTGTAAAGTAGTATTATATTTTTTCTTGTTTATATGGTAGATGGAAGTGTTATGGTAGCTTTCATCCCAAAACAAATTTAATACTTTTGTTTTATTAGAAATGAACTGCAAAATAAAAAGCATAGGGGGTGCTAAAATCCCTTATTTTGTATATAAATGACGTCATGGAGCGTTACTATATTTAGAAATACATTAAAACTGTTTGTGCGCCTCTTAACAGGTTTTGAAATAACTGCAATAAGAAAATTATGCAGATCCGATCGTTATTGTGTTTTCTATGCGGGGTTAATTTACCCCACCCACTTTTTATAACATGGGGGTATGCCAGTACCGGAAGTTGCCAGTTACACGCTTAAATTGATGCATCAATATAACTGCTGACGAATAATTGAGTATATTATGTGCTATGCAAAACCAGAAGAAATTTTAAAATTTGTTCACAATCGTAATTTTAACAGATATAATAACTAGCACTTGACTATGATTATTTGAGTATATTGGTGGGTGTTTTCAAATTATTATAGAAGAGCAAACAACATGCTTATAGTTTTGCTGCACTTGTCTGCGATTAGCGTTTGAATAATTAATGTTGATGGTGCAAAGAAAAATCAGCGTGAAAAATGCTTATATCACTATAGCGAATGGAACTTAACAGCGTCTAATTTCCTAATGGCTGCGTGGTTAAAATGACACGGATTTCGGCCAGTGTCCTTTTTACGCCCAACTCAAAGCTATATATCTTGACCGAACTAAGCGCTAATGATGTGAAAATTATATCAAGTGATAGACAGGAGCTAGACCTTTCAAAATATATATAGTTATGTTACCGTAAATTCTATATTTGTAGAGATACAGCCCGATTCTACGAACATAAAAAATGACCCTCGTAGTAACGCAAAAATAAATCAAATAAACCAAAACATTTGACCTTGGTACTTATAGCTATAACAGGTAATGAAGGCTCAGTCGCTTATGTGCAAATTTGTTGACTGCCCAGAGCCTTTGCTACTCGCATACACAAAGTGTGGATGGAGAGGAAGGCTCAGACCAGACTTTAGAAGCTAGCCCACTGCGTGAGCATGATCAATTAAAAGACGCATTTGCTGATATGTACCAAACTCTCAATAGCTGGTCAAATCTTTATTTAAGCATTTATCATTTACAATAAAAGAGCTCAACATATATTTTATCTAATGTCAATGAAATTTGGACTTTTGCTACTAGCTGTCAGATAAGACAACATTTAGTATACTATATGATACACACATATAATACAATTGACAATAGAGACAGTCAGAGATTTATATTGGTTTCAATGTGACAGAAATATGATTTCTTTTGGAAATTATTGAAAAAATGACACGTAGAAAATTAGGTATACACTAAACTTTCCCATACTTTCTAAACATTGCACCTAAATATACAAATAGCACTAGCCTTTATTGTGTTGCTGACTATGTTAACAGTTAACTGGGTACCGATTTTAAATAACTGTATGGGTTAATTTTATTTCTCTTCAGATAAATATTACAAAAGTTAAAATTCACCATAACTTAGCACCTTGGGCTCAATTTTATACAGAGGATCGTACACAAGTGATCATTTCATATGAAATATATTAAATGAGCCCTTGGCGAGTTTAATTAATTTAAAATGAAATGACCATGAGTGTAAGATTCTGACAAATATAATATGAACTTTCAAATGCAATTTTATCGCCTTCAAAGTTCGTTTATTTAATGAAAATTTGCATTGTTGTAACGGACTTTGTTATGACTTTACTTGATCCCGCCGAAAGTGTCATGTAACGTGTTGTCATAACATTATTTATGACATGACGTTATTCACTGAATAACAGTAACGTCATATGATAAACTGTCTAAGACAACAGTTTGAAAAACATTGGACCTCATGATTTATATATATTATTTTATATTATCCACCTTTTATATGGCTGTATATGTTACTTTAGCAAATTTTTGATAGAACATAAGAATGTACATTTATTCAGCTGTTACTTATAAGGTATAATTTTCTTTCAACCTATAACGGGGCAAATCAACTGCACTATTTTGTTGCTCAGCTGCTCGTTTGAAGTTTTTATTGCTATACGTTTTTGGTTATCTACTGCTGTGGTCAGAGGAGATATTAGTGATAGTGTTTATTTTCTTAATTAAAAGTTAATCTTATCTTGTTTTACAAACAATGTTATATTTATACTGCTAAACTCATCACTAGAATCATAATTCTACAATAAAATAATTGTAAAAAAGCAGAACCTAGTGGGTGTGTTTTTCGATACCGTTTTAAACTAATACAATATTATAAAATCACCCAAGAAGCACTTAAGGGGATATATCTTTCAAAAGCTCTTACTTGCATGATTTTTTCCTGTATAAACAAAAAATGCTTTTTATCAAGGAGACGGATACCTTTGGCCACGTTGGTGTATGAATACTTTATACATCTCACATAGATCAATCACTTTAAGCCCCAACGTACAGCTACAGCTGCATGAATATGAACTACAATTATCCGACTGCAATATTTAGAAGTATTTTCGCCCAAAATGTACAAATTTCTAGTAGAAAAATATATATTTACAATTTTTGGTCTTGAACTTTTCAAGGTCAAAATGAAAAAAAAAAGATAATAACAGAAATACATTATATTTGGGTCAAAATACTTCTAAATATTGTAGTCAGATAATTGTAGTTTATGTTCATGCAAATGGTTTTCTCTAAAGTTCACCCAGCATGTCACAAAATTGCAAACGGTATCAAACCAGGAAGTGACTCTAGAAAGACTGATAAGCATACTGTGGATTGCTCAAAAGCTGTATGGTGGGGCGTAAAGTGATCTATGTGAGATGTGTAAAGTGTTCATCAACAATGTGGCCAAAGGTATCCGTCTCTTTGATAATAAAGCATTTTTGTTTATACATGAAAAATTCCATGCAAGTATGAGCGTTTGAAAGATATATCTCCTTAATTAATATTAGATATGTTTGAACGCAGTTCTTGACCAGTAAGTAAACTTTTCTGTAATCAAAATAGAGCATACAACCAGTATATTTGAACAGGCAGACAGACCTTATGTCTTGAAACCATGCGAAAAAGCCAATTTCATATCTTCAGATTTTGCCCTTTTTATATGATACATAGGAATAGTTGTCCTTTGTGTTGCATTTTGTTTTGGGTTTGGCTAAAACTATCGCCAGTTTGACTGGACTACAAGCGAAAAGACGACTGACTTGGACGCATGTGTGATGGGTACTTTTATGGATTGCTTAAAACATATAAACTGGCTACACAAAGGGGCAACCTAATACATGTTTTATTACAGATATCAAAGCAATGTAAGATATAATATCCTGATAACATTTCCAAAGTTTAAGAAAAACAAGACAGCGCATGCAATTGAAAATTTCCATGAGTTATTTCAACTCATGCTAGGCTACACAATGTGTAAAGTTTGCATGGTCAGGTTTCATGGATGTCTTATTTGAGACACTACATCGCCAAGCTGGAATAAACCTCAATCACAAGAACTAGTCATACTTTTTTTAGAATAAGTAGGCGTGTATCTGTAAAATATAAAAGTAAACAAAGCCCTACTTTTTTCTATTCTAAGGGGTTGTGACAAGCTCCTGTGTCCTCAATGTAGAATTTATCACCGGAAGAGATGCATAGAATCATAACACTTTCTGACAATTGAATTTGGTCAGTTGTCCTAAATTCTTATTATCAGACTTTCGCTTTTCCCCTGTCTGACTGTCAAAATAAAAACAGCAATGCCTTGGGCGTAATATTTTAATAGCCTGGCACAAGGCTTCCATATTTGAGACGTGCAATATTTTTGACACGGCATTGGTCTCTAAAATTGACATACTTTTCAATAACTTCAAAATAATATGGAAAATATGGATCGTTAAAAATTAAGAGAACCTAAAAAATGTGAATACAACAGACTCAATTTCATTGAGTCTATTCTATTCAGGAGAGTAAATAGGTAATAACACAACCATCACGCTCCCTAGCACTGACTTATTCTGCTTTCTGCAACGTTCTTTAACGACCAGAATATGAAAGAATGCCATTATTACAAAAAAGAAGTTTAAAAATTCTACCAACTCGAAATGGCACAACGAATAATCTAGAAAAATGGACACTTTAGAAATAAAGAGAACCTATCAAATTGGTACATGACATTCTCGTTTTCATCGAGTCTGTTTGTGACAATTAGTATATAAGGTGTCAACTCTCACGTCCCCTTGCATCAGATTAACTCGATTTCTGCTTTCTGCCAGAACCCAATACGCTATTCATATGTCAATTTTCAATATTTTAATTAGTCAAATCATCAGTTGCTCATTGCGTTTTTATACTTCTTTCAGATGAACCAACTGGATTGCAGAATTTATTAGGATTTGTGACAGGATTAGATACCATACCCTCTCTTGGGTTTGACTTAAGTCCAAGGCTTAGATTTCATCATCCAAAGTCAGTGGATGGATATAGCGGTTTACCTTACATGCCTTATACCAATGCATGTGCCAGTATATTAACTGTTCCTGTCTTGAGTGATTATGACTTTTTTAAGGAATGAATCTCTTCAGCTGTCAATTTCTGTTGTGTGTTTGTTTGCTTTTTTGTTTTTTACAAATTCATAAATCAATGTCACCAATAAATGCCGTGCAGCTTACTTTCGATTATTATTGTTGTTTAGGGCGATTTTTAAGATTATCATGGTATTTGAACTATGTGAAACTATTAATTCATTTTGTTTAAATTGGCAGAAATACCCTAACAGAGTGAGTATCTGCACCCAAACGAACATAGTGCTTAAAGTCTTTTAAATTACACAGAATATTTATCGACGAGAGACAAATTATAACATTCTGAACTGTAGATAAACAGGGCAGGCGTGACTGTATTTACAATATTGAAAATATGGATATATATAAGGGTTTCATTTACTATCATAATTTTACACACATATAGTCAAGGAGCTAGGTATTTGAAAATTGACTTGGCACAGTTGTCCAGCCAGAAAAGGTTTGACTTCAGAAATAGTAAGAACTACCCTTCCTCAACATTTCTAGGCACGTCGTACAGTCAAATAGTGGTAGCAGTTTTCCAGGAGGAGTCGTTTTGTACACCTACCCCATTTTTACTATAAAAAACAAAACGGCGACATTTGAATAAGAAATGGTAGCCAGGTTGTATCCAGATGTTGCATACGGTCGTTATTTACTGCCAAAACCTCGATAAGGACCTAAACAATTATGAAAATAAATGGTTTGCATCCAGAAGCACAACTTTTATGTTATTACTGTCATATACGATATAGCTTCAATTACGCTTTTTAAATCAATTAATTTTGGTCAAAGTTTAATTTCATAAGTTCTATAATGGATAAATACGTTTTACGTACCATGTTTGAAAAAGATAATTACCTGACTGTTTAAAAACTTTAAACATCTTGTTTCTGTCATAATTACTTTAAGAATTATAAGCTGTTGAATATGACTATCCCCCCCCCCCCCTCCCAAAAAAAAAATGTGAATATGGTTAGAACCATTTCACTTTGCAAGTTAGCATGCAATACCATCTGCTAACTTTTTAAACTATAATTGAGCATTCTATCGATACACGATAGTAAAAAGCTATACTTAACTGCGGTTCTAGTGTAAAGTTCCATATTTTAATGCTTGTATGACAATATGTAACGTACATTACAAACTTTAAGACTTCCTATATATATTGCTAAATACCTTATATTATATGTCATGGCATGTGGTATTTTATTTTATTTCAAACCGTTTTTGTTTTAAATTTATAAAAAGACAGCAGTTTGTTCTAAAATACTTATCAGTTTTTATTAAGTTACTATATCTATAAACATTTACATTTGCAATATAGATTTTTTTAAGTTTTCATCTCCATGAAATATCATTCTGATTTGTCCAAAGTTAAAGATTCTAAAACACATATTCACATAAACAAAAAAATAGACAGCTCTTTAGTAGTAGTAGAATACATTCCATTTCTGTCACATTTATCAAAGTAACATATATAATCATACCAAATATCATAAGGTCCTATGTTTGTCCTAAATGTTATCAAAGACATTATACAGTTCGGCCCTGAAAAGCTAAAATATTAAGGATGTAGAATTTTGTAATATTTATTGCAGGAGAAAAACAACACAACTAAGTTTTATTGAATAAAGTCTCATCAGTCATTTGAAAATATTTTATGTACCCAGTTTACTTTTGTACACAGTATACAAACAAAGTCGGTAGCATAATATAGGTTAGCTCCTTGTATAATACCTAGGTTAATTTCCCATAGAAAAACAATACAAATTACTCAATGTTTAGATAGATGGTAATAAAATTATACTATTTTTCTTTGCTTATGTTCCAGACAAAATCAAATACCTAAGAGTTGGTAGGATAAAATTTGTTTATATTACAATAGAGGTTATGCATTATACGTGTCTGTAATCATTTTGTTTAAAGATAATCTTTTAAAATCAAATTGTATGCTGACATATGCATATGCAGATGAGGACACATTACTTGTTTCAGCTTTTAAATAGATTTTAGTTTATTTTCAGCATACCTTTTATAGTTTATTTAATGAAACTGTTAGTACCTTTGATCTTTTGCTAAACTAATATCACTTTATAAGAAGAGGTTTTATATTGAAGAAGCATTTCCTTGAAAATGTTTAAAATCAGTTATAATTGATGAAAACGATCTCATGCGATATGATCATATCTAAGGAACACATGTTAATTGCTGCTAAAGAAACTATTTTAACACATATGACATTATCAGTCAAGAGTTATGTCAGGCTGAATAAGATATTGTGACACTGAGGTAATGTAAAATATACTTTAAAATGTTCTTTAAGATATTGGATGGAAAAATAAAACTTTTAAAAACACGCATGAGAAATTACTCAGTTTTTTCAATCAATGCTTAAATAACTGATGATAAATTTCACTATACAGATTGTGGCATGGCCAAATTATTACAGGAGTCTTGTTAATATAATTCTTCATAACAAAGCGCTATATGTATATAAACATAAGAATGAATAAGTGATATAGAATTAAAATCAACACCGCTTTTCTAAAACAAATGATCTTGCTTCTTCAGACAGAAAACAAATGCATTACACATAAATATGAAATTATATAAAAGCACAAAGCATGTTGAGGGTAGTGATTTCTAGAGACACACAAAGAGTCAGTTGTTCTTACAAACACTTTGTACAGTAGTCTTTGCCTTCAATGTAAGACTTAAATGCAATGCATAGAAAGGATGCATGAATGTATATAATTCTGCATGTCATATTTGCAATGCTTCCTTCCAAAATAAATCGTACTTCTATTACTTTTAAGGGTAAGTAAAAATCGTAGAGGTTGATAAAGCAGTGCTTCTATTGTTGTATATGTTATATGATCTAATATACAATATTTTGAATATCTTATCTTTGATATGATCTTTTACAGCAGCACAAGTGTAAATTTCGTTGCCATAAAATCAAAAAATAATTGCTGACCTCTCTTATGTAATTTATACATGCTCCATTCAAGATTTGAACCACCATATGTAATTTTGGTGACTACCTCACATGGACAAATGCACCATTTAATCCCCATGCTGGTGCTGTGGAGCTAGTGTTTGTCTTCATCTACATATACAAGCAGCAAATGCCCTGATGTGTGTAATGACATATTTTATAGGCTCGCATGAGCCTTCTTTGCTGAACTTAAATCAAATGTGCTTACTAATTTGATATTTTATTTTTGTTAATATTTATCATCAATTTAGTTTTATTTGGAACATACAAATGATTAATGGGATGCCATTCTTGCATCAATGATTATGTCTTATTTGACATGCTGAAAATCGTAATGGTTTTATATGAACAAATTCCACGTTTAGACTAAGCCTAATTGATAATAATAATGCAAAACAAAATTTCCAATAATTTATTTCAGTCAATTTATTTTGCAACAGCTACAATTTAATCTTTACAAAGCAAGAGAGTTGTTCTAAATGATTAGCCTTCACCTCTAAAATGTATAACCATAAAGAACCTTGGAACAAATATCCTGTTTCAATGCTCTATAACATAGCAAAAATAGTAAGTGAGTATGATCAGGAAATACCACAATCACAAACTGCAGACAACCCCGTGGCACCGCGAGGAAGAGCCGCTCAACCATCACAAGACACCAGGAAGACAAATTAAGCAAAGCAATCAGCTCTCTCTTCCCCATCAAGATGATTGCAATACTAGAATGGACATAAAGTAACGTACAACAAAACATAGAACAATTACAGACTCCCACAATGGGAGTAACAATAAACAAAAAGTCAACAACAACAGAACCACCGCCTTAGAACGGACAGCAGCCTAAGCCACCGGGGGGGCTTAAAAGCATTTTACTGGTACCAAATCTTCGCCCTAGATTCTACTGTTGTAGAAGTACAAGAAATGTTCAGCTCGCATGGAGGCCATCTAACTAATGCAATGTATCATCATGGAAAACACTCTAATCAAATTAACACTCCATGACGAAACAAAGAAAAGGGCTCATGACTCACAGATAGTCAGAGCTAAAGAAAACCTCAAGTTGAGCCACGGTGGGTCGAGCTACAGCTAAGCATCAGGCACCAACCCACCGATTAAAGCTTTACATCAGAGCCGTCATAGAGTCTGAGGCCTGACCCACCGTCGCGCAATTAAAGAGGAAACCATAGCTATAAACCGTGATTGGGTTTAAAACTAGGCATGCAGACTGTCGCATGATATCCAAATTATATCCAACCCTTATATAACGCTTTACTATCTTTTTGAATTGATCACTAAAATTAGGTTTTCCAACAATTCGTTTGAATTTATAGACTAAATCACCATAAAATATAGGTTCTGATATGCCTTGTTGCAGAAGAGTTTTTAACCCAATGTTGTATTTAACAATTAACTCTGGGTGTCTGTAGTAGAATTTAGAAAATGCTTTTCGAATTTTATGATATCTATAACCTTGTTTTAATAATATAGCAGTTAAAAATAAGTTTCTGTTGTTGAAGTCATCAACATTAGAGCACACTCTAGCAAAACGAATAAGCTGAGAAATATATACACCATAGGAAGGAGAGCAAGGAACATCTCCATCAAGAAATGGGAAATTTACTATTTCAAAATTAAAATCATCCCGTTTATCATAAATTTTAGAAGAAACTATGCCATTTGTTATTTCCAAAAACGGAGCTTCAGTATCAGAAGAATTCGCCTTATTTAACTGAAGTTCAGTGGGATATATCTGACCTACCATTTGTTCAAAATAAGGATTATCAATATTAAGTAAGTCATCTAAATATCTGGGGGTAGAGTTAAAAGCTTCAATAATATCAGCTTGATTATTGTCTGACAGAGATAACATAAAGTCTCTCTCATAACAAAACAAAAAAAATCTGCAACAAGAGGAGCACAATTAGTTACAATTGGAATACCGACAATTTGTCTATATAATTTAGAGCCAAATCTTATAAATATATTGTCCAAAAGATAATGGAGCGCATCACACATTTTCTGACATGACCACAATTTATATCGTTTAGGCTGTTCAGAAGTAAAAAAGGCATTTTTATCATTACAAGCCAAATAAAGTGAGCCCTCTCTGTTAAATGTTTGTTCAATTAATTCTGTTTGTTTATCTTTTATTAGATTATGAGGCAATGTAGTATAGAGAGTAGAGAAATCATATGTAGACAAACCAGATGCTAGAAAACCTCTAGACTTCAATTTATTAAGAATTTCACCTGAATTTTTAATAGACCAAAATAAATTTTTACAATTTCTTTCATAAACTGTTGTGCAATATTTAATGACATGGTTTTTAATCGCATTGAGGCAAGAAGTCAAAAGAATAGACAACTCAGTAGTTGTACATGCACTAGAATTAGCAATAAAACGTGACTTATAGGGCCGTTTATGAAGTTTAGGTAACCAGTATAACGTAGGAAGCTTGCTATGGTCCTCATCAACAAACAACCCAAACTTAGCTGCCATATGGCATCGATGCAAATCAAAACCAGACAAAGCATATGATAAATGTCACCATCTTCTTAACCTTTTAAATCAAATGAAACTTCTCACTTTTTAAGTCCATTTTCGCCTTCAGGGTTTTTGGGTGTTGTTTTTATTCTTATTCAAATTTAAATAGAACATTCTGTAAGCAAATAGTAGAGTACCTGATCAGACATTGCAGTATGTGGCATTTGATCTTAGCCTGTACTATTTGTCTATGTCCCACAAAAAGAACGCTAGTCTAATATGGCTTAATTACTTTTGTTGTATGTGTTACTCACATCAGTTGTATTGTTTCTTCATCAAACTGGATAATGATTGGATATAATGCGGTTTTAACCATATAAATAGGTATGTGGGACAGAAACCGTTACGATTAAAACAGGTTTTTGCTATGGCAAGTATTAACGTTTGCTTTAATGTTTCATTTCTTGATTTCAACCAATATTGTAAATAAAAATGGTAATTTTAGGAACTAAGTGTAAGTTTATCCCCAAATCATAGCTATCAATATAGTTATTGTAGTCAATAGCTGACAAGCTATAATTGCATGTATTTTGGTGGCTTACACTATTGGTGATATAGTGCTGTCATTTCATTAAATATTGTATTTAGCAGAAAGTAATATATATAACTGTAATTACAGGTGCCAAAATTAGTTTAAAATCATATTGCTAGTAGTTTTCTTTCAAATAAAAGGTACTATTGATGCGTAAGAATAAGAAACAACTGGATATTAACACTATAGGAATTCCTATTATTTTAGGCTAACGTAGTGAATTTGGCTATTGCAGGGTAACGCCTTATTCGCCAAAAAGCTAACACACTGCATTATGTAGCATATATAATTTAGTTTTAGAAATTTATAGTCTACAAACCTCATTTTGTGGAGGTCGTTTGGTAGCCCATAATCTAGTGATATTACTGCATTAAATAGTAATACATTTGAAGTAAGTAACGTAGATAACTGTAATATCATGTTAGATAATGGTTAAACGCATACCGGCTGTTTGCTGCATTTCATTTAATGATTTTAAGGCTACCGTCATGTCCATATATAAGAATTTAGTATAAGTCACAGATACAATATATTGCAGTAGAGAATGTACACTGAAAGTTGTTTAATACACACATTCCTGAATTGTCATTTCAGGTGGTATATTCTTTCTTTGATTTGTAACAAATGTAAAACATGACAAACATACTATAAGAACAATGTTTAAATGTGATTATAAATATGTTATTTTGCTTGATAAATTAAGAAATGCGGAAGATTTCATTTCTTTTTGAATTTGGATACATTATATTCAGGGGGGTGGGGTAAATCACCCCATCTGTTGGACATTTTCACATCGAATATACCCTATATACAAAAAAAAATATTACTTTACTGTCGCATACCATTGCATACATGTAATATATAAATTGAAAGGGAAATATGCTGAATAGGAAGCAATGGTTGAACGTGAGGCGTGTTTTTCTCTCAATTGACCTAAGCCTAATTTAGCGCAGGGTATGTTCAAAGATGACGTCCTACAGCAAAACTGCTACCACAATTTAACTGTACTACGTATCTAGGAGTATTGCAGAAGACCCCAGGATTGCATTTCTGCAGTCAAACATTTTATGGCAGGTAAGTTGTGCCAAGTCAAAAACTAAGGCCTGTACAGAAATCAGCGCCTTGACTAATAGATGTTCTAGCCTGACTGGCTCATTTTATGCGTTACGTATCAACCTTTTGAAAAAGAATGATCCAAAGGTTATTACTTAGAGGTCGTGGTACATCTATAGCCATTATCTGAGATGATTTTTACAATAACGATAAGTTTTGTTTCTCCCAAATAGTCATTTAACATGAACAATATATATATGCTTTATTGCAACTATGTTGAATCTGGCAGAAAATAATGCAAATGGTTTACATTTAATTTATGCTGTAGAAAAACAACAATATTTTAGTGTCATTTTTTTCCTTTGTGTAACAGTGTTAAATACAAGACATGAAATACAATCAGGGGGTCATTCTTAATGCTTGTAGCTGATGACACCTAATATGGTACTGAAACTTTGTAATTAAACGCTCTTGCTAATTTAGATTTGTGCTAACAACTAGTTCCTTGGTCATAAGAACACGAAGAAAGAGAAGCAATTTCATCTCTTTCATTGATATTTAAAGCCTATCAAGTATATATGATTAAAATCATAGTTTACTGGTTTTGTATCTGAAACTGCATTGTTGTACAAAGGTTCAGTACCAATTTCAATTGGTCAGAACTAATAACCTGAGTGTCTGTGCATGTCACTAGAGGTCTGTTTGAGTGCCTAGACATCCAGTAGTTGCCGCTAGAGATATACTCAGAGCGTCAGTATCTGTCACAAGATGACATCACAGCTGAATCTCAGTACCTGTCACAAGTCGCGAGTATTAACATCCTGAGTACCAGTATATGTCACTAGCAATCAATGTGTCTGCTCAAATTTTCAGTTACTGTCACTAGATGTCAGTATACTTTCCCTAGTTCAAGAACCTGTCACATGTGGTCAGTACTTACAGTCTGTTTGTGACCAGTTGTCAGTACTACTGCCCACAGTTCCAGTAATGTCACTACGGGTCAGTTCACTAACCTGGGTCAAAATACCTGCTACTAAATGTCAGAACACTATTCTGAGAGTCCAGTCACCTGTCAAAAGTGGTCAGTATCAATATCTTGAGTACCAATATCTGTCACTAGAGGTCACTATTTTGGCATACAGTTCTAGTTACTGTCACTACAGGTTAATACAAATAACCTGAGTACCAGTTCCTGTCATAAGCGGTATATACTACTGCCCAGAGTTTCAGTTACTGTCACGTGAGGCCCTCACTAGTCATCTGAGTCAAAGTACCTTTCACTTGAGGTCACTATATTTTCAGTACATGCCACTAGATATCAGCTCAGTACTTGTCGCAAGCGGTCAGCACTAGCCTGGCCTATAGGCGTTAATATGAAAATATCTACAAAAGTGTAAAATCTACAAAATCTAAAATGTGCACCATGTGGCTAGTCTACTCGTTCGTCTCAAAATTAACATAAATATAAGCCAAGGTGTTAAACGTGGACTTGCTATCCAAATGGGACAAACAGTTCCTAACTTTTACAGAAAAAAATCAACCTATTATTTCTTAGACTAGTAGCTAGTCTAGGTCAGCAGTAATACCATGAGTACCAGCACATGACACTAGCGGTCAGTACTACTACTCAGAGTTTCCTTCGTTGTTACTAGGTGGTTCATACTACTACTATAAGTCCAGGTACCTGTCACTAGATGTCAGTACACTACCCCGAGACAAGAGACAATGTACTGGTCTGTATTAATACCCTGATTACCATTAGAGCACAACTACTGTTTAGAGCTCCAGTACCTAGATGTCAGCACACTACCCTCAAACTCAGTGCATGTCACTAGATGCCAGAACACGTACCTGTCACAAGTGGTTAGCACTACTGTCCAGACTTCCAGTAACTACCATTAGCGTCTGAGTCTCAGTACCTGTCACTAGATGCAAGTACACTGCCCTTAAGCTCAGCATCTGTCTCTGGACCAGGAAATGCCACAATCACACACTACAGGCCAAGCCACGACACCATGAGGAAGAGACAAAGAGCATAGATCCTCTATTGGACCTCTTTTTATAATCACCTCATTAAGATTGACCTTTGATCTGCTGTCTATAGCCCCTAGTGAGTGGTACCACTTTTAGAGTATAAAAATTCAGGTATTTAATGTACACTTCCCTGAGATTCTGTACCTGTCACTAGATGTCATTACACTAACCTTGATGTCAGTGGTAAGTACTTGTAGCCTGCGTACCTGTACCAGTCACTAGCGGTCAATATTGCTGTCCAGATTCCCAGAGGTCAATACACTACCCTGAGTCCCAGTACCTGCCAGTATTGATCATTACTGATAAATTGAGTACCAGTATTTGTCCTCATAGTTCAAAACTACCTCCCAGAAGTTTTGGTACATGTAACTGCCACTAAAGGTAAGTAAACTACCCAAAGTCCGATTACTTGTCACTGTGCTAATAGCCTGGTAGTAATGTCTGTCTTTAGAGGTCAGTACTTCTGCTCAGAGTTCCTGAAACTGTCACTAGATGCACGCACTGCTAGCATAGTACGTTTCAATAGAGGTCAAAACTATTAGTACTACCCTGATTCCTAGTGATTTGTGCTAAAAGTAAGAAAGAAGGCAAAGATCAGGAATGGATACAATCAAGCACCACATCTAACCCAGGATACAATATGGGATAGTGACAAAACACAATAAAACATCACATACAAGAGAGTCTAGAGGCCAGTCCTTTCCCAGCAGGTGACCACAAGGCTAGAATGAACAGACATAAAAACATGATAAACACAAAACATAAATAACAAAAAAGATCCACAAAAGAAGCATCGCCTTGGAATGGTCAGTATAAAATACCAAAAGCCTGTCACTGGAGAAAGTACACTGCTCAAAATATTTAAAGGAACACTGTGTTTTTTGCCATTGATCACAATACAAATGCACTCATAGTCTGACTCATAGCGAGAGCTGGGTTAATAAGGCAGACACATGTTTGTCCTGTGATTAGTTTGGTTACCTATCAAGGACGATGCTTGTTGATAAAAATAAAGTACTCTCTTTTCAGAAATCTTCATTGAACGCTTTTTGTAAAAATGGAATTTTGTTAAAAATACCCCTTTTTTCAAAACCAAATTTTAAGACAGATTTTTCAATCAAGCACCATAGCAGCAGCATTTCTGTACAGTCAATAGCCTTTTAATGTTGCAGAAATTATTAGGTTACGCTATTAGAAAATTCATACGATTCTACAGAGTTCCAGTAAAAATTGTCATTTTCAAGAAAATTAAAAAATACAAAATTTAAGCCATGAACTTCAGCAGCGATCGTTTTATCAAAAACTTTTATTGATCCAAGACTTTGACTATCGTAGCAATCATGGCAAAAGAAACTGTTTTTCTGCCTTATTGTATAGTGAAATACATTGCTTATCTATTAGACAGGGGCTAACATTATCACCTATGGAAAATTATCAGGTTTTCCTTTAAATATTTTAGCAGTGTATAATACCCTGAATCTCAGTGTCAGTCATTAAACTTCACTTCTGCTAGAGTCACAGTAACTGTTATAAGATGCCAGAACTACTGTCCCAAGTTCCAGCTTCTGTCACTAGGGGTTAATTCTACTACCTTAAGTTCAGTAACTATCACTAGAGGTCATTACTGCTACCCAGAGCCTCAGTACCTGTCACTAGATGTCAGTATTAATACACTGAGTTACAGTAACTGTCACAATATGTCAGTACTAATACTATGAGTCGTAGTATCTGATAGTAGACTACTAAGCTGAGTTTCAGTACTTGTCAATAGAGATCAGTGCACTACCCTGATTCCCAGTACCTATCACTAGAGGTCGGTAATCTGCTATGAATCTCAGTACCTGTTACTTAAGGTCAGTTCTACTATCCTGAGTCCCAGTGCCTGTCACTTGAGATCTGTACTACAACTCTGAGTCCCAGTAATTGTCACTTATATCAGTACTACCGCCCATAATCCAAAGTCCCAGTCACAAGAGGTCGGTTTTACTGCTGTGGGTCGTAGAATGTTGTTTCCTTTAGGTTGTATAATGTATTGAAAAAATGTAATCGTATATTAAGCACTGCCATTTTTTGACATTCGTCATATTCATCTGAACGTTTACCTCCATTAATCGACATCCAAAGTAAGCCCATTTACTTCAATATAAAAAGGAAACAGCCAAGGCTTTCTGTCTACAATCTTTATGTGCGTGATTTGGTTTTAAACCTATCATTTTCAGTAAAAGATGGAAAAAAAACCCTGAAAAGACTCAAACTGCAGTTCCCATAAAAATTGTTATTTCTTCAATAAATATTCAATGTTAAAAATTGCTGACCAGTCCCCGTTTCACTGGAAGATTTGCCTTTCTATATAAATGCAGTTGAAATCCAGATGTGTTTCCTTAATAATTTAAGCTGATAATATGTCTGTTGCTTCTTGGGCATCAGATGCTGGCACCCGATTTTTTATCTTTCATGATGGAAGACATCGTCGTTATATCGAATGGTAGGGCGGAATTCTGCTTCTTCTGCACACAATTGTATGGCCTATGATGAAGCTTGACGAAGCTGATTTTCACTGTTCCATAGACTGAATACAGTGTGCATTGCGTTGAGGCGCACACATGATAATAACTGAAAAAAAATGGAATCAATCGACGCATTTAATATGAAAACTACGAAAAACCGGTGGTGACTTCATTCTTCGCAGTTAAGACTTAATACTTTACACTTCATAGTTTTCTAAAACGTGTGTGTGGGGGGGGGGGTGTGACAGAGAGACAGACAGACAGACAGACAGATAGTGACACGCCATTCAAAGGTCACAATTCATACTTCACACTTCATAGTTTTCTTTAAAAACGTTAAATAATGTATGAAAGACAACAGAAAGAGACATTTCAAAGTTCACAGTTCATACTTAATAGTTCAGACTTCACAGTACATACTTCTTACTCAACGTTCACATTTTATACTTCACACTTTATAGTTCTGACTTCACACTTCATACTTTACACTTTAAATAGTTCATACTTCACACTTTATAAAACGTACCAAAACAGAAACACTCGCCGTTTTAATCAGTAATAGGTCACAGTCACGTGTTTAAAGATTGGAGACAGTCACTGAGGTTTGAAGCGTGGAGTGCGAAGTATGGAGTGCGAATCCTGAACTGTGAAGTATGAAATGTGAACTATGAAGGGTGAAGCTTGCAGTCTGAAGTAAGCCGTCTAAAGAATACAATTTGAAGGGTGAACTGTGAAGTGTAAACTTGAAAGTATGACGTTAAGTTAGACCATTAAGTATGAACTGTGAATTGTCCCTTTCCGTTGTCTTCCATTCATTGAATAACTTTTTTATTTCAAACTGTGAAGTGTGAAGAATGAAAACCATTGTTTTGGCTTGTCCATTTATTGCAAAATGTCGGCGGTTTATTTACCTTGGTCTGTGACAATTTTTAATCATATCTCAGGTACCATTTGTAAGTATGACATGCAACTTCAAAGGCTGGTACATCGTATATATACCCGACAAAAAAAGAAACGCACCACTACGATTTTCCCCATTAAGATCTCCTTTTTATACGAAAACGTTAATTGTCATGAAATATTCATTTCTAATTAAATTTTACTAAAACTTTAATGTGACGTAGATGAGTATCTGTACTTTCACTGTGTAGGCACAAAACATATCATTGCGATGGGTAAAGGAGTTTTGGAAGCGTTAATTCAACTCTACTGTCTACATGAAATTCCGAGTATGTTTTACATTAGCAAATTATGAAAACGATATGTTGTCATTATGTGAAACATCCAATGTGTTTATTGATGCTTTTTGTTATTCCAAAACCCATTTTCATCAGTAAGGATCATTTAAATTGATTAAAACAATGTTGAAATCTTTAAATGTGTGTAAGGTTTATCTTCAGTGTGGAATCGTTATCCAAAGGGTAGTCACAATACATGGGCTACCTAGCGTTCAAATATCACGAATGGTGAATTTAAAGATAGAATTTGCAAAGAATAAGTGTCTGGGTACAATTTGGTCTACTGAGATGAATACAATTACTTGAACTTATCCAGCAAGAGAGCATTATAAAAACGCTTATTTCCTGTGACTTTACAATTTGACCCCCACTGGGTTCGTGACCAATTTTCTTGAACACAATTTCGACGCCTGATTTAAAAAGACGTGTGACGCAGCAGTCATTGACATACCTTTGCACTGATATAAACTAAATTGGCTTATCACTTGTGATTTTCCTGAAAGTTGAACAGTTCTAAGTGGTGCGTTTCTTTTTTTGTCAGGTATATATAGACAATGTATCTCTAATAAAAAAAATGTCTCAGTTTTTGAAATATTGGAACTACGTCATGAAACTTCACAGGTGGCTGCAAGTCAATGTGAAGTCTGTGGTGGATCTGTAGAGACTCCAACTCATGTGGTTGACTTTTGAAAGATAGACACATTATGAAGCGTCATTATAAATATGACATCATGTAGATCATGTGTGACGTCAAACGTGCAAAATTATATTAAGCTTTAAAATTGCATACAAGAATCTCATCTACATATCTTTTCACTACAGCCAAACAAGTTTTTTTCTTTAATAGTTCTTGGACTGGATTTTTTCAAAAGGTTCTTAATGATATAGCAATACCAGCGTTATGACGTCAATTTCAAACCAAATGACTTTTTTGGATTGGCTATCGTTAGTTTGCACATTACGTCAATCCTTAGGCCTGCGCACTAAATGGCTGGCGTCTTTAGTTTCACTCGTTAAAATTTTCTTCTAAGCCATTTTCCAGGTGTAAACTATGGGGAAAACCCATCATTATTCTCTATAAACACACTGAAACTTCCAAATCAGACAAAAACGACCAGAAAATTTACTTTTCTTTTACCAAATATATATCGTGTGGTGAAAATATCAACAGATACACTCGTGCTACGCACTCGTGAAAAATAATGATTTTCACTGCAATTCACGAAATATATCTGGCATTCATCTTAAACAGTAAAAAACTCTATATATATATATGTAAACCTTAACTAAATTATTGATATGAAACAGAACAATACAAGATTCCTGTCCAAGAATTCTCCAGTGAAACTCCCGCTGTCTTGTTTAATAGGTGCTTGAACAATTCAGTCCAAAATTGTATAATACCCCATCAGCTCTTAGTCCTTTGATTTCTTGTACTTGTACCATACATGTATTGTCTGTCATCATCAGGATCGTTGCGTCTTGGAAATGTTTGAAATGCTGCTATAGCATACATCTCCGTTTCATGTTCCGTAGTCTGTCCTTATTTTTCGAGGGGCATCCAATATTGGCTGTAACTGCAGCTTATAAAAGTAGCCACCAATGAGTTTTTGGTAATTGTTGGTCTGATAAACATATACCCATATAATTTTGAGAGAAAGTTCACATATGCACCCATTTATACACAGCCCAATATAATATCCGTCTGTATGCCATATGAACTTTGGTCAAAGCATGGTAACCCTGGCTTCTCATTCGCCTGAAACTACCCTGACTGGATCCAAATAGTGTGTATCAAGGTAACATCTTTCATTTTGATTCCATATTCCTTACAACGTGACTACATCATACGATAGCCATTAAGTAGCCCTAATCCAGAAAGTTGTCCTTGTACAAAATTAACAGCTGCATGTACACAGTTAACATCTTCTTTAATGTCTTAAACATAAACGGATCTAATGTTCTTGTTTCAATACATGCTGTATTGCCTCTGCAACGTAACCCTTTATTTATTTAGCAATCCAATAAGCCACAGTGACAGAATGCATGGCGTCCATCATAAGGCCTGATTGGTGGATTATGTCGTGGGAACGAGATAATTATGTCGTGGGAACGAGATATTATGTCGTGGGAACGAGATATTATGTCGTGGGAACGAGATAATTATGTCGTGGGCACGAGATCTTATGTCGTGGGCACGAGATCTTATGTCGTGGGAACGAGATCTTATCTCGTGGGAACGAGATAATTATGTCGTGGGAACGAGATCCTATGTCGTGGGAACGAGATAAATATTTTTTTTCACATGTCCCCTCAGTGCTGCCATACATTTTTAACGATTAGTGCTAAATTTTAATTAGCACGCGTCAACTTCATTTAATTTTCATTGTCATATACATTCATCCTAAAGAAGTATTATTATTTTTAAAAACCTAGTCATTTCATGACATATTATAAAAAATTCATATAATTCATTATTATCACCATTCATGTAGATTTATAAACTTTATGGCATTGTACATTTAATATAAAGTATATACATAACTATGGTTTTATGTTTTATCTAATCATCATTTTCATGGAAAACAAAAATAAAAAGTATTATAAGTCAAAATCCATTTTCTCATTAAATTCATTTTTCATACATAATTTAAAAAAAAAAATTCTCAAGATATTTTTTAAATTTTTTATTGTAGATAACTGCCATTATGCCAGCTAACAGGGGAAATTGAATGTCCTGTGGTGAGTATTCAGTTAATTTAAGGCGGCATGCTCTGAGGCCCTATATGCCATGGTATATGGATCATTCGACAGCCTGTGCAGACTGCCAGCGTGGCAAAGGATGTCCGAGAGACGTTGAGAGTTTCCACCGTATGCATCAGCGGATCAGCGGTGATTACTTGCTTGAGGCCTGGTTTCTCCTCATGAATGGAATTTTTGTATTCATGGCGAGAGAGTTGGGTCTCGGTGGTATCCATGATCTGCTGGGGTATGTGGTGGCGCACAACCTCTACCCGAACATTTTTCGTTTCTCAGAAGAGGAATAATTTTTCTTCAGAGATTTTGATCGGAGATCTGGCCTGGGACCGGTGAGTGCTGATTGTTATAAGGAGATCCCACCGAGTAGACTTATTGTGCTTTCGAACTTTTCTGTTTTTACCAGATTATTGGTGCGACTTAGTCCAGCAGTTCGTTTAGCAGTTCTCTCGGTACATCAGTATATTCGATCAGATGGTTCCTCGCTTCCTTATGGACATCCTAAAATGACAGTGGAAATAATTGATTCACATTTTCATCCAATCATTATTCCACTACTTTGTCGGATCTGGAGCGCTCGATGAATATCCCTTTTTCTGCTACGTTGCGTTTCGCGATTCAGAATTTTGTCTTCCTATCTCGTTGGTTTAAGATTGGTAGGCAGATGGCGGGCGAAACAAGACTGAGACTCGCTCTTGGAATTCACCCCCATGTGCTGGCCAAGAATGGACCCGAGATGAAATTTCAAAAACTGAAAAGGAAACTGGAGGAATATCCTAAGGCGATAGCTATTGGCGAAGTTGGTATCGACCAAACTGCTCGAGTCACATGGCAAGGATCGTTGTCGAGAAGAGAAAATCGAAACCCAACGCCAGTTCCTGCGTCTCACTTTATCACTTGCAAAACAACTGGGTAAGGGGATTGTCCTACATATCCGGAGTGAAAACCATGATATGGAAGCTAAAGCTGCTCAGCAGGCCTTAGAAATTATTTTGGATTTGGGTCTGCAAGAGGCGTGGATACATCGCCATTGTTTTGTAGGGGAAGTGGAAGAGTTCAATCAGTGGAGCTCTCTCCTTCCAAACTGCTTCTTTAGCCTTTCCAGGAAATCTGTCGCAAGCTTGTCTGATGTCTGTGGGAAGGCCTGACCGTTTTCTGTTAGAGACGGATTCCCCATATTTGAATAGACATGAAAGACCATGGATGGCATAAGAAAATGGGGTAAAACCTGCCGAAATTATGGGTATACCAACAATGGAGCTTGTGAGAGTGTAACAAGAATGCTGCCAAGATGTATAGCTTGCCTTGGTAAAGACACTCTTATTGGGTTTTTATTAATCACCTTTACCTGGATAAATACATTTTCATATCCGTTATATATGAAATTTGCTTTGACAGGATATATCGTTTCTATGGCAATGATCTTGTATGTTCACGTCATAGGAGCGATAGCTTTGTTACCGCGGCGCGATTATTTTGCTATGATTATCGAAATTGCTTCAATGGCAAGGATCTTGTATGTTCACGTCATTTGAGGAATTGCGCGTTCACCGAAATATTTCGCGTGTTTTTGGTGTAAGTTCTTCCAGTGGATTTGCATATTCAATTTATTAATACATATAATTTTCTGGTTTTTCAGACCTCAGATTTCAAAAAAGTAAGTTTTGTGTAGTGTGCCGTGTTGCTTTGTAGCAAGTAGCTACCCTATGTCTTGTCGCTATATTTTCCTTTGCTATTACATGTATATTTTCGAATAACCGATCACAGAGTTTACATATTTTTGTATTAGTTTGGAGTATCCCCTTTATTATTAAAAAATCTGCATACATTATTTCATTTGACCGTTTTGACTACTTTTAGTAATAATTAAAAAAAAAACAAAAAAACTCTGATATCTATTCATATATTTGTGTCTCAAATTCATCATTCATATTGTAAAACTTTCTGTGATATTTTCTAAACTCTATGTGTATCATTGCATATAGAAAATCAAATATTTATATAATTGTGATACACCAATTGCATATATGTTGTACATCTCAAAATACCTGTAATAATTAAATCTGCCAGCATAATTAAAATTACATATTATTTTTTGTAAAATTCATGCCACATGACACTGCAGTGATCTCTGGAGAGTATTTGCTTATTATCTTTAGTTGCTTTTCCGTTTTCGCTTAGCTTTTTCGTTACCTTTGTGTTTTCATTGTCCTGGGAGCCATCGAGCCTCTAGGACCTACTCTGGACTAGTGGAGAAAAGGGTCACAAGCTGACAGTTCCCCTACACAGGTATTGTCGTATATTGTGGTTGTCTCTGTTGTGTTGTTATCGTATTGTTGTATAAATGTCCATATTGTAGATTATTCAGGTGGCAAGAATTCCGTCCATTTACGAGGGACGTTTTTTATGTTCGTAGAAAGGTAGAGATAACGACGAAAGTAAATGCATACATCATGCATATATTTGGAAAGATTGAGCTTTTATCGATAGATGCAAACTAAAATTATTTCAAAATGCATTACTTTAATGACTTCTAAGAGGCAAAGACATACCTATATATATATCGCACACTGGAAAAATGGTAGAAACATGACATTTATGGACTTAGTCTCTGACAGAGCGTTAGAAACAATTGCATGAAAATGGGTCCATAGCCATACACAGCTTCTGAAAATATGGCTGCAGATCAAGGACACCACGTGCTACAATATTATATAAACATTATAGCAACTGCGCAGCAATTATTGGATATGGAAGATTTGTTTGGAACCTCAGCAAATTGAATAGTAGGCATATAAACTTTTATTGTAAAATGTTGACACAAGTGGAAGTTGGATACAGGCTTTTGAATGTGGCTTAATATGTTAGCTGTAAAGTAGTATTATAATTTTTCTTGTTATATGGTAGATGGAGGTGTTATGGTAACTTTCATCCCAAAACAAGGTTAATACTTTATTTTGATTAGAAATGAACTGCAAAATAAATAGCCTAGTGGGGTGCTAAAATACCTTATTTTTGTATATAAATGACGTCATGGAGCGTTACTATATTTAGAAAATACATAAAACTGTTTTTGTGCTTCGTTACAGGTTTTGAAATAACTGCAATAAGAAAATTATGCAGATCCGATTGTTATTGTGTTTTCTACGCGGGGTTGATTTACCCCACCCACTTTTTATAACATGGGGGTATGCCAGTACCGGAAGTTGCCAGTTACACGCTTAAATCGATACTACAATATAACTGCTGACGAATGATTAAGTATATCATGTGCTATGCAAAACCAGAAGAAATTTTAAAATTTGTTCACAATCGTAATTTTAACAGATATAATAACTAGCACTTGACTGTGATTATTTTGGTAAATTGATGGGTTTTTTCAAATTATTATAGAAGAGCAACCAACATGCCTATAGGTTTGCTGCATTTGTCTACGATTAGCGTTTGAATAATTTATTTTGATGGTACAAAAAAAATCGGCTTGAAAAATACTTAAATCACCATAGCAAATGGAACTTAACAGCGTCTTTCCTAATGGCTGCGTGGTTAAAATGACACGGATTTCGGCCAGTGTCCTTTTTACGCCCTTTTAAAAGCTATATATCTTGACCAAACTAAGCGCTAATGATGTAAAATTTATATCAAATGATAAACAGAAGCTAGACCTTTCAAAATATATATAATTATGGTACCGTAAATTCTATATTTGTAGAGATACAGCCCAATTCTACGAACATAAAAAATGACCCTCGTACGTCTGTAAATATTTGTAAAGATCTGCTTATATCATTCATCATTCATCAAAGTTGTAAATTCCATCTGATCTTAATTGTAACCTCATTATCCGCATAACTCATCAAATTGTAAATTCCGATAGTCATCTAAGTTTTTAACTCATTATCTGTAATTGTCCATGTTTTGTGTGTCTTTTATGTTGCATAAATATACATTTTTATAATTTTAAGTAAGGCAAATTAAGGGGACTTTTATTTTAGTCATCATTAGCAAACTCTTCAATAAATTATCTTTCGGACAATAAACCAAATTTATAGGCATTTTTTAGTTAATTTTAAGAGCATGTTTTAAATAAGGCTTAAGGACGATACGCCAGGGACTTTCAAAGATGGGGTAGAGTGTTGTGAGAGCCGCTACCGGGGAGTTCTGGAGAGTCCCGGAGATAGACGACAACAGTGAGATGTGCTCACCCCTCTGCCACCAGGGCTCCATTAGCTACTGTTCCCGCCAATCATGACGTCATGGAGCCCGCCCTGGAGTATGGTCATCAGGTACCTTCCTACAGTCTTCAAGAACAGTTGAGCTTCGTCTCCTGCATTGAGGATTAAAGGTAAGATAACTCAATCACCTGCACTCAGCCATTTGCAACACTAGACAACCGAAGACCGTCTTGTTCGCGCTGACGATATTTCTAACTAAGCAGCCATGAATATTAAATCATTTCAAATCTAAAATTATATAACAACGGACCTTATATCTAGCCAATAGTATCAACAAATGTGTTAGCAATCGTTGAAGTTTATTAGAAAGCAAATACAATACATGCAATGTTCGTTGCCTAGAAATCAAAATGAATTGAAATTCTAATTGACAAAAATGCCAGATTTTGTTGCTATGGCAACCGTTCATTCCTAAGAATAGTCAAGAAAAGCAATCACTAAACACAATGAAATGTTCATATGATATTGTACTTATTTAGTTGATAATTTTGCTCTAGAACGAACCGTTATTGATGGGTGGGGTTTATTTTGGGGTGAAATTTTCCGGAAATTGGTTTTATTTCCTCTTATTTGTGGAATAAAATTCAAAAGTCTCAATTATTGCAGATGTTGCATTTAACAAAATATATTAAACACTTTATTTGCAACAAATGCACAAGTTGATGTACCTTAATTTTTTGTAAAGGGTTTCCATGGCAACGCTTTATTCAAGCGTGAACGCATGCTGTTATTCCATATACTTTGGTGTCTTGGCAACAATAATCTAAACTTTGCAAGGTCTGCTATAAATTGTATATACTGGCGCAGAACAGTTCATTGCATACATGCGCCAAATTTGACTAGTGTACGTTAGCCTACGTAAGAGATATGTATAAACTCTCAGTTATTTTTGACTGACCCTTGTATGTACGCTAGTATAACCCTTTTCAATCTTCATTATCATCATCAACCATTTATATACAGACCAGAATAAATCCTCTCCTGAGGGTGGGGCCTGCCTAATTTGTCTTTCTCGAAATCGGAGCGGTTCCTGTTGAGAATTAAAGGGCTGACCTCTTGGCTATCTTGTGTGGTGTGTTTTCATGTGGTTTTGTCGCTTTAATTTCCCATATTATCTTGATTCACATCAGGACTAAGGGTGAGGTTGATACCGTTAAACATGTTGAAGCCATCCAGTAGTTTTACTGACCGTTCCAAGGCGGTGCTTTTTTCTTTTGCGGATGATTTTTGTTATTTGTGTTTCGTTTTTGTCTGTCATACTGTTCCTTGCAGCCTTGTAGTAACCTATTGGAAATGGCTGACCTCTTGGCTTTCTTGTATCTGATGTTTTCTTGTGTTTTGTCACTTTCCCATATGATGTCTTAGGTCAGGTGTGGTATTTGATTGTATTGATTCCTGATTTTTGCCGTCTTCCTTACTTTAAGAGAATCGATGGGCCCTAAAAACCACGTTCCAACATTTTCTTTGGCTTACCAACCTCAAAATTAACGAGTATCAAAAAACAAACTCATCTCATACGTACCCTTTAAATGTAATACATTTTATGAGCATTCTTTCGAAAGACCTATTCTTTTTCACACGAATGGTGTAAATAACTATAAGAGATGAAAAACGCATTCATTTTCTAAAAATCCACACTGGTAAATGTTTACGTCAATTTGCTGGTATTTACGCGTATTGCCGGTACTTCATAGACCGGAAGTGGTAGATATTGGTGTTAATACTATATATACAAGTATTAGCTTTTCAAAAAAGCTGGCGGTCGTTTAGCCCTATCACTGTATGTATTATTGCACAATGCCAGTGCCGGACTGGGGGTGAGGCTGGGGGCACGTGCCCCTACCCCCCACGAAGAGGCCGCGGTGAGTGTCCTAAAAAAAATTTCGGGCATTTTTATGTACGGTAATGGTTTGGTGGTTTTTGGTGTGGTTTGGGGTATTTCGAGGCCGTAGGTTTCCAAAAAAGAAATTTAGCGCATTATATGTACGGTGATGGTTTGGTGGTGTTTGGGGTGTTTTGGGGTGGTTTGGGGTGTTTTGGGTAGGTTTGGGGTATTTCGAGGCAAAGAAATTTAGCGCATTATATGTACGGTGATGCTTTGGTGGGGTTTGGGATGGTTTTGGGTGGTTATGGGTGTTTCAATGGACCGCACGACGGCTATGCTAACAGATCAAATTCGAAAACGAGTTTGCCTACAGAATCACGGACAGTTCTGCCTCGCGCTGTAGTATAACCCACGATATTTGGTACCCCGCTCGTTGTTCGGCAGCGCATAAAAACTAGCCTGAGCACGGCATAAAGGTTCGGTCAAAACCTGAATTTGATGTATTTTTAGCACAAAGTTTATATATACGGCCGGCCACGGCCGACCGTAAAAAACATGCCATATGCCTAAAGGCTATAGACTTCAATCATTTTTAAGTATTCAGTATGTGCATGGCGATTTCCATGTGCATGCCGAATACTTAAGAATACTTAAGAATGATCGAAATATATATATATATATATATATATATATATATATATATATATATATATATATATATATATATATATATATATATATATATATATATATATATATATATATATATATATATATATATATCTTTCATCTCATATAATTACACAATCATCTTTCATCTCATATATTTACACAATCATCTTTCATCTTATATATTTACACATGCATCTGCTGTCATTTCGTATATTTACAAAGTTCTTGAGAAAATAAATGAATCTTTCGAAACACGGTTCATATATATCAGGAAATACACTGGAACTGTAGGTATCTTCCTGGTTATGCCAACTGTCACGATGAAGAGAAATAGAGTTTTCTGAAATTATGTGTAGACCATGAACTTAGGAGCGGATCCAGGATTTCTGGAAAGGAGGTTCATATATATAAAGGTTTGGGGTTCGCTTAAAAAAAATGCTGATTTCATCTCATTTTCTCTAAATACCCCATAAAATGAAATAATTGAGACCAAATTATTTCATTTCCATAGGATATTTAAAAACGGGGGGGGGGGAGGGGGGCGGGGAGGGGGTTCGAGTGAACCCCCTGAACCCCCCCCCCCTCTGGATCCGCCACTGTCTAGTATGAAAGCGACCTTTGGAGTGATATGCGGCTCTAGAAAATTCCATCAGGGGGTCCTGAAAACTTTTTTAATCTTTTTTTTTTGTCATCAACGTATTTCACAAAGGCCGTAGGGCCCTCCCTCGAGAAGCAATTGAATCCAATTGCTTCTCGAGGGGGGGAGGTCCGTACCGTCAGTATTTATAAGGAAACATATAGCAACATGTGATATTTCAGGGGGGTCCGGACCCCCTGCCCCCCTCTGGATCCGCCCATGATCCATGGCATGACACTGTAAAAATATATTTATAACTTTACTGCTATTGCTTTTGGTGAAACCTCTCCACTGCTTAAAAACTATGTTCTGTTCGATTGTTATAACTACAACAATTACAGGTAGAAATGTTTTTTACATTTAACACTGGAGAAATGTTGGCCCCAACTCAAGTTGATTTAGTAGAAAAGTAAGAGTGAGCATAGACCAAAATGGGTGGCAACTCAGCTACCACCTCTTTTGTTGTTTTTGCATGTTTTTTGTGTGTGTTTTTCTTTTGTTTTTTGCAGTATGCTTATTTGATTGTTCAAACTTTACTGTATCAAAATATTCTTTCAGGAATATCAACCTTGACAAATTGTTAGGATCCAGACCAGACCCGGCGTTTTGGTGGTCCTAATCTTGGTCCAGCCTCTTTGCAAAAGCTATCAGTGACCAAAATGTCACCTTCATCCATTGTGAAAGCAACTTAGGAGTGACATCATTTATGGCACCCATGTGTAAGCTGGTGGTTTTCAAACCACCAGCAAAACACAACGCCGAATACCATGGTAGAACTTCGATGTTTGATATGAAGTTATTATTTTGTCACAGCTTGTTCAGTCTTATAAGAAGAACATGTGATAAGACCGCTGAATCCCCCATGGATTTTCATTCAAATTGGTGGTCAAAATGTGAAAGCATTTTTTCATGAAAGTTATGACGAAGTTCTTATTACATTGTCGTATTCCACGCATCAGCACACATAACGCACACTTCAAGTCACGTTGCGTCAAAGCTAATCTGACGTTGTTTATTCCAAATTAAAATGGAAACTTGTGATCGATCCGCCGAGCCATCCATGGAATTGAGTCTGGATTTCCCCAGCCTTTCTTCTCCATAGCTGTATAGGAAAAAATATAGCGTAATGATTATGGCCAAAAGCGGCAAGCTTTTACCCATATAATCCTAGCGCCCATTTTGTGGGACATAGACAAACAGTTCAGACCCAGATCAAACACCACAGAACGCGGCGTCTGATCAGGGTCTCTACTGTTTGCTTATAGAATGTTCTATCAAAATTTGAATAAAAATGAAAAATACCACCCAACAACCCTTAAAACTGAAATGGTCTGGTCCAATTGATAAGAATGGGAAATTTCATTCGGCTTAAATGGGTTAATTCTACATGTTTATTTTGGTTCTATTAAGTGTTAGCTGTTTTCATGAATGTCATCAGATTGTCCAATAGTTTGGATCCAGATCAGATCCGTCTTTGTGTCGGGGCCTTAATCTGGTTCAAATTGCTTGCTAATTTCCTAATAAGTGCTCCATCTCATTTTCATGGGTTGGGATTTGTTGGATGACTGATTCCAAGGGGTATCCGAAACCCTGGTGAAAATTATAGGTGCAAAGGTGTGCGATTTAGTAAAAATACACTTAAATTTACAATACCCTGAGAAAATAAACAATACCATACACTATCGGTTTTGCAGGGGTATTGCTGATGTGTCCTATAAATGGGCCAATGGTCCACTTCCCATTCTTATACATGCAAATTTCACAAATTAAATGTAACATTTGAAAGTTTGGTGAGTCGAAGAATCCTTTATATTCACCTTAGAGCAAAACAAATGATGTAGGGGCCCAGCCCAAAATAAAGTCCATTTTGGATATTGGCTTAACTTTTATAGTTTTCTCACAAAAATGATTCGGGCACATCCAAACATTATCACTGGTATTGTTCCCATAAAATGTGTTTATTTCACACTCAGTGAGTATGTCAGGAACTATACACGGCGTCAAAAGTTAAACACCACCTATTTATTTGCTAAAAACAATGTTCAATCTACATTAAAGAAATTTTATTGACTATGGAAAATCTTTATCTGTTGTGTAACTCTGCATAGATATCTAAATGAAAATTCAAAAATACATGTGATATCCGGATTTGGTTACACAGTCATGAGATTTCGCGACTTATCAAAACTTCATGCTATCGCATCGAAATCTTCAAGGAGTAACCACCATCAACTTTAAACATTTTGTGTGCCTTTTTCACACAAAATTTTCAACATTTGTACATATACACAAAGTTGCAATGAAAATAAGTTGACCCCTTTGTGCTTTTTGTTGAACTCTCCATCACAGAGTTTTGCAAAATAGCATGATTGTTTCACTTCATCTTATCCCTATTATATATGATGCAGCTATCTTTATTTATCATGTTTATTTACATCACATAACCTTGCTCTGATAAATTTAGCTACGAAGTTAGTGGTGCTTAACTTTTGACGCAGTGTATAGTTGCTGGCCACAACCAACCAGTCGTACACGGACACCAGGAAGTGTATGTCACAATTTCATATACGACGGGCATTAAACATGATCGCCCCTTCTCACATTTATTATCAGTATAAATCACGTTTGATATTTTGTTAAGTTCAACGATTCCTCTAAACGGAAATAGAAATAATATTTAGCGTTACGTTACAGATTTACATGTATCTCGTTTTGTTTGTAGAATCACAGACCTGTGAATGATTTTAATAGCCCAAACTGAACTAAATTGTACACTATTTTCTATAATGAAACGGTTTTCGCGCTTCCACTTGACATGCTTGCACAATAGATGAAGAAAAAAAACGAGCATGATGATTTCCTAGGTTTTTTTTGTGATTCCAGCAAAAGCATTATAAGATTTTTGTTGTTGACGTAGAGCGGGTTAATTTTTCAGAAAAGGCAACCACTTACTTCCTGAAGATGACAAAAGATTAAAATGATTAAAAGATAAAATTTAAACTTTTAAATAAAAAAAATCCTTTGACGCAATAAGCCACGCCCCCTGACAGCCATGCCTTTGAAGGATCAAATTAATTTTAGCTATTTTTGTAGGTGTTTTCTATTCCGACTATTGGTTTCAGAGGGGACGTTGTTCAAGTCTTGACAGCCATGCCTTTGAAGGATCAAATTAATTTTAGCTATTTTTGTAGGTGTTTTCTATTCCGACTATTGGTTTCAGAGGGGACGTTGTTCAAGTTTCTTCTGCATGTACTTTATGGAAACTAGCAACTAATAAATGATATTCGGTCGGTGGCTCGGCAGTCATGGAGTATTCAAGCGACTAGCAAAGGCTCTGATCAGACTGCGCGTATGCGCAGGCTGGTCTGAGCCTTTGCTGGTCGCACATATCTCATTGTTGGAAATCTCATGTCCCGGCTCAAATATGTTCGCCATTGTCTATGTAATGCTTTGTATGTATACTGTAGGGGGAGGGCCGTAACTAATGTTGGAAAAACTTGTGGCCTGACCCCTTGCTTTGTATTGGCAATAAATACGTTTAAACTATTTTTTTTATTACTAGCAACTTCCATGGCGGCCACGTGTTTTGACGAGTCCAGTTTGTTTTAGCTGCTTTTGTTAAATGTCACCTAGTCAATCATTCTGCCAAATTATTTTCAGCTATGACTATTGGATTCATAGAAGAAGATAATTAAAGTTTCCTCTATGGGTACACAAGGGAATGCAATTGGCGGCCATGTTTTGACCGGTCCAATTCCTTTGGTCCAATTCCTTTAGCCATTTTTGTGGAACGTCACCAACTCACCTTTTCTGCGAAATTGTTGTGCATTCTAATCAGCTGTTTCTTTAAGTTAGCTTTATTGTACAATTTTACGAGTGTAAATACAAATATTCCCTCTTGTAGGCGGAGCGAGTCGAAGACGAGTTTCCCGCTACAAGAGGGAATATTTGTATATTCACGAGTATTTGTACAATAAAATTCTTGTATCATGACCAATAAAACAATCACGATTTAATTTATTCATCAGAAGCTCCACCCTTGGCAGGGTCTTGTTGAAACTATTGAACAGTTTAGATCAAAGGAAAGGCGGCAAAGTCATGGTACAAAGATGTTTTAAAGTTTCCTTTGCCACGCCCCCGGCGGCAATGATTTTGACGGATCAATTTTTTATTTTATTTTTTGCTACTTTTGCAGATGGTCACCCAGATAACATTCCTGTGGATTTGGATTAAAATTGGCACATGAGTTTATGAGGAGTTATCACTTAAAGACGAATAGTGCGCGACGCCAGACGCTTGGCATTGACTGATCCCAAAATCTCACTTTGAGCACTTGGTACTCAGTTGAACTAAGGCTAGAATTTTTTTATTAGTTGATTTACAAACCCTCCTACTGTAATTTTCCGGATGGCAGAGAAAAAATAAAATTTAATTTCTAAAAGAAAAAAATTTTTATCCATCGACTCTAATTATTATTTATTTCGTTGATTTTTTTTTTTTATATTTTTGAGTTTCTGTCTGTGTATTTTTGAGAGTGACACTGTTAAAAGTGATTGTCCTGTCCAGATTTTTAGAAAAATGATGGAATATTTAAAGATTTGATATAGACTGTTGGTGTTTACCTTACTAGGTTTACTGTTTGTTTTTTCTGGAGATATTAAAAATTAAGAAGAAAAATCTCTGAAAATGACCAGTCAACTGGTCATTTTCAGTGCTTTTTTTTTTTCTTTTTTCGCCCCTTTGCCCCTAAATCTGAAAAAAAAATCCCGTAAATCAACCAAAAAAATATGGCCTAAGACAATGATGCTTCCTATTTTGGCCTAAGACAATGATGCTTCCTATTTGAATACAGATAACCAAAGATTTGATCAGAAGTATAAATCAGAGTATAAATGTGCGCTCGCCTGACAATGAATGACAGGACCTTCTTAATATAACGTTTAGCTATGTCAATATCGACCTAGGAGCACCATTCGAACAAACTGTTTAGGGCCAACATCCTCGATGTTACATACCAAAGCCCAGGGTCATTGGCCCTTTGATTCTGAAGAAGATTTTAGAAGATTTTGTTATACCTAACATGGGTATGGCATCCATTTTGGTCACGTGACCTAAATCATATCATATAAATAAGTAAAGGTGCAAAGATCAGGAATCGATATAATCAAGTACCACACCCCACCCAGGATACCAATGGGAAAGTGACAAACTCACAGTTAGACAAACTCACAGTTAGACACCACAAACGTGAGCCAAGAGGCTAGCCTTTTCCCAGCAGGTGACCACAAGCCACATATAAACAGACGCGCACAAAGGCATAGCTAACACAAGATAGAAAAAAACATAAAGCCATGTTGAGATTGTCTCATCCAATGAATACTCCTTATAAAGATTCACTTATATTGGCTCTGTGGTTTCTGAGAAAAATGTGTGTAAAATACTGATTTCAGTTCAAAATGAGAGGTTCACCAGTGATCTCTGGTACTTATTTATAGGCATTTCAAGTTCTCATTTGGATCAACATATAGTAAGTATAATGCCTCTAGCTTCAACAAGTATAGAAAACAAATCGACCTTCTTAAGGGATATCCTATTCAAATACATTAGAAATCAAAACTTGGCCTTGTAAAGTAATTCAAGGTCAACCTAGGATAATCATATGAACAAACTTGGAATGGGACACATCTCCCATTTAACATATCAATACTCACAGACATTGTCCTGTTGGTTCCAAAGAAGCTTTTAAGGGGTATACCATATATGGGTGAGGCGACCATATTGGCCACATGGTCTGAACCGATTGAACAAACGTTTCTCCACCCTAAGGGTCAATCATACGAAATTATAGTTGAATTGGGCTATTTGTTACAGATGCTATACAAAATGTGAGCTAAAAGTAGGCTTAAGGTCCCCAATATTTATTGATATGTTCCCATATATCTGAAACAACGTCGTTTCAACATGTCGCAAATTAAAATGGTGTTGCTTTGAAACGCTTGGTTGTGGCGTGGAGTGGAAACACTCATTGCAGTGACTCGTATAAAAGTAAGTCAGGGTGCAAAGATCAGGAATCGGTACAATCAAGTAACACACCTGACCCAGTATATATCAATTGGAAAGTGACAAACTCACAGTTAGACACCACAAACGAGAACCAAAAGGTCAGCCCCTTTCCAGCATGTGACCACAAGGCACATATAAACAGACGCTAACAAAGGCATAGCAAACATGGGAGCAAACACAAGACAGAAAAAACATAAAAGATCCACAAAAGAAGTAACGCCTTTTAACGGTCAGTCAAATATTTTACTGGAGGGCTTAAACCAGTTTCACGGCGCCAACATTACCCTTTATTCAGATGTGGATCAAGACACATAGATATTTGGTTTGCATGAAAGACCCCTAACTTATCAATGCATCATCTCCTAAAACATATTAATCAAGATATAACAAGGAGATAAAGTAAAGATTAGGACTCAACAGCAAATAAAACTGAATACTGGAGCAAAAGAAAACCAACAGGTAAAACCCGGTGGGCCCGGCAAACAGCCAAAGCATCAGGCCCCTACCATCTCATCAATAGATAAATCTTAAATTCGGAACTGTCATAGAGTCTGAAGTCTAAAGACTGAAATTTGTCGACATTTCAAATACTAAATCGAACATAGCTTACTACGTTTGTGACAAAGTTCCGGGTTATCGAACTCCCTATCCAAGCACAAATTTAAGACAACTCTTCTGAAGATCTCCAGCAAGGCCTCTCTATCATCATCCGTCATCTCAACCCTGGATATCTCACGCTCGTCGCTCAGCTTTGTGCTTCTAGTATTCCCTTCAGGGTGGAATAGAGAACTGATGACATCATTCGCTCGTTGATCTTGGGAATTCTCGTTGTCTGAAGTGAAATGGGGTTTGGACCTGAAGGCATCTGTATTTATGGCTAGAAAATAAATAAAACATGCACTGTGTATATCGAAGATGGGAATCAAGTGACTTTGAGATGATACATGCACACTGCACAGATAATTGTTTTCTTGCAGTGAGTAAATAGCCTGTTCTCTGTCTCTCTTTTAGCAATCGCAATCATCGATCTATGCTCAGAAAAACAATTGAAGAGTATTTAAGAAATAGATCAGCTCTAGCAGTGAATTGTTGAGTATTAACTCACTGTATGGAGGTCAGTTGTAAAGAGGATCAAATCACGAGCGCGCAACGCGGATGATTTATGTTCATACCACTGACCGACAAACAGTGAATTATTACAATTCACGCACTAGAGCTGACCTATTTTCGATTCTAACACCATAAACGACGAAAACACATTTGAAGTCTTCAACTTCTTTCAACTTTCCGCCATTGCACTGAAGAAATCCCGTCAATAGTTGGACTGTGTCGCATTCGCTTACATGCTTTCAAGCGTAAAAAGGACGTTCCATGACTGATGCGATTTTGCGGCTACAATTAACGTCAGCTAGTGCGCGCTTTCTTCGCACTTTCAAAACTGGACATTGTTGTTTGATACAACACGTTTCTTTAGCATTGGCTCTATATAGGCGAGGTGTGTTAGGATTATATTTATTTCTATTTGTAGCATTCAGTACAATACAAACTCAACTAAATATACATGCATTCAATAGTTCCAGATATCTGCAATCAAAATAGATGTTTAAATTAATTATGGTTAAATTCCAAATAGTTAAACCCTCTACAAACATTTAAAAGTGGTTAAGCCCCATTTTCAACGTTTGTAGCTTCAAAATCTTTGCTGACTCTCAGTCAAAAATGTGACATTTTGTGGTCGTTGTCAATGTTTACTGGCAATTTGTTGTCATTATGGCGCGGGTATGCCATATCTGACATGTATGTGCATTTTTGTTGAAGACATTGTCACGTTATTAGGTACAGTGACTGATAAATGGGTGTGAAAACTCGTTTGTGGTCGGAATTGGAAAAGCAATGATCAGGTCAAGTTTGCAGCAAAAAATATAAAAGCAAGAACTTTTCAGTTAAGAGGAGTGTTACTTTTGTCGTGTACTGTTTTACATATTGGTATTTCTATCAGAAACAAAATACTTTGTTTGGAAAATATTTTCTCAAATGAAATATAGTCAAAATAATTTTAATATCCTTCAATTGTTTTCCTGAGTATGTGTAGTGTTTTCTATCTCTACTATTATTCCTGATCATTTTTGACGTCAAACTGATCTAAAATGAACAAGCACTCTTGTCACAAAACCTCCCACGAGACCGCCCATGCAGTGCACCCCGGTGGCATTACGGTGTCACTTAGGGGATAACTGAATTCAAAATTTTCAGTTGGGGAGGTATATCGTCGGATATATGGTCGGAAATTTAGTTTTATGGAGCCATTGAAGATGAGAAACATTCATTGTTTAATTGCAGTGCTTATCATTCACTGCGGTATTCTTTTATGGAGAAGGTGCAGAAGTCATGCAAAACTTTTGACTTTTATCACAAGATGCCCAACTTATTTGGTTGATGAAGAATGAGTCAGACGACATTATTAATTTATTCTCTAGATATATCTATGATTGTTTCATTTACTTAGACCATCATCACTAATGTATTGCTTAATCACCAAAGGATTATCCAGTTTAATATTCGGCCCAAAAAGTTAGACTTGATATATTTATCTTAAAAATAATTAATTTTTTACTTATACCTAATGTATTTTGTTTGTATTTTGCTGTATTTATGTATTATTATTGTTAAATATGCCAGAAATGGCCCATGATGGGATTAATAGAAAAAATATTCTATTCTTGCATAGATATCTATTCGTTTAGCTGTTTACACCCATTGTCAAATGAACGAAAATCCATGTTCAAATCAGGAGATTCACGTGCTGTTTGAACATGGGTCAGAACTTGAAAATACTTAAATGAGCCCTGCATTATTTGCATGACGTTATACGGAAAGCGCTGTGGACCAGACTGATCATTTCGCCGATGTTTTTGTTCGCGAAAACGTTGCGCACGGTTATGACGTCATGACGTTCGAAAGTACACAGCCGACGCCATTTTGTTTAGAGAAATCCAGTGTAAGAAAATGGACAATTTAATGTTTTAGCTGCGTTTTTAATGCGAATTGGGCTGGAATAATGTAAAATATGCAAGAATAACGATCACACATGTTTGTTTCATTGCATTAACACTTGCCGGGTCCCTCGGATGATGCTGAACACTCGGCCTATCGGCCTCGTGTTCAAACAGCATCCTCGGGATCCGGCAAATGTTAATGCATGAAAAAACATGTGTGATCCCTATATTCTATTCCATCGCAGGATATACTGTCGCAAATTTATGACGTTATCCAATCAGACGTCGCGTTGCATTGCAAGTGCATTAGAATTCAAATTTTGTGACATATGTTGTCATGACTGGTGTCCAATCATTTTGTGTGTATGTGTAATCTTGAAAAGATGCAATCCGCGGAGCGCATTTTCCGTCATTTTTTCTACAATGAATAATGCAATGCTCCCTTTTATCAGTCACCCCTAACATTAACTGAATTATTTCAACACAACCTAATAAACGTTTTATTTCCTATCTCACGGCATGTTACCTTTATCAGGTCATAATGACATTGCGCTTTTTGAATGACGTCGCTAATGACGCTGAATCAAAACAAAAATGAAAAATTACGCCATAATCGCTAGTTTGAAGAGTGTTCAACAATAGATAAACTGATAAATAGAATACCAGGTTCGCGTCTTTTTAATATTCAGTTTACCAGGCTCGACTTTGAGAATGCATGTTCAATCGCTCGGCAAGCCTCGCGATGTCAACAAGCGTTCTCAAAGCCTTGCCTGGTAAACTGAATATCAAAAGACACTCACCTAGAATTCTCTATTTATCTGTGCGGTGGAAACCCAGATGTACTTTGACAACACTTTTTAGAATGAGCTGAAAACATATTTAAACTGCTTATTATACAAGATCAGAAATTAAGGGGCAAACTGCCTAAACGTGTAAACCCCCTAATTTGCGTAGCTCAGTAAACCAAGGAAACAAAACATGGTAACCACATTAACTGCTAAGTATTAACCCTTACAGCGCCAATCACAACAAAAATCTTCTGAAATGATTAAGAAGTCTCTATGGCAAACAGTGTGGACCCAGATCCTATAGGAGCAGTCTGATCTGGGACCACGCTGTTTGTTTCTATACTTAAATTTTTCAGTAATGTTAGACAATTGTTTGCAACAGACGACTTCAGCAGACGACATTTTCAGATGCATTTTAAACTCGGTATCCAAATAATAAAATACTAATCGAATTGAGGAATTCAGGGACAATCTTAACTCTTAGCACTTACAAAAGAACACTATAATTTCTTTATTTTACAATACAAACTCAGAAATCGAATGGTAAACTATACATACCAACAATTTCAAAAGATCTAAAGGCTAAAATTGAAAAATAAAACAACTGTCTTTATATAAAAACAACAAAAACATTACCCTTTGATGCCGTTTGCTGTAAAGTAAGCAGGAATAAAAATATTGAGAAATTAAGTCTGTATTCCATTTCAACAATCCTGGGCTACTCCTCTTACTGTTAATGCCCTTAATCGTGACGAAAAACTCATTTATATGAGAACGATCTGCAGGAAAAAGTACCTGTTGACCAACAGGCGTGATAAGGGCTTTTTTCGACATATATGCTAGTAAGCCAAACTAACAAAATGTAAGAACATATATATATGTTCTTGCATGCGTATATAAGAACATTCTGGTCGTGTGTGTTTTTCATTTTATGGCAGATTTTCTAAAGTTTTAAAGATGTTCTAGATTGCTTGCCAAAAAGACATTGCGCAGACCCATTCAGACTACTTCTGTGATCATGGTATTCCCTATTTGCCATTCTGACAAGCAACATTTTATTTGATGTGTGTTCTTTTAAAAATATATACCGTACTATCTTCCCATGTGTTTAAACCGTTTATATAGATACATCAGTTTTATGGATGTCTCTCAAATATATTTTAGTAACCTGGAAAAACGGATCCTTTAGGAATAGAGAGAACCTACAATATAAGAAAACAGCAGACTCGTTTTTTTTTAGTCTGTTTATGAGAACTAATGGAAAGTGCAACAATTCACACACCCCCTAGCACCGGCTTAAGCTTCATTCTGCTTTTCGCCAGAACCCAATATTCCTGAAGGACCAGAATATGAAAAAAAGTATCAACAGTATATCGATGTACGGGGAGAAGTTTTAACAACTCCACACGACACAGCGACAGCTGTTGCGACATCTAAATAATCTGGAAAAACGGATCCTTCAGAAATACAGAGAACCAACAATATAAGAAAACAGCAGACTCGGTTCATGAGAACTAATGAAACGTGCTACAATTCTCACGCGCATTCAACACTGGGTGTTCCTTAACTTTTGACGTTTAACGTTTTGCTGCATATATCACCATAGGGTTCGATTGTCAGGCTATGCCATCCGAATAGAATTTCCCACTACTGTCAATTAGAGCAGTTGATTTCCAAATTTAGGGGTGTTGGGTGGTATTTTTTTCCAAATTTTAATGGAAGATTTGTAAACAAACAGTGCAGTTCCTTTATGCGGTGTCTGATCCGGGTCTGTGCTGTTTGTCTTTGTCCCACAAAAAGGACGCTAGGCTCATATGGGTTAATTCATACCCAATATATCCTGGCTCTATTATGTACAATTTATATCCCAGATTCTAAAAAAAGCTTAGCATGAGATGTATGCATATTTAATAATAATGGTAAGACACGCCTACCAAACGCTCGAATGCTCAACATCTGGTTGAATATTAAAAACAATTCCTCCAGGAAGAGAATCAAAAATCGGGGAACGTCATACAACAGACTATGCATTCCTACGTTTGTGGTATAATAATTTTGAGGTCAGAAAGTTCTCTCGTTTTGTCAGACTTACATTTTGCGTAAAACAGGTGCACCAGAATTCGACAGGAACGTGTTTATCGCGCGAAAAGTAAATATGACCTAATGAGAATACTTTTTGAGCTCGTATTTATACCACAAACGCAGGAATCCATAGGCTGTTACATGACATTCCCCAATTTTTCATTTTCTTCATAGAGCAGTTGTTTTTATTACATGTATCAACCAGATGTTGAGCATTCGAGCGTTTGGTGACGTGTACGAGCCATTTATCCATTTATGCCTAGCTTCCTGCACGCTCTCTGAAGACCCAGATGAAATGTCACAATAAGACAAATATGCGCCAAAGAGCCCTCCTTTGCCTTCACTTGACACTTTTATTTCAACTGCAGTCTCTGTAAAATGTACAGTAAAAGTAAAACCTGTGTAAAACGGCCACTCTCTAAAAGACCACAAATTGGTTTTCAGGACAATTTATCGCTTAATGCAGTTCAAAAGTATTGCAGAATGCTCCAAGGGGAGCATTCTGCAATACTTTCGACCTTCATTAAGCTACCATTTGTCATTAAGCTATTTGTTTTGTCTATTTTTGCGTGGCCGTTTTACACAGGTTTTACTGTACTAGATTGCACTTTGATAAAGAAAAAAAAAACAAGAAAAAAAAACACAGAACAGAATAAAAAAAATATCGTTCTTAAATGGCATTTTAATAACCTAGCACGTAAAGACCATATGTTTTAGTTCTTTTTTTTTTCTCTCGTAAATTATACTAATTTCAATAATCCCTTACATTATATTTCAAAGACCTTATAAAACGTAGCCACGCCTAAAAAACTTAAAGGTCTTTTGTCACTGAAACTGAACAGACATCTGGGTTTCTAAAGGATTTCCTTTTCCGATGTGTGCCGCTTTACTTTGGGGCTGGTCAATTCACCCTTCCGAAAAACCACGCCTACTATAACTCTCTGTCTACTAGTGTCGCCAGCTGATAGCATTTGCAAACTGTTTGGACCCAGACCAGGCCCGATATTTTGCTTGACACTCAGATGGTATTCCTGGAAGATTTTTTTCGAAAAAGATGATTTTGAAAAAAATAATCAGTAGGCAACTCGGACCCAATAAACTTATACTATACTGAGTCCGAGTAGGCAACAAAAAGCATGAGAAATTAATTGTTGGAGATCGAACACGTTTTTGTAGGACTATGTCACGTGTGCTAAGTTGTCGTTGTATTGGTCAGTTATACACTATCAGACCTTCTGGGCGTGGCTCGGAAACTCAATTTAGCTGCCTACTCGGTCCCAGTGACCAACTAGAAATTTTGAGGAAAAACACGAGCACGAGATCTCGGTACTTATCACATATGAGCAATATGTGATTTTTTTTTAAATTTTGGTCAGTGATTCAGGAAGAGATGTCTTTTAAAGATGTTTCTTATCTTGAGCTATTGCGGCAATTTTGTTCAGCGGTGCGGAACCATTTGTGCAATTTTTGTAGAGAGCATTATGAGGAACATTTCTGTGAAATTATTTTAAATTTGTATTAGTGCTTTGAACAGGAGATGTCGTTTAAAGATATGTCTTATCTACAACTCTGGTAGCCCTTTTGTTCGGCGGAGCAGAATCATTTGTTCAAATTTGGCGGAGGACATGATGAGGATAATTTCTGGTTCAGGCGAAACATTTCTGTGAAATTATTTTGAATTTGGACCAGTGGTTCAGGAGGCTATCTCGTTTAAATATAATTCTTATCTACAGCTCTGACGGCCATTTTTTTCGGCGGAGCAGAAAGAGGGTATTATGAGAAACATTTAATGGAAATTATTTTGAATTTGGACAGGTGATTCAGGAGGAGATCTCGTTTAAAGATTTTTATTATCTACAGCTCTGGTGGCCATTTTGTTTGGCGGAGCAGCATCATTTCGTGCAATTTTGGTAGAGGGCATTATGAGACACTTCTTTAAAATCATTTTGAATTTGGACCAGTGGTTCAGGAGATGTAGTTTAAAATATTTCTTATCTATAGCTCTGGTGGCCCTTATGTTTGGCCGAGTGGAAACAGTTGTGCAAGTTTGCTAGAGAGCGTTGCGGGGACCATTCATGGGAAATTATTTTGAATTTGGACCAGTGGTTCAGATGTCGTTTAAGCGCGACGGACGAAGACAGATCACAATATCTCACCTGAGCCCTTAAGCCTTAGGCTCATGTGAGCTAAAAACAAAACGAAAATATCAAAGATAACTGTGGAATATAACATAGTCGTTGGAATGGGTTAGAAATGCAGATTCGGACTCTTATAAGACTAAACAATTGAGCTTACGGATGGGGTATATATTTTCACCTAACCTTTGTCTCAATCGTTTTTGGAAAGAGGTATATCACGTCCACTGACATCCATTTTGACATGGAGTACAATTTATCAATTTTATACTATAAATTTTGCTCTACCGAAAAAAGCAAAATTCAATAAAGTCAGTGTTTTTGCATCACTTATCCTTTATCAAAGATTATCTAAATTTTACTTTCAAAAATACTTTAAAAAGCACTTCGTTTTCAAGTTATTTTCAAGTTTGTGTGAACCCCGTGCTTGCATTTGCTGATTGTCTGCCCAATTTTAAGTTTATATCCCCCCGGTTAATTAGTTCGAACTTCAACACTTTCTGCAAAATATCAACACCATTCCACATGGCCAACAATATGTTCCATGGCAATAGAAAACGGACTGATAGTTTTCAGCAAATCTGAAGACATTGGGAATATGGCATTCAGAGGTGAATCGGTGGTTATATGATGTACACAGAGGGATACTCTCATTTTTTTTTCTTGCTACATAGGCTCTGTCCCAGCATCTGCTACATAACCTCGGTCCTAGCATCTACCATTTACCCCCCCCCCCCCCTCCACACACACACACACAACAACAACAACAACAACAAAAACAACAACAACAACAACAAAACAGGCATATATATATATCAGGCCTGCCCCCCAAATACTTGAAATTTAGTATACCCCGTATTCCCATTATGTGCATTGACCTTAAAAAAGACCCCGAAAAACATAGAAATGATTCAAACATTTGTCCACCTCGGTGAACACCCCATAACGTATCCATTTTTTAACCCTCAACATATCGAAATTCAAAAATTGTGAACACCCAAAAAATCGACCAGGCCTATGTGTATTATAAAATATCATAGTAGCCCGCCACGTACAGTTATCAATCTTCTTCGTGTGTTCGCATAATAAAATTATTATGGGATAAGTAACGAAATCTCATGAACTTGCTTGTAATTGGGTTTGGGAGGCTATAGAGATGGGCGGAGTCAAACAATTTTTGACGGCAGAGGCCCTGGTCACCCTACCTTTTGAGTTCTTTTGTGTAAACGACACCAGACTACATCAGGCCTTTAGATAAGACAGTAAGATTTTTTGTCATTTAACTACTCGGCCGTTGTCGTGACACCAGGCATGAATTTGGACAAGGAGTTTGATTAAAACTTTGATTATTTTTCTATCAAACGATATGTTATAGGAACTAAGTCTCTTATTAGAATTGTCTCAGACAGACGATCCATTATGTGTTTGAAAGAAAATTATGAAAATGATTCAGAAAAAATACGCACCTGGTCTGATGCATAGGTCCAGGTTAGGATATTTTAGCGTAAAATTGGAATTATTTTAGTAATAAACAATTTAGTGCTCAAAAGAACCCTCTCATTTAGACGATTCTTTGGAGTACCCACATTTCTTTGGTTGATAAATAAGAAAACATATTTAAAGTTATGCACTCTTATCTGGAGGCCTGCTGATGCCAATGTGTCTGAAATCAACTTCAACGTAAACATTTGCTTCGAGATATCCGGAATAGAGCTATCGAAAGTCAGATGATGAACTAATTCCTGGTAGGCATGGGAGTTCGTTGCCAGGCCCATATAATATTAGTATACAAGGTAAAATTCAGGGTGCGTTTTTTCCATGGAGCATTTCAATTAATGAAATTAACTATTCAACTGCGCCGTCAGCAAACAGTTTGAACCCAGATCCCCGGCCCAGATCAGGCCCTACAAAACGCCGGGAAAGACCTGGGCCCTAACCGTTTCATAATTTAATGGAATTCTTGAAAGATTTTTTTAATGATTTCGAAAAAAAATGCAGATGACATGATAATGGCACGCACAACTACGCAGCATGCGAAGGGTTGAAGAATGGAAAGGATCTTCCACACAGAACACTTGACGTAACGAACTTTTTTACTTTTGCTTAGAGTACTACGCATAAAAGTTCTATTCCCAACTGAATGTAACACATGCCTGCCAATATCAAACACAAAAAGGATACAATAACAAAATAAAAAGGCTTGTTTAACGGTTTATATGAAAGTAAAGTCACAGTTTATCGTGTTAAGCAAACTTTGGTTATTTTAAACCATTTAAGAACAGTATTGGTTTAAAAAGAAACTGTTGTTCGAGGCAACGTTGTAAAACATACATATATACATGTAGAAGGTGGGGTCCCAAAATCGCTAAAATTAATCGTAAAAATAGACACTCCTTATTCGATAAAGACAATTTCGCAGAAAGAATAAATAAAAAACACACACACATTATTTTCGATTTCTTTGGCTTACTCACAATAATCGCTAATCGTTAAAAAGGGAATTAATCGCAAATCGCTATCAGTGATTTTGTTACCAGCGCATCCTGCATCTTTTGCTTTTATTTCAGCGAGTCCCAGAATGCAATAGTATTGCATTGGCGTTTTGGCTATTCCAAACCCTACGCTATGTCCGATTTAATTCAAAATATCTGGAAAACCAGCCAAGTTAGGTGAAAATTGGAAATTGATAGTTGACTGATAATATAAAATGTAAATATAAGTAATGAATTCAACTTTTGGAATGTTCATGGAATCATGAATACTTCGGGTCTCTTGCAAAGTTAACGTGAAGCCCACTTACTTTGCACGAGACCCGAAGTATTCATGCTTCCATGAACATTCCAAAAATTGAATTCATTTCTTAAATACATGTATAGAGAGTCATCGGTTATAATTTTGAAACAAAAGTGCATTTCTTTCTCTTAAGATCGATTTTACGGTCTAAGCAATCGGTGCAGATCATGATAAATGCGGTATTTCATCTGGGAAATAAGGGAAGGTTGTATATTTCATTTTGATATTATTATTTTACTTAAAATGCCAAGTCAATATTGGGTGTGAGCTCCACGTGCCACACATGCACGACACCTGTCGGGCATACTGGATATGATACGGCGTATCGCTGCTCTCCCAATCTGCTGCTATTTAGAGGTAAAGTCAACCTATAATACCAAGCAAAAAGAAACCAGGAACAGGGTTCCCTTATTTTTGTGTATGCGTATATACTTGAATGTTGGGGTTTTGTCGTCGGAAATCTGCACACATTTACCAAACACGCAAATTGGCCTACTACGCTGAGACATACCTTGTGGATTCAGTTGGTGATGACCATTTACTTACAGAACGACCCTCATTGTTAATGGCGGTTTAATTGGTGCCTTGTGCTCTTTGGTGCCAATGAGATATCGGTTATTTCCAAATTGCATGATGGAGGAAATGCATTTAGCCACAAACTCGCTCATTTGAAAATCAAGTTGCATCACGATCAGCTTCCTCAAGCAGATGCCGTTAGGGTTGCGTCTTACGTTATTACCAGTAATCATCTAAAAGCGGGCCACTATCAGCCCACCAGCGAAACGCCATTCAGGCGCAAAACCACACAACAACTTGCTTATTGCACCAATTTGTACTTTGTGCATTGCGAGTTTTCTCTAACTCAAACATTGGAATATCAATTAAAGGTGCAATATTGAAATAAAACTGGGTCTGGTAAGTTTCGCACGGATATATCCACATCCCTGGATACACAAAACTTAACATGTTTCATTCTGATGGATTATCCCATAAATATTGATACAAAAGTATGGAATTGTCCATTTTGTATTTGAGGGGTTGCTGGTCATTTTAAATGATGTATTTCTCTCCATGAAGATTTTTTTCAATTTTAGAAAACGGTGCAGGCACTGATGCGGCATTTTCACAGGGGTCTTCGCTGTTTGCCAAAGTACCTGTTTACACAATCATGTACCGGTATCCAGAGTGAAAATGGTTAACCGAGGTTTTGATGAAAATAGCACATGGGTCTTCGGAAAGTGCGACAATGAAGATAAAACGTACATCGATCCAGCCAGGTTCACAGTGGGTAGCTGTACAGGGTACAAGTAGGCCTATGCACCCATCGAGGATAAGCACATCAATTATTGTTATTGAAGGTTGCAACGAGTTTCTTTGAAATCCAAACAACTGTTCAGACACCAAGATCCTATTTATCAATAAAAAATATATAAAAGGGCCACAACTCCAGAAAAAATCATCTGGTAATAACATATATATTTATTGCCGATATGCGCACTTGATAACCCGAGGACGTTAAAGTTACTGGCAAGATTACTGCTAAACAAGAGGGTCCTAGGGCCCTGGGTCGCTCAACCGACAATGATTGTTTATGAAGGTAATGAAAGCAAAGCTTCCCTCAAAGTCCAGCTATTTGGATAGATCAGCAGTTTCATTAAGACTTTAAATGGGTAATGTTGACAAAACTAACACGATGTAGAACCTCAATAAGAAAAAAATGCGACACCCCTATATAAGCCTAAACATTTGACCCATTGGACGGGCCACTTTTGGCCCCAGGGGCATAATTTAATGAACTCATCTGATAATGGGGAACAAACCCTTTGTATACTGGAAACCCCTTAAACGGTATTTTGGTAATCTGCATTTCATCAGGGTCTGCACTGTTTGCTATGATAAATGCAATTTTCAGAGACTGAAGTAAATATTTATTAGGTAAGTCTACCTGTGACCCCTTAAAACATATAATGGACAATCCCATCCTTATTGTAGCTATCTGTATTGGAAAATCCATCCTACTGGAATCAAGGAAAAAAACTATCTTCAAACAAGGAAGACATGCCTTCCTTACAAAGAAAATTCGTTTAAAGACATTTCTCCTCTAGAGCTCTGGCAGTCCATTTGATCGGTGGAGTGGAACCGTTTGTGAAAATTTGGTAGAGTGCATCATGAGGAACAATTCTGTGAAATAATTTTAAATTTGGACTAGTGGTTCAGGAGGAAATGTAATTTAACAATATTTCCTATCTAGAACTTTGGCAGCCCCTTTGTTATGTTAAGTGGAACCATTTGTGCGATTTTGGTAGAAGGCATCATTAGGAACAGTTCTGTGAAATTATTTTGAATTTGGATCAGTGGTTCAGAAGGAAATGCCGTTAAAAGATGTTTCTTATCTAGAGCTCTGGCAGCCATTTTGTTTATCAGAATGGAACCATTTATGCAATTTAGTCAAGGGTATTATTAGGAACAATTTTGTGAAATTATTTTGAATTTTGGCCAGTTGTTCGGGAGGAATTGTAATTAAATAACATCTCCTATCAAGAGCTCTGGCAGCCCATTTGTTCTGTGAAGTGGAACAATTTGTACAATTTTGGTAGAAGGCATCATGAGGAACAGCTATGTTTAAATATTTTGAATTTGGACCAGTAGTTCAGGATGAAATGCCGTTTAAAGATATTTCTTATTTTGAGCTCTGGCAGCCCTTTTGTTTATCGGATTGGAACCGTTTATGCAATTTTAGAAGGCATTACGAGGAACAATTGTGAAATTATTTTGAATTTGGGCCAGTGGTTCAGGAGATGTCTTTTAAAAGATTTTTTATCTGGAGCTCTGGCAGCCCTTCTGTTCAGTGGAACAGAACCATTTATGCAATTTGGGAAGAGGGCATCATGGTGAAAAAAGTTTACGGATGACGGACCAAACGGTTTGAAACACAAAAGCTCACCTTGAGCCTTCCGCTCAGGTAAGCTTAAAATACAATATTCATCAAAAAGTCATAGCTTAAGAAAAAAGATCTATGAATGTTCCGATGGTGTTTCATAGAAATATGGTCAGCAGTTGATGAGAAATTGCACATGTAACATTTTATGATGGCTGATAGACAGACTTATGTGTACTTATGAGTGGGATGTTCTGGCCTAACAATCACCTAACATAGAAACAACTTTGCATTTAGTTCACCTGCGCCATTGGCTCATGGTGAGCTATTGTGATCCTCAGATGTCCATCATCAACAATTGCTTCAAAGGACATCTCCTAAACTACTGACTTAATTTTGACCATACTTGGCAGGAATAATTCTTATATGACCCTCTTTAATAATTGTGCATATGGTTCCAGTCCATTGCATATATAGGTCACACAGGATAAAAATAGTTTTTTGAGGCGAAAACCTGAAGCCACAAAATATGTACCTTTGAAATATATTTGATCCCCTGTTTGGCCCCAGGAACATAATTTTAACAAACTTGGTAGAGGCCCACTATATGATGCTTCATACCAAATATAAAGGCTCTATGCCTTGTGGTTTCAGAAAAGAAGTTTTTTCATGTTTTCCCTATAAAAGCCCTTTGGCGGGACCATTTTTGGCCCCTGGGGCATAATTTGACCAAACTTGGCAGATGAATAATTCTTATATGACCCTCTTTAATAATTGTACATATGGTTCCGTCCATTGCATATATACTAGGTGATGCTACAGATCAAATATCATGACTGTAGGCATAGTGGTTTCAGACAAGAGGATTTTTCAGATTTTCCCTTTATAAGCCTATGAAAAAACATGTGACCCCCAGAGCAGAGCCATTTTTGGCCCCAGGGAGATAATTTGAACAAACTTGGTAGAGGTCCACTAGGTAATGCTACATACCAAATATCAATGCTCTATGCCTTGTGGTTTCAGAGATTTTTAAAGTTTTCATCTTGAAAAACTATTCTTAGCCTGTGTGACCTAGATATGCAAAGGACAGAACCATTTGAATAATTTTAAACGAAAGTCATATAAGGATCATTCCTACCAAGTTTGGTCAAAATCCAGCCAGTAGTTTAGGAGGAGATGTCCTTTGAAGCAATTGTTGAAGACACACGACAGAGGACACACGACAGACATCCAACGATCACAATAGCTCACAATAAGTCAATGGCTCAGGTGAGCTAATAAAGGGTTAAAAGAAGTGCAACAAGATCTAGTAGATTTCTAATCGCTTTATTCTAGCTACCAGCTGGAAATAACTACAGTTCTCAGTCATTGGTAAAGACACCTTACAAACTCGCCCTAAACCATAACCAGGTCACGAGGCTTTAAAACATTTTTCATGCTCAACGTTTCAACTGCTCATAAATCTAAAATGCTGAAAATTAAAGATGTTTCTTGCTTTCAAACTCACAGATGCCATATCTATCCAGCATATAAATGTTAAAATGCCAACAACTGTTGGCATTTTAACAATTATGAGCAGGATATATTCCAAGCTCAGTTGAGTTGAGCATGAAAACAGTTTTATAACCTCGGGATCTGGTTATGTTTCAAAAACTTTTCTGCTTAACATGAAACATATGCCCTTGGCATACAGGGTGGAGGCAATCTAAAACTTTTAACATACAATTTCAAGACTTACGTAGTTGTGCAAAAATGAAGATGTAAAATGTTTATTTTCTACTCTTTCTGTATGACTGCAGTTTTGATTGTGTTGACACTTAATATCACAGTCAACAATTTTTCAGTTATGCTGGGGTGTTTAACGGACTTCCTTGGTTGAACCAGTACTGAACAGAGGATAAAGTACCTTGCTCAAGTTGCTCAAGGACACACCATAGTGCCTCCGGTAAGTCTCAAACAAGTGACTCTCCAATCCCAAGTCTAACACCTTACCACTGAGCCACTCCACTCCTCGATATTTCCTTGCTGTAATTGAACTTTACCTTTCTGTGAGAATAAATACATGTTTAAAAGGAAGCTTTGCAAATTAGTGTTCCAATTTTGAGCCCCAATCTGTTTCAAGCACTATAATTTATTTACACTACTATCAAATTCACTGATTTTTCTCAAAAGTTACCAGCCAATGTTCAGTCTTGACTACCATATGGAGTTGCCATAATGTGGGAACATTGAAAAAATAGTTTGTGTGTAATGTATACTTTCCTTTGACCCTTAAGTGTAGTTTACCAACAAAATATGCTTCGGAAGCTGAAAACTGAAGCCCATGTAAGGTATTCTCACAAATGACACTGCTTCTTTACATATCTACAACAATTTCTTTGACCTTGACCTTTTTCATGTAGTGGAATTTACAGTTTTAAACCCTACCATGTTGAACCCCGGCTATATCCTGTTTTGAAAACAGTGTAGATCCTGATCAGCTGGCTTATCAGAAGCCAGCTGATCAGGATCCACAATGTTTTTCTCTAAACTTAACTTTGATTAGAGACAATATTGCCATTGTAAAGCTGGACTATTTGCGTACATGCTTTTTTGTCGTCTGCTGATTCTTTTCAAAACCAACTTTTTTGAAATATTATTTCAGGAATACCATCAGAGTCAAACAATTTGGATCTATATCAGGCCCGACATTTTGTCGGACCTGATCTGGAACCAAACTGTTTGCAAAGGTTATCAGCAGACGACACTAGTAGGTAAAAAGTTAACAACATAAAAGTTACTTCACAAGAAAACCTACTTTACTCAAAACAGTTCACTCAGCTACAGAGATAAGCTAGAAATTTGAAAAAATTGTTCTAGGTGGTGTTACTTTCACACTATCTTGGCAACAATATAGCTGATTAGACTGCCAAGACATGCAGGCTGATCACTGCTTTATGGTTCACACACAGAGTCTCTTGACTCAGCTCATTCTGCCACTAGTTTTATGGCCCTGAAAATGTCATCTGCTTTTTTGCTTTTTAAGTCTGTTGAATATATCTAAATGCAATTCAGACTTGATTTTTACATGGAAGTAAACAATATGAACCCAGATCAGACTGCTTCTTACAGGAGCAGTCTGATCTGTGTCCATATTGTTTGCAATATAGGCTACCTAATAACATAAGCAGATGAGAGGAGCAGACAACTTGCTGGCAGGCTAAGGCTGAACATTGCACTGAATGCTTCATCATTAGTGACAAATATAGGTCAAGGTCAATTGTTCATAATTACATCCAACAGAGAAAAAAAATGTCAACTTTTAAAAATCATAAAATGTTCACGATAAAAGCTGATTAACAGCATGGATGTATACAATAACTCAATATTTATGTTAAAATCGTAAAAAAAAATTATTGTAATCATAATAAAATAAATTCATATTGTTACCATAGCAACACATATATCATGACTAAACAAGACGATAAACAACACCATGACTATTTGTGCCAAATTTGATCAAAATAAGATAGCAACATTATATATATAATCTAGAAAATTTGTTCAGAAAAATTATTTGTCCCCACTTCCCACAGAATAAGTCACTCTGTGACCTTGAAATTAAGATCAAGGTTACCATGACATGTATCAAAGCTGAAATTTGCCAAAATCCTGAAAATTAAAATTTTAAATCTTAAAACCATCAGTAAGCACGTTATTGTAAATGCTCTAATTTCTAACACTAGTTGCCTGTCAAAAATGCCTTGTCAAACAGCTAAGTCCCAATCTGATCAGGGTCTTCCTTGTTTGCTATTCTGACAAGCAATTTGTGAATTCTAATCCTGATAACCAACATTTCATTTGAGAAAAGAAAGTAAAAATGTTTGAAATTTTAGAACATTTACCGTACTATGAATAATTTCAGGTTAAAATTGTTAATATCAGGTTAAATTTTTTAAAGCTTATAGAACTTTAACCCTTTACTCCATAATAACGCCTTTTGACGCCTTTGAAATATCATGTATTTGAAAAATTATGGAAAATGAAGCATCGCTCCATTATATTTTCAAAGTATTCAAAACTTTACTTAATTTTTCTTGATTTTTTTTAATTTTGTCTAAAAATAGAAAATGATGTCATGATCTTAAAATAGCCCTTGGAGTAAAAGTTAAACTCAAACATTCTGAAGCCATAATAGTGCCCTTTATGCAGGAATTTAAGGCTAATTTTCTGTTGGTAGTCAGCCTAAAAATCCTGAAAACTTTCAACCATGCACGGTATGGTATGACTTAACAACTCTGTCAGTCAGCCCCCTTGACTGTCTTTGACTGTCCTGGTGTGTTGATTTATCCATGCAAATTTGGTAAAAAAAAACTGAACAGATGATAAAATTATTGGTGTGTAAAGCTGTGGTTTTCTTAGGGCTCTATGGGAAAAAAATGCCATGAGTACTTGAGACTGCTCTTTTGAATTACTTACAACATATGTTTTGGCTGAGTTTTTTTTTTAACTACACCAGTAATTCTGAAGGCCTGATTAGTTTTCTCACCTATATGAATCTGTGATACATTATTCTAAAAAGAAGAAAAATCTAAACAAATTACTACAAATTTTTGATGGCACTTTTAGGTATAACACTAAAACTTAGAAATTACAGAACAAGAGAACCATAATGGCCCTGGAAAGCTCACCTGATTACTTTTTTTTAGTTTTAACAGCCACTTTCATCAAGAAGATTTAAAAAAAAAATCCATTCATAGCCAATAATCAATAATACAAAATGGACCATCCTAAGTTTATTGTATTTAACCAGAAGGAAGAATCCATTGGGGCATAAAGGGTAAATCATATTGTGCTCACGTGAGCTAAAACACAACCAGTTCAAGAAAAGAAACAAAACTTTTATCTGGGCCTCGACGCGACAATACCCCTCTTTGGGGTTTCCACCATAGTTGGTAGAAAATTGAAATTTTGCTTGAAGCAAGTTAAGATACGATACTTTCCTCCAATAAGCAAATAGCAAAGGCGCTGATCAGTTTGCCTGGATGTGCAGGCTGGTCTGCACTCTTGTTGTTTGCACACCCTGAAGACAAGTATGTCTAGCCTCGACACCCATCTCATTTAACTCATTAGTTTCAAACAGTAGATGGCTGCTATAGCTAAGAGCACTGGCACTCAAATTTCTTCACTGCACATTTTTATGCAGAAACGAAAAATATAACTACACGGTAAATTTTGATTTTCTATTCAGTGACATTCATTATTTGGACAGTAATTAAACAGTCATATTCAACATAATAAGCAAATTTACTCTTATAAGCCCATTCTTAGTTCTCTTTGAGTTGCAAACGCTTTATCCATTTCTAATTTCCAGCCAGGCAAGTCATGCTATTTTATTTATTTGGGCAAAAAAACAGTGCAGATCCTGATCAGCTGGCTTCTAATGAAGCCAGCTAATCCGGGCCTGAACTGTTAATAAGAATGATAAGAAATTCTGAAAATGTAATGTGCACAGTGTGCCTATAAGGGCGAATACACAACTACCAACCTATCTCCTTCATAGCATAAAACCAATACTGTGTTACCAAGAAGTGGGACCTGTTTCCTTTAACCTTTTCCTTCATGAATATTCATGCTTTATTTAAGCTCCATCCACTATGACTAAGTATATAAATAAACTTTCATGTTTGCACATAGAACAAATAAATTACTTGTCAGGTCCACTTGTGTAGGATCATATTTAATCACATTTCAGTAAGCAAACAGAGTAGACCCGGATCAGGCAGCTTTTGTTACAGGCAGCTCTTACAAGAGCTGCCTGATCTGGATCTGCTCTGTTTAAGGCATCTCTATGAGGTTAAAGGTTAAATGAAATGGACCTTAAATTCAACAAATCATTATCTTTTCTTATCAATATAAAATTTTAGAATTCCGAAAATGCTATTCGATGGCCTTGATGTTTACGTTCAACATACCTTAATCAGTGTGTCCTGGAACAGATTGGTTCTAGAAACTGTGTTGAAGTTGAATTTTTTTTTTTCTTCTTCATAGCAAAACAATTTAAACTGCCAAGCAGAATATCATTTTAAAAAGGGTATTTGTGTCCAAAAGTTCAATGAGTTTCCCATCTAATAGCATGGCCCCATTTCTACATTTTGTTCTCATAAAGAGATAAAAGTGTTAAACACAATTGGTACATGCGACAAAGGAGATGAATTGGTGGGCGTGAAATATGGTAATATTAACAATGATTTGATTCTTTCATTTCATGATTATTTTTCTTAGCCCATATAAGCCTAGCATCCTTTTTATGGGACATAGACAACAGTGCAGGCCCAGATCAGACGCTACAGAATGTGGCGTCTGATCAGGGTCTACCATGTTTGCTTACAGAATGCCCTATTTAAATATAAATAAAAATGAAAAATACCACCCATCAACCCTTAAAATGAAAATGGACTGGTCTTATTTATACGAGTGTGAATTTTAAATGGGTTAATGTCGAAACTTCAGCCACCTAAAATATTAACATGTGGTCAACTTTGATTTTCAATAGGATGATAATGGCAAATATTTTTTATATTTTTCAAGCAACATCTGAATTAATATTTCAAAATGGTTTGGTTTTGCTTTTTGATGTTTTTCTTAGATGCAGAACTGCAGCTACCCATACCCTTGACAAATTTGTTCAGACAGCATTTGAACTAATATTTTACATTACATGTATTTGTAACTTGATTCTATCATTTCTTAACGCTTTTCTTAATCAACAAACTTGATATAACTATTAAAAAAATCCCAAAAGATCAATTTTGATTTTTTAAATTGTGACAATGTAATATACATGTACTTCCATCATTCTGACAGGATTTAAACTAATATTAAACAATGATTTGATGCTATTGAGAAGAAAACTGAATGGAGAGCTTCTCAAAGCCATAAAAATCTGATTTTATTTATTTCATTTTCCCTCTGATATCCCAGCCAAAAGTTGATTTGCCAACATATGCTGATGTCTCTTAACCTCTGCTTTTGTAATTCTCAAATTCCATATTTAATTTTTTCCTCACATGCAACAATTTTTGTCGTCTGCTGATAACCTTTGCACCCAAATCAAGACCAACAGAATGTCGATCCTGATCTGGATCTAAACCCTTTGACACTCTATTATAAGTGTTCCTGAAAGAATTTTTTGAAGAAAACATTTTTGAGAAAAGTCAGCAGACGACAACAAAAGCAGGTAAAATTACCCAGCATTAAGAGAGTTAAAGGTAAAATCCCATAGAAATTTTGTAAATGCATGAAAATATTGTGGTAAACACAAGTTTAGATAAACAAAAAAATCTGCGTGAAATTGTAAATATTTTCTTACCCATGATTTTCAGAATATGTTTTGGGTGCTCAAAGAACCAGCTCAATGAGACTTTTGAGTTCTTTTGAGTACCCACAACATATGTTTGGTTGAGAAATGAGAACATTGTTCCCTGTTCCACACTCTGGGTAAAGATGAAATCACTCCATCTTGTCTAAATGAGAGAGAGGGGGCTTAAATGCCCTTAAAGTAATGACAAAATAAATCTTAACAGGATATGTAACTAACAAAAACAATCAGTTGCAAACTTGCAATGCAATGATTTAACTGCATTCAGATTCACACTGGCGAGGCAGAAATAAAAAATTGAGACGATTGTTGACAAATATGAAATCAATAAGCAGTGATTTTGATTGCGGGTTTGTGACAATTTGCTAAAGTTGAGCTACATCATGACAAAGCCAACAGTGATGTGAGAACCCAGTGAAGACTCAGATCAGCGTTGGCATCTGCCTGTTCTAATAAGTCTTTGCTGTGGAATCTATTGGTGGTAGCAAGTGTTGACTATTCCATGATATCTTCAAACAGACAATAAAATCTGATCAGCATGCCCATCTGATCTGTGTCTTCACTGGCCACAGTTGGTTCAGCCATGAAGCAGTTTGAAAATACTGTTTCCCTTACTCAATAAATGCATGTTTGTCAATTCTCAAAAGTTTCAGTTTGCCACTTATCCAGTGTGAAAATGAAATTCAGAAAGCTATCAGGCGTAAAAATCAACAAAGATATACAAGAATACAGTTATTATGTACAAAGACGTCATGAGAATAAAAATCACAATAAATACACAAATGCAGAGATTTTGATCATTTTTAAGAATATCTGCAGCTACTGTTTCCCCTTATCTTTCTCTTTTTAACCATTACTTGGCTGGAAACGGAAACCAGCTGAAATAATTGTATTTTTTTTCAGTGAAAAAAGGATCTAAAAACTAGAAATAGCATTTGCGACTGGGTATAATGTGCTAATTTAATTGATTGAACTAAATTTTTAACATCAAAATGCAAACTTTAAAAACAATATGACAATCTTTAACTCAAAGAAATTTTTGGGAGGGAGAGTGTCCAGAGAGAGAAAGGGGATACAATAAAACCTGTCCAAAGCGTCCACTCTCAAAATGACCAAAAATTAGTTTTCAAGACCAATTACCGCTTAATGCAGGTCAAAAGTATTGCAGAATGCTAGAGCATTCTGTAATACTTTCGACCTTCATTAAGCTACAATTTGTCATTAAGATCTTTGTTTTTCTATTTTTGAGTGGCTGTTTTAGACAATTTTTACTGTATGGTGTTTATACAGACTTTAAGGGTAACATAAACAGTAACTGCCATATGACTAGAACATTTCAACAAGCACTTTACCAATCATACACTAGATTATTTTGAAGAAAAAAAACATTTACATGTTCAGTAGAATCTCGCTAATTCAAAGTCCTAGGGATCTGAGTTTTACTTCTTATAGTAAGTCATAGGTCAGGATGAGAAATTTTTAGTGTAAAAGTGCAAGTATATTCTTACTCAGCAATTAAAACATGGGTTTTGTGTGCTCAAAGGAACCGTCTCCAGTTCTTTTGAGTACCCACAACAAATGTTTTGGTTGAGAACTTGAGAAACAATTTTCCTTTACAAAGTTTACATGTACACTCTTTTCTTGAGGCCAAATTAGGGATTCAAATTACAAAGAGTTAGTTTATTAAATAGAGTTTATTAATCATTCTATTTAAAATATGGGATTTATAAACCGAGGGAGGTGAAAAATCCGATAAAGAAACGAGTGCGCAAGCACAAGTTTCTTTATATAATTTTTCACCTCCCCAGGTTAATAAATCCCATATTTTAAATAGAATGATTCAATAAACTGTATATTACATGTATTCTGATTGAACTGCTTGCTCAAATCAAGAAAATACTACGGCATGCGATGTGGCAAAGCTAGCGGGATCATGACGTGTCTAATTCTAACACGAGTAGTAATACATCAGCTAGCTGTTCCCTGGAAGTCCGCCATTTTGGAATTCCTCTTCATCGAGTCCACCTCAAAATTTCAAACGTCTGTAACTTTTTTTATTAGTAAACGAAAACATAAAGTGTGGGTAGCCATTTTCTTAGTAAGATGGTAACAAACATTTTGGTACTAAATTTATTGTGATTTTCTAGAATTTTTTGTTTTTGTTCCTCGATCCTCCAGTTTCAGTGTTGGAAGACAGAAATGTTATGCAACGCCATCGCATGTGTAAATGACGTCATTCGTTAATGTTTGTGACGTCAAAAGTGCAGAGAAGCGTTATGCTTGTTTAAAAAGTGTAAATAATAAAGCGAAAATGAACATGACATGCATTTCATCTCATCGATGCCTTGGGTCACTTGTGGTCAGGAAAAGGAGTTCCGGCTAAAGGGATTTATTTCTCTAGAGGAAATAAATCTTTCTAGGTAAAAACAAAATTACCGATATTATTTGTTTGATAAATCATGTTATTTTCTCGGCAAACATGTAATATTCATATTTAACCCCCAAAATTATTATTTTCAGTATTTCCCAGGTCTTAAGTTAAGAGAATGATTTTCTTATTTCTCAACCAAAACATATGTTATGGGTACTCAAAAGAACCGTCTAAATGAGATGGTTCTTTTGAGCACCCAAAACATATGCTATGAATTAATTATTTACAATTTTACTCCGAAAAGCTTTGTTTATCTAAACCTATGATTTCCTCTCAAAACCCAAGTTCTTGGAGCTTAGCACCCAGACCACAAGTTTTGAAAAGAAAATATTAAAACAGTTCATAAATAGGTCCTATTCTCGGAATCCAATGTATCAAAAATTTAATTCGAATTTGGGGTTATTATTTTCTACCTATCAAATTTTGAAATATTGAGGTTTTACTCTTCAATTGGTTATAACTATAGTTAAAATTCTGACACGTAAATGATATCCATTTTGCTCATACAAGGGTTATTATTTGAATGAGAAGCAAATATTTAAACAATACATGTACTTTAACAAACATTTAACAAATGTAGCATGTAATAAAGTATCTCTTGTGCGTGATTCCTCACTAAATCAGAAGAGAGAATGATGTCAACCTTCATGACAACAACCTCATCAATTTCAACCTATTTAAGCCAAATGGACTTTCCTACTCTTATCAGTAGGATGGCTCCATTTCCAATTTTAGGGTGTGGGGTGGTATTTTTCACTTTTTTCAAAATTTTAATAGAACATTCTGAAAGCAAACAGTGCAGAACCAGATCAGACACCCCACACGGTGTCTGATCTGGTTCTGCACTGTTTGTTGATGTCCCATAAAAGGTAAATTATGCTTTTTAAGGTTAATGAAGCAATTCTCATCTACTTTTATGACTCTAACCACAGCTCTAAACTTAGAAACCCGCCAAAGAGGAGCCATAAATTGCAGTTACTTTATTGTGAATCTCATTTTTAAAATTTACAGTAAAATGTAGTATTCACTTTACCATGTTTATTGTGAATTTTACCAGGGCTGAAAAATTATCAAATATTTCTTGCCATGCGTAGTACCTGAACTGTGAAATGTACATGTTATAACAGGGATAATTCTGGGTCAGAATTTCACGGGAAAAAAATATCCCGTTCAGTCAAAACTGATGAGAAGCTAAATTTTTTTTGCGAGAAATTTTAACAAAATTCTTTGCTTTATTACATTTTTCTGTTATATTTTTCTACCATCAAGCCAATATCAATGAGATTGTTGACAGAAAAATGAGCAAATCTCTCACTATCTCCCCCGAAAATTATCCCTGTTATAACTACTATGAATTATAATAGCCAAAAAAAAATTCTTTAGCCCAAAAGTGATTTTGCACTTACAATTTCCTCATTTAAAGCATATGCAGTGGGAACTCAAAATATATGTCTCATGGAGAGTGTTCTTTTGTGTACCCACAACATATACTTTGAACATGTTTCTTTGTAAAGTAAGGGAAAAGTAAAAAAAAATGTGTTGAAAATTGCACTATTTAATCATTCAAAAGTTTCAATATGTTTTATGTGCTCATTGAGACTATTTTGTTTAATACTCTAGTACTCACAACACAACAAGAATTTTGCTAAGTGTTTTGATTACACATCTTTTGCTTTCACTCAAGACAAAATTTGCCCACTTTTCTGGAGCCCTCGAAATCAGCCTGTTAAATAGCGACTATAGAATATCATATTAGAAAAATGCACAGTTCATTATTTCTCTAAATTATAAGCTTTATGTAAATTTGCCATTTATGAGCTGTACCACTGCTACATATTGAAACACTGCTATATTCCGCTTTTAGAGAAAATGAAAAAAGTCAATAAGCAATGCTTATTAGATACCCCCCGCACAATAAGAGTCAGTGAAAAAACTTGGCATGTTATAGTTCAAACCAGCAGACCTTAGTTTTGAAAAGATTTCAGTAGAATCTGTGCAAACAAAAATTATAAACTCCTTCATGCATATGTTCAATGTGTCTACATTGTATCGGCCAAGTATCAAAATTGCTCCATCAAAAGCTGTGTTAGGAGTTGATCAGCCCATAAAGGTACTATCCATGCATATACGAAAGCCATATAAGGGAGTACATGTAATTGTCTAAGTTCTCACAGCTGTCATTTTGTCAAAAAAAATTTTTTTCAACCAAACTCCTTCATGCATATGTTCAATGTGTCTGTATTGTATATGCAAAGTATCAAATTGATCCATTAAAAGCTGTGGTAGGAGTTGATCGGCCCATGAAGGCACCATCTATGCATATACAAAAGCCTTATTAAAAAAATTGTCAAAGTTCTCACAGCTGTCATTTTGTCAAAAATTATTTTTTCTGAACCAAACTCCTTCATGCATATGTTCAGTGTGTCTACATTGTAAAGGCAAAGTATCAAATTCTCCATCAAAAGTTGTGGTAGGAGTTGATCGGCCCATGAAGGCACCATCTATGCATATATAAACACCTTATTAGGGAAATATTGTCTAAGTTCTCACTGCTGTCATTTTGTCAAAAATTATTTTTTATGAACCAAACTCCTTCATGCATATGTTCAATGTGTCTACATTGTAAAGGCAAAGTATCAAATTGCTCCATCAAAAGCTGTGGTAGGAGTTGATCAGCCCATGAAGGCACCATCTATGCATATACAAACACCTTATTAGGGAAATATTGTCCAAGTTCTCACTGCTGTCATTTTGTCAAAAATTATTTTTTCTGAACCAAACTCCTTCATGCATATGTTCAATGTGTCTACATTGTATAGGCAAAGTATCAAATTGCTCCATCAAAAGCTGTGGTAGGAGTTGATCGGCCCATGAAGGCACCATCTATGCATATATAAAAGCCCTATTAGGGAAAAATTGTCTAAGTTCTCACAGCTGTCATTTTGTCAAATATTATTTTTTCTGAACCAAACTCCTTCATGCATATGTTCAATGTGTCTACATTGTATAGGCAAAGTATCAAATTGCTCCATCAAAAGCTGTGGTAGGAGTTGATCGGCCCATGAAGGCATCATCTATGCATATATAAAAGCCCTATTAGGGAAAAATTGTCTAAGTTCTCACAGCTGTCATTTTGTCAAAAATTATTTTTTCTGAACCAAACTCCTTCATGCATATGTTCAATGTGTCTACATTATATAGCAAAAGTATCAAATTGTTCCATCAAAAGCTGTGGTAGGAGTTGATCGGCCCATGTATGGCCTATAATAGCATAAGCATAAAACCCTATATTAAAAGCCATTTAGAACTACAAAGGGAAATTACTTTAATAGAATTGGCCCCTAGCCCTTACTTTTTTGTCTAAAGTATTTGTCTTGCATATATAAACATGTTTGCAAGGTTTGATGAAAATCCAGCTATGACTCTTCAAGATATTATGGAAACAAATTGTTACGGACGGACGGAAAAACGGACAGATGCACGGACGCACGGACAACGTGAAAACAGTATACCCACCACAAACAAAGTTTGTGGGGGGTATAAAAAACCTTTGTATTAACTCTTTCAGTGGCAGAAACAAATTACTCCGACAGGAAAAAACATGTGCAAACAAAACAGTCAAAGATCTGACTGAGGAGCAGTCTGAACAGGAACTATTTGTTTGAGTTCTTATGCAAAATATTTTTTTGATAACTTGTATGAACCAGCCTGTATCATCAGCTAAAAGATTCTATCATAGATATTCAGCACTTAAAAAGTTAAAGCTTTCGTGCGGTAAAACCTGTGTAAAACAGTCACTCAAAATTAGACAAAACAAAGGTCTTAATGACAAATTAGCTTAATGAAGGCAAAATGTATTGCAGAATGCTCCCCTTAGGAGCATTCTGCAATACTTTTGACCTGCATTAAGCAATAATTAGTCTTGAAGACCAATTCTCAGCCTTTTTGAGAGTGGCCATTTTACACAGGTTTTACTGTAGTTATAAATCTACCAAAGTTTACAGTCTCTGTCGTCTGCTGTTTGTACCACTAGCTCTGGGGCTTTAGAAATGTATTCAATAAGTTCATCTACATTACTTGATGACTTCACAAGATCATCATCAAGTGTGACATTAGCTATGGAGACTCTGTGTCCTGGCAGAACTAACTGAACAATGCCCTCATCTCCTAGATCTTGCTTCAAGCTCACTGCACTTTTAAAATAAGTTTTCTTCGTCATATTATCACAAGTTTGTTTTTCAGACTCTTCATCCTCCGTCCAAGTTGGTTCAGTTTTAATCCTAATATTGGCAGTCTCTCTGCTTGGTACAGTCTCTCGCTTATTAGCAACATGCTTTGATAAAGTACCACTATTAGGCATTATATTATCAAAATTTCTGAAACCTTTAACAACATTAGCACTGCTGTCATCATCGTCAGAATCAGTAAATAAAGATCTTCCATGATAAGGACGCCCACCAATTGGTCTGAAGCCCATTTTCCTAACGGGTGAACAGAATTCGGACATTGAGGAACACCTTGATGACTGCTTCCGCGGTGAACTTTCATCAGCACTTGACCTTTTATCAAATTCTATCTCAATACTATTGCACCCATCAGATCTAATTAAAGCATTCATCTGATGGTCATCAATGCTTATAACATCACTTTCAAAGTCTGAAGATAGCGTACATGTGCTCATTCGGCTTCTTACCTCCTCTTGCCGTGGACTGAACCAGGAAGGGAGCCTCCATGGCTCCCATAAACTGGAAACTGATGAATTGAATGACGAGTTACTGTGGCTTCTTTCTAATTTTTTATACCCTTCCTGTAACACCTTCACATCGTCAATGCTGGGTGAAACAGGAGGGCACGAGCCGTTTTTTGGACACCCGTTATGAGAATTGTAGGGTGAATACTGTTGAGAAAATGACTGACCCATGCCCAAACTGCTCCCAAACCTGGGTCCAGGACCAGGGTACTGAGGAAAGTGGGTACTAGGTGCTACAGGGAGCCCTGAAAATGGTCCCGAACTGAAGGAGTCTCGGTAACGGTTTGATGGGTAGGATGAATAGGTTGATGGAAATGAAGATAGGAACCTGGACCTGAACATGTCAGGTCCACTGGAGAAGAATGATCCAGCTGGCTGGTGAAATGGCCCAGGCATGGAGTACGGTAGTCCCGGATGGTACATGCATGACGAATCATTGGTCCCACGTGAAATATTGTCGAAATGATTGGGTGGAGTGAAGCCCATGTGGGGCATTCTTCCATGAGGATCCATCATCTGTGGCTCTCTATGAGGCATCTGATGAGGAGCAGGATGTGGATGAACTGATGGGAAGTAGGGATGTGGGTGATGAGGGGGTGGAGGCATTTGTTCAGGATGCCTAAACTCCCCAATAGGTCGGTCCATGCTAGGTATTGCTGGTATGGCTGGCATTGGAGGTACTGGTAAGGCAGTATTTGACATGGATGGAAGGTTTGACATGGATGGTAGGCCAGACATATGAGGTGGCAACATGCTGTTTGATACAGGTGGAATGGGTGGTATTGATGGGGGAAAGACAGAGTTGGAAACCTGTGGGACAGATGATATGCCTTGAATAACGCTAGGTGGTGTGACTAATGCAGGTGGAGATTCAATAGGTGACTGAACAAGTGGTGACTCAACGACGGGTGGATGAACAACATCAGGTGATTTATGAATGGGAGATGATGTATGCAGATTAGTATTCATCTGCATATTCATGTTAACAGCAGCATGGTTTGAGGGCATCTGCTGTGCTCTCGCTGACAAGGCATTACCTAAGGAATCAAATTCATTGTTTCCCATCGGTGTTATTGGTTGCTGAGGTAGACTAGGTTGGAAGAATGGGTTCTCATTCCGAACCTCGCTGGCAGAGGCCAAGTCTTGATATGAAAGACCTGCATTTATTGTACCAGGCCCTACTGGTGACCGCATGTTGGGAGACATTGATCGAGGTGGGCTCATTCTCTCCGAGTTTGGTCTCGAGGCTCGCTGTGGACTCTGCTGAGGTCGAGTATATGGCTTTGGTTTTGATCTTAGGTACACACACTTGCGATAAATACAAGTTTGTTTCAGTACATCTTTTCTGATACAGAAGTGACACTGTCCACAGTTCTCTTTCACCTGACAGGGACCACACTGGCCACATCTCTTCCGTCTCTTACAGCGTCCCCTCTCTCCTTCAACCCCAAACCCATCTAGTGGACTGGTCATAGAATGATCGTCCAGTTCAATAACGAATTCGTCATCTTCTGTGTGGACCTTCATGGGGAAAGACATTCCCCCATGGCCTCCACCATCCGTCATCTCTTCTTTATCTGAAACAGAAAAAAATGACTTGGCATAGGGCAAAAAAATGATTTTTTTTATTCCCCTCAGCTAACTGACCCTAAAAAATTTTTCCCAGCCTCCTCCCACAAAATAAAACTAGAATCAAGAATGGGGTCAGTCCATATTTTTGACATTGACCTTCGACTCTAAGGAGTTTGTAGTCATCTACATATACTCTCAATAGGCAATCATTGTGCCAAATATGAACACCCTCCGTAAAGCAAGCATAACAAGCCAAACAGACAGAATTTCAGTAATTGACCTTCACCTTTGACTGCAAGGTCATACAGTCGAACTTTGGTCGCTCGAACTCGCCTGTCTCGAACACCAGGGATCGCTCGAACTCGTTCGTCGGTCCCGGCAATTTCCCTATACATTTAATGTTAAAATACACCCCAGGCTCGAACAGCTATGGCTCGAACTCTCGAACCCAAAGCAAGGTCCACAGGGCGATTTTTCGTGTAAAAACGCTATGATGGCTTGAACCAAATATTTCTTTACACGCTTGATTGATTAAGTTCATTATTATTCTAATAAGCGCTCCATGACAATGATGATTTTACCCTTTGGTTACCTAACTGACGAGCGGAACGTGTGAAGCAATTAGCAGCAATTTATCAGATCAAAGATTTGAGTAAGTTCTCACTAGGGCGGCCGAAGATGATTAAAGACAATTTATGAGATGTTTTTATAATCAAGAATTCATGTGTCAAAATGAGTAAAACATGCCTGACTGGATAAAGACAGGCATCAGATTGTGAGGCAGTACAGTCTGATCCTTGTCTTTGTTGTAATTATCATGGGGAGTTTGTCAATTTTCATGTTTTTACTTGTTGTTAATAAAATAAACTTGTACATTGTGAATAAATAATAAGAAACAAACTTTTTTTTCTTTTATTGTTCTAAAGGAAATGAAAAACAACCGAACCTAAACTGTAGCGACACATAAACAGGACTGAACATTCACCCACAAGACAAATGGTACAGCTAACTCAATAGCAAATGCATTGATCAGCCTGCGCATATGCGCATCCTGATAAATGTACTTACTTTCAACAGGTTCATATGCTAACACATGCGGCTTATCATGTTAACTCTAGCGTGCAAAGGGTTATTGATCAATGACAGGTGTCACGTGCGCTTTGCAACTTTGGTCGATAAAACACGTGCTGTCCGTGATGACATAAAGTACACATGAACCAAATTCAAAATTGTCAGGCTAGGTATCGCTCGAACACATGGATGGGTCGAACTCGCACCGATGGTCCCAACGAGTTAGAGCCATCAAAGTTCGACTGTACATGGTAGCCAAAAGGCTTTTTGTCATCTTTTCACCATTAGCATTAATCATTGTGCCAAATATGAACACCTCCCATAAAAAAGTAGGCATTACCAGGGTTCAAGCTGAAGGGAGAAATGATTCACTTCAAGGAAAATTAGGAAGAAGTGACAGTCAGATAGGGAGTTATATCGCAAAATTACGGCATTTTCTGTCCGTTAAGAAGCAAATTAGCCATTACACATACTATTGCCATTAAATGGAAAGAAAATACTATTCAGAGGTAGTAGATTGTCACCACAGCTTGTGTTTGTTTGGTGAAAGGATGAAAATGAGTCTCCCTAAAACATTTTATAGGGAGACTCCCACTTCTCCCTTGGTCCCATTTAGTGCGAAATTTTGGTCACTAGGTCGACTATTTTGCCCTAGTCGCCCTCTAGCTTATTTCCTGTTTACAAACTTAACAGACAGACTTTCAGTAATTTACCTTCACCTTTGACTGCAAGGTCATACATAGTTCCAAGATTTGTCGACCTTAAAAGAATAACAAAAAATTATAACATACATGTATTGGTGTAGTTTAATTTTGGTGGTTTCTCAATTTAATGCCCTCAAAAAATATTTTCTATTTTCATAGGGGAGCATATTCTTTTCTTTAATAGTAGCCCATTTTAAGCGTGGATTCCTTTACGGTGAAACTGTTAAAAAAACAGTTTTTGATAATATGGATACCAACATACAAAGAGGATATGTCCATCTTTTGCTTATTGTGTAACTGATTTCATCATGTCTCATATTTTGACTAATTTTGTTTTTACCGACAATAAATAAAAGTACACACCAAATACACAGTATCAGTGTTTTACAGCATAGCACTATGATGGCCATATTCAGTGGTCTAGGTAAGGATTTGGACCAATGGGTATTTCACCCCCTACTTTTTAATTGAATGAGTATTTTACTCCATATTTAAAATATCAAATTGCAGAAATGCAAAGCCTTGTAAAAGACCCAATGTTTGCTTAACATATTTTAAAGAAAAGTTGCTTGTATCAAATACATGTTGGGTTTTTAGGAAAACTTCCAAGATTTATACAATTGGTGAATATTAATCAGTTTTTTCTTACAAAGAATAAAGATTGCACCACATTATAAATTGAATATCAGCACTGAAACCTCAAACTGCAAATGGTATTTTCACCCTTCACTTTAATTTTCATTGCTGAATTCCAAAAAAATCAATGCTGAAATACCCTTTACCCCCTCTTATCAGGAGCCCTGCATATTGACTCTCAGATCAGAACAGATTAATTCTAAATCTTTGAGTGTTGCTCTGCTCACTCGGCCCTCCCATCAAGTTTCAGTGTAATCTGACTAACATTTTGGATTTTTTTTTAGATGTTTGGAGAATTCCAAGACTGCCACTGTGGCTGCTCAGCAAACTAGAAAACAGAATGCAATGAATCTAACAATTCCTAATCACCATGTTGCCCAGATGTCTCCCAATAAGTTTCAGTAAAAGCTGACATATAGCTCTGGGGATTCAGATGTTGTTTGAAAAGATCTCTGAATGGAACCTTTTCACTGTAGTAATACCACTATGGCAATTTGGGTCTTGTCACCCACTCCGGTGTTATAGTTTTTTTTGTGTGTGTTACGTCCCATCAACAATCTTTCAGTTATATAGGGATGGGTCTTCCTGGGTTGAACCAGTACTAAGCTAGGATAAATGTGTCTTGCTCAAGGACCACAATGCAGTGACACCGGTGAGGCTCGAACCCGCGGTCCTTCAGTCTCAAGTCAAGCACTCTACCACTGAGCCACTGCCCTCCCTACGGTGTTATAGTAAAATTACCTTCAAATAAAGGCTGAAAAAAAATGAGAACTTTCGAATATGTTTGCTTCCAGATTGCATCCTCTAGTTAACAACCTCTGTATTGTCTTGCCAAAACGGAGATAAAATCAGACTTTAAATGTGCTTTTTTTTACAGTTATATTAAAACAATTGTCAATTACGGTTTAGTCATAATTCTACCGTTTTGTTATTGATTAATTATCCACCATGACAAAACCATAATAAGTTATTTCATGCCTAGACTTCAAACATTAAAGGTTTCATATAATTTTAAAGCTAAAAGATACAATGTGAATTTGATGAACAAAAATCAATTGGTACCCAAGCATTTTGGGGCGTTTATCTGTAATTAAATGAAGAAATTGAACATGATGAGAAAGTTACTTTAACACCGAAATAAGGCCATAGTGGTATGACCACAGTGCTATTTAGCGAAGCTGAATCTCCATGTTGCCATTCTGTCTCCCAACAAGACTCAGTTCAATATACAGCTCCAGATAATATGGGCCATGACGTGAGAATACCTGTCTTCTGGGGTTGCGAACAACAAAGGCAAAGACCAGCCAGTGCATCTCACAGACAGATCAGCGCCTTTGTTATTTGCTCTTTGGAAAGTATTATATCTAAACTTGCTACAGGTGAAATTTCAATCTTCTAGCTAGTCTCTGTAACTAAGGAGACTGGCTTGAGTATCGCTTTGTCGGAAACTCCGAAGACAGGGTATCTACCAACATGGCCGATATGTCATTTGAAGAGTTTCAAGATGGATGCCATGATGACCATCTTAAATATTGAAATGGAAGGATTTTAGCTATTCTGAATCGTCATTTTGATCTGATGCCTCCCACCAAATTTTGGTTCAGTCTGACATACATGTATGATTCGGGAGATGTCATTTGAAGAATTTCAAGATGGCTGCCATCTTGGATATTAGAACCGAACAATTTCAGGCCTTAAATTACCTTGACCTCATGACTCGAATTGATACCTGGGATCTGAAACCTTTCTTGTCATCTACAAATGTACAAATCAAAAGCAATCATTGTGTCATACCCTGGATATACATGTACATGTAGGCCTTACAAAATTTGTTCAAATGATGAACCTAAGTTGATCTTTACATTCTAAAACCTTATATGAGCCGTGACATAAGATTTCCAACAATGTGGTATGTGCGACCAGCAAAGCCTCAGATCAGCCTGCGCATATGCACAGTCTGATCAGAGCCTTTGCTAGTTCCTTGAGTATTCTATGATTGTTAAGCTACTGACTGAACAGCATTTGGAGTTTCTAAGCTTAAAAGGAGCTTGCAGAGACTAGTCCAAGTCTACACTTGTCAAAATGCCACATTGTTGGAAATCTCATGCTGCGGCTCATATATTATTGTCATCCACATCCTTGTGATTCAATGTCAGGTGAGCACTTCAAGACAAAAAGCTGCTGAACTGATCAGCAATCAATTTGAATACACAACAACTGAGGCAATATGGGAGTGGGAAGATAAAATAAAGGACATGGTTGATTTTAATCCAGGGTGTTATGAAAAGGGACAGGATGCGGAACATGGACGGCAGGGCCTGATGCCCTCTTAAAACAGCCTTAACGGGCCGCGTAGCGCAGTCGGTAACGTGTCTGGCTACAGATGCGTGTCTGACTACAGATCAAGGGGTCCCCGAGCTCAATCCCGGCCTGGTCCCATACTTTCCTGGAGATTGATCAGGAAATAATTTCTACGGTCATTCTCCTCCCTTCCGCTGAATGAATCATTCAAGAAGGGTTGTTGTAAGTTACGAGCGAAAGTATGTGCACAAAGTACTGGTTAATCGATTGTTCAAGCTTGCCCAGGAAAAGTGTGGTTAGGTGAACTGTCCGTCCAGTAATGACCATAGCTGTCGACTGGGACGTAAAGTAACAAAACAGTAACAGCCTAGCTTTCGGAGGCATACCAAGATCAAAGGTTTCTGGCCCATTAGTTTCAGAGAAAACTATTTTTTGATACTTTTACCAAACATGGCATGGAAGACATTTGGATCATGTGACATGGACAATATAGTCATATTTTGGTTGTCTTATCCAACACATGCTCCATATGACCTCAAAAGAACATACATTCGAGATATGACTTCTGAAAAAAAATGTTTTTGCCATCAAATAAGAGCTATTTTATCTGAAAGGTCAATCATGACTTTTTGCAGTTACCCGTCATTGTCTCTTTAAGTTAGATATCAAGTTTACAAGAATTATGACTTTGACTTCATAATAATGAAAGTTAACGAAAAATGATCTTTTCAAGGTTTTTCCCCCACATAAATACATTCAGAAACACATTTGACCTTGGTGTAAAGTATCAAGGTCAACCTAGGATCACTAGGCAAACATACATTGTAGAGCCAACATCCACAATGCTACATACCAAAAACCTTAGGTTCTGGAGAAGTTTTGACCTTATATGGGCATGGTAGCCATTTTTGTCATGTTACATATACATACACCACATACCTTAGTCATTTTTTCATTGTCCATCTCCAAATCACACTTTCATAATCCTACAGCACCTAAATGTTTCTGTGGCAGCCACAAGTCACGGGATAAAAAACTTTAATATGTTAAAGTTTGCTACTCACTTTATTAGGGGTTGTATGTATGGTAAATGCTGTTATCTCTTCCTAATTCATTTGTTTTGTTTGTTTGTTTTGTTGCTTTAGGTCTCAAGCCAACAGCTATGGTCATGGCGGGACAGTCAGTTCACCTAACCACACATATTTCCTGGGCAAGCTTGAACAAGCAGTTAACCAGTACTTCATGCACATACTTTGATTGTAACTGACAACAATCCTTCTTGAATGATTCAGCAGAAGGGAGGAGAATGACCGTAGAAATTATTTCATAATCAATCTCCACAAAAGTATGGGACCGGGCTGGGATCTAACTCGCAACTCCTTGATCTGCAGTCAGACTCGTATCTGTTGCTAGACACGTTTCCGACTGCGCTACGCTGCCCACCGGCACCTCTTCCAAACTCAGCTTTTCCCTGAGACCAATTATGAATTTGGCATTTTGGGGCAAAATACATGTAGTAGGAGTAGCAGTTTTCTAAAGAAAAGTAGGGAAAAAAAGTAGGAAGAGTTCCAACGAATTAAAGAAGCACAATATTTTGTAGCTTGTAAGTATACATGTATAAACTAGAAATGTGTCAAGGTGACACAGATGCCCCCGCCCGGGCCATTGTATGAGAAAAAGTCTCCCAGATATGACTGATTTATAAATACAATGTATTGTCTAAATCTACGCTGCTATTGCAACATGTCAATATGCGGACATTTGTAACAGAGTTTGTCAAGTTCAATCATTGATTCTTGTGCTAAGGAGCATAAACAAAATTCTAACATGATTTAAAGAACATAACTCTGTTATAAATTTGCACCCATTGATGCATAACAATATCAACCCATTATTATTGCTTGTCAATATCTATGCATTTGTAAAATTTTATCGAATTCACTTCATTATCCCCACGCTTTTTTAAAAAAGCGAAGGGGATAATGTTATCGCCTCCGTCCGTCCGTTATGCTATCTCCGGACTAAACCATTGGACGAAATTCAACCAAATTTGGTGTGTGAGTTACTCACATGAATGGGGTGTGCAACATCAACTTTTTTTATACCAAACTTTGCGTGCGTTCTTACAAATAAAAGATAGAAAACATATTGAACAGAATTTTCATTCTGTTGCTGGGGTCATGCCCCAGGGGTAAGACTTTGGAGTGCTGGGTAGGTCAAAAACTTTAGTGTGGGGATTTGCGATGGCATTCTAGTTTTGATTACATTTCTAAAGTAATTGTAATCATTACATTTCTACAGGTCCTGTAATTGTTATGTAATTGTAATCATTGATCAGTGAAATTAACTGCGATGTATTTAAACACTTTTAAATGTATTTGGCCCCAGGTCTGATTGCTACACTCTTTAAGCATTCTGGCATAACCTACAGACTAACATCACATACTGCTAACATGACCATCAAATGCTAACAATCACAGACTAATTCTGATTTTTGGTTTATTACGCACCATAAGGGTTAATAAAACAATCAACAAATCTCAAAAAAGCTTTAGTCTTTACAAATATCTCCTTTGGTCCGTGATTTGTCAATGGGCGGCCAATTTGGTTATAGGCTGATTCTTACATGGGCCAAAGTTGTCATGGGCCGAAATGTCCAGTGACCATACCTTATACACAGAAGTTAAAGAAACATTTGGTGTTATGGTTTAAACTTAGTTCCTCTACACCTGTAGAACTAAACGAGGGCAAGGCAGCTGGGCCGGATAGGCTGAAACCCCTTCTGCTGAGAGGGCTCTGGGAAGAGATTGCTCCCATCAGCAAAATCATCTTTGACAGGTCAGCTCCCAGCAGATTGGGTAAAGGCCAGTGTCATGCCCGTTTTTAAGAAGGGTGATAAGTCTCTGGCATCAAACTACAGACCCATCTCCCTCACTTGCATTCTTTGCAAGGTCCTCGAACACATTGTTAAACACCTTGATGGGCAGGGTCTCATCAGGGTTTCCACAGAAATTCAAAAACACAATTCCATGATTTTTCCTTGCTTTTCCATGGTCAAAGATGTAATTTCCATGACTATATAATGCACTGGCTCCAACCTCCCCTTTTAGCTGCATTTACACCACGCAGAGCATAAATGTGGAATGCCAGGGCCTTTTCCAGCAATTTTGGGAAAAAGCCCCTTGCCAAAATTGGGAAAAAATGAAGAGTTAACATCAAAATTGGGAGAAATTAACGAAATAGAACATTACAAGGGTAGCAAATTATAAAATATATATCCTCAAAATCAAGTTATATTAGATTGTATTATGCCAAGCATACCACTTAAGCACAAGTATTTAAGTATCATTCTGATATGGGTCATTGTTTCTCATAAGTAGAAGGGGTCTTTTAAAAAGTAAAAAAAAAAGTGTTTTTTTTTTTTTTTTTTTTTTTTTTTTTACTTTTCTTAATTGGGAAAATCAGACATGGTATTGGGAAAAAGGTGACTATTTTTTATTGGGAATGGGGCCGAAATTCGGCCCCTAGAGATGGGTAGAAAAGGCCCTGAATGCAGCAACAGTAATATGTTTAAACTAGAACACATTCGATGGCACGCATTGCAAATCCCCACGCTCTCGAAGAAATCTCATGGTAATTGACCCATTGACCCCATCCCAAGGTCACCAGTTTGATCATAGGTTAAAATTTTTCAGTGTATTCTAGTCTACTGCTCATCCCCTTTAATTTGATATGCCACATGACCATGTTCAGAAAATTAAATTTCTGACCCATCCCCAAGGCCCCAGGGGACAGGGACCCAAAAAGTTGTGCTGGTGCATGTGCCATTCATGTGAGTAACTCACACACCAAATCTGGTTGAATTTTGGGAAAAAAAAAATTGACCCCCAACCCCCCACTGTACCCCCAAGTCCCACCCATGGGCATGACCCAGGCGGCCGAATGAAATTCCCGTCTGATATGTTATATATCTTTCATTTGTGAGAAGATACACAAAGTTTGGTTTAAAAATCTTTAAAATTGACTTTGTAATTCAGGGCTCTCACTCCCCTTTTTGGGAATGGGGCCGGGGCCCATGGAATTGGGAAAATTAGCGGCGTTTTGACAAAATTTGGGAAATTTGACATTGTCCTTATGTATGACGTTTCCATTGCTAGATGGATTCCAATAATAAACTTTACTTAGTGTACTGTGAGAAAAGGGAGAGAAAGAAGCAAGTGTTATTATATTCTATGTAAATATGTAATAATATGTTCTTTATTATAAAGATGGAGAAAAAAAAAATTGTATTGTAAAGATGGAGAAAAAAAAAATATATTTTTTTTTTTGTCAAATTGGGAATCTTTTGTCTGGAATTGGGAAAAAAACATACTTTTTGGCATTGGGAATGGGGCCGAATTTCGGCCCCAAAATTGGGTGATCGAGAGCCCTGTAATTCAGATTTAATGATGTTTGACCTTTTCGTCCCTCCCCAGGGTCCCAGGGGGCGGGGACCAAAAAAATGACGCCCGTGCATGTGCCATTCATGTAAGTAACTCACACACCAAATCTGGTTGAATTTCGGAAAAGAAAAATTTAGACCCCCAACCGCCACGGTACCCCCAAGTCCCACCCCTGGGGCATGACGCAGGCGGCCAAATGAAAATCCCGTCTGATATGTTTTATATCTTTCATGTGTGACAATTCACACAAAGTTTGGTTAAAAAATCTTTGAAATTGACTTTGTAATTGAAATTTAAAGATATTTAATGATATTTGACCTTTTGGCCCCTCCCCTGGGCCCCAGGAGGTGGGGCCAAAAAAAATGTGCAGTTGCACTACCCATTCATGTGAGCAACTCACAAACCAAATTTGGGTGGATTTCGTCCAATGGTTTAGGAGGAGATAGTTTGACGGACGGACGGAGGCGATTGCAATATCCCCCGACGCTTTTTTAAAAAAGCGTGGGGATAATAAGCATGCTTGTAGACCATGCATGCATTTTGACCAGAAAACTAGCTGTCAGAGTCAGAGCTAGTTTTCTGGCTACTGGAGGTTTTGTAAAAATATTTCACAAAATTCCATGATTTTTCCATGATCATTCAGTTTTTTTCAAATTCCATAATTTTTCCATGCATGGAACTTTTTTTTTGTAATTTCCTAGATTTTCCATGATTTCCAGAACTCTTGAGAACCCTGTCTCATGTATGACCTCCAGCATGGCTTCAGAGAAAAATGGTCATGTGAGACCCAGCTTATCATGCTCATTGAGGATCTTGTGAGAAATGCTACTGTGAGTAAACAAACAGACATAATCCTACTCAACTTCTCAAAAGCCTTCGACAAAGTCAATCACAGCTTTGTTAGCTATAAAATTGCATAAACAAACCAAAAATGTACATGTTAAACGTTTTTATCGGTTTATTGATATAAAATATCATCGGTCGTCTCGACACTTCTGGATTTACCGCCGTTTCATATTTCGCCTTTTAAAGGAATAAACGTTTGTTTTTCGGAACCTTTATTCATCGGAAAGATGTATTTTGAATGTATATCAAAGAAAACAAACAAGTTATGAAATGACATTGACTATAAAAGACCATTTTCTCAAAATATAAACACACATTTAACACTGATTCAATGCGGCTGGCCTATGCGTTGACGGCCACCGATATGCGCATGTGCGAGAATGACGTCATTTTGGGAATTCCTAAAAGCTCCTATAAACCGATATTCAAGGGTTTTAACTCTCTTGCTATTGAGCTGGTTAAATTTTGTTGAAAGTCGACTGCTTTTGGTCTTGTGTCCCATGTACGCAGGCTACTTGTCTATTTTGCGTACCAACGATTTTCGTTGCGTATTTAGATATTATTACGGTGTAAAAGCGAACACTGAGGAAGATAGAGTAAGACAGGTAGGTATCTGTTAAAAGATACCTACCTGTCTTATCGCATGTCGTTATGTCGCAGTAAAAGCTCTACATAGCTTATGTGATCTGTTTTAAATAAGCGACGTTTAATAAAGCTTCTTTATCTTTAAGTTCTTCTTCTTTCCTTTAGCAATTGTTCAATGGAATGAATCCGGGTCGTTTCGGCCGTGGGTCGTTTCGGCCGGGTCGTTTCGGCCTGGGTTGTTTCGGCCAAATTTTGGGCTGAGTCGATTCGGCCTATTTTGGTGGGTCGATTCGGCCGTGAGTCGTTTTGGCCATGGGTTGTTTCGGTCCAAGTGTGTGTGTTTGGGGGGGGGGTACTCTATATACGTAGGCTTGGACCCAGCATCTACTGATTATCCAATAAAACATCAAGAATATCAGGCATTCCCAAATAATTATTTGAAATTTTGCCACCCCCCAAAATACCCATTCTGTACCTTGCCTTAGAAAAAAGCCCTAAAAATATTTATTTTTCTGAACCCCCAAAAATGGTCAAAGCCATATGTATGTATGAAAATAGCGAAGACCCTCAACCCCCCATCCCCCCCCCCCCCCCCCGGCGTTTCGACCAGTTTGAATATTAATGCAAAGTATGTTACACTGTTCACCACATTATAGGTTAATAAATTAAGTAAAGTGGATATCCACAATTTATTATTTGGGTCATCTTTATCGCACATGCGTTATGTAATCATTTAAACATGCATGGACAGCCATCTAGTGGGACCAGATGCCTAGATGTCGGCCCATATGTTATTCCAAGTCCCTACTATGTGTGTGCCGCCAGCAATGGCTCTGAAAAGATTGCACGTTTGTGCAGGCTCATCCTCAGAGCTCATCTAAGCCTTTTGCTGCTCGTTTTATAGGCATGCAGTACGACATCTGCAAGTACCATAAGGCTTGTAAACCTGATCTCATTTGGGCCATCCCATGTGACTTATCGCACATGTGGTAAGTCATCCTTTAAATATGATTTTGCAGCCATCCAATGTGGACAGACCTCTAAAGTTTGGTCTGTTTACCTACTTTGTACTTAAAACAGCTAAGGCTCTGAATATTATTTGTATGGGCTTGGGTATGGTATGTATCACTGTGTAGGATTCTTTTGAGACTGCAGCGCTACACAGGCTATATATAGTATGAGATATCATAAAAGAGAACTCATTTATATTGTAACATATAGGGGGGGGGGGGGGGGGGTCGGGGGTATATCGGGCCGAAACGACCCACCAAAATGACCCACCCTAAAATCAGGCCGAAACGACCCAGGCCGAATTGACCCGCCCGAAACGACCCGAAACGACCCATGGCCGAAACGACTCATGTCCGAAACGACCCGAAGCCAATGGAATTCCCTCCCTGAGTCTGTTGCATGCTTGCAATGCCTTTATGCTTTCAAGGCAGCTGTCTGCAAGCTGCAGCACTCACGCCCATAGATCCCCAAAATGCTTGTTTTTAACTGATTTTAGCTAACTATTTTCTATCACAACCTATCATCTGTTTTTAACCTTCACTTTTATGCTTTTAAACCTCTATACTATAATTCTTCCTTTTTTACTGTCTTATACTAACAGACGCTGTGTCAACCTGCCTAGAATGTCCGCTAGTGCGTATGGCAGTATAAAGAGAAAGAAAGAAAGGAAACGTTACAAATGCGAGTTTGATTTTCCGAAAACTAGTGTCATCCGAAACAGACAAGCAGTTCTTCATCCCGCAATTATTTCGTGTGCACTGTTCCAGAAAAAATTGTGATTACAACCTTATGTAGCATACCTTTCCAATATTTCCTATGTTATGTGAATGTTGATATATTCAAATACATTTTCAAGATTAAGACAAGCATACAACCACGTGCCGTATTGTACAACTTTGAACAAAGAGTCGATTCTTTAAATTGTCATTTTTCGGCGGCCATACTTGTTTACCATCTTTAAAGTCTCACAAAATTCATAAAGATTCATCGTAAAATTCTAAAAAAAACTGTGTAAATATTTAATTTGGTTGCATAATTTATCATTATAATCAATAAAGATTGAAAAATATTTACCTATAATATAAAAATTAATTATTTTGTAGTCATAACTTTCATTTTTCACAGGTCAATTTTTATGGAATCGTTTGTCTAAACTGTGGTGGGAAAATGAAAACGAGGCTGTGAACTTTTGACCCCATATTGCTGTCAGCATCACATATGGCAGAGATGGAACAAGAAGGTGTAGAATACATGCTGTTTTTGAAGCAAAATGCCAGTGAATTGAGGAAACTAGGATCAGATTGGGGCATGACAGAGGAAGAAATAAACCACTGCATAAATGAAGCACTCTTACAAGTGAAAGATCAATCAGAAATTAGAGGAAACACAACCAAAAATTGGGCTAGAAAAATATGGAGTTACATCCTGTTTATGGTGAAGGTTCCATTCTACACAGCTGTTGTCATTTTCTCACTGTTTGGCCTTGTGATGATCATGAGCACTGTACACGAACCGACAGACCACTTGATCTCCAAGACACTGCAACCATACAGTTATGATATCTTCAGATTCATGAGACTAGTGACTCTGCCAGTCCATAGGATTGCTAACATAACAAGTATGCATATGCTGTCACTTCTATCAGGGTCTTTCTAAACTGTGTTGAAAGACCCTGCTTCTATTCAATTTTGGTACGCAATAATATACCAGTGGCTTAAGACGTATCAGAAGATAGATGTATTTTTTCCAAAACACATACTGATTTGAACAAAAAATCTGGGTTGATTTTTTCTTGATAGTACAGTACTGCATGTGTACAAAAATGGTGTTGAAACCAATTTTATTCTCTCTAAACCCATTTATGGCAGCTAGGGGTTGTACTGGTAACATATCCTCATAACAATACCCTTTGTCATTTGAGGGTTTATTTAAGCAACCATATTGAAAAGTTATGGGAGTTATTAGATCACACATATAATTTTATTCCAAGTCTAACCGTCAATTTATCTTGATCAACTTAAGTCTTTACTAAGTATTTATTGTTACTTAATCGATTAAACCCATTTCCACAAGTGCACATTCTGAATTTTAGGCCTACAAGCTATATGGATCACGGTATACCTTAGTTTGTCTACCTGCATGTGGAAATAATCTAAAAGCCTTAATTACTACCTTAGTTGGTGGACAGCCATGGTAAAAACATTTTATACCCTTGTACATCTTTTTAAACCTTTTACGCATTTATTACAAGATACTTCATGCAAAAGTTGGTAAGGGTGGTATAAAGTTTGAAAGTGATTTTGTCGCTTGAACATTGTCTTTATCTGTACCTATGTTATCTAGAATTATGATGTTAAAATGAGTCTACATGTATGATCAGGCCTTTAAGAGTTAAGACTGTGTATAAACATAAAATAATTTTCTTATTTCTCAATCAAAGCGCATGTTGTGGGTACTCAAAAGAACCGTCTCAATGGGATGGTTCTTTTGAGCATTCCCAAAACACATGTTAAAACTGATGGGCAAGAAAATATATTTACAATTTAATGCTCAAAAATATTTGTGTATATATCTTAACCTATGATGATGTCAAAATTAATATTTTTCAGGTTACTATGATTTGGAATGTTTGATTAGTAATCCCTTCTATACAGAACCTGGATCTGATTGCCTGGGTTGTGTCAATATCAAAACAACGAAGGAAGTGAATACCTTAGAGTTCGATCCAGCAAAATTTACAACCTATATAAATATTATGAAGCCAGTTCTTTTCAAGGTAAACCACCTGTACACATGTATATTTACATTTTCGAAGCAGTCCTTTAATGAACCTTTAGATGTTTGCAAATGTTCATAGTCTCATGAATGACACATATCTGATTGACAGCTGCCAAGCTCACTTGCCTGTGCAATGTGCTTCGAACATCAAGCTCATTTGCCAGAAGAGACACTGTTGTTGTGATTGACAGCCAGCTACACCTGAGTTGCACATGCAAAACAAGCCTCTTGTTTGCTGCATTGGCTGTCCGTGTTCACGCTGGCTGTTACTCTTTTCCGTTTAACACTCCGACAAAACCGTTAATACGATTTCATATTAAATACAAAACTGTTTTGTTTACTAAATTATAAATAATTTATATTTCAGATATTTATAATTTTGTTTGATTTGATTCTTTATGTCCCATCAACAATCTTTCAGTTAAACAGGGACAGGTCATCCTGGGTTGAACCAGTATTAAGCTAGGATAAATGTGTCTTGCTCAAGAACCATAACGCAGTGACACCGGTGAGGCTCGAACCCGCGGCCCAGATGTTTATAATAAAATATGATTAAAGCAATAAATTCAATATTTGGTCTGTTTATGGAATCAGGAACACTTCCGGTCTCTTGCAAAGTTAACATGAAGCCCTTCGGCCTTCACTTACTTTGCAAGAGACCCGAAATATTCATGATTCCATGAACATTCCAAAAAAGAATTCATTTCTTAAATTTACACAGGTTAAGATTAACATTTTTTCCAATTTCAAGGAGAAAATTCCCAATTCAATGGGAAATAAGTGGGGAAAAATATTTCCATTTTGTGACATCTTTGCTGTATTTTTGCAATCCAAATTTTAAAATGTGCTTTTGACTGTTTTGAGTGGAATGTAAAAGGAAATAACCAAATATTTGTGTTTTTGTTTTATTTGTTCATATTATAAATACAGTAAGTGTTGCCCAACTTTGTATTATAAAATGATGTGAACAGATTCCCACTTCTTGGGTTGGGTCATGTTCCCAAAAGGCTGAGAAAAAAAACCCTTGGGATGCGATGGTCCATTTTGTAGTTTAACTGTTTACAGGTTGAAATTTCCAAATTGTGATGTGTTTTTGTCACTAAGGATTGATTTATTCTAATAAACACTGCAAACTGTTCCCGATGTTTTTGTGACATTGCATCTGGGTCTTTACTGTTTGCAAATATTACCCATTTATGGGTTTTCATTATGAAGTGTTAAGCAATGAGATTTTGCCTTGTGAATGGTAGCAGCCTCTCAAATACAGATGTAGTAGATTTTGACCTTTATCCTGCTAAATCTGAGCTACATTTGTATTTTTTTTACTTAAAAATATTGATATGTTATATTTCCACTCAAACAACACAATATGGTGCTCATCTAAAATTGTTGAGTTTTGTTGCTTCCATTGAGTTCCCACAGCATTAGTTTTCATGGAGAAATAGGCCCTAATGATTTTTATATTTTCACTCATCTGGTGCTACATATATATGACACCTGATATTTTTAGCAATTTTTCACAATCAATGCAAACAGGATACAATTTTGAAATAAGAATCATATTTCAGGATCAGGATATACAATGTAATCACTGATGTCATCAACTCTTTGCATATTGGGTAATTTTTTCATGATTTTTGTCGTTTTTGAATTAACTTTTCGAAAAAAAAACTTCATGTATAGTCTCCTTTAAAACAGTATGAAACCAGACGTAAACTTATAAAACAGTGTATATCCAGCTCATCTAGCTTCTGAAGAAGCCAGCTGATCAGGATCCACACTGTTTTCCACATAACATGTGAGTTCATAATAAGTACCAAATATATAATTACCAGAATTTTAAATTTATTTTAACTTGTCCCAGGACATGTAAATAGAAAATTACAAATTCTAACTTGTCCTGAATGAAATGGGACTAGATCGGACAAGTTTTGGCATGGTATTTCCCCACCCCCACATTATGCCATCTACTGTAAAAAAGGATTTAACTGGTTCCTGTGATCTTGAATTTTTATCTCGGTCCAAATTGTTTGCCAAAGAATTATCAGCATTTGACAAAAGTCGCAGGTTGCAATGAAAGAGTTATTCTTTTATTTTGTAGAAATCCCTGACAAAGCCAGTGACATATGAAGACCTGAGGGAGAGTTATTTGAATCACACGCAGGACTATGATGATGGTCTCTACTGGTTCCACTCCTCAAGTTCAGAGATCACCACTCCCAGGGATCTATTTATAGATGACAAGTCTGAGCTGGTCAGCAGATCAGAGGGCCTACATGCTGTTTGGTAAATTTCTGAATTGTACTGTTTTTAACTAAATACTCAGACAGATGGCATGTCAAAAATTGAACAGACTGATCAGAGTTGGTACTTTTTGCCATTCTAGCAGCAGTACTGGAGAGCGCGGTGGCTCAGTGGTAGACTAGAGTGTAAGACTTGAGATCCAAGGGTCCCTGGTTTGAGACTTGCCAGAGGCAGTGCATTGTAACTAACCTTTCGCAAGACACATTATCCTCTGCTTTGTACTGGTTCAACTCATGAAGACAGGAAATTGGTCCGACATGACTAAAAATTGTTGACTGGGTGTAAAGCATTTACACAAACAAACAAACAGACAAACAAACATCTTTAAACAGCATGCCCATTCACGTACTGCAGTACGTAATTCACGCACAGAAACGGTCATGCACGCACTTATCATTTGGTACCTACGTGCAAAAACGTAGAGTAATTTTTGTGCACGCATAACCAGTGAACGTTGTGTGTGAATCTCATGAAATTTTCAAGAAAACAAGTCCAGTTTTTTTAGAATTATCGGCTCAGATTTACCGCTGACTGGTATCTTGCATTGATAGTAAACTGTTCAGTATAATATAGCACAGTCAACCACGCTTCTAGTAAAGTCAATATTGATTGGTTGTCTATTACTACTGAACCATGTTAAGTGGACAGGCAAAATTGAAAGTACAGATGTGTGGAAGAAGAAAACTTGATAAATTGCTTGACACGTTTCAGAGCTTTAATTTAAATATAGGAGTAACACAATCTAAGAGGTATGTGACATTTTACTGTATTCTATTTTTCAAAAATCATCTATCATTCTGAAGAAGAGGGTGATCTGGATACGTTTGTTTACATTTTCCGTCACCCCTCCCACTCTTCTTCATTCTGTCTTTACCCAAAACTTTCAAAGGCTAGGGTTATTGTGGTTGGGGGTGAATGAAACCGGGCTTACGCCCCTAGGGGAACCTATGCCCAAATTTTTCTCAGGTTCGGACTTAGTTTTTTTTGCAGGGGGTGGGGTGGTTACTTGCAGGGCTCATTTATTAGCATTTTCACAGCATAATGATATCACTGTTATACACATCTAAATGATCTGATTTCATGGCCTCTATACGTTTACTATGAAAAAACAGCTCTAAAATATGTGTACCCTCAAAAATGAACATGTACCCCCAAATGGAAACACCAGGGGGTACATGTACCCCCAAACAGAAATATGAGTGGGCATGCTGATCTTACTCGCCTCAACAGGAAATCATGTGGACTCAAGTTTTATGATAAATATTGTAATATTTTGGTGTCCAAATCAGGGTGCAAATATGGCATTTCTTAAATTCTTATCTCTTGCTTAAGTGCATGCTGCAAAATTCTTGGAACCTCAAATGAAGATTAACCCAGGGACCCACCCTCACACTCATGATAGATTCTTATATTCACAAACAGCATGGATCCAGATCAGCTGACAGTTGCTGAACAGAACAGAATCTATCTGTCTATGATAATAAAATGGAACAAGCTTATTACATGTTTTCACTGAGCTAATACTAGTTTATTTTGACAAATGGACCAGTCCATATGTCTTGTGATAAATGAAATTATTGCATTTGTGTTGAGTGATTCTCTAAACACACATACATATGGCTAATTATATACTGGCAGTCCAGATATGTCTAGATAACGCAATTTTTAACCATAAAATTGTAAATATATTCATACCTATCAGTTGAGAAAGAACTTTTGAGTGCCCACAGGGATTATTTTGGCGAGATATTGAGAGAATTGCTCATTTTTCTGCCGAAAATCTCATTGACATTGACTGAATGGGAGAAGAACCTCCTAGCAGAATGTATTTGTTATAATTTCTCAACAATAAATTATTCAACACCAACACAAACTTAAAATTCATAATTTCTCTTGGGTTTTGCCGAATAAGATATTTTCTCTCTTGATATTTTTAGCCAGAACTAATCCTCAGGGTTCGCACAGGCTTGAAAAGTACTTGAATTTAGATGGCTTTCTTGAAAAGTCCTTGAAAATTAAATCTGCCTTGAAAAGTGCTGGAAAATCACTCAAAGGCCTTGAAAAGTCCTTGAATTCTACTATTTTCTGTAGGACTTAGCACTGTTGATAGAGACCTAAATCAGTATAAAATTGTTGTGCCTTTATTTGGAGCAGCATATGCTGCACCAAATATAGGCACAGCAATTTTATACTAATTTTCCAGTATTCATGTCTCCATTATCTCAGTCTAGCATTTCTGAAGTAGAATTTTAACACTTAGATCAGTATTTTTCATTAACTTTAAGTCCTTGAAAACTGTCGGAGAAGTTTTTAGAAGTCCTTGAAACATCCTTGAATTTTACCCATACTTGCCTGTATGAACCCTGTCCCTGTACCCACAACATTAATGTATGTTTCAGTTGAGAAATATAAAAAAAGCTTATTATGCACTTATCTAGGAGCCTGTGATATAAACATTAATCTGTCAAACTACTTAGTATAAATGAGCAGTGAAGGCTCTGTTGACACAGCACAAATACACTGACTGAGCCGAGCCTTCAGTACTTGTCTACAGCATGCTATTACAGGGCAGTCCCTTTATAACTCTAAGTTTGGTGTCCATAGGAATGGGCTGTGTTAAAGTCAATCTTGTAATAAAGAGACAATTTTACAAAGGAATTATAGGAAAATGACCTGACATACATGCAATAACTCACACTGTGAGATTAAATCTCACAGGATTTGGCCTTTCTGAAAGCCGATTCCCATAAGATTTTCAAATCTCACAGAATTTTCAGACCATCTAAAAACACATTTTATAAAGAAATAATCATAAATCACACTTATTGTGTTTATCACAAGTTTCTTACATTAAAATAAAACTTTTGGGGTTATTTTGGGGGAGTTCCAAAGTTATTTTTGTGAAAATCTCACTGTATTTTATCAAATCTTTCTTAAAATTTTGGTTTATCTCACAGATTTCAGTCCACAGTTTATGGTATTTTAAATTTATAAAGGAATTATTGGAAAATGACCATTACAGAAAAATGACCATTTTATGGTCATTTTCCTATAAATCCTTTGTAAAATTCCATGGTAAAAAAAAAATTCGGAGCCACTAAATGACTGTAATTATCCTAATCCATGTTATAATGAGGTCTGCTATAAAGGGATTGCACTATAGTACTAAACTTTAATGAATTGGCTTATTTGTTTTCAGGGAAACTAGGAAAGTAAGAACGAGTGTTGCACTGAGGAAGTTGTTCCCAAGGCCATCATTTCTTCCTGCCAAAGTGGAGATCAGCCTGTCCAAGCATGTCTTGGTTGACAGTCCAGACACACCCACATATGAACTGGTAAGTATAGTTGTTGTTGGCAAAATACTTAAACCATTTTAGACCAATATATTTTTCAATAATATTTGACACAGCTAAGTCAGGATGGTCCATTGTATATATTGATGGGCCATAGGTTATTTTTTAAAAAAATATTGTATTTCCTCCTGAAGGTCAACTTTGTCTTGGCAAACAGTCAAGACCCTGACAGTATGCCACGATTTGCAGCATTTCATCTGGGTCTGCAGTGTTTGCAAAAGTACCCAGTTAGGGGTTTCCGGTCTTTCAAAGGTTAAACTCACTAGGGCCAAATAAAAGAAATAAGTATGGTTTAGGGTACCATGTCATAAGCAGAGCTAGATAACATTTCAAAGCTGACTGGGTAAAAGAAAACTGTGATCCGGCTTCACGCACAGTTTTGGTCATAATGGGTCACACACCACTGACTGTGTACAGAATAAGACATATCCTACAAAATTATAGATGGAATTCCTTTCAATTTTTATGAAGTTAAGAGATTTTATTATATCCCCCACGAAACGGAGTTTTAAGGGGGTGGGGGTATACTATTTTCAGCCTGTCCATCTTTCTGTCATTTTGTTATTTCATCAATGCTTCGAGGTTTTTGATGAATAACTTATATAGGTTTTGTCTGATTTGGATCAAATTTGCAACACACCTTAACCATTAGATAATGCATGTTTGGTAGGAACAAGGGGCTGAAGGATCAGTATTGCAAGTTATGCCACTTGGTAATTCTAAATGTGTGGTATTTGCAATATGGCTAAAAGTACATATTTTTTTAAAACAGCACCATCTAGAGCCTCCAATGTATCCTTTTAATATTTCAAGAACCCTCAATGATCATGCAGACAATATACAATCATGCTATCTCAAGTCTTATTTTGTTTCCTTAACTCTACATGCTAGATAATTTTTTCATGCTTTTGTTGTAGTCTGCTGGCTTTTTTTTTTAAATTAACTTTGTCAAAAAATTCTTTAACGAACGCTATCAGAGTGTCATGTTATGATCCAGGTCAGGACCTAAGTTATGTCAGTCTTGATCTGGGTCCAAAATGTTTGCAAAGGTTATCAGCAGATGACAAAAGTCACCGTTAGCAAGGTAAGAGTTAAATATGGTAAAAATCTGAAACGCAAAGAGCTACATGCATTAAGAGGCTTTTTTGGCCCCCATATGAGGCTAAAAACAAAAATTGTTTTTCACCAATTTCTTCTTAATAGTTTATTAGAACAATAGCCCAAGTGTAAAAGTCTGGTATCAATTTGACTTTTACCTTTGCTATAGTAACAAAAATGGCCACCAAAATAGTCTGAAAATAGGAAAGTGACCATTTTGGAGCAAATTTGAGATATTTGACAGAGAAATTAACATAGAGCACAAGCAAATACCAAAGAAATATTTTAACAGATGATGAGAATTATCATGGCACACAACATATTAAAGGTTTTTTTGGTATTTAGCTGAGCTGACATCTGTTTCTTAAAAAATCAGTCTCCCGAAGCCTTAAACTTCGTCCAAAATGGTAATTACTCTATTTCATGCTTAGGGATGTCTGTTACAACCCATAGAGGTTCTGGACGACAGTACGTTACGGGTTCCAGACGAAATCTTTCTAAATATAGGTTTGTGCTATTGAATGTGTATCGTTTTCGGGAGACTTAAGACACAATAAACCACAAGTAGCTTAATTTGTCATTGTATATTTGTCACCACACGTATCTAAACTTAATCAATCCTGTAGAGCATGGCAACTGTATCCAGTTAACGCATATATGATACATTATTATTCTTGAAACTGCATTTTACTACTACACATGTCCTCATATCCTTATTTAGTACTTTCACTTTCGTTTTCTTTGAACACTTTATGACTTGATGTGATTGACATTGCATTGTCCATCACATAGACCAAGAAAGATTTTTCTTATAAATCTGCTTACTTTAGACGAACGCGTTTTTCAAACCAAAACGAATGAACTGCAGTCATTTTTCTATGTTACAGATGTGTAACGACTGCAAATATTTTGTTACAGGTTATTGTCGACAGCGTAGCAGGTGGAGACGACAGTTATGGATTTATTAAATATATCTTACACCGCAGAATCATCTGTTTTGACCGAGAGTGAAATGTCATTTACCCTGTATGAGAATACGAATATGGCCAAAACTTGTAATATGTACTGTTATTTTGAGACGCGCACGACTTGACTTCGTGGCCTTGTGCTTAGTGTGTCAGACTTTGGAACCAGAGGACCAGGATCGATTCGAGGGTGGGCACTTATAACATTTTTTTTTCTTTTTCTTTTTTCCTCTTGTAATGCAAAATTACTTCACACAAGAAATATGGAATTATATAAATGACAAAAATTACACTCCTTAAATTTTAAATTGAATTATTCTCGAAATTTGTTGGGCTGGGGATAACTTTGACCCTCCTGCAAGATAATTAGTCTGGTGACCCCATTTTTTTCTTTTTCCAAAAATGCCAAGTGATAGTCCATGAAATAATAGCAATAAATAAGATTTTTGATGTCAGCTTTTTATATATACTTTACTCCAAAAATCGAAATCCTTTTATGGGGGAATAACCAAAATATATCATGCAGTACCTTGACATGGCTTGGTAAAACAAATACATTTTCACATTTTCTAGAAAGCTTGAAGTCATGAACAATAATTAAAATTAAAATAAAGAAGCTGGATGGTGATTACAAATATATTAGCTCAATATCAAGGACTTGGATTTTTTCAGAAAATTTGTAAAATGCTGAAAACTTCCATGTGAGATTATGAAAAATTGAGAGTGGTGACATATCATTTTCATTTCATAAATTGACAGTCCATACATAAAACAAACTGTATGCAAACAATTAAAAAGATTTTAATGTGGGAAGTATTACCCGCAATTGCCCATTAATAAGCTCCAGGGCTGACAAAGTGTAAGTCACATATCATACATGGTTGAATAAAATAACGTTTTAAGCAAACCAAAGCTGATAGCTCCGAGGTGAGCTAATAGTATACAAATGACTCCAGCCTCCATCCATCTGTCTGTTCGTCAAATTTTTTTTAACATCTCCTTTGAAACCATAATGTCAATCGAATTTCATATGGAGACTCCTTAGGATGGAGGGACAAAAGTTATTCGAATGATCTTAGAATGCATTTAAGCCCCAACCCCCGTTGCTTAGGCTGTTGTCCCTTCTGAGGCGGTGATTCTCATGTTTTTGATCTATTGTTTAATGTACTTCTCATTATGGGGGTTATTTGTTTGTCTTTGTTTTGGTATGCATTACCTTGTGCCCTCCTTAGTTTTGCAATCATCTTGAAGAGGAAGAGAGAGCTGGTAGCTTCGTTTTTACTGTCTTACTGATATCTTGTTACTGTAAATGTTCAGTGGTTTTTCCTCATGATGTAGTGGGTTGGTCTGGAGTTTATGATTGTTTTATTTCCTGATCATACTCAGTAACTTCTTGGTCTTGTGACCAGGATGCCACCATGCTCAAATAAGGTAAAACCCCTTTTAAATATTCTCTGGAACCAGAAGACTAAAATGCCACCAATCCCATATATGGTATTAACATATAAATTCTTCTGATTACCTGGGGCTTGGTATGCACATTCAATGGGAGGTCGCACAATGCTGAACTACCTCTTCTTCAGGCATTAAATAGGCTTCAGAGCAGTATTTACATCTACTCAAGTGTTCATGAAAGAAGAAAAAATGTCGTCTCACATCTGTTACAGAAAAACTGACATCGTCTATTGCCTGTTACACAGTTGTCTCTAACCAGTAACACTAGAAAAATGAAATTTTGAGGTTTTCAATTTTCTTTTAAGAAGGACATGTTGAAATTGACAAAAAAATCATGTGAGATCTATTGTCTGACCATTTATGCTTATATCGTGATGAGAACGCAAGTAATTAATTACAAATTACACATTTCTGGAGTTCCTTTTCCAGACCAGAGTTTTACAATTTAACTACAAATATCTATGGTGTTTGTACTTCCAATGTCAAACTTACAAATACTTATATGACAGGAACTATTTAAAATAGCCAAACACACTATATTATCATTTTCTGCGACGTCTGTGTGTGTTGCCCCTTTCCACTGTCGCCCAAAACCCTAAATCTGTCATCTAAAACCCGTACCAGTCGTCCAGCACAGGTAAGCAGTCGTCATGGGCCCGTAACGAATTGTCGTCCAGAACCACCTTGCGTTGTAACTGACATCCCTAAGCGTGTATTTTAAGCCTATTTTGTTGGCCATTTTTGTTACCATAGTAATGGTAAAAGTTAAATAAATGCCAGAATTTTACACTTCAGTTATTCTTCTGATAGACCAATCAGACGAAATTGATGAAAAGCAACTTTCATTCTTTTGCTCCAGAGGGGGCCAAATTAGCCCCTTAATGCATGTATCTCTTTAATATGATAATAATGACACTTTTGTTAGACCCATCTCGTTGTCTTCTTTCAGCCACACCTTCATGCCGAGGCTATGATATATACACAGGCCAGTGGTCATCGGCGTGTGTTGATAAAGCCGGCGAGCCAATGTGCGGAGAAGTTTACCTCCATGCTGGTGATCATGGAGCCTGGCGATAGCTGTAAGTATCATAGGTACAGATAAGGGAGGAAATAAAATCGAGACTAAAATTGTACATTTATTCTTACCCAGCCATTCAAAAATGAGCCGTGACACGTGACTTCCAACAATGTGGCATTTTGACAAGTGTGGACGCAGACGAGTCTGTACAGCCTCCTTTTAAGCTTAGAAACTCCAAATGTTGTTCAGTCAGTAGCTTAACAGTCATAGAATAGTCAAGCGACTAGCAAAGGCTCTGATCAGACTGCGCGTATGCGCAGGCTGGTCTGAGCCCGTGCTGGTCGGACATACCACATTGTTGGAAATCTCATGATGCAGCTCAAATGTACTTTTGGTGCTCAAAAGAACCGTCTCATTAAGAAGTTAGAAATATAACTTTTAATTATGCACTCCTATCTGGAGACCTGCTGCTCTGAGAATTTTAATAAAATCTACTTTCATACTTTGTGTATTAATACTTATTCACAAGTAGTAATTGCTCTGGTTAGATTTTGTAAATGCGTAGGATTGTCAGAGCTTTTACTGTTTTCTTTTGCAATAGTACCAAAATCTCATGGGCTGGCTCATCTTATCTTTAGTTCGTATTTGCATATGGTAATGCTTTTGAACACTCATGCCATTTTTTATCTATGTTCCTACTTTGTGTATTAATACTTATTCACAAGTAGTAATTGCTCTGGTTAGATTGTGTAAATGCGTTGGATTGTCAGAGCTTTTACTGTTTTCTTTTGCAATAGTACCAAAATCTCATGGGCTGGCTCATCTTATCTTTAGTTTGTATTTGCATATGGTAATGCTTTTGAACACTCATGCCATTTTTTATCTATGTTCCTACTTTGTGTATTAATAATTATTCACAAGTAGTAATTGCTCTGGTTAGATTGTGTAAATGCGTTGGATTGTCAGAGCTTTTACTGTTTTCTTTTGCAATAGTACCAAAATCTCATGGGCTTGGCTCATCTTATCTTTAGTTTGTATTTGCATATGGTAATGGCTCTTGAAGAAAGAAAACATGTAGGCTCAAAGAAAACATGTAGGCTCACTTTGCCTATATCATAGGTCTCGATAACCAAAATTTTTGAGCGTGAAATTATAATTATTAACTTACCCATCAGTCAAAACATACATTCTGGGTGCTCAACGAGACGGTTCTTTTCAACACCCTAAACATGATATGTTAAAACTGATGGGTAACAAAATATTCACAATTTTATGCTCACAAAATTGTGTTTATATTAGCTATGCGAAATCTCATGAGTTTGTTCATTTTATCTTAGTACGCAATCTCTTATTTCTGTATTTCAGTGCTGGTGGCTGAACAGATGTGGAAAGTATTTATAGCGGGGAAAGGTACAGACCCATCAGTTGGTTACATCATGCCTATAAGCACCTAGTGAAGAGAAGAGAAATCCACAAAGAGACAGTTAACAGAGGAAAACAGTGCCATATTAATTCAGCCTTACGTATAACATTTATCAGCCGAAACTGACAATATTTTTCAGCGGAGACTGACAATATTTTTCCGCCAAACTGACAATATTTTTCTTTCTTCTCAGCAATAATATGGGCCTCAGCATGAAAAAACCCTGCCTTTGTTGCATGTGATCAACACAGGCACAGACCAGATTAAGCGCCAGTGCATTCAGTTTCTGATCAGTGTTTTTTTCACTGTCTGAAAAGTATAGATGCTACATGCAAAACTTCAAGATTCTAGCTAGTTAGTTTCTGTAGCTAAGCAGGCCTGATTGAGTCTTAACCTAGTTGCAAACCCCAAAGACAGATTTTCTCGTGTCGAGGTCTACATATGAGAATATAATTATGAAATAAGATTCTGGTGCTCATTGCTTAGGTGAACAGCTATGTCTCAGGTTAGCAAATTTCGCAAGCCAAGGGTTCTAAGTGAACTTAGTACTCTTGGCTTGGGAAAATGCAGGTTAGCTTGCACATCGGTGCAGTCTTACTAGAACCTTCACTGCTAGCACATGCAGTTTTTCCCTTATCATGCTGAATATGTTTATGTACACCTCTCCTCAATTTTTATCCAGTTAACCTGCAGGCTTACAGTTACTAGTATGTATTTACAAACTTAATTGAAAACAGTGTGGATCCAATCAGATGGCTTCTAAGAAGCCAGCTGATCTGGATCTACAATGTTTTCAAAACAGGATATATCTGGCCATGGTCAAGTATACCTTTACCCCTATGTGATAAGCACCATTTTCTCATCGTATAGATAGTAGAAGACAGTCTCTCCTTTGGTAGAGCATTAAACTTAGGAAAGAAAGGTTGCTAGTTTGAGACTCACTGGAGTCACTGTGTTGTGTCCTTGAGTGAGACACATTACCCTCAGCTTAGTACTGGTTCAACCCAGGAAGACAGGAAATGAAATTGTCTCCACATGACTGAAAAATTGTTGACTGGGATGTAAAGCATCAACACAAACAAAGCTAACTAACCCAGAAATGTGTTGATTTTAAGTATTTTGTCTCAATGATAAGCTTGGGCCATTAAATTTATGCTTTAAAGATTAATGTTTGTGAAAATTGCTTGAATCTCAAAATACAGTACAGTTATACATTAGTTTTGTTATTTCTAATATTCCTCCTGGTGATGACCTGTCTAGTTCAGTTGACTAGGCTGTCTCTATTCCATTGTCCTGTAGTGATGCATTGCATTGTAGTCCACAGGTTAAGATAAACAAAAAATTTCAGCGTAAAATTGTTAATATCTTCTTACCCATCAATTTTAACATATGTTTTGGTTGAGAAATAAGAAAATTAAATTTTCGTTATGCACTCTTAACTAAAGTCCTGGTAGTCATTGAATATTTACCAAATTTATCAATATCTGTATCCTTAATATGTGCTATAATTTGAATTTTTTTATTTTGTCTATATTACAATATTGGTTGGTTTAGTTCTCTGAATCTCTTTGATGCCTAGTCTCCTTCAGACGTGGAATGGTCTTCTACTCTGAATATTTCTTAACCCTTTAAGCGCCAAGAAAAAAATGCATCTGAAAATGTAGTCTGCTGAAGTCGTCTGCTGCAAATAATTGTCTAACATTACTGACGAATTAAGTATAGAAGCAAACAACTTGGACCCAGAACAGACTGCTCCTATAGGAGCAGTCTGATCTGGGTCCACACTGTTTGCCATAGAGGCTTCTCAAACATTTCAGCAGACGAGAAAAGCAGACGACTTTTGTTGCGATTGGCGCTTTAAGGGTTAACAGCTGTCTGTATTTCTTTTTGTTATGTGTTGTTGCATCATGGAGTGATATTACATCATGTATTAAAATTGATAAACCACTAGTGGTTTACAGATTTAGTAAAATTATGGTAATGAAAGTTGTAACAAGTCATATGTGTATGGCAAAAATCTTGACTTTATCAGCTAACTCTCATATTAACTGCATTGTTGTATGTTGACCTGATAAACGTTGCCTATCTCACAGCATGTGTCTTTATCAGGTGATGATGACGTTGCACTTTTTTAATGAGTTGTCAATGATGTTGAATTGACAAACCTAAGCTCATAATTAACGATAATTACCTCATAATCACTTTAGTTTGAAGAGTGAACCAATTTGTTAACTGATAAATAGAATACTAGGTTTGATTCTTTTAATATCAAGTTTACCAGGCTCGGCTCGTAGAATGCATGTTGAATCGCTCAGCAAGCCTAGCCACATTTCAGCAAGCATTCTCAAAGCCTTGCCTGGTTAACTTGATATCAAAAGACACTCACCTAGTATTCTCTATATGTGTGTTTGGCAAAAATCTTGACTTTATTACGCTAAAGTGTGTTTTTAAAGACAATTTTGTATAGAGCGCAGTGGCTCAGTGGTAGTGTGCTTGACTAGATCGAGGGTTTGCTGGTTCAAGCCTCGCTGGCAACACTCCATTATGTCCTTGAGCAAGACACATTAATCCTTGCTTTAGTACTGGTTCAACCCATCCCAACATAACTGAAAAAAAAAAAATTGACTGGGACATAATCAAATCAAAGAATTTTTTGTGCCATATGATAAATAGAAACCAATATCCATGCTTCTCAGGACCTGTATCATTGAATTTATTAAACTATTTGCTAAAAAGCGATAAAATGCTCCACAAGCCTCGCATTTATCTCATTTCCTCAACTCGTTTAATAAATTCAATAAAACATGAGAACTTAAGTAAGATCCTCTATGTATAAGGATTCCACACTGATGAACGATAATCTGGAAAAAGGATCCTCAGGAATTGGAGAATTTAGGAAATTCAAAATCAGCAGAACTCCTATAAAAGACCTTCTCTGATAGGCTGAAACCAGCTGCACTGGTTGTGACAGATCATGTACTGACTGACAGCTAAAAATAGATATTGCAACACTGACTGATTTCTTATGTATATTTCACAGTTAAAATGTTTTAATTCAGAATTTGAACACTTTATGAGAACAGTAATTTGATTATTTTGCATATCTCATAAGGGAGCGCAATGGCTCAGTGGTAGAGTGCTTGACTCGAGACCGAAGGGCCGCGGGTTCGAGCCTCACCGGTGTCACTGCGTTGTAGTCCTTGAGCAAGACACATTTATCCTAGCTTAGTACTGGTTCAACCCAGGAAGACCCTTCCCTTTATAACTGAAAGATTGTTGATGGGACGTAAAGAATCAAATCAAATAAAAAAAAAAAAACGCATATCTCATAAGTTTCAGAAATTTGAAAGTAAGTTGTTCAAATAATCTTCCTGGTCAAAGTGCACTAGGAACATCTGGCTTGAGCTGTAGGGGATAAGCCTATGCCATGTTTAAAATCAAGGATCGCAGGTTTGATTCCGTCAGCTTCTCTCAGTCTGTCGAATTAGACTAAGCTGTGGCCCCGTCTTATGAGACACTTTAAAACCAGAACCACTGCTGGTTGAGCCTTCGGGTGCTCCTGGACATAAAACAAAAAAAAAAACATAAACCTACCTGGCCAGTACTGGTTATAGCCAAGAAACATGGCCACAAACATTTTTTTTACAAATATGAATTTTTTTAAATAAAACTAGGAAAAGAGAGACGGTGTCATATAACAAAACAATTGGTGCATTCTTTTTCGGTTAACATCAGGATTAGTCAACCCTCGAAAGTGATAATCACTGTTCTTGGGTTGGAAAATCCTGATGTTAACCTCAAACGAATGCATCAATTGTTTACTGTTGATTAGAGTAAATGAAAAGTGCAACAACCCTCAAACCCCTACCATTGGCCAATAGTCACCCCCCCTCCCCCCCCCCCCCCCCCCCAAAAAAGATCAGAACACCGGTTTAGATAAACAAATTTTTTTAAGCGTAAAGTGTTAATATTTTCTTAGCCATTAGTTTTGACATATGTTTTGGGTGCTCAAAAGAACCATCTCATTGAGACGGTTCTTTTGAGTACCCACACCATATGCTTTGGTTGAGAAATAAGAAAAAAAAAAATGTTACGCACTCTAAACTAAAGTCCTGTCAGCATATCAAAAATATCATCTCTATATCATTATCAAGACTGATCTGACCAGATGTTTCTACGAGGGGGGTTCAATATGTAATGAAAACCCGTTCATAACTCCATCCACAAACGCGATAGAATTTAATGCCATATGCCAAACGAAAGATCAAAGCGTCGCCGTTATAATGGTGCATGAAACCTCATTTTATCTTTCCGAATTCAATAAGTTACAGACTTTTTAAAAAGCACACTAATATACACTGCATATATTTTCCTCCGAATTGTAAATACTCATTTTAACAAAGGTAGAAAGGCATGCTGTATTTTCTAAAACAAACATTTAACATGCATGAATTACATATCCATAGTTTTCTTACTCATTTTTCTTTTATCTGCTATTAACGATACAAACTTTTGACCGGTACTGATGTCTCGTGCAAACGGTTTTATTACGTTACCCCCTCTTACGTTGACGTCGTTTAAAGCAATGGACGTAACACTAAATGTGCACGGTTCTTGGAAATCGGAAATGTGGCTTTGTACCAGGAAAGGGCAATTTTGATTGTATCGAAGTTTTAGTAAACACAGGGCAGCAGATCAGCTAAACTGAAACGAATATCTAGAGGTATCTCATCTGAGTGGTATACCATTTTCGTTTCCTATAATTTTATTGTCTTCAATTATCCAGCCAGATTATGTACATGTAAATACATGTAACAATGTCCAAATAATGCATCCGCATGCAAACATTGATGCAACGCGTTTTTTTTTGTCTAATCCATGTCAGTGTTAGCCAATGATGGCATTCTTTTAAGTGATTTTCTTACTTCAAATGACATACTTTGGTATACTTTATGAGTGAGATTAAATATGGAAATTTCAAAATCGGCTGTATTACTTGTAAATGAACATGGGAGCGACCAGAAAAAATGTTACAAATGATTTTCGTATGAATTTTTGCTATGTATTCGTTAACGCAAAAACAACTCTATCAATGGAATGCCATACAATGTAGCATTAAGGAGGATTTCACCCAAAATGATAGCCTCAGTATTTCATAGATTATGAAGCAAATATAAAAATTTTTGCAGGTATAAATCTCCAATATCTGGATATTTACCACACGAAGAAGCAGACTGAAAACATCCCTCGTTTATGTTGTTATCTGCTTTTAAAAACATTATTTTATTTCATATTGCAGTGTACTTAAATACCATATCTTGAAAGTGGCTTGTGTAAATTAGATAAGGAGCTGGACAACTGCAATTTTACATGTATTTAGCCAAGAAACAGACCTTTTAACGGAAGTAATTGTGAAGTGTGTAAATATAAAACTTTGGGATATACGGGGCTGTTTTCATTACATATTGAACGCCCCTTGTATCAGTAAGGAATAGTTCTTTGTCCATGTATGAAAAGGTCCTTCAGAACATCTATCAATTTATTGGCTTTATATACTACATTATATATTTTTATTAACTTTTAAACTTTCTTCAATTAAAATGCTGAGATTTTTTCCTTTTCAGTATTTAAAAATGTATTGATATTCATTGTCTTTGGCTAAATACATACATAATATTTCCATATGGAATAAACTTATATTTACCGATATTATAACACGAGCTACAAGCAGAGGCTCAGACAAGCTTGCGCTTAGCTGTTCATTTCCAAAAAGTACGGATGAACATTTAGTCTCAGAAAGGCCTTTAGTTCAGATTGTGTACCAGAAAAAAATAGTTTTCTTATTTCTCAACCATAACATATGTTGTAGGTACTCAAACGAACCGTCTCAATGAGACAGTTCTTTTAAACACCCAAAAAATATGCTAAACATTATGGGTAAGAAAATATTTATAATTATATGCAGAAATATTTGTTTATCTAAGCCTATGGCTCAGACCAAAATTTAGACCTACCTTCACTGAATACATAATCATGGTCGGTTTTTAGAGACATTTTCACATAAGCGATAAGTACAGTGGAGGATCCAGAGGGTGTTCACTTGAACTCCCTCTCTCTGCCCACTGTTCTTAAATATCCTATGAAAATGAAATAATTTTGTCTAGAGGAGACCAAATTATTTCATTTTCATTGGATATTTAAGAAAAATGAGATAAAATCAGCAAAGCAAAACCCCCAACACCTTTATACATATGAACCATCTTTTCAGAAATCTTGCATCCGCCCCTGAAGTACCTAAATCTTGTGTGCTTGTCCCTATCTTAAACTGGCTAAGCCAAAATTCAGATGACACATTTATCCTAGCTTAGTACTGGTTCAACCCAGGAAGACCCGTCCCGCATAACTGAAAGATTGTTGAGTGGACGTAAACAATCAAATCAAACAAAAAAAACAAACAAAAGATGACCATGAAATATACTGATGGACAAAAAACAGAGCACCTTGAAGATGTAAACCTAAATATCTCATAGACTAAAGAAATCCAACTTATGAATATTAGTGCAGAATATTGATATTTTCAAAGCAAGCCTTTAATGAATCTTTAGATTTTTGCAACCTTTCATAACCTCATGAAAGACATAGATATGATTGGCAGCTGCCAACCTCTTGCCCGTGCAATAGGCTTCGAACATCGAATTCATTCGCCAGAAGTGACACTGTTTGTAATTGACAGCTCTCAACTTGTTTGCTTCATTGGCTATCCAGGTTCATATTTGTTCAAATGATGACATCAGACAGCCAAAATGACCATTATGGAGGCTATCTTGAAAATGTTATCCCCCAAACCGCTTGTAAAATTGAAGCATCAGATGGGTTCATATTTGTTTAAATGATGACACCAGACAGCCAATATTACCATCATGGTGACTCTTAAAATGTTATCTCCCAAGCTGATAGTCCAGTTGGACCATCAGATGGTTTCATATTATCCCCCGACAAAGTCGGAGGGATGTAGTTTTGGCGTTGTCCGTCTGTCCATTCCCTCAGTCCGTCCGTCCACACTTTTTCTCTGCCTGGACCCATATCTCAGTACCTATTGGTCAGATAACAACTTCTCACTATAAGTGCCTGTAGATAAAGTGTCAAAGTTTTACCCCCACCCCCTTCGACCCCAACTAAGGGGTCAAAGGTCAAATATTTAAATTTTGCAATAATTTAGGCAATTGTCAATGTTTTTTGCTGAAATAATGCATGCAGGCAGAGCAGCAATAGATATGAAACATATCAAACAAGATTTTAGGGGGGGGGGGCCTAGGCCAAAATTAAACTTTTTCAGAATACAGTCATGTTGCATATCAAATTACAGCTGACAACATTTGCAGCAACATGGTAGCAAATATTTTTCCCATAGACACACCCTAGACCTAGGGGGTGGGTCAAAAGGTCAAATCATACATTTTTTGCGAAAGTAGTCATGTTGCATATCAAATTAAAAGGAATTGAGCGCAGAGCACCATGAAAGTAAATATGCTGTCATTACACACACCAACGACCCCTGGGGTGGGGTCAAAAGGTCATATTTTTTTTCTTTTCTAAAAGTGGTCATGTTGCATATCAAATTAAACTGGAAGAAGTGTAGACCTACATGCAAGGTAACACTTTGAATTTACACACACCCATGGCCTCTGGGGTTGGGTTGAAAGGTCAGATACTGAAATTGTGTAAATTTAAGTATATATTTAAGCTAGTCAGGTTGGACCATCAGATGGTTTTATATTTGTTCAGATTATGACATCAGATAGCCAATATGACCACCATGGTGGCTATCTTTAAAATGTTATATCCCAAACCGCTAGTCAGGTTGGACCATCAGATGGGTTAACATTTGTTCCAATAGTAACATCAGACAGACAATATGACCACTGTGGTGGCTATCTTGAAAATGATATCTCCCAAACCACTAGTCAGGTTGGACCATCAGATGGGTTTAGATTTGTTCAAATGATGGCATCAGACAGCTAATATGACCACCATGTTGGCTATCAAGAAAATGGTAACTCCCAAACCGCTAGTCAGGTTGGACCATCAGATGCGTTCATATTTGTTCCAAAAGTGACATCAGACAGCCAATATGACCACTGTGATGGCTATCTTGAAAATGGTATCTCCCAAACCGCTAGTCAGGTTGGACCATCAGATGCCTTCATATTTTGTTCAAATGATGGCATCAGACAGCTAATATGACCACCATGTTGGCGATCTTGAAAATGGTAACTCCTAAAGCACTAGTCAGGTTGGACCATCAGATGGGTTCATATTTGTTCCAATAGTGACATCAGACAGCCAATATGACCACTGTGGTGGTTATCTTGAAAATGGTATCTCCCAAACCGCTAGTCAGGTTGGACCATCAGATGCGTTCATATTTTGTTCAAATGATGGCATCAGACAGCTTATATGACCACCATGGTGGCTATATTGAAAATGGTAAAAGTAAGTAAGGTTGCAAAGATCAGGAATCGATACAATCAAGTACCACACCTGACCCAGGATACCAACGGGAAACTCCCAAACCGCTAGTCAGGTTGGACCATCAGATGGGTTCATATTTGTTCACCAGACAGCCAATATGGCCACCACGGTGGCTTTCTTGAAATGTTATCTCCCAAGCAGCTTGTCGGGTTGGACCATCAGATGCGTTCATATTTGTTCCAAAAGTGACACCAGACAGCCAATATGGCCACAACGGTGGCTTTCTTGAAATGTTATCTCCCAAGCAGCTTGTCGGGCTGGACCATCAGATGGGTTCATATTTGTTCAAATAATGACATCAGACAGCCAATATGACCACAATGGTGGCTATCTTGAAAAATTTATCTCCCAAACCGCTAGTCAGGTTGGACCATCAGATGGGTTTAGATTTGTTCTCAAATGATGACACCAGACAGTAAATACGACCACTATCGTTGCTGTCCTGAAAATGTTACCTCCAAAACCACTAGTTAGGTTGGACCATCAGATGGGTTCATATTTGTTCAGATGGTGACATCAGACAGCCAGTATGACCACCATGGTGGCTATCTTAAAAACGTTATATCCCAAACCGCTAGTCAGGTTGGACCATCAGATGGGTTCATATTTGTTCAAATGATGGCATCAGACAGCTAATATGACCACTGTGGTAGCTATCTTGAAAATGTTATATCCCAAACCGCTAGTCAGGTTGGACCATCAGGTGGGTTTATATTTGTTCAAATGATGACATCAGACAGCCAATATGACCACAACAGTGGCTATCTTTAAAATGTTATATCCCAAACCGCTAGTCAGGTTGGACCATCAGATGGGTTCATATTTGTTCAAATGGTGACATCAGACAGCAAATATGACCGTCATGAGGGCCTGCCCAAAATGTTACCTCCTAAACCACTTGTCAGATTGCTCCATCAGATGGGTCCATATTTGTTCAGATTATGACATCAGCAAGTCAGTATGACCACCACGGTGGCTATCTTAAAAATGTTATATCCCAAAAAGCTAGGCAGGTTGGACCGTCTGACGGGTTCATATTTGTTCCAATAGTGACATCAGACAGCCAATATGACCACTGTGGTGGCTATCTTGAAAATGGTATCTCCCAAACCGCTAGTCAGGTTGGACCATCAGATTGGTTTAGATGTGTTCAACTGATGGCATCAGACAGCTAATATGACCACCATGGTGGCTATATTGAAAATGGTAACTCCCAAACCGCTAGTCAGGTTGGACCAACAGATGGGTTCATATTTGTTCCAATAGTGACATCAGACAGCCAATATAACCACTGTGGTGGCTATCTTGAAAATGGTATCTCCCAAACCGCTAGTCAGGTTGGACCATCAGATTGGTTTAGATGTGTTCAACTGATGGCATCAGACAGCAAATATGACCACCATGGTGGCTATATTGAAAATGGTAACTCCCAAACCGCTAGTGAGGTTGGACCATCAGATGCGTTCATATTTGTTCACCAGACAGCCAATATGGCCACAACGGTGGCTTTCTTGAAATGTTACCTCCCAAACCGCTAGTCAGGTTGGACAATCAGATGGGTTCATATTTGTTCCAATGAAGACGCCAGACAGCCAAATGGCCACCACGGTGGCTTTCTTGAAAATGGTATCTCCCAATCAGCTAGTCAGATTGGACCATCCGATGGGTTTAGATTTGTTCAAATGATAATATCAGACAGCAAATATGACCACAATGGTGGCTTTCTTGAAAAAATGTATCTCCTAAACCGCTTGTCAGGTTGGACCATCAGATGGGTTGAGATTTGTTCTCAAATGATGACATCAGACAGTAAATACGACCACCATCGTGGCTGTCTTGAAAATGTTATCTCCCAAGCCGTTAGTTAGGTTGGACCATCAGATGGGTTCATATTTGTTCCAATAGTGACACCAGACAGCCAATATGGCAACAACGGCGGCTTTCTTGAAAATGTTGTATCCCAAACCGCTAGTCAGATTGGAATATCAGGTTGGTTCAGATTTGTTCAAATGATGGCATCAGACAGCCAATATAACCACCTTAGATGCTATCTTGAAAAGGTATCTCCACAACCGCTAGTCAGGTTGGACAATCAGATGGGTTCATATTTGTTCAGATTATGACATCAGATAGCCAATATGACCACCATGGTGGCTATCTTGAAAATGAAATATCCCAAACCGCTAGTCAGGTTGGACCATCAGGTGGGTTTACATTTGTTCAAATGATGATATCAGACAGCCAATATGACCACCGTGGTGGCTATCTTGAAAATGCTAGTTCCCAAACCACTTGTCAGGTTGGACAATCATGTGGGTTTATATTTGTTCAAATAGTGACACCAGACAGCCAATATGACCAACATGGTGACTATCTTGAAAAGGTTATATCCCAAACTGCTAGTCAGGCTGGACCGTCAGGTGGGTTCAGATTTGTCCAAATGATGACATCAGACGGCCAATATGACTACCATGTTGGCTATCTTGTAAATGATATCTCCCCGCTCCCAAACCGCTAGTGAGTTTGGACCGTCATGTGGGTTTTGATTTTATTCAAATGATGTCATCAGACAGTCCATATGACCACCATATGTTGGCTTCTTGAAAAAATGGTATATCCCAAACCGCTAGTCAGGTTGGACCGTCAGATGTGTTCAAATTGTGACATCAGACAACCAATATGGCCACCATGGTGGCTATCTTGAAAATGTTATCTCCCAAACCGCTCGTCAGGTCGGACCATCAGGTGGGTTCAGATTTGTTCAAGTTGTGACGTCAGACAGCCAATATGATATGTTTGCAAGGTTTGATGAAATTCAAGCAATGACTTCAGTTTAAGGAAACATAAAATGCTAGGCCAGATTTTTGTTTAATATAAATTGGTTTACAGGAGATCCTACCCTAAGATTTAAGTCCCTCCAGAAAAATAAAATTCTATGAAATATGTCTCGATCCTCAATAATTTTAAATTTTACCTGTATCTTAAAAATGACAATTTACTTTTATTTGATCGACTGAAGCTTTCTTCGTCGTTTATACTATTTTATTTCGTCCCCTCGACCCTTTCAATTTCAATAGTTTCCCGTTAATCAATTCATAAAACAAATTCTGGCCTTAAGGCTCTACAGACGTGCGGACGTATGCACACACTCACGGACAACGTGGAAACAAACGCAGTTTGCGAGGGGGGGGAGGGGGAGTCAGAACGCTGAACTACTCGGTGTTCTTCGCTGCGACCACAGTCGGAGGTTAATTCACAGGAGTTATGTGATGACCTGGTGAGTCGGTTTCAAGTAGCTGTCTTTATCAATAGATATAGTTCCACATTGAATTTAGAGAGAACTGATCCCTTCTGGCCTCAAGGGTTGGGCTGATTCGAGCCTCACCGAGGCACTGCACATGTGTCGCAAGGATATTCTAGGATGTTCCTGTTTGTCGCTAGAACTCGTTCAACACAGGAAACGTCCTGGCATGACTGGGGAAAATGTTGACTGTGAAAGTGTCACCCCACTTCAAATTTTAGTAATCACGTCAATTTAACTCACCCAAAAAAGTCATGTGATGTTTATAATAAATAACTGGTTTTCCGCATGGCTCTCATTATCCTGACGAAAGAAGCATGAACCGGGTCCCAGTAAATATAAATAAGATCACGTGGCATCTATAAATACAACATGAAACGACGAAATGCAACACAATCTTGATTTTTGATAGCAAGAGATAACCGTTACTTATAACCTAATAGACCAATGTTTAACATTAAAGATAAAGTCATGGAGATACAAAAACGTTATCTTAGGACATATACGATGCTCAATCGGTTAATATTCATTGTGAAACGTGTCATTGCCAAAATTGTTGCCCTTCCCGAAAAAGGCCAAACGATGACTGATGGCGACGTACCAGATGATGCAAGAAGGATTGGATTCAACATGTGCCGTGATTCCGTTGGAGGAGTTTGGGCGGATTTAAAAGAGGAAGAATTCCAAATAAAACCATTAAGGTAGTATTTTTGCAATAATGAAAAATACAACAATTTTAGCGTTTCCTTTGCTGAGCCTCAAATCGATAACGTATGTCGGTTACTCAACCTCGCAGCGTATAGAAGATGAAGCTGGAAGCAGCCGTTCCGGGCTCAATGTAGGGAAACTAGATTCTAAGCTTTTTTCGAAATTTATGCGAGTTTGAGGGCCTACGCCTCGGTCCGCACCGTCGTAACGTCTAGAAATTGAACGTTTGCAGACAGCTTACATGTTTGCGATAATGCCGTACATGTAGGCCAACATGTATGCTACACGATCCAATTGCCGAATGTAAATTAACACCCCTGACCCAGTGTTCCAGAGAGACTGAGAAGAAAAAAAAACGCCCGTATGCCATTCCTACACTCCTACCTTGTACCTGGCCTTGTCAACATCCATTCTAATGCATTTGCAAATGCACCGCGACATTTGCTTAGTTAACGTCATAAATTTGCGACGCTGTCGCAAACCCGACGTCATTGCGTAACGTCGCTTTTCATTGGTAGACAAGTTGACGAGCGGTTTTATGCAGCTGGCAGCCGCTGGAAGTATAGGACTAACAAAGTACATTTTCAAGGAAATTCAAAATTTTGGGAAGGTATATCGTCGTATATATCGATACGTTTCGGAAATCGTGTTTAACATGTTTAACGGCTCCGCTTTAATACGCGCGCGTCGCTGTAAAACTAAATTTCCGACCGTATATCCGACGATATACCTCCCTAAATGAAAACTTTGAATGCGTGACCTAAAAATACAGTTTGGGTAGGGTGAACTGTTTAATCTCATTTGTATCTTTAGCGTTCGTGAATACGCATACTTTGTTGCTGTAAAAATCTCAAGTATACGTTTGATCAAGAGTAGGTTATGATGCTATGTTGTATATATCGCTGTAAATCAGTTCATATTAATGATTACTCAGAGTTCAGTGTTCGCTAATAAGAGCATTTGCATGAGAATGGGGATAACTATGTTCAAAATGTTCAGTTGGGGAGGTATATCGTCGTAGGGTGAACTGTTTAATCTCGTTTGTATCTTTAGCGTTCATACGCATACATTGTTGCTATAAAAATCTCATGTATACGTTTGTTATGATTCTATGTTGTACATATCCCTGTAAATCAGTTCATATTAATGAGTATTTAGAGTTCAGTGTTCGCTTATAAGACCATTTGCGCTTATTAAGCCGGATATGGTACGCGTTAATTAGCAAATAAACCATTTGAGCCATGGCATGGGATTTCCAACAATTTGGCATTTTGACAAGTGTAGAGTCAGACGAGCCTGCGTAGCCTCCTTTTAAGCTTACAAACTCCAAATGATGTTCGGTCAGTAGCTTAACAGTCATAGAATATTGAAGCGGCCAGCAAAGGCTCTGATCAGATTGCGCGTATGCGCAGGCTGGTCTGAGCCTTTGCTGGTCGCACATACCTCATTGTTGGCAATCCCATCTCGCGGCTCAAATTTTGTTGTATTGGTACTTGACATGTTTCACGAAGGTATTGTTTTCTTACTGATTGTTGTGTCAATATTTTAAGTCTGTTTACTAACTTAATGAGTAAAATGTACATCTTTTTTAAAATAATATATGTAATTGGGTGTGTAAACCCCCGTGTAAACCATGCAGGTGCCGTGGGTTGGGTCTAGGGCTGGCTTCACCAGTCTGTCGGATAAGGCATCATATGACCTTATTTGTTCGGATAAGACATTATATGACCGTATTTGTTCGTGGGACGTTAACACAAATACATACACTCAAAATGTGAAGGGGCATGATGCAACGTGTGTATGTTTTGACATACTGTATTGTATTTAAATGCGAGGTTCCAATTAAACAATACACAAGAGAGTAACAATTTTGGATTCAACTAGTTTCGAAAGGCATTTTTTGTGTTAAAAGTGAATTCTTAGGTAATGCTTTAAACTTTAGGTTGCAATTATTTATTATTTGATAAAGATTACCTCAAACTCGCCACAGATTGCACTGCACGGTGCCATGGCCAATTCAAATGCCACAATCACACACTACAGACCAACCGTGAAGATGCCGGAGACACAGAAAAGACAGCAAGAAGACAACCAGTTCTCATATCCTCAGCGGGATGATTACAAAAGTATAAAGGACACAGAACTGCTAAACAAAACAAAGACCAAACACAAACCCCTATAAACAAAGGGAGCAACACTAAACATTACAAAAACGACAGTATGGACAGCAGCCGAAGCCATCGGAGGGGATGTGCTTAAATGCATTTTACTGACGCCAAATCTGCCGTTACTGTTTAGCTCGTATATGTATCTTGATCCCGGACCACCGTTGTATGATTTCTTCCATATTTTTAATCTGTGGACCGCAGGCTATCAAATGTTGGTCAACTGTCCTCCGCTTTTGGGTTAGTTATGCCATTCGGTTTTCTATAAATGAGTCAAGGAGGGTCAACAAGCGTTTAGTACGATGTATTAACTTCTAGGTTAATGAATTCAGTTCGTTGTTTATTGACAAATAACTGACCAAATACCATCGCTATGACATCAAGCATTTGCAGTGTCGATTTATTCTTTAAATTAAATGAGCCGGCCCATGCTATTTTGTTGCTTAGGCGACTAGCGACGACTCAGACGATCCTGTGCATCCACACATTCTGACTAGAGTCATCGCTGTTCGCACACAAACGACTCGTAAAGTGGGAAGTGGAATATATATTAGTCTTAGATCTTGTCCCACTTAAGGAAATATGTTATTGGCTCAAAGTTTATACGAGTACTGGCCTAAAATGTAAATGAAGGTCTATCTTCAGATGGAGTTCGTTGTCCTTAAATGCAAATGAGTTTCAATGGCGCACATTGGATATGATTCGCGTCTACTCAAAACGATCTGGATGAGTAGTATCTCGGACCCAGTATCCGAGGTAGTATTAAAGCAACAATAATGTATGTACTGGTTCCAAATTAGCTGGCTCAAGTGGGCCAGTGTCCGTCGTGGAACAATTTACTTTAAATGGCGACTCTTATACTACTGGGTCAATTTTCACCAAACTTCACTGGTATGCTCCACAAAATAGCTAAAACGAATTTAATCCGTCGAAAACATGGCAGCTAGGGGGCGTGGCTTTATTAACGCGGTAACGAAAACTTTTTAAAAAATCTCTGAAACCTGTGGTCAGAATGCAAAATAATTTGGTAGAAATGATCACAGGATGACCTTATACAAAAAGACAAAGCGAATTTGATTCGTCAAAAAACATGGCCGCCAGGGGCGTGGCCAGTCTCCCTTGTATACCTATGTACGAAGTTTTCAACATCTGCAACCAATTAGCAGAATTGTGACCTTCTACAAGTAAAGCTAAAACCACGGGACCTAATTCCAAGGGTCCATGCTAAAACGAATTAGATCCGTAAAAATGGCCACCAGTGGGCGTGACTTATTGTGACTAAGGATTTTTTTTAAAGAAATCGTCTCCTCTGAAACCACTCATCAGAATTGAAAATAATTTGGTAGAAATTGTCACTGGATGATGTAGCTAAAACTAATTGGATCCGTCGAGAAACATGGCCACCAAACCAATAAGAAACTTTGAACGTCCTCTCATCTGAAACCAATGGTCAGAATTAAAATGATATGGCAGAAATAGTCACTACATGTAGGTGACCCGCTACAAAAATAGCTACAATATATTTGTTCTGTCAAAAAAAAACATGACCGCCAAACGGCTCGGCTTATCACGGATGTGGCAGTTTACCATAAACCCCCCCACCTTTATGCATTTTAAGTTTAGCACTGTCAACCGTTGCGCGCGACGCGCGCGTGCACACACACACACACACACACACAGTATGGAGCTGCTCATGCATGCTATAAGAACGAGTCCATATGTTGGCCCATGTGGTAAATACGGGATGTGGTATTGCGTGCCAGTTTGAGATTTTGTTTATGATTTCAGTGGTGGTCTGACAAATTACCTGTACCTATGTTCATTACCGGACAATGTTCAAGCCCCGGACAATCAACCAAGAATTGTGCTGTTGCGAGTGTACGGTGATATTGCCAGCAAATTTGTGGTGGAGAACTCGGTGATATTTGCCCTCATGTCGGAGAAGAGACTTGGACCAAAGCTGTATGGCATGAACGTGCAAGCAAGACTAGAAGAGTACATTCCGGTTTGTATCAATTTTATCCGTTTTTATGCCACAAGCGGACACGTCAAATGCAACATACATGTACATTAACCTCATCAACATCTCAGTTAAACTTCGATCTTGGTGAGGTTAATGTATATTGCATTTGGTTTGTCCGTGGGCCTTCCTACATATCTCGTAAGCTACCCTCTGCAAAACTTAAAGAGATTCACTACTAATAACGATTTATTTCGAGCGTGTGCTAGGGACACCGTGTATTCTTTTTTTTTTAAAAAAGTAAACTGGTTGAGTGGACTGCGTTAGGAACCATATATATAATTGCATCTTTTGAATTAACACACATCTTAATTCAGCCTGATCTTAATTCAGCCTGATTGTGCTTACCGATGCAGCGAAACTATATTGACATGGATACAACAAAGCACATGGCCAGCCTTTCACATGAGTGATATTGACCTTCCCTGCTCACAGATATGAACGTTTTCACACTTGCTGATGCGGAGGGGCATATTGCTTTGGCCTTGTCTGTGCGTCTGTTCACAATTTAATATAGGGGTTTTAAAATTTCATAGATGGATTCATCATCAAAAAATAACTGACTAGTATTTTTGAAGGTTGGATTATCTCCTTTGTGGAGTTATGCTCCTTTTAAAGGGTCATAATGAAATTTTGTAAACAGGATATCTAAAAATCTATTACAGCTTGGAGCTTCAAACTTCGTCAGCTGATAGAGGATAGTGAGTAGATGACCTGGTGAAAATTAAAAAAAAAAGTGTTTAAATGTTTTTCAAGTTATTGCCCTTTGCAAATTTGGACATAGAAAACTTGATATCTAAAAAAACTATTACAGCTAGGAGCTTCAAGCTTGGACAGCTGATACAGGATAATGAGTAGCTTACCTGGTGGAAATTTAAGAAAAACATATTTTTTTTGAGTTATTGACCTTTGCATTTTTTGAGTTATTGCCCTTTGCAAATTTGGACATCGAAAAATTGTAATGAAGATATCTCGAAAACTGTTACAGCTTGTAGCCTCAGGTTTGGTCAGCTGATATAGGATGGCGAGTAGATTACCTGATAAAAAGAATGGTGAGAACATCCTTATCGACAAGCTTATGGTTAGGGGCATAGTGTCTTATAAACACAATTTCTAGTTTCCCATAAGATCCTCATCACATGACCAGATGGCAACCACCCATACATTGTGACACCCTTTAAATCTCCCTCCAGAACCAGATGACCTTGAACCTTGGTACATGTATGTAGCATTGGCGATGTTGGGCCTAGCAAATTTGTTCAAATAATTCTAGTTCGGCCTACTTAAGGTAAAGGTCAAATATTGAAAAGTTGATTTTGATGGCTGCTGAAGTCAGTCATTATACTGACTAGATAAGTTAGACCTAACAAGATAATGACTATATAGATAAGAACCTTGACCTTTGACCTTCCAGGTATATATAAAAGATTATATTTTTTCAGAAAACCTGGAAAAAGTTCTAGGTTTCACCAGTAAATTTAGGTAGGGTTGGGTTACACTAAACACAGGTATTTTTTATTTGGCAAAGTTTGAATGATGATGCTAGAATGACTTTGAACCCTGGAAAAAATATTGAAAGCATAATGTTGTGATATTATACTCCCTATATTTGTTTATTCTAATGAGAAAATGATAATCAGTAAACACCAAAGATAAAAGTTGACTGGAGAGCATTTGGATATATGCAGAAGAGTCATGGATCCAGTAAAGGAAATTTTATGACCCTAAAATTGAATTATTTTCTTACCTGTCGATTTAAAGATATGTTTCGGGTGCCCAAAAGACCAGTCTCATTGAGATGGTTCTTTTGAGTATCCACAACATATGGTTTGGATGAGAAATAAAGAAAATAGATTTTCAATACACTCTTAACTGGAGGTCTGAGAAGACCAGGTCAAAAATTTATTTGCATGAAAAGGGTTAATTATCCAATTTGACTTGCATAGTCTCCTTTAAAATTACAGACAGACTGTTTGCGGACCAGGGATCTCAGCAATCCAACAATCTCACGCCAGATAGCGGAGAAGTTAGCACAGTTCCATACACTTGACATGCCCCTGATTAAAGAACCAAGATTCATCACTGAAATGGTTGACAAGTATGTATATCTATATATTTATATTTTTAAAGCAAGACTTTAATGAATCTTTAGATTTTTGCAACCATTCATAGCCTCATGAAAGACATAAATTTGATTGACAGTTGCCAAGCTCACTTGCCTGTGCATTACGCTTCAAATATCAGATTCATTCGCCAGAAGTGACACTGTTATTGTGATTGACAGCGAGCCACACCTGAGTCGCACATGCAAAACAAGCCTCTTGTTTTCTCCATTGGCTTTCTATGCTCACACTGGCTGTTCCGCTTTTCCGTTTGACATTCCAATGAAACCGTTAATACGATTACATATTAATTACAAAACTGTTTTACCTCTAAATTATAAATAATTTCTATATTTTAGATATTTATAATAAAATGTAAATATAAGCAATAAATTCAATTTTTGGAATATTCATGGGCTTCACGTTAACTATGCAAGAGACCCGACGTATTCATGATTCCATGAACATTCCAAAAATTAAATTCTTGCTTAAATATATGTATGACATAGCCAGTATAGAAATACATTCTACAATTTTACTCTTACAAGATGTACCGCTTTGGCCAATGAGATATCTTCTATTTTTAGGACATGTAATAATTCCATTTGTAATGTAAAGCACACTGAGACTACATATGAAACACAAGACTTATAACTCCAATTTACCTATTTTTGGAATAATGGCGCTTTGAACATTGAAAATAGCTATTTCTGTAATAACTCATTTCTGCCCTGTAACTTGAAAAGATTAATCATTTGAAATATTCATGAAGTATAACACAAAAGCAAATAACCATAAGAAGACATGCGGAACACAAGATCACAATAAAAATCACAAAATCTACTATTTTCAATTTCAAAGGCACACAGCCTCCCCAAATACCCAAAACATATGTTAAATCTGTTGGGTAGGAAAATATTTACAATTTTAGGCAAAAAAAAAATGTTTATCTAAGCCTATGGAGGATCTTATATCACAATGCATCACAGTACTATCACTGTCTCCAAATCTTGTAGGTGTCAAAGAAGCAGCTCTTCAAGTAAAACAGGGGGGATCCAGGATTTCTGGAAAGGGGGTTCATATGTATAAAGGTGTGGTGGGTTCGTTTGCTGATTTTTTCTCATTTTCTTAAATATCCCATGAAAATGAAATAATTTGGTCTCACTGAGACCAAATTATTTCATTTTCATAGGATAATTAAAAACAGGAGCGGGTAGGGGGATTCGAGCAAACCTCCTTTGGATCCACCACTGTAAATTACATAATATTTGAAACCTTTCAGTGCCGAAATGTTATAGCCACTTAAGGCATATTTTTGGAAATGATGTATTTCTTAAAGCAAAAATTGTGATATTTTTCTGATTTCTTCCTAAATTTTTTTGAAGCAATGCCGATTGACCACTTCTAGTGCGTTCTGATAACATCTTTTTCATTTAGAAATAAAAAAGATATCAATCTAGTGGAGTATCATATCAAATACATACAGTAACATCTGTTTCTTGGAGAAAAAAATAATCTGAATATGCCTGTTGTCATCCTGTGTATCACATATCGATAATGTGCCTATCAAGACTGCAGCAGACATCAAATTTGTGATAGTGTTCTTGATTTTTGGAGAATATACTGCATATTTAATGTAATCAGTCTGATTTCACATTAAATATCCAGTTTTATTTGGTTTCTGTACATAAGAAGCAACAGGTTTGAAAACATCATCTGCTGCAAAACTAAGGCTAAAATTAATGATTTTCTCTGGCTTTACAGAAATATGAAAATATTAATTAATGAAATCAAAGCAGCGTGATAATGTGCTAAGAGGAAAGTTGACATTCTACCTGACTCATCATCAATGTAGATGCTTATCATTGTTCTGCCGAATAAACTAAGAAGCCACAATGTGCAAATCTAAAATTTGGCTATGGGGTCACTATCTAGCCACGTCCCCAAATGTGCTTTACAAGAGACCGGGACAATTGCATACCTTGTGGTGATAGTGACCAAATAGCTGAATAGTATGTAGAAATCACCATTTAACTCTTTACTCGTTAGCTGCAAATTTGTTGTCTACTGATAACCTTTTCAAACAGTTTGGATCCAGATCAGACCCGACAGAATGTCGGGCACGATCTAGATCCAATCTGTTTGCCACTCTGATGGAAATCATGAATGATTTTTCCCTGAAAAGTTAATTTTGAAAAAAATTGGCAGACGACAAAAATCATGAAATTTCCCAGCATGCAAATGTTAAGCAATCACTCTGTCTACCTTATTTACTTTAAATAGTTGAACAGAAAAAGCTTTAACAAACTATATGAACCATGATAACTGCTCCCTTTGGAGCACCTTGATCTGGGGTCCATATTACTAAACATAAGCAGATGAGAGAGCAGACAACAAAAGTCATGGCTGGTTGGATAACGGTTAAGTGTCTGAAATTTAGGGTAAAAATTTTCAATCTTGTACTTGTATTACCATACTTGCCATAATGCCTGCATATCTTCAAAGAAGTGCATGCATAGACAATTTTCATTTTATCTGCATTATTGTGCTGGAAAAGATCAAATTCCAAAGAGCACCTTGTACTATTGCTTAATCCAAATGCTAAAGAGATTTGGCCATTTTAATCTTAATAAAGGTTCAGCGTATATGAATTTCACTGCCATGAGAGCATAGTCTGGTATTCAGCTCAGTGATATATATGTGAATAGAATAAAATTTCTAAATGCACAGTAGCCTTTAGACTTATATCAGTCGTAGATGTTGTTATTACGCCTATGAATGCATACCAACCAATACCATTCCACATCTTATCTTTTGCCGTATTCCAGTCCAGAATTTTAATTTATGCTGGCTCAAACATCTTCTTGAGATAGCAGAAGAAGAAAAAGCATTTGAGAGGAAGGATAGAGTTAGTTAAAAAAAAAACATCAATATTAATAATATAAAAAAAACATCTATATAAATAAAATCATATCTCATTAGCCTTTATAAGCCTAAGTAGCCTTGAACTCTGAAAGAGCTATTTTAATGCACAACGGCAGCTGACAGCAAATATTGTGATATCTAAATTGTCTTCTTGATTCTACTTGACATTTCATGTGATGACTGCTTGCGTAAGTTGTGACATTTCATGTGATGACTGCTTGCGTAAGTTGTGACATTTCATTTGATGACTGCTTGCATAAGTTATGACATTTCATGTGATGACTGCTTGCGTAAGTTGTGACATTCTATGTGATGACTACTTGCTTAAGTTATGACATTTCATGTGATGACTGCTTGCGTGAGTTATGACATTTCATGTGATGACTGCTTGTGTAAAGTGTGACATTTCATGTGATGACTGCTTGCGTATAGCGTGACATTTCATGTGATGACTGCTTGCGTAAGTTGTGACATTTCATGTGATGACTGCTTGCATAAGTTGTGACATTTCATGTAATGACTGCTTGCGTAAGTTATGACATTTCATGCGATGACTGCTTACATAAGTTGTGACATTTTATGTGATGACTGCTTGCATAAAGTGTGACATTTCATGTGATGACTGCTTGCATACAGTGTGACAATCCATGTGATGACTGCTTGTGTAAGTTGTGACATTTCATGTGATGACTGCTTGAGTAAGGTGTGCCATTTCATGTGATGACTGCTTGAGTAAGTTGTGATTTTTCATGTGATTCACTGCTTGCATATGTTGTGACATTTCATGTGATCAACTGCTTGCATAGGTTGTGATATTTCATGTGATCAGCTGTTTGCATAGTATGTGACATTTCCTGTATAAATTGTGACATTTCATGTGATTGGCTGCTTGCATAGGTTGTGACATGTGATTGACTGCTTGCATTACTATAGGGTGTGACATTTCATGTCATCAACAGTTTGCGTAATATGTGGCATTTCATGTGATCGACTGTTGCATAGGGTGTGACATTCATGTGATTGGCTGCTTGTATAGGCTGTGATATTTCATGTGATTCACTGTTTGCATAGGGTGTGGTGTGACATTTCATGTGATCAACTGCTTGCATAGGGTGTGACATTTCATGTGATCAACTGCTTGCATAGGGTGTGACATTTCATGTGATCAACTGCTTGCATAGGGTGTGACATTTCATGTGATCAATTGCTTGCATAAGGTGTGACATTTCATGTTATCAACTGCTTGCATAGGGTGTGACATTTCATGTGATCAACTGCTTGCATAGGGTGTGACATTTCATGTGATCAACTGCTTGCATAGGGTGTGACATTTCATGTGATCAACTGCTTGCATAAGGTGTGACATTTCATGTGATCAACTGCTTGCATAGGGTGTGACATTTCATGTGATCAACTGCTTGCATAAGGTGTGTCATTTCATTTGATTGAAATATCAAGCCTTATTTATTGTTTTTGTAGGGGCAAATATTAATTTCTTTGTTTCTGCTCCAGGCTCATTATCGTCGATGGGGCACTCATGAGCAGCGATACGGGTAGGAACCTATCAACAATTATCAATATTTAAACCATTATCCCTTAAAGTGCCAATTACAACCACTGTAGACGACATCATTTGTGACAATCTGTCTTTACGTTCTGCAAAAATAAGGTTTGAAATTTCTTTTGAATCATCTGCTGGCAGATGATTCAAATGAAATATCAAACCTTATTTGGTGTCTTGAAAAGCAAACAAAATTTGAAATTTTTGTCTGCTGCAAATTTTAGGTGGCATTTAAAGGCTAGGTACTGCCTAAGCTTTGCAGGAAGACACCATTTGAAAAATAAGTTAGTGGTGCTTTTCGGGCTAACTCTTATCCTGCCTATATGGTACGGTATCTGCTTATTATGCACTCCAGACTGCCTAAATCATGGATGCAAATGTGATGAACCCTGTTCAGACTGCTTTCAAGGGAGCCATCTGATCTGGGTGTATATTATTTGCACTTTAGGCTTCCAATTTCCAAAGTATATTGATCAGCAGATGCCCAAGCAGACTAAGATTGTTGTGAATGGCAGGAAAAGAGTTAATATAGTATCCATGCTTTGAGGAAATTACTTATCTGATACCATTTGAGTAGTAGTGTTTTCATGGTTTACAACCAGTTTAACCTGGATTATTCCAATAATTATGGAATAGTCCATTTTGTATTTTAAGGGGCTGGCTATCAAAATTTCTGTAAAATAATGTATTTCTGTCACTGAAGATTGCTTTTATCTTAACAAAAAGGGCAGACCATGATGAAATGCGGTCAGATGCAGCATTTCAACTGATTTTTCACTGTTAGCCGAAGTCCTATTTTACTGGTATCCAGAATGAAAAGGGTTAAACTAACACCAGCCTGTGCAACTACAGAGACTATGTATATATAAAGAGAAGAAAAGGTGTGAAGCAGACTGTGTAGGTCTGAGATTTTTGTTTGTTCATATGATATACTGTAAATTCCGAAATTTTGGCGAGGGTTTAATTTTCGCGAAACTTCGCATATGCAAGGTTTCGTGAGAATAAAATCCTCGCGAAATGGCGAAATCACTCTGTCGTTTACTGATATCCGAAAATCATGCCTTAGTCGCGAATTTTTACTGTCACAAGTATGTCTTTTAATGTTATTCGCGAAAATAAAATTCTCACGAAAATTTCTGTATTTACAGTATTAAGTCTCCTCATGGTATGGCTCTGTTGTCAGGGACTCAATTATGGTCATGATTATACAGGACTCCAGATTTGAGTCTAGTTCTAATTGATTTCCCTTATGAATCAACATAAACCTATGTTGTGGGTAATTAAATGAACCCACAACATATGTAATCCTCTTCACTCTGGAAGGAGTAAAAAAAATACAGCTGGTTTCAGACATTTGTGGTTAGTTCTTGAACAGGTGTATAGTTTCTGTTCCCTAAACCAGACAGGCATGGTTTATTGAGAAAGTTATAGGGATGGAACATATCATTTCATGTCATGGACATTTGAGCCGCGACATGATATTTCCAACAATGTGGTATGTGTGACCAGCAGAGCCTCAGATCAGACTGCGCATATGCGCAGTCGGATCAAAGCTTTTGCTAGTTGCTTGAATATTCTATGACCGAACAGCATTTTGAGCTTCTAGGCTTAAAAGAAGGATGCACAGGCTCGTCTGAGTTTACACTCGTCAAAATGCCACATTGTTGGAAATCACATGTCGCGGTTCATTTGTTTGAGCCTGAGAAAGATGTTGAAAACTGAAGCCCAGTGAGAGTCCGGCCTTTAATATGATCTCCAACCCCAATCCCCATAATGGTATATATACTGAAGGACTTTAGAAACGCACCACCTGCTAAAATGCTAATTTATTGTCAAAATGTAATATTTGAATTATGTGAAAAATAAAATTGACAATTCTCTTCATTTAGCTTGCATTCAATAAGAAAATCGAAACGCTGTGGCTTATGGTTGCCGTGACGTCGCGATTATTCTAAGACATCCCAAATTTAAAATTTCACAGAGTACCAATACCTTCCATTGTGAGCGCAAAAAAGTTTTCGAACAGAAGTTTGTTCTTGAAAGCACAAGGAAAGACAAAATTAAATCATGAAGTTTTAGGCCTCTGTTAACGTTCATTTCGTCTAGGTGACGTCATTATTGTTTTTTACGTAATTGGCTGTTTATATCCTAAGGATCAGGAATAATCAAAATGTTTTAGTGCAACAAGGTACTCCGCAACCCGTTGTGTAGAAGACAAAAGTATCGCGACATGCGCGAACGTCATCTGCCTGTTATTGCTGTTTGAAAAATTAAGACTGACGTTAGCAAAGAAACGCTGCGACTGGGCGTGTAATTAAACGATTGTTTCCGATTATTTCTGAAACTTTTCTTGTTTTTCGGTTGGTTAAGACATCTGGCCACCAGCTCAAAGTGTTTGCTTTTAAATTGAACTAATCTCACAGCTATCAGACGACAATTGTTCAAAAACACTTACGTCAGCATAACGTCAGAATGAACCACATAAGCAAATCGAAACTATGACAAATTATGGTCCATTGTGTAAGCGGATTAAAAGTGATAAAGAAAACATCCTCAAATTAACCATGTGGAAGTGACAGTGAATATATGACTGGTGCGTTTCTAAAGTCCTTCAGTATATCAAGAGTAGATAGATATACATATCACCAGCATGTTATGGTTGGATTTTTTCTTGACTTAAAGGTCATTTGTTAAATCTTGTTACAATACAGTATTGTTATTAGGGTTTTCTTTATGTCCACATGAATTTTCAGCAATTATGGTCTAGATTTCAAAGTTCGGTAACACAAGTAGATATGCATATCACTGGATACCGTAATTTATCCTCGACTTATAAAAGCCCTTTTGCAGATATTTATTGGGATATAGGGTGCCCTTCATGTTCATGGGCAGATTCAGAGGGGCGGGAGGGAGTACAGGGGTTCACAGGTAGCTATAGGTTTTGTTAGAAATTGAAATTCTGGTACTGATCTCACTTGAAAAGCAATTGGACCCCTCCGGTCTAATTGCTTCTCGAAGGAGGTCAGTATGGCACTCTGTGAACTACGTGGATGACTGACGGAACTTTCCAGATCCAAGCATGATGTCTGCACACATTCTCAGTAATTTCTAGCTAGATTTCAACAAAATTTCCTGGGAACCTAAAGTAAAAAAGGGTTGATAAGCAAATCATCAGCAAATAATGGTCATGTGGATTTTTCTGGTGTTATGGCCCTTTTTATAAATCATGTACTTAATATAGCATATTAAAGACTGCAATTGTTAAAGTCTGCCCAAATTATCAGTGTTTCAACAAAACTTCATGGGAACCTACCTTCAGTATCAAGATTTGATGTGTATTTCATCCCCACCTGCTATGATCAATATTTTTTTTCTTGAGTTGTGGCCCTTTGATAAATTTGTGCCAGTGCTTAAATTCACGTAACTCTTTTTATTCTTGAATTAGAATATAGGGAAATGCATGACCAGCAATAAAAACAGTTTTAAGTGCTTTGGATAGTAGCCAATTAGAACTACGAACACATTATAGTTGTATGACTTTTTCCCAGTTTGAACTGGCTAGCACCAGTATTTGTGTAATAATATAGGCCTCCTTATAAGAGTGCATGATTAAGAATTAATTATCTTATCTCTCAACCAAAACATATGTTTTGGGTACTCAGAAGAATGATCTCAATAAGACAGTTCTAGTGAGTACCTAAAACACATGTTTAAATGAATGGAAAAGAAAAGTCTCATTTTTAGCTAAAAAAATTGCATATATCTGGAAGTATGAAAGTATCTTTTAAGCTTTATTGAGGGTCTGGATGGGGGGGGGGGGGGGGGGGGTCTGGAATTCACTATTCATTAAAAATTTAGCTCGTTATTCATCTCATTAAAATTTTGGGTTATTCATTAAAATAAGACCAATTATTCATCAACAGTAAAAAAAGGTGGCCCTCAATATTCACTATTCATTATTTTTTGGGCTCATTATTCACTAGTCATTATAAAAAAGGGCCATAATTCACTAATCATTATACCCCATCCAGACCCTCTTTATTCTGTTGAATGAATTAAAATGCCCTATCCACTTCAGTTTTTCCAGTCCAGTCAGTTGCATCTGAATGAATTTAGAACTGGCATGAAAAGCAATGTGTCCTGATCAGCTGACAGAAGCCAGTTGATCAGCTGGCAGAAGTCAGTTGATTAATATCTTCCTTGTTTTCAACAGAGGATAATACATCCGGGTGCAGCAATACTTGATTTGACTGGTGAAACTTAATATTGTCATTGTGATCCATGTGTTTGCATATTTTTACCGAGAGTGGAAATATAATATTTCGTACTTTGACACCAGACAATGATATGAGCCACGACATGAGATTTTAAACAATGTGGTATGTGGGACCAGCAAAGGCTCAGACCAGCCTGCGCATATGCGCAGTGTGATCAGAGCCTTTGCTAGTCGCTTGAATATGCTATGAATAATTAGCTACTGGCTGAATATCATTTGGAGTTTCTAAATTTAAAAGGAGGCTGCACAGGCTCTACTGAGTCTACACTTGTCAAAATGCCACATTGTTTGAAATCATATGTTGCGGATCATAATGGATCATAATACTTCGTACTTTGGCACCTGACAATGATATTAGCTTTAACTCTTTCCTTGCTTGCGGCAACTTTTGTCGTCTGTTGATAACCTTTACCTTTGCAAGCAGTTTTGGACCTAGATCAGGACCTACAGAACATTGGTTCTGATCTGGATCCAAACTGTATGACCCTCTGATAAAGTGGTAGTGTAAGTCTTTTTAGAAAAAAACACACCAACAAACAACAACAGCAGGCCGTAAAAATGCAGGCATAATTATCAAGCATGCAAAGAGTTAATAAATGAGCAATGGCTCCGGTTTCCATTCCTCTATGGTCCGTCAACATTTTCAAACATCTTCTCCTCTGAAACCATAGGGCTAATTGAACTCAATTTCATATAGAAACTCCTTAGGGCCAGGGAACAAAAGTTTGTTCAAATGATCCTGGTCACATGACCGAAATAGCTGCCACACCCATATATGATAAAAAAAACTTTAAAATCTTCTCCAGAACCAGATGGCTGATGACCTTGGGACTTTTAAATATGTAGCATTGAGAATGTGGGGACTACCCAGTTTGTTTTCTGGATCCACGCATGTTGCTGCTTGAATTTTTGCCATATGCCTTAAGTACTGCAAAATTCTCCCAGTGAGACAAATTTAAGACAACTATACTCATACATATTTTACCATTTTTCATAAAATATGGTGTATTTTATGAACACATAGAGAATCTGTTTATTATTGGTTGCTATTGAAAGGTACCAGATGCTATACTGTACAGAAGCCTTGTCCCAAGAAAACCTGTCTAAGGGATTACCTCAAAGGGAAGACTCCAACCAGGTTGCTCAGCTACATAGACTACTTTTAGTCTTGACAATTGAGTGTAGCAAGTTTAAACTATTAAATTATCTAAGGAATGAAGAACGATGGTACTGATTAGAATGCGCAGGCTGTTCTGCACCTTGGTTGTTCATATCTGTCTCGTCATATATACATTATATATTGGAGTGCATTATGATTAATTCATGAGCTATATATACCTGGCCTTTTCAAGCCAATAGTACAGATTCAACCTACACCAGGTCAACCTTTAATTATTTCTTTGGTGCTGATAACCTTTGTAAACAGTTCAGACCAAGATCAGGCTCGTCAAAACATTGGGTCTGCTCAGGATCCAACCTGTTCGACGTTCAGATGCTATTCTTGAAAGAATCTTTTGGAAGGGTTAGTTTAGAAAAAAAATCAGTCAACAACAAAAATGCATTCAAAACTAAGCTAAGCACCAATATCAACTACAGCAGACATTAGTCATGATATATTTCTTCCTTTTCTTGCTATTTCACACAAATTCTCCTTTGAAACAGTTGTATCAATGCCATGTGCTGCATTTTAACCATCATTAGGTACCTACTACCTAAGTTAGCTAAACATCGTAACACGAAGTTACAATATTTTTCATGGTAATAATAAAAAACAAATAAATTATCAACTAATTATCAGGTAAGCTAGGTCAACATTGATCTAGATGCAACAGGCTGCCATAATAATATGGGCCTAGTCACAAGAAAACCTGATTTTGTTGCATACAAACAAAGATGCAGACCAGACTGCATATCCACACATTCTGATCAGCTCCTTTGTTATTAACTCTCTGAAAAGTAACATAGCTAAACTTGTTACTCCAAAAATGTCAGGATTCTTACTAGTCTATGTAGCTGAGCAGGTAAGATTGAGCCTTTCCAGGTTGAAAACAGCACAGATGGGTTTTCTCCGTCTGAAGCTCATGATTATGACTAACCAAGCATTTACTTCATTCAAGCTGGGATAACCTTCAGTCTTCATAAACAGATCAAAAAGCACTCATTCGCCATTGAAACAATTCAAATTAAAGTCTTTTCCATCTAGGGTAAACAAATCACAAAGCAAATTCCATCCAGGGAAAACAAATCACCAAAGCAACTTCCATCCAGGGAAAACAAATCACCAAAGCAACTTCCATCCAGGGAAAACAAATCACCAAAGCAACTTCCATCAAGGAAAACAAATCACCAAAGCAACTTCCATCCAGGGAAAACAAATCACCAAAGCAACTTCCATCTAGGGTAAACAAAACACCATAGCAACTTCCATCCAGGGAAAACAAATCACCAAAGCAACTTCCATCGAGGGAAAACAAATCACCGAAGCAACTTCCATCAAGGAAAACAAATCACCAAAGCAACTTCCATCCAGGGAAAACAAATCACCAAAGCAACTTCCATCTAGGGTAGACAAATCACCAAAGCAACTTCCATCCAGGGAAAACAAAGCACCAAAGCATCTTCCATCAAGGAAAACAAATCACCAAAGCAACTTCCATCCAGGGAAAACAAATCACCAAAGCAACTTCCATCAAGGAAAACAAATCACTAAAGCAACTTCCATCCAGGGAAAACAAATCAAAAAAACATTTTGAGTCCATCTAAAATATATATTAAAAAATTCCATACAGGAAAAACAAATGAAAAAGCCTTTTCTTTGGACCCAAATTACCATTTCCATCCTGGAAAAACAATTTAAAAACCAACTTCCATCCAGGAAAAACATTAAAAAAGCCATTTCTATCAAGGAGAAATAAATATATAAAAAAAAAAACACATTCCATCCGAGGAAAACAAATCAGAGTCTTTTTTTTATTTTGGGAAACAAATCAAAAAGTCCTTTCACTGGAATCCAAAAAGAGGAACAAATAAGAAAAAACAACATGTACATCAAATGAAAACAAAACAAACGGCCTTTTCCATTTCAGGAGGACATTTAAGTCAAAAAGTCCTTCGATACCCATTCAAGAAATCAAATCAAAAAGCCTTTCCTATCAAGGGAAAACAAATCATCGAGAAATCAAATCAAAATGCCTTTCCCATCAAGGGAAAACAAATCATCAAGAAATCAAATCAAAATGCCTTTCCCATCAAGGGAAAACAAACCAAAAAGCCAATTTCACCTCCGAAAGCAAATGAAAGGTCAATTCAATATAGAAAATTAAATAATACTAAAAAGCTATTTCGGTGCGCAGTAAAACAAATTCATCCACAGAAAATAAATCTAAAAGCCTAGTAAATGCAGAGAAACAAATCTAAAAGCCTAGTTAATCCAGAGAAACAACTCAAAAAGCCTATTTCATCCACAGGTAACAAATCGAAAAGCATTTTCCATCCACCGAGGCAATCAAAAAGCCTATTCATCCACAGAAAGAAAATCTAAATTTTAAAGCTTTCCAAATATTTAGGGTTAATATGAGTTGTGTCACATTTCATAACAAACTCAAAAGATCATTGCACTGATCAAGGTCCAAAAAACCCTCATTGATGAAATTTGTTGCTGGAAATCTGTCAGACTTAGTACTTGTACTTTGAACCACTATCATACAAGCCTCATTGCAAGAAAACTGACTTTGGCCATTGTTGACAGGAACTAGTTCTGGAACCTATCTGTTTAGCTACAGAGACTAGCTAGAATCTTGAAAACTTGGATGTAGCCAGTTACAGTGCAGTCCCTTTATAGCACACCTTGTTACAACTCAGATTTTGATATAATACGGTCATGTTGTGGCTCCCATTTTTTTACCATGGACTTTGCCAAAGGAATTGTATAACACTTTTGTAAAATTGTCCCTTTATAACACAATTCATTTATAACAGTCCATTCCTATGGATTCCAAATGAAGCATTATAAAGAGACTGAAATGTATAACTATTCTACTACCTGATCAATGACTATGCCAGTGTGCAGGGCAGTTTTATCTTTTTTTTGCTGGCAAACTTGGCGCAGGATGAGAAGAAAATAACTATGTACATGTAGTTGTCATTTTGTACATTCTATATTTAAGCCTTGACATATTTTAAAATTTGCTGAACCCAACATTCACATAAATGTCCGTTTCGTATTCTGCTGATCTGCTTAAGTACCTACATGTATATTTTGAACAATATCATATGTATGCAGATCAGACTTTTCCCAAGTGCTAGTTCTGGTTGCTTCCATGCTAAAAAAAGTCTAGGAGTTCTGGGAGATATAAGCAACAGAGGCAATAGCAGACATTATATTTTTATGGAAAAAAACACTGGTTGAATAAGGGTTTTACGCTTTTTTACCAATTTCAAGCCATGACCCAGTCTTCATTATGACCTTTACTGTTGGTGGGACACACACAAACACCATATACTTCCAATGGTGAACTTCATTAATAGATTAAGCTACCCAGTTTAGCTTTTGAAAGGGGGCCACTATCTGCCCACTAGGGCAATGCCATTCAAATAGCGCTTCACTGGTGGGCTGATAGTGGCCCAAGATAGTAATCTGGCTGGGTAGGACAGGTCCTTACAACAATCTGCCCTTCTGTTGTAGATGGCTAGTGGATGTGACAGACAGTTTAAACAAAAACAGAAGTCAAAAAGATGCCATCCTTGTACAGAGGTTTAAAAGCTATGACCTTACCAATGAATGGAAAATCTTAAAGTAAGTTGTAGTATCTTATCTCAGGTATAAGGCCTTAGAAAAATCAAACTTTTGGTTTCCTCTTCCCTCCCACCCCCAGGTTATGAACTTTTTTTCATACTTAATTCAATTGAGCATGAAATTCATTACGCTCATACTTGTTAAAATGCCAACAATTGTTGACATTTTAAATTTATTAGCATTATAAATACACTCACACAAAAAGTCTTTTTCTTCAGCATTTTAGTTTTTATGAGCAAATGAAATTACATGCTCAGATGAGATGAACATGACAAAAGTTTTATAACCTCGCTGTCTGACTTCAACAAGAATGGCAAATCCATGTGTAATGGATTTTGCAAACCTGTAGAAAAACCTCAATGTTTGCAAAAATGATGGCCCTCAGTTTGAATTGTTACAGCAATATTTTCTAGCTTTATCCTGAAGAAAGGGAGCACAGTGGCTCATTGGTAGAGTGCTTGACTTGAGACCGAGGGGTCGTAGGTTAGAGCCTCACTGCCTTGTGGTCCTTGAGCAAGACACACTTATCCTAGCTTAGTACTGGTTCAACCCAGGAAGACCCGTCCCTGTTTAACTGAAAGATTGTTGATGGGACGTAAAGAATCAAATCAAACAAAACAAAAAATTACCCTGAAGAACATATCCCCATACTTGCACCAACTCTTAATTACTACACTCAATTGTATTTGCTGTTCTGTGAGATGCAATAAATAGTTGAATTCGAAAGCCTCGGGACTAGAGGTTTTATTTCAAAGTATCAGTAGTTCCAATTATAGGGAGGTAGACAAGACAATAATATAACCCCCCAAAAATAATCCTTGTCATACTTTTTTCTATCAAACATATGTTTTGGGTGCGTTAAAGAAACGTCTCAAAGAGACGTTTCTTTTACACGCCCAAAACATAAGTTATTATAGCCAGTTATTAAAATAGACCATGAACGGTCCTATTCTCTGAAATCAGTTTGTCCCTAAGAGTTTGTTTTGAATTAGTGAGTATTTCAAACAGTCAGAGGTCGAATTTTCCATGTTTTACTGTATCCAGGTTGTATGAATTTAAATAACTCAAGAAATGTTCAGTGTGCACTTATATGACTCTGTGTACTTATTAGGTGTATCGTGTACTTATTAGGCCATTATTATTTTCAGAAATACCCTAGCCAAGGTTCATTCACCAGTTGTGTTTTCACATAATGATTTACAAGAAGGTTAGTAAACATTTTTATCAAATGACGTCAAGTTAAAGAGTGATATAAGGCCATGATGATGTATTGACATTGATAAGTGGTTTACATGTTTAGTAACTTTTAATATGTAATGATGTTCATTACAATGTTGCATATATGGCAATTCATAGCATTTTAATGCCAAAAACTTGTTTGTGTCATATGACAAATAGAATCTAACATTCATGCTCATGTATTAAAATATTGAATTCATTAAACTCATGGCGAAAAAGTGATAAAATGCTCAGCCAGCCGTGCATTTTATCACTATTCCCCAACTTGTTTAAAAGATTTAATAATACACTTGCACTGTGAGAGATCATTAATTTATCTCTGAGTGGTAAAGTACTTGAGATTATCACAGCCATGGTGTTTTAATTATCAAACTGATGTATCAACCTGCATCCCAATTATAAGCATGTGGGCTATAGTGTTAGCTCGAGGGCTGATAATGGTTGAGGGTTGATACTAAAGGTTAAACCAAAACACTATGTTGTAAAATGTTTATCACATATTCCAGTTCACTATTTTATCATGTCAAATGTGTAAAATGTAAGTAAAAGAGAAGAATTTTGAACTTTATTTCACATAATGACATGTCCTTGTTTACATCTGACATCATCTAAGGAACGTTTCATGCGAGCATGATAACCTCTCTCCTTTCAAAACAAATTATTTTAGTTTTTATTTCAAATGGGTAGATAATAGCTGTGTGTTTTGCTCAGTCTTATCTGAGTTTTTGGCTGCTTTATATGTCATAATTACTAAAATCTTATGTGCTGGCTCATAAAATGAAGTGCCAATGGGATGCAAGGATATTCTGTTTTTAGCTCATCAATATAGCTTAAAGTGAGATATTAATTGTGATAAATGTGTGTTGTGTTTCGTGCATGGTCAACAATTTGCTTTAAATGTCAACATGAAATCTTTCTTATATCCACTATGTCAGTTTTAACCGAACCACACTGACACTCAGTGGCTGGCCCGCTACATAAATAGCTTAAAGAAATATAATCTGTCAAAAACATGGGTGCAGTGGTTGTGGCTTATTATGATAAAAATATAATTTAAAAATTTTCTCGTCAGAATCGAAATTCATTTTGCAGATGATCACTAGATGACTTCAAAAATTAAAAAAAAATGAGCCATGACATGTGATTTCCAACAATGTGGCATTTTGAAAAGTGTAGACTCAGACAGCCTCCTTTTATGCTTAGAAAATCCAAATGATGTTCAGTCAGTAGTTAAACACTCATAGATTATTCAGGCGACAAGCAAAGGCTCTGATCAGACTGCGCATATGCGCAGGCTGATCTGAGACTTTGCTGGTTGCACAAACCACATTGTTGGAAATCTCATGTTGCGGCTCAATTATGGTCATTAAATGATGTGTCTATTTCAGGAAACATATTATATTCCAAAGATTACCCAGATCCCTCAAAGAGACTGACTGTAATTGATTGGGAGTACTGCAGCTATAACTACAGGTAACCCTTAATCCCCTTATACAGTAAAATCTGTCTTAAGGGGCCACTCAAAAAGATAACCAAAAATTGGTTTTCAAGACCGATTATCGCTTAATGCAGGTCAAAAGTATTGCAGAATGCTCCAAGAGAGCATTCTGCAATACTTTCAACCTTCGTAAAGCTACCGTTTGTCTTTAAGACCTTTGTTTTGTCTATTTTTGAGTGGCCACTTAAGACAGGTTTTAACGTATACTGAGTCTTCCATCTGGTTTGCTGTTTACCAGTTTTCAAATGATTAAAGGTTGGCCATCCATCCAATTTAAGATTTACTGTATTTGAGATACATTGAAATGTTGTTATCGAAAACCCCAGAGTCTGAATTAATCTGCCAATATTTTTTGCCTTGAAAATGTCTGCTTCCTATGTTGGCTGTGTATTTTCAAAAACACTCGACAAAAATTTTACTATGGAAGCACACACCATGCACCCTGATTAGACCGCTGATTAAAGTTTGTATTGTTCACAATATAGGCTGTCAAAGTATGTACATAAGCAGAAGAGAAACAGATGACAAAGAAAATGTCAGGGAAAGAATTATCTGTAATCACATATACTCATGCTAAAAAAAAGAAGGCCACCTGCTTTTTGTAATATGGTAATGTAATGGCTAGTATTACATGTAATTGAGAGCAAGCTTACAGGCCAATGCTTTGTGGATGATGTCCTACATCCAAGTGTCATGCCAATCTACTGGACTGTTGGAAACAATTTTCTCTTCCAGCAAGACGATGCCCCCATACCTGCAATATGGCAAGGAACTGTTTACAAGCTAGTTATGTCATACTCCCTTGACTGGCCTTCCTGATCCCGATCTATCTCCAGTCGACCACCTCTGGGATACTGAGACCCACGGGTACATGACTTATATTCCTTCCCGGTGGTCATACAAGAAATGACTTACAATACATAAAATTGTAATCATTACATGTATTTCTAGTTTTAACAAAATTAGAGTGGCCTTGTTTTTATTAGCATGAGGATATTTTCAATTGACATTGACATATTGTGGTTTAATATTCTGTACAGTTAATTTTCTAAAATATTTCAAACACTTTTCTCTCTCTTTCTGTTCTCAAATAAATTTGTAAGTTATTGGGTAGGGCCGAAATTCTAAAATAGCAAACGGGAAGACCTTGATCAGTTCTATGCTTTTTTGACAGACAACTAGTGTTCCAAATTTTAGAACATTAAAAGCCGAAAGTTGGCTTTCCGAAAGCAGATGGCAGATGAGCCGTGACATGAGATTTCCAACAATGTGGTATGTGCGACCAGCAAAGGCTCAGACCAGCCTGCGCATATGTGCAGTCTGATCAGAGCCTTTGCTTGTCACTTTAATATTCTATAACTGTTAAACTACCGACCGATCATCATTTGGAGTTTCTAAGCTTTAATGGATCGTCTAAGTCTACACTTGTCAAAATGCCACATTGTCGTGGCTCAGATAATTATTCAATCATTCCTATAGAATTATCACTGTCTATATTTGGCCCAGCTCTAGAGATTTTGATACTTATCTCATATGTGTATAGTCAATTATTAAGCATGCATTGGCAGCTATCTAGTGGTACAAGTGGTCTAAAATCTGGACAGAGCATTCATCTATGTCCTTACCTTGTGTAAACTAGTGGTGAAAGCTCTGGCAGACTGTGGATTTGTGCATGCACATAATTGCCTTTCTTTTACATAAATATGATAAGTAACGAAATCTCATAAACTGGGGCATTTATAAAGGCAAAGCCTTGACATGATTATACAAAAAATGGTTTCCTTTTAAACTCTGCCTGCTAGTGGAGTCTGCTGATAACCTTTGCAAAGAGTTTGGACCCAGATCAGGCTCAACCAAATGAAAAATATTTTTTAAAAAAATTGAAAAGAAACCCAGTAGAGGACAATGAAGCATTCCAAATTACCAAGCAAGCAAAGAGTTTTTAAAGTTGGCTGTACTTGCTGCTCCTTTGAATATGATTAACGAGTTGCTTTTTTGAAATTTGTCATTACAGAGGTCAAGACTTTGGAAACCATTTCTGCGAGTGGACCTATGATTACCATGTTGACACATATCCTTACTACACAGACACTCCTGAAAATTACCCCTCCAGGGAACAACAGGTATGTAGGAGCCTGACAGCGAGTTTCTTACTCATTTTGAAGATACAGATAAAAAAACCATTATCATATGACATTGAGTCTGGAAGTGAAATAACATCATGCAATAAAATTGATAAACCACTAGTGGTTTACAGATTTTCGGGAAACGTTATGAATTCCATAACAACGTTGCGTACATAAGGACAAAATTATAACGTTTTTCGGCAGAAATGAGATTTCAAAGTGATTTTAATGTGGTATGATAAATAGAATCTAACATTCGTGCTCTTGTATTATTGAATTTATTAAACTCATTGCGAAAAAGAGATAAAGCCTCAGTAAGCCTCACATTTTATCTCTTCCCCATCTCATTTAATACATTCAATAAAACATGAGCACTCATATAAGAGCCTCTATTTATGTCACAGGCCACTAGATAAGAGTATATAATTGGAAATTATTTTTATACCCCCCGCAAACTTTGTTTGTAGGGGGTATACTGTTTTCACGTTGTCCGTCCGTCTGTCCATCCGTCCGTCCGTCCGTCCGTGCGTCCGTCCGTCCGTAACGCTTTGTTTCCTTAATAACTTGAAGAGTCATTGCTGGATTTTCATCAAACCTTGCAAACATGTTCATATATGCAAGACAAATACTTTAGACAAAAAAGTAAGGGCTAGGGGCCAATTCTATTAGAGTTATTTCCCTTTGTAGTTCTAAATGGCTTTTAATATAGTTTCCTTAATAACTTGAAGAGTCATTGCTGGATTTTCATCAAACCTTGCAAACATGTTAATATATGCAAGACAAATACTTTAGACAAAAAAGTAAGGGCTAGGGGCTAATTCTATTATAGTTATTTCCCTTTGTAGTTCTAAATGGCTTTTAATATAGTGCTTTATGCTTATGCTATTATAGGCCATACACGGGCCAATCAACTCCTACCACAGCTTTTGATGGAACAATTTGATACTTTTCCTATACAATGTAGACACATTGAACATATGCATGAAGGAGTTTAGTTCAGAAAAAATAATTTTTGACAAAATGACAGCTGTGAGAACTAAGACAATTTTTCCCTAATAAGGTGTTTGTATATGCATAGACAGTGCCTTTATGGGCCGATCAACTCCTACCACAGCTTTTGATGAAGCAATTTGATACTTTGTCAATACAATGTAGACACAATGAACATATGCATGAAGGAGTTTATAAGTTTTGTTGAACTTAGACAATTATTCCCTTATATGGCTTTTGTATATGCATGGATAGTGCCTTTATGGGCCGATCAACTCCTACTACAGCTTTTGATGGAGCAATTTGATACTTTGCCGATACAATGTAGACACATTGAACATATGCATGAAGGAGTTTATAATTTTTGTTTGCACAGATTCTACTGCAATATTCTTATCAAAACTAAGGTCTCCTTCAGATTCTACTGCAATATTCTTATCAAAACTAAGGTCTCCTTGTTTGAACTATAAATTGCCAAGTTTTTTCACTGACTCTTACTGTGCGGGGGGTATCTAGTAAGCATTGCTTATTGACTTTTTTCATTCTTTTTACTCAGTCAAAACAAATGTTGTTGGGACTGAAAAAAAATGGTACCATTGATGTGCCATTGTGGTTCTTTTTAGTACCCAAAACACACTTTTAAACTGATGGGTAAGAAAATGATTACAATTTTATGCTCAAATATTTTGCTTAATTGGACCTATGATGTCATTTTATGACTGAACAGTTTCAAATTGCAACCCTAATAATGGCTAAATATTTAGGTCATGTCAACTTGGTTAAAACAATGAGGATGGTTATAAAACTCTTATAGCATAAATAGGTTAACAATCTTTATATGATGGATAATTTTGCATGCTTTTTTGTGATCTAACGAGGAGTTTTTGGATCTCACTTTTTCAAAAAATGGAATATCATTATAGTGTCTAACAGTTTGGATTCAGTTCAGGCCTGCTGTTTTTCTGGTCCTGACCCGATTCCAAATTGTTTGCAAAAACTATCAACAGGTTATAAAAGTCACCACTAATGGGGAAAGAGTTAAATCCTAAAATATTTTGATTTTTAAAATGGAATTTTCATTTACAGGGTTTGGATACTTCCGTCTGTACTACATGTATGCAAATTTTTTAAACAACTGTTTATGTTTTGCACTAATTTATTGCTCCAGTTTATGTAAGAATCAAATAACACATGTAAAAAAATAAAACAAATAGAAATTGCTGACATGAATACCATTTTAGAAAGAATTTGACTTTTTAATCCCTGCAATGTGATGTAATGGGGACTATGAGATCAGTATGACATTACGCTTGCACTCTTAGTCTGATTATAGCTATTAAAGCAGCATCACGACTTGCAGCAGATGACACATTTGGTTATCAATTTTATTCATGTTAATAAAAATACGGCATGATATTTCCTGTGTATCATCTGCTAGAAGATGATTCACATGTAAAATCATGCCTTATTTAGTTTCTAAAGACAGAGACACAAGTTAAAAATGTCTGTTACAGATTTTTTGTTGCATTTCAAAGATGAAAGCTAACATTGCTATTAAAGCAGCTGAGCTAAAAAGTGTTTTGTCAGAAATATACTCAGAAGAAAAAACTTAGTCAGTACAGACACTGTGTGCAATAATTTTGTAAGACAGTCTTATTATTGACAAAAACCTTACTCAACATGAGATTTATTTAATTTCGTACAAATGTGAAAATTTTCAACAAAACAATCAGAAAATATACCCCTTTTGTTCATCAAAATTACACAAAGTGGTCAATATCAAAATTCAAAACTAAAAAATCAGTCTAGCGCCCCTCAGAAGATTTCTGGCAGTATAGACCGAAATTCTCGTTCTTGTTGCATGTCTAAGGTGTTTAAGAAGTTTCCAAGTGGCCATGAAGCCATTACGTCATGTTGACGTCACTATCACCCTAACTTCAAGTGGCATTGTTATCCGTGGTCTCCCTGGCAGGGGCTTGTCATTTTTACTGCCAGGCTGTTGAAAATGTGTTTGCAGACGATAAATTGTTTTGTTCATTACACCCAAAACTGCATGGCACGTCAGCAACACGTGTACCTGCTTCAAGACGTCAAAACACGGTATTTCTGTAATTTTTTGATATCCTGGACGGCAAATTAAGCTCGGCTACACTGGATCTTCTCCTGATTATTGCAATAGGAACAACTCTCTTTCAATATCGAACAGTATTTAAGAAAACAACCCTGCCGGTTTACTGTAGCATGTGCACATCTTGCATTTTGAAATTTGGTTGATACAGTCTAATAGAGGCAGTATTTATCACACAATAAACTGATACATGTAAAGTTACGACAATACAACTCATGTATACAATTTGACAATGATACATCCAGTATTGTTAATTTTATGAGAAAACAAAAATACTGACTAAACTTTTTCTTCTGAGTATATTAATACATGTACAGCAGTAAACATTTAATTTGGAGATTTATTTATTTTTTTTATTAAACTTTAGAAATACTATTTTTAAACCATGACAGTACATACACACTCTCAACTATAGATGTACCATGACCTCTGAGAAATGACCTTTAGATCATTCCATTTCAAAAAGTTGATGTGGAACGCATAACATTAGCCGGTAGGGCTGGAACAATTGTGCTTGTCAAAAACATTATTATAGAATATAAGTAAACACCTGACACCCCTATTTCTAGAACTATTTCAATACTGTCAATACAGTGACACCTCAAAGCTTTTGTTTACCTATAAAGGCCTGCATGACATGAAAATAAGGTAAGTATCAACAGTGGTTGATTTGCAACAAATTTTCACCTTTTTTAGATGACAAAGCAATCCAGAATTCATATAATATTTTAGAGTCCTACATGTGATATAGAAATAACTTACCTCACCATGTATTGAAACAGTGTAGATCCTGATCAGCTGGCTTCTGATGAAGTCAGCCGATCGGGATCCACACTGTTTTTCATATACATGATGAAACCCATGTTAATAATGAAATTGCATCACCAGCTTAGATTGACTTGAAGCGCAAAACCCCCAGAAATTACTCGATATACTCTTACAGAATCATGTGTACTATTAGATCAACTACGGAAAAGTGTTCCCTTTCCTTCATGAATATTCATGCTAGGCCCCACCCACAATGAATAATTATATAAATAAACTTTCATGTTGGTACATAGAACAAAGAAATTACTTGTCAGATCCACTTGTGTAGGATCAGATGTATCATTTTACCATTAGCAAACAGAGTAGATCCTGATCAGGCAGCTCTTACAAGAGCTGCCTGATCTGGATCTGCTCTGTTTGCAAAAGCGTTAAAAGGCATCTCTATGAGGTAAAGGGTTAATTCTGTTTGCAATCATGACAAAACTTTTTTCTATTCCAGTATGATTTTTTCCGAGCATATCTCCAGTCATCTGATAGTGAGATTACGGAGGATAAACTGAGTGATATGTACATAGAAGCAAACACATATTCTCTCTTGTCACACTTCTTCTGGGGTTTGTGGTCCATCTTACAGAACGACATGTCTAATATTCAGTTCGCTTTTATGGTAAGTGTACAGGGGTTGATATAGAGGATTTCAGCTACAGCTTTGAAACTTGGTAAGCTGGTTAGAGAGAAACTTGGTGAACTGGTTAGAGGGTGCTTGGACATTTCGGCCACAGTCATTTCGGCCTAGGACGTTTCGGCACGGACATTTCGGCCACAGGCATTTCGGCCACAGAAAATGCTGATGGTGGACGTTTCGGTCATAACCATGAATTTCGGGTTTGGGATGTGTGCATGCATAAATGTGTGATGCATTTCTTAATCTTTTGAAAACAAATATGCATGTGAACACTTACAGTAGATTCAAAGATGCGTGATAATAGGAGTATGCTATTTTTCATAGAAACAGGTAAATTATGGTGTATATTATACATAACAGCAGTAAATGATATATACCTGTATAAAGTGGATTAGTTTATATTTTTTGTTTACAACAATTTTCGTGTATCTTTGAATCTACTGTACATAACAATTGATGAATGTTTACTACTTTCATGCTGTGCCTGGATTTATCTTTTTTCTTCAAAACACTGTAGATCCAGATCAGCCAGCTCCCTACCTGATCAGGACTCACACTGTTTTCATCTCTGCTTGTAAATACATGCAGTTTGATAGCTGATAAAAATTTGGGAGAAATACATGTAAAGTATATAAGATTATTCTTTTTTTTCCGAAGAAATGCATCACACATTTATGCATGCACATACCCAGGGCCCCCAACCCACAATTTATGGTTTTGGCCAAAATGTCCGCCTTTGGCATTTTCTGTGGCCGCAACGTCCATGGCCGAAATGTTTGGGCCGAAACGTCCTAGGCCGAAATATCCGTGGCCAAAATGTCCTACATTTGGTTAGAGAGAAACTTGGTGAGCTGAAAAGAGATGATGAGTCAACTACCTTATTAGCTTGTGAAGCAATTCCCTAAAAAATGTCCAGAGTTATGGCCCTTGTTTTTTTTTAAAAAAAAGTACCACCCTTATGATCAAGTTAATATATAGGTAGTGCACAGTTTGTTTTTGATTGCTAACAGGACTTCTAGTTTAAGGGGCAATACTCAATGGGGCTAATTGGCAAGAAATTATGGGGATAAAAATATAGGTTTGGGTCTAGGAAAAAAGGATGAATGGGGCTACTTTACCTGTATTATTTAAGTTTGATATTTGGGTCCAGACATTAGACAGTGAGGCATGTCCGTGAAATCCATTTATAGGTACATTCAAAATTTCTTGCATAAAATGTTATAATCAACTATGGCTTGAAGTACTGGTACAGGTAGAATCCTATTATTTGTTATTTTGTATGGGGATTATTAGGTCTAGCTGACCTGAATAACTTGTGCAGGGTCAAAGATGTGCCATCTACTTGTGTTACAGAATAAACAATTATGAGAACCACTTCTAACTGGAATGAACTGGTTATGATCAAACAGAACTGGTTTTGTTTACTTCTACCAAATTGATGCAAATTTTCGTTTGTAATACCATATTCACTCCAAAAAACATACTGTGTGTGTGTAACATTTTAAAAAATACAATTTTTTGAAAACTGTGTAGACCTAGATCAGCTGGCTTCGAATGAAGCCAGCTGATCAAGATCTTCACTGTTTTTTATCTAAAGATGAATTCATATTGATAATGAAATTGCACTCCCAGTGTTTATTCTAGGATTTGAAAAACAGGGGGTGGAGCGATAGAGTGCTTGACTCAAGACCGAGGGGTTGCGGGTTTGAGCCTCACCCGCGGCACTGCATTTGTCCTTGAGCAGGACACATTTATCCCTGCTTAGTATTGGTTCAACCCAGGAAGACCTGTCCCGACATAACTGAAAAAGTTGTTGACTGGGACATAAAGGATCAATTCAAGAAAACAAAAAACCAGGGGGATTTTAATGAAAAGCAAGCTTTTTATTTAAACTTTAATATTTTCTTTTCTTTGTCTTTTAAAAGATACCCCCCCCCCCTTCCCACCTTCCTCTCAAAATATGGAGGAACTTTCAAAAATTGGGGGAATTTCTCTGCCTAGAATAAACACAGTACTGTTGCTGAAAATCATAAGTTGATATGACATGCAGAACTCAAAGAGAAATCAGTGTTCACTTGTAAGAGCCTGTACACATATTAGGTCAAGTGTGGTACTTCATTATGAATCAGTGTGGAGCACACAATCTGTTCAAGTAGAGAACAAAGATATAGATCAGGCTGCCACATTAACTTGGCTGATCTTTGCCCTTATTTTCAATAAAAGATTTTTAGTACATAATGAAGGCTGCATGCTAGGGTACACAGTTGAGAACATTGATCTGGGTTTTGGTTGTCTACATAGGTCCATGTGCCCTTTTTGCATGAAACTGCAAGATGAATCATCTCATAAATGCGTAGTTGATTGTTGTTCGGACTATCCTTTAGAAAGTCGGACAGTTTGTAAACAAGCCCAATTATTTTTATTATTTATTTGATGTAATTCTGCATAATTCACCTTGATTTTGGGATAGTTTACAACCTTATTGTTGACATTTTTGATTATAGTGAAATATTTTTACAATGATATGCTTTAGGCTTATACAGAGTTATACATAACATCCTTGTCTTCATATTATCTGGATCAAATACAATTACCATAATTAGACCTAATCATTGACTGTGTGCATAAACTATTACCTTTTTTAACATGTCACTTTTTTAACCCTAAATATGCTGAGTAATTTTTCCTGCTTTTCTTGTCGTCTGCTACCTTTTTTCAAAATCAACTTTTTCCAAAAAATTTGTATGAACATTAAGAGAGTGTCAAACGGTTTGGATTCAGAACAGGACCAGTTATTATCAGATGACAAAAAGAGTTAAAGATTTTGTGTGAGTGAGTTGGTGGGGGGGGGGGATTGGGGGAGGGCTGATAAGCCATGCATACCATTAGTTCAATTAATAAGTTCATCTGGGTGACACACGGATTCTAACAAACACTTAAATTTGAATCATTATGGTAAATGTTTTAAAATTTTGAACATTTGAACACTTCTCTTTCTGTTCTCAAACAAAATGATGCTGGTATTCACAAATTGTGTTTCAGAATAGCAAACAGAGAAGACCCTGATCAGACTGCTTCTTCAGAAGCAGTCTAATCTTGGTCTGCGTTGTTTGTCTAGGCCTTTTGGCAGGCAACTAGACTAAATGTTCAAAATTTTGGAACATTTACCATATATACAGGTACATAATATGCTTCCGACATCGTTTCCATGTAACATTTTGTTTCAACATTGAAGCAAAAGCCTGATTTGTGTTATATTTGCTTCTATCCTTCTCATTTAAGGATTATGCTGAGAGTCGTTTCCAAGGTTACTATCGACAGAAGGAAAGCCTTGCATCTCTGTGATGTCTTTACCACGGATGGCCTTGAAACAAAGTCACACTCTGTGATAGTCATGTATGATTGTATACCATGACCTTTATGCCATGAAATGCAATGGCCATGACCTTGACCTTCTTATGACCTTCAGCCTGGTGGAAAATGTGATAGTCATGACAAAGAAGTGGAGATCAGATGGGTTAGATATTAGGGTGGCTTCTTTGTAAGCCTTAAAAAAGTTGCTTTCCAGCAGAACTGATAAATTGAGATGGGCCAGCACACAAGATTTCAGTACTTATTGCATCTGCCAACAGCAAAGGCTCCGGTGAGCCTGTGCATAAGCATAACCTCATGGGTGTCACTGCTTTGTGTCCTTGAGCAAAACACATTAACCCATTTAAGCAGAATGAAAATTCCCAATCTTAATAATTGGACCAGTCTATTTCCAATTTAAGGGTTGTTGAGTGGTATTTTGTTTACTGTTATTAAAATTTTAATAGAAAATTCTGTAAGCAAACAGTGGAGACCCTGATCAGACGCTGCATTCTGCTATATGGTTCCTTAGTACTACTGGTCCAGATCACCTGGAAAGCTACCAAACCAGCAACTTGAGAATATGCAATAAGTGCCATATCTTGTGTGCTGGGCCATAGGTTATTCTTATTTCTCCTTGAAAAACTTTGTTGAGGTACACATTGGAAGTGTCATTTTGAGACGCTTCCAATAAGTACCCACAGCTTTTTATCTGTTTCTTGGTGAAGTAATAGAAATACATGTATTAATCTGGAGGCCCTCTTCTGTCAGAAAAATCCTTGTAGGTGGAATACTCACAGTGATTGCAAAAATGATTGGAAACTAAAAACAAATGAATTTTTACTAAATGTAGTATCAATTTGTTAAGCGTTTAGCTGTTTGTGATTTCGTACCCATAATTGACAACGCACTTGGACCACACATGCATCCATAGCAGCCAGCTTAAATCAAGCATCAGGATTTTAAGAAACACAATCAACAATTTCTCAAAGTATTAGGGTGTAACAAGTTGGTAGCTACATGGAAAGAAAGATGTCTATTACCCAACTTGACAAATTACTTTTTGCAGTATGATACAGTAAAACCTGGGTAAACCGGCCACTCTCAAAAAGACCGAAAAATGTTTTTCAAGATCACTTATCGCTTTATGCAGGTCAAAAGTATTGCAGAATGCTCCAAAGGGAGCATTCTGCAATACTTTCGACCTTCATTAAGCTACCATTTGTCATTAAGATCTTGTTTTGTCTATTTTTGAGTGGCCGTTTTACACAGGTTTTACAGTATAGGTTTTTAACACCTCAAACACTTTTTATCATATTTACCCTAAGTATTTGAAAAGATTGGTCCCAGCAAACAGCATAAACCCAGGGTTTACACTGTGTGTCATTTCTTTACTTCATTTTGCACACATCATTCTATACATGTAGAATAAATGGACTTGTTTAACTGTTTACCCCATATGCTATATTTAGAACATTGCATCATGTTCTATAAATAATTCAAATTTTCAAAATTAATATTTTCTACATTTCAAGTTTTGAAAATAGTATGGAAAATGGAACATTTGCTCCTCAGGAGCAAATGTTTCCTTTTTCATAATATTTTCAAAAATCTTACATTTCAAAGGCGTCCAAAGGTGCTTGTGTGGAGTAAAGGGTTAAAATTGATGATATGTTAAGGTGTGTGAATAAGGTGACATCATCTGTCCAAAAAGCATAGACAAAGACTGCAGACCGAGGTCCTTCAGTGTTTATTATCATGAAAAAGCATTATGTATAATTTTAGTCAAGACCAGTAAAAGAAAAGCATTATATAAATTAAAACACAGTAAAACCTGTCTTATGCGGCCACTCAAAAAGAAAACCAAAATTGTTTTTCAAGACTGATTATCGCTTAATGCAGGTCAAAAGTATTGCAGAATGCTCTTTTGGAGCATTCTGCAATACTTTCGACCGTCATTAAGCTACCATTTGTCTTTAACCTTTGTTTTGTCTATTTTTGAGTGGCTGTTTAAGACAGGTTTCACTGCATGTACCTGTAAACAGTTTTCCTGCCATTTACGAAAAATGTCACCTGCTCTCTCATCTGCTGATTTTTTTTTGATTTATAGCCTTTATTGCAAACAATATGCACCCAGATCAGACTGGTTTGTTAGGAACAATCTGATCGGGCTTCATAGTGTTTGCTTCCATGATACAGGTAAAAGTATTCTGGAGTGCATTTGAATATATGCAGCAAACGTGTAAGCAGACAACATTTTCTGGACAAAAATAGTTGGCAGGAAAACTATAAGCTGTAAGTGCAGGTATACAAGCCAGTGAGTCCTTTTTCTAGTCATTTTGCTGAAGGTGCTTACTGACATGTAAGATGTGTTCAATTAATTGTTCATTACTTTTTAAACCTTAAAGCGCCTATCACAACAATAGTAATCTGCTGAAATGTTTCAGTAACATCTTTTACAAACAGTGTGGATCCAGATCAGACTGCTCCCATAGGAGCAGTCTGATCTGGGTCCACACTGTTTGCTTCTACACTTACATTAGTGAGGGTCTAGTTGGGGTATAATGATTAGTGAATAATGGCCCTTTTTTATAATGAATAGTGAATCATAAGCCAAAAAATAATAAATAGTGAATAATGAGGGCCTAAAAATTAATGAATAATCCTATTATTTTAATGAATTGAAGAAAAAATTAATGAATAGTGAATAATCAGATTTCTTTGCAACCATTCTTACTTTTAATGAATAATTGGTCTTATTTTAATGAATAACCCAAAATTTAATGATATGAATAATGGGCTAAATTTTTAATGAATAGTGAATACCAGACCCCACCCCCCCCCCCCCCCCAACCCCCCATCCAGACCCTCATTAGTCAATAATGTTAGCAAAGATGCAACAGATGACTGAAGCAGACATTTTCAGATGACTTTTTGTAGGGCTTTAAGGGTAAACCTGTTGTTACTTTTTAAGTTTATGTATAAATTGCATATTGTTACTAGTACATTTCACATGTTCCGGTGTAAATTTATTAATATTTTTTATTATCTGCTCTGAGTTAAAGGCTCATGTGTGAGCTAACAGTATGCAAATGACTCTAGCATCATATTACACTAAAACTACATTGAACTTTTGCTTTTATATATTTATGTCTCCCCCCTTCAGGGTCGGGAGACATATTGTTTTTCCCCGGGCGTCCGTCTGTCTGTCTGTCTGTCACAAATCGTGTCCGCTCTATAACTTGAAAACCACTTAAGCTCTATTCACGAAACTTTATACAAATATCAATTAGCATGAGATGATGTGCAGAGTGCAAGAATGATAACTCTGCCTCTTATACTTTTGGAGTTATTTCCTTTGAACTTTGTGCATCACAAAAATCGTGTCCACTCTATAACTTGAAAACCACTTAAGCTATATTAACGAAACTTTATACAAATATCAATCAGCATGAGATGACGTGCAGAGTGCAAGAATGGCAACTCTGCCTTTTATACTTTTTGAGTTATTTCCCTTTGAACTTTGTACATTACAAAAATCGTGTCCGCTCTATAACTTGAAAACCCCTTAAGCTATATTCATGAAACTTTATACAAATATCAATCAGCATGAGATGACACGCATAGTGCAAGAATGGCAACTCTGTCTTTTATACTTTTTGAGTTATTTCCCTTTGAACTTTGTGCATCACAAAAATCGTGTCTGCTCTATAACTTGAAAACCGCTTAAGCTATATTCACAAAACTTTATACAAATATCAATCAGCATGAGATGACGTGCAGAGTGCAAGAATGGTAACTCTTCCTTTTATACTTTTTGAGAAATTTCCATTGGAACTTTGTGCGTCACAAAAATTGTGTCCGCTCTATAACTTGAAAACTCATAAGCTATATTCCCAAAACTTTATACAAATATCAATCAGCATGAGATGACGTGCATAGTGCAAGAATTGTAACTCTGCCGTTTATACTTTTTTAGTTATTTGCCTTGGAACTTTGTCCATCGCAAAAACCGTGTCCGCTCTATAACTTGAAAACCGCTTAACTATATTCACAAATTTTTATACAAGTATCAACCAACATGAGTCGACGTGCAGCGTGCAAGAATAGTAACTCTGTCATTTATACTCTTTGAGTTATTTCCCTTGGAACTTTGTCCATCAAAAAAACAATTATCTATGACTATTTTATACCAGGTTATGATTGTGCAATTGTTAACTGCATTGACAGATATCTTTACTAGATATGAGCTGATTGTCTGCATGAAATTACTAGAATTTCCGATAGAAATTGTATTTAATGTTTCTGTTTGAAATTGTATTTAATGACTCATGCTTTTGACATCAAAAGGGGGGAGACATCTGTTTTTTCGTAGAAAAACAATTCTAGTAAAGTGATGTTGTTATGGATATCACTACATAATGATACTAACTATGTATTTAACCAGTGGTTTACCATTATAATACACAGCGTTATATCACTTCGATACGAGAAAACCTGTCTTCGGGGTTTACAACAAAGCAAGTTTCAAACCAGTCTCCTTAGCTACAGAAACTAGCTAGAAAATTGAAATTTTCACCTGTAGCAAGATTTCATATGATACTTTCCAAAAAGCGAATAATAAGGGTGCTGATCAGTCTGCGCGGATGCGCAGGCTGGTCTGTGCCTGTGTTGTTCGCAAACCTCCGAAGACAGGTTTTCTCACGTCGAGGCCGTTATGTGACGTCATATTCTAAAAGGCATCCACTGTGTCAGGTGAGCTATTTGGGACCTTATGGTCCTCTTGCTTTAATGTTAATATTATTTATGCTTCAGCACGACAATACCTGTCTTCAGAGTTTTGACCAGATTAAACTCAATCAGTCCACTCAGCTTCAGAGGCTGCTTAGGATTACGTGTGTTGATTGATATGTATATTACATGTGCTCATAGATCCAGATAAGGAAATTTCATGAGCGTAAAATTGTAATTATTTTCTTACCCATCAATTTAAACAGGTGTTTTGGTGCTCAAAAGCATCGTCTCATTGAGACGGTTCTTATGAGTACCCACAACATATGTTGTCTCTTATATCTCTTATCTGGAGGTGAGTTACTTTAAGTTCAAGTTTATTTGTAAATAGCATTTTATTACTGTTAATTAAGTTTCCTTTTTTCCGGTGGAAATTTCAGATACTATTTTGTTTACCTCACCTGAGCATTAAGTGCGCAAAGTGATTTTTTGTGATCAGTCGACCTTGCATTGTCATCAATTAGCTTTTAATGCCAACTCCAAAATCATGCCTTTTGACACCTTTGAAATATCCTATATTTGAAAATATCATGAAAAATGGAGCATTTGCTCTTTATGAGCAAATGCTCCATTTTCCATAATATTTCAAAAAGTATTCAAAAACTTTACTTAAATTTTTCTTGAATTTTTTCATTGTTGTCTAAAAATAGAAAATGATTTCATGATCTAAATACAGCCCATGGAGTAAAGCATTAATGCCAACTCCTTATATACCACGGGGACAATTTTACTGGAATGTCCTCTTGGTGACCCACTACCAAGCTAAAAATGAATGTCTGCCTTGGTTTATGACATGTTGCGGCTAAGAAAAACTTAAAAAAATCTTCTCCTGTGAGACTGCTGATCAGAATTCAAAATTTTTGGCAAGAAATGGTCTATTGGTGATCCTCTACAAAAATGGCTTGAACAAAAACAATCCCTTAAAATACGACTTCAAGCGGGCATGGCTGGTTTCCTTTATATGCTTATATCATGGGTGAAAGTTCAAAATTTCCAAAATCCTGAACTTTTGAAACTCCAATCTTAAAACTTGCAGTATGCCCACTAAATATTCACAACTTCAGGTTTAAATGGTCAAATGTCGTTAGACAGACTGAATTTAATCAGAGAAGCTGTTATGATCTCCCTAATTCAGCATTTTGAGGCTGACTTTCTTTGGAAAGTCAGCCTCAAAATCCTGAATTCAGGAATCATCCTGAAAACTTTCACCCATGGCCTATATATAAAAACTCTGAACATCTTCTCTGACTCCATTGGTCACTAGATGACCCTCTACATAAACAGCCAAAACAAATTTGATCTGTCAAAAAAAAATGGCCACTAGGGGGGATGGCATATTGTAGCTTAAGAAAACTTAATGAAACTCTGATTTCTCTAACCTCTGATTAGAAATAAACCTAACATAGTAAGTAGAAATGTTCTGTTGGCCATATATATGTATATTCAAGAAAATGTACATTACCCAAGTGTTCAATCATAGTGTTCAATCAGCAGACCTAGGTTGGGGGAGTGGGGGTGCTTGATGTCATTTATCATACTCATCCCGTAGCTGCCCAATGCAAAGGCCCAGATAAAAAAATGAGGATTTAATTGTGAATACTTTCTTATCCATCAATTTTAACACTTGTTTTGGGTCTCATTGAGACGGTTCTTTTGAGTACCCACATGGATATGTTTTGGTTGAGAAATAAGAAAAATAATTTTAAATTACATGCTCTTATCAAGAGGCTAGCTAATGCATCTTAAATTTTGTGTAACCCCATTAGGTTTGTCCCGAAAATTCATTCCATTAATCCTAGAGTAGTACAATGTCATGTTGGCAAAAATGACTTCATTTTGGATGCCGTCAAACCATATTGGACCTAATAGGTAAACATGCTCTTATATGCGCACACTTTGTTTTTTATGAATTGTTTATGCTATGTCAATCAATACTTTGTTTTTTATGAATTGTTAAAGCTATATCAATCAATACCTAAAGATTAATACATGGCTGAAGCCGCGTTACAAGGTATATCCGCCTGCGGCCAGGTTTTAAACTTTCTATTACATGTTTACACGCAGGTCTTTTTGTTGCGGCAACATGAACGACGTCATTAATGATGCTGAGGGTGCACACGAGGGCCCATATGGGTGCATGTGAGGGTTGATATGGGTTCACATGAGGGCCGATATGGGTTAACGTGAGCAGGTCGTTATGGGTTTGGAATCACAAGCAGAATCAGCCAGGGTTATTAAAAATTTTGTAACTATTTTTGAGCAAAACGTAATAAAGTGGTGTAATTTCATTATTAACCCTTTTCCTGCCAGTCACAATTTTTGTTGTCTGCTCCTCTCATCTGCGTATGCTCTTGGGAGCAGTCTGATCAGATCATATTATTTGCTTCCATGAAAAAATCTAGTCTGAAATGCATGCAAATATATGCAACAGATGTAAAAAGCAGGACAAAAAGTATAAGTGGGCTAAGAGTTAATATGGATTCATCATGGGAAGGAAAAAATGTGGATTTTATCAGAAGCCAGCTGATCAGGATCTACAGTTTTCAAATTGATGAATTTTGCAAAAGTTATGCACAGTGGGCTTATTAGGTTCAATATTGTATGATAAAGTTGTCAAGTCATTATTTTTTGTCCATAACCTAAAAATAGAGGATCTTACATATGTACTCATGTTTTATTGAATTTATTAAATGAGTTGAGGAAAAGAGATAAAAGGTGAGGCTTGCCGAGCATTTTATCTCTTTTTCGCAACGAGTTTAATAAATTCAATAATACAAGAGCACGAATGTTAGATTCTATTTATCATATGACATTAAGATTACTTTGAAGTCTCATTGCTGACGGTAAAACGTTATAATATTGTCATTATGTAAGCAACGCTGTTATGGACATCATAACGTTTCCCGTAAATCTATAAACCACTAGTGGTTTATCGATTTTATTGCATGCCGTTATTTCACTCCCAGACGCGACGTCATATGATAAATAGAGGATATTTACTTTTTTGAGGTGAATACCAAATATATCACCAAGTGCGGTGAAAAAAATCAGTATTTTTCACGAGTGCGTAGCACGAATGAAAAAGCTGATATTTTCACCACACGAGATGAAATATATTTGGTATTTGCCAAGAAAAAGTAAATTTTCTTTTTATTTTATTCTCAACGGAAATACAGAAATCACAACCTTACTTTTTACTTGGTCGTTTCTCGTTCGATTTGACTTTTGCAGTGTGTTTATTGGGTATAACATTGGGTGCAAACATAGTTTGCACCTAGAAAATAGCTTAGAATCATATTTTAACGAATGAAACGCAAGAAATCAGCATTTAAAGAAAGTCTATTGAGTGTGCCTTAGGGTAGGCGTCACGTGCAAACTGGCGCTACGCCAGGTCAAACAGTGACGTCATTATGTTTGATGTTGACGTCACAACACGCGTAGCGTTATTTTTGACAAATATACTTCACTTAAAACCTTATGTTAAAAAAACCCAGTCACAAAATTGCCAAGAAAGCCTTGTTTTGCTACAGTTCTATTCTATTCTACAGTGAAAATATAAATCGTATCAGTCACTAGTGAAAAAATACGATATTTTTTCACTGTAGAAAAATACCAATTTTACTCACATTTGATATGCATTGAATTCACTGCTTGTGATAAAATAAAGTAATTTACACATATACAAGCCAAGTGATGAGAAAATCTGTTTTTGTTGTTGCAAACTGCGTGGACATGGATCAGACTGTGCATCTGCAGTCTGATCAATTTGTCCCTTAGATAGTATACTACACTTGCTACTTTCATATTTTGAAGGTTCTATAGCTAGTCATTGTAGCTGAGCAGATGTGGTTGAATGTTCCGGGATGCAACCCCCAAGACAGATTTTCTCATGACATGTCTTGTATACTTCCTTTCACTTCATTTGTATATTTAGTCAGAATGTTTTGTTTCATCAATTTATTGTTTTGTATATTTCTATTTGCATATTTTATTTTTTTGTGGATATTGTCTCACGCTCCTATCAACCATAGCAAGAAAAGTCTTAACTTTTACTCTTTGCCTGCCAGTGATAACTTTGCAAGTAGTTTTGTGCCACCAGAACAGGCTGGACAAAAACAACAAAATGCCGGGCCTGATCAGCCCTCAAGGTTATAAAACTTTTTTTATGCTCATTTAAACATTTATGAGCAGGATAAATGCAACATCTGATTGTCCAGTATTTTACTTTCAATGAGTTTAAAATTCAATTTAACGCTCAGCTGAGTTGAGCTTGAATTTTTTTTTAAAACCTCGAGGCCTCGATTCAAACTGACATTCTTTTGCTATTCCTAATTTTTTTATTTTGAAAATGTTAACAGTAAAAAAAATGTGCAAAATTACCCAGCATGCAAAGAGTTTATCAACTTTTGAGAAAACTTTTGTAACATACGATATAAGTATGACACAATGACAATCATAAGACTTAAATTTGGTGTTTTTGCAGATCATCATGCAATCACTGGTGGGCCTGCTTATCTGCAGTTTTATTGGGGTCTTGAAAGTACATGCTTTTTCTTGATAAAGTCCTATTGCCAAATATTGAATTAAGAGTAAAACCAAAAAATATGTTTAGTATTATTCCCTGACGAATGAAGATAACATGTACATAGTTTTTACCCACATATGATATTGAAATACACTGCTCAAAATATTTAAAGGAACACTGCATGTTTTTCCATTGACCACAATACCAAAACACTCAGTCCGACTCATAGCAAGAGTTGGATTAATAAGGCAAATACATGTTTGTCCTGTGATTAGTTTGGTAACCGACCAAGTATGATGTTTCTTGATGAAAATGAAGTAATTCCTTTCCAGAAATCTCCATGGAACACGTTATATAAAAATAGAATTTTGTTAAAAATACCCCTTTTTTCGATCAAAATTTAAAGACGATTTTTTCAACCAAACACCACAACACAATCATTTCTGTACATTCAAAGGCCTTTTAATGTTGTAGAAATCATTAGGTTATGATATTAAAAAAATCCAAAGATTCTATAGAGTTCCAGAAAAAATTGTCATTTTCAAGAAAATTTAAGATTACAAAATTTGAGCCATGAACTTGAGCAGCGATTGCTTTGTCAAAAACTTTTTTTGATCCAATCATTGACTCTCTTTGTAAAGATAGCAAAAGAAATTGGGTTTCTACCTTATTGTCTATAGGACAGGGGTTAACATTATCACTTATGGAAAATTATCAGGAGTTCCTTTAAATATCTTTTGCAGTGTGTATTAACTCTTGTCCTGCTGAATATACATGCTTTTACCAACCTCTAATTTAAGACCATTCTGACAGTTGAGAAACAGTGGTGATCCTGCCGGTGGTCAGGATCTTTATTGTTTGCATCAGGCCCAGTATTAAAATGGAAATTATTAGCTTTAAATGTGTTAGCTTACAGTAAATGTTCCAAACTTTTCAAATACATGTTGCCTGCCAAAACAACCTAAACAAACAGAGCAGACCCAGATCAGACTGCAGTCTGATCAGGGTCTTTCCTGTTTGCTTTTCTGACAAGCGTTTTGTTAATTCCAGCCCTGAAATCCAACATTTTATTTGAGAACAGAAAGAGAAGTGTTTGAAATTTTAGAACATTTACCATACTGATGAAGCTTAGCAAATTGGCCATCTTGTAGGCTGCACCTCATGAATATTTAATTAGGACTTGGTATCCTAGGTCAGATGTGGTACTTGATTGTATCTACTCCTGATCTTTGCCCACTTTCTTACTTTGTCCTATTCCTTTCTAGGTGATCTTGAAAATAGAACACGTTGGCATCAATAAAATTTGTAGCAGATGATATTTCTTAGTCTGCCGATAACCTTTTGAAGCTATTTAGACCAAGATCAGGACTGACAGAACATTGGTCTGAACATTGGTCTGGATCTGGATCTGATAGTGGTCTGAAAAAGTTTATTCTTAGAAAATGACAGCAGTTGACAACAAAAGCATGAAAAATTACCCAGCATGTAAAGAGTTAAAGAGACCAAATAAACCTCAACTCTTAAACTGCCAATATTTTTGTCAAATAATGTTGTCTGCGGCATATATTTAAGATGTACTCCAGATTAATTTTATCATGGATGCAAACATAATGAACTCTGATCAGACTGCTCATAAGGGAGCAGCTTGATCTGGGATCATATTATGTGCAATATTGCCTATCAAACTACACAAGCAGATGCAAGAGCAGACAACAAGTCATGAATGGTGGGAAAAGGGTTAATATTCCTGGCTGACGATTTACATAAAATTTCAAGGCTTATTTTCCCAGAAAATCAAGAAAATTATCATAAAAATTGCTGTCTGCTGCAGTTGTGATTGGTGCTTTATGTGTTAATAAAGCTGTTTTTGTTTATCTCTCATCACATGAAGTATTCACATTACCCTTACAATATCAATAAAATTTATGTTTCCAAAGATGAAATTAGAAGTGCAAGCCCATGCCTCTCAGTTATAAAACTGTTTCCATGCTCATCTGAACTGAGCATGAACTTTGAATTGCTCATGAAAAACTAAATGCTGAAAAAACAGATATTTCTGTTGGCATTTTAACATTTACGAGCATGAAAATTTCATGAGCATGAAAATTGTTCCATAACCTATAGGCCAGAGATGAATATTACAGTTGTTGCTTAACTTGATGCCTATTTGTGCTGCTTTATTTGTGTAAAACAAATGAAAGGTGCTATTGTGTTCATATATATTGTAGTCCCATTATAACACTAGGTGTTGAATCTGTTTATGACCAAGTTTTAACTCTTTTTATGCTGGGTAATTTTGCATCATTTTTTTTTTGGTGAGGAACTTTTTAAAAAAAATGCAGGAATACAAACAGCATGAAGAACAGTTGGAAGATTTGTCGGGCCTGACCTGTGCAGATACTGTTTGCATAGGTTATCAACAGACAATAAATGTTGCTAGAATGGAGTTTAAATATAATTAACCCTTATCCTGCTAATATGTTAAAATGTTGTCTGCTTATTACATCTGCTGCAATTATTCAAATGAAATTAAGATTACTTTTATCCTGGAAGCAAACACTATGAACCCCTGATCTGGATTCATATTGTTTGCAATATAGTCAATAAAAATAAGTAGATCAGAGAGCAGAGTGCCATGAATGGCAAACCCGGCCCGTAAGCTAGAGTCTGTAATGTGTTCGACTGCAGATCCATGGGTCATGCTAATGCCTCTGACTACAGATCCATGGGTCGCAAGTACGATCCCGCCCCGGTCCCATAGTTTCGTGGAGATTGATTGTGAAAAAATCTACTGTCATTATCCAACTTCAGCTCATTGAAGAAGGGTTGTTGTCAGTTACAAGCCAAAGTATGTGCACGAATTACTGGTTAACCGCTTAGTCAAGCTTGCCCAGGAAAAGTGTAAGTAGGTGAACTGACCGTCTGGACACGACCATAGCTGTTGACTGAGAGGTAAAGAATCAAATCGTACAAAAAACATGAATGGCGAGAAAAGGGTTAAAAAAATCTTGTGGTTAACCCTATTGCACTCAGAACATCCAAAACTTAAGGAATTTTTGGCAATTCTGAGTGCAAAAGGGTTATTTTAGATGAATTGTGTAACATAGAGATGATTTTACAAAGAAATTATTGGAAATTGTCATAATCCTTGTAACTATAGGAGGCAAGATGATGGTGTTATATACAAATCAGCATTATATTGAATAGCATTTTGGATTATGGTATTATAAAGGGACTGTCTTGTATGTGGTTATAAATTAGTTAATCATGAATGTTTTCATTGCTTTAAGTGATCTCTCATTGTTAATGACCATTAAAGAAAATTTATTTAATAAAGAAATTAAAATATGAAACTGTTGCTCTTCTTTATATACCATTGGTAAAAAGTTAAGCAGATTTTAACATCCAGTCTAGATAAGTATCGCTGGAACATTCCCAATTAAGAAATCACCCAGCACTGAATGTTAGTTTGAAATTTAGTCCATAATTTCGGAACGGGTCTTCAAGGGTTGAACCAGTATTAAGCAGAGGATAAAGTGTCTTGCTCAGGGACACAACACAGTGCCTCCAATGAGGCTTGAACCCCCAGTCAAGCACTCTACTACTGAGCCATCGTGCTCCTTGCCTTAAGCTCTGACAAGTACTACCATTGGGACAGATCTCTTAAGTATAACAGAAACATATTTAGATGATTCTACTGATAATTTCTGTTAGATAAATATTCTAATGCACTTGCAAATGTAACATGATGTCTAATTGGATAATGTCATAAATTTGTGATATACTGTAACAGTTGCAAACTTGACATCATTATGTAAGGTCGCTTTTTCATTGGTTGGCAAGTTGTTAAGTGCAGCTGGTAGCCACTGGTAAGCACAACATACTACATTTTACTGCCTTTTTGACGGAAACTGTTACTAGTGCATTAGAATGGGGATAACCATATTCAGAATTTTCATTTAGGAAGGTATATTGTCATATATACGTTCAGAAATAATGTTTTATGGCTCCGCTGCTGCATCGCTGTAAAACTAAATTTCCAACCATGTATCCGAAGATATACCTCCCCAAATGAAAATTTTGATTACAGTTATCCCCTAATTGACTCCTTGCAAAGCAAGAAAGGTCATCATTAGTGTGAGGAGCTGATAGAAAATCAGTCTTGCAAATCACCATTTGGCATTACGAGGCTAGCCACATGATTACAAAGTGATGACAAAGGACAGTGGCCTTCACTAAAAATAAATTGTGTTGCATTTGTTCTGTAATTGTATCACTTTGGCATTAAATTATGGCATTTAAACATGGGCATGACTTCCAATACAAGTGACATCCTGGGTTTGATAAGGGCGAGATAAGAATTTCTAACCACGGGTAAAATTTCAGATATCCTTATCGGGTGTGCAAGAAAAAAGCTTACTATATCATAAATCAATTTATTTACATTAAATGACAATAATTATTATATACAATAAAATGACATACTTACAGATGGATAAAATCAATCCCATTGCTTGTAAACATTTTGAGATTTGCCACCAGTAAACACTTATAAACATTAATTTTGTTAAACTACACTGTCAATCTTGAATGGTTGTATCAGCAAGAATTCTGAATACCATGTATATTTCTAGAAAACAAATAACAATGGTGTTGATTAGAATGCACTAATTTCAAGGCTGGTCTGCACCTTTGTTATTCAGATAAAACAGAAAAGGTGGCTCAAATGATACACAATGAATTTGATTGAAAACATTGTCAACATTAAATCTGAAAGAACACAATTATGACATACAACATAATAACCCAGCGTTACCATATTTGACATCAAAAGTGCACTGTGTGCATAACTTTTTTTTAAAAATTCTTTGTAACCACTTTTGAAAACAGTATAGCTGAGCTCCAGATCAGCTGGCTTCTAGAAGCAAGCTGATCAGGATCCTCACTTTTTAATCTCCACAAAATCATATTAGTGCATTAAAAGCCATGTTTCACACTATTAACAGCCACGTTTTAACCGACAAAAACCCATGAATTAATCAGCTTTCGTACTTTACATAAACACATTCTAGGTCGTCACAAAAATTAACATCATCAACAGTAACCTGCATAGAAATGAATGTAATTTAGTGACGTCAGATGACGGAAGTATTTACTCTGGAACAGGCCTTTTTCAAAACCTATGAATCCTTCATGCTTTTGCAACCCATTATAGTAATACAAAAATGAACTTTTCGAAGCATTTTTCGAAAGTTTGCATGCGATTAAATGACTATGCAAAAATAATGATCAAACATGGTTTTCTGATACACTAACATCTGCTAGACCCCTGCTAGGCCTCCTGAAGAAAGGTTTTCTCTCTTCAAGGCTCATATATAAACAGAGACAGCATTTTTTTTAGTTGATGAGGGGAGAGAAGATCCAAATACAATAAAAGCAGGCCATCTTTGGCCCTCCAGCAAAACGCCATTCAACATTGAATTCTGGCTTGCTAGCTTTAAGATTTGTCAGCAAATCCGGACCAGTGTTGCTAAGAAACCCTATAGGTTTGTGATTTTTCAGGGGGGTCCGGACCCCCTGTCCCCCCTGCTCTGGATTCGCGCCTGGAAAGATTTTCTTATGCAATAATTCATATATCAAGGGCATTGACAAATTGTTCTCTGTCCTTAAGGGCTTTCAATACTGCTTCTCTCTCTTTCTTAGTCGCTGGTTTCTTCTTCTGTTTGGCCTGCTGAATTTTCCGATAGGCCTCCATCACCTGTGAGATATTTAATAATATACAGTGAAACCTGTCTTAAGCGAACACTCAAAAATAGATAAAACAAAGGTCTTAAAGACAGGTGGTAGCTTAATGCAGGTTGAAAGTATTGCAGCATTCTGCATTACTTTTGATCTGTCTTGGAAACATATTTTGACTCTTCTTTTGAGTGACCCCTTAAAACCGGTTTTACTGTACATACAAGCACTTTCTAGTACCCTTCCATAAAAAAAGTAGGAATAATAAATTTTTGAAAGGTAGTGAAAATAGGGATTGTCAATATAAAAAGTAGCTATGGTAGGGCTTTTCCAAGCACATAATTCTTAACAATGAGTCATTAACATTTTTTGTACAAAAATAAGCATGATAAAACCATTAAAACTGAATGCCTTTTGCAGCTGAAAACTTCAAACTGAGAAAATAAGTGGTCTGCTTACTTACAATAATATAATTAATTTGTGAATTCCTTGCTCTAAATTACGAGGGAGGAATTTTTTTAGATGACTTTATTGCGTAAATTACATTTAAAAGTGAAAAGTAAGGATAGTAGGGCATTTTCAAGAAAAAGAGAAAGAAGGAGCACAACAAAAAAGTAGGGAAAAGTAGGAAGAGTTGGAAAAGTAGAACCTGTACAATAAAAAGTTACCAGTATCACAGGACAATGTTTGGTCCATTTTGGTGCTCAAAAGAACCCAATTCTTTTGAATATCCACAACATATGTTTTGGTTGAGAAATATGAAAATTAATTTTTGATTACACACTCTTATTGAGTGCTGCTCTGGCATCTTTAGAACTATGTAAATTAAATGCCATTTTCTGCTGCACAATTAAATTTAAATACAGAGCAGCACAGATAGCAGCTACGAGGATTGGTTCAAAAGTAATGCCACTGGCTAATTTTCACCGCAACTGTTGGCGGGAAGATAAAACCCACGCCTTGTATGTGTTCTCCATTCCCTCACCTTTCAATCGATGTATCAACTGCACATGTAGACACAATATCTCTCGTGAAATTTACTTTTGCACAAACCCTACTCATAGGCGGTTAAGCAAAATGGTTGGGAGAAGCGTTGAAAATGAGATAAATCAGGGCTGACATTAAGACTCGCGCATTACTTAGCAGAGGTTCAACGGACATTTATGCTGACATATGTACTGTTTATGTTAGTAATTCAATGTCATTTTCCACAGTTTGGAGACAGGTTAGGGATTTCAGTGCAGGCGTAGGGTCTGTTACAAGTGCTCCAAAATATTGTAGATCTAAATCTGCAAGTAGTCCAAAGATTGTTATACAAAATTATATAGTAAAATCAGACGCAAAAATATACTTCTCAGCAGATTGCGGACATGGTTGGCATTTCAAAAGCATTTGCACTGCGCTTTTGGCGAAATATTTTGAAAATGAAGAAGGAAAGCACTTGGTGGGCCCCACATTTGCTCAATGAGGAGCAAAAATACTCGCATGTTAGGATGGCGCGCAAACTGTTCAAACGATTTCCAAGATATGATCAGAAATAATTTATGAATGTAGTAACATATGATGAGTCTTGGATGCACTATTTCGAACCGCATCGAAAAATAAGTAATCGAGTATGGCTTACCAAAATGCAAGAAGGCTATGTATTGCCAAAAGGATTACCAGTGTAAAAAAAAGTTATGTATGCCATATTTTTCACTCCTAACGGACTAGCAATACAAGTCTCTATACCCAAAGGCAAGTCAATGAATACAAGGTTTTACAGGAACAAAGTTCTTAGTAAATTTGTCAAATTCTACCAGAAATGTAGACCGAAGATAGGCATCTGTGGTATTTATTTGTAACATGACAATGCCTCAAGTCACAAGGCCGAAAGTGTGGCGTCGCTTTTGGAAAGAACAGGGGGTCTTTGTTCTAGAACATTTACCCTATTCCCCTGATCTAGTCCCCTTCGACTTTTTTCTCTACCCTCGTCTCAAGAAAAATCTTGCTGGCAGAAATATACCTCCCGCCAAAAGTTAGGTGTCTCCATATTAAACCTACTTAGAGGTATACCCTAAAAAGACTATGAGAAAGTCTTCAAGGATTGAATTAAAAATTAGAAAATTTGTGTATCTGTGAAGGGATGGTATTTTGAAATTTGAAATAAACACAAATGTAATCCCACCTTTAGTTGTCATTTAACATCATTGGTTGCATTACTTTTGATCCCGCCCTCGTATCAATGATTGGGATCAGGAAATTTAGTACAGGGCTGTGTAGTCACTTTATAACACTATAGGACCATGTTATAAGTGAAATGTGTTATAAAAAAGGACAATTTTACAAAGGAATAATAGTACATTTTCCTACAATTTCGAAGTAAAATTACGTGGTAAAAATATCAGGAGCCACAACATGGCAGTGTTATTCCATATCCATGTTATAAGAAATGTGTTATAAAGAAACTGCACTGTATATTGTATTTTTATGTAGAAAAATAATCATTTTGGTGGGAAATATAGTCTGCATTATATAGTTTGTCCATTCTTTCAATGGCAGTGAGTAAGCTTCTCAATGACTCTGATAATCTATAGTCTAACTCACCTCTGCGTCTGATGCTGCAAGCTTCTTCCTGAGTTCCTGTTTGTCCATCATTTCCTTGGCAAGCCTGTAAAGCTTTTTAGTGACTGTGACATTATGCTGTGAGATCGCCTTTAATTCTGACTGTTTCTTGCGGAGTTCTGCCAAGATTTCATCATCAGGGTCATCATCAGCTTTATCATCCAGATCTAATATTCCTAAATGCACCAATAAATAGAGAATACTAGGTGAGTGTCTTTTGATATCAAGTTTATCAGGCAAGGCTTTGAGAACGCTTGTTGACATCGCGAGGCTTGTCGAGCGATTCAACATGCGTTCTCAAAGCCGAGCCTGGTAAACTTGATATCAAAATACGCGAACCTGGTATTCTATTTATCAGTTTACCCATTGTTTCACTCTTCAAACTAGCAATTATGACGTAATTTTCAATTTTTGTGTTGATTCAGCGTCATTAGCGACGTCATTCAAAAGTGCAACGTCATCACGACCTGATAAAGGTAACATGCCGTGAGATAGGAAACGTTTATTAGGTTATGTTGAAACAATTCAGTTAATATTAGGGGTAACTGATAAGATTATCAGACAGTTGAGTCTGGGTTGTACCTATTCAAACATAAGCAAGTGGAGCAAGGGAGTTTTTAACATAGGCTTAGGTAAACAAAATTTTGGGGTGTAAAATTGTAAATATTTTTAAACATTTTCAAAAGTCAGTGGCCAAAACTGAGCTACTTTATGTTGTAGTTTATAAAATAGACAATGACCATAACAGAATTACTTTAAGCTGTAGTTTATAAAATAGATCCTTTAAGGAACTGACCTGCACATGTCATGGCAACCATTTTAAAACATCTGGCCATGTAAGCTTCAGTAACATTATTTCTTTGCTAAGCAACAAACAGCCTCACTTTGCATCAAACTTTTGGACAGGTTGTTGCATGCTGGACAAGTTATCCCATATAATGATTTGAATGGTATGAACTCTTACATTTTATGAAAAAATGCCGCTATTTATTGGATGACCCTTGTAAAATTCCAATAATTTTCTTGTAAAATTCTTCGGAAAAAAATTTGGCAGCCATAATACGACCATTTTATATTAAAATGCATGTTATGATGAGCTGTGTTATTAGGGACTGCACTATGATGTAAACACTTGTATTCACAGCACCAAAATTTGGCAATTTTAAAGGACATATACTGACAGACTTTAATTACGCAACACTAACTTCCCTTTATTTCTTTCAAAAAACAGTTGTATGTTAAATTCCTTTGCTTCGATGATGTCATCCTGAGTAGGCTTCTTCGGCAAACACTTTAGTTTTAAATGTACAACTTAACTGGATGACGTTATTTGCTATGTATGAATTTAGCCATTTAAACATTTCTTAAAGGGGACGGCAACCCTGATGATTACTATGTTTTATATGAAAGATCTTAATAAACCATGAATTTTGATACCAGTTTCGTCTAAATCGGTTGAGAAATGAGGAATTTATGGTCTTTTGAATATCTGCAAATGGACAGTAATGGAAGCGGTCATATTGTAGGCTTAGTGACGTCACTCAGCCTAATTAAATATGCGTAATCAAATTAAAAGACAAACCAATGGAATGTTTGTATTTATCTTTAATGAAACAGTTTCCTTGTGTATAAAGCTACATATCTGCTGAAACACAGATGATGTGATAGAAGTGATAACTAAAAATTAAGCAGTTGAAAAATTTCTGAAAACTAATTAAATATTCAAAATGGCGGCTAAATGTTGGCCATATTGAATTTTTAAATGCCCATAACTTGCCCATTTTTCAACCGATTTTGATTATACTTGTATCAAAATCCATGTTTCATAGAGCTCTTTCTGATAAAACATACTTATCCTTAGGGTTGCTGTCCCCTTTAAGTAGAGGAAATTTTAAGCTATTAAATGAAAGGGTACATCCAGATAAACGTCATATACGGAAATAAGCTGTATCGCAAACCTACCCATCAATATGAGGGTGATTTCTCGATGACTAACAAAGTCCATGATACAAATTTGATGCATCTAGTGTTTCTTGATTTAAAGAAGTAGGAAATCTTTCATTCATAACATTTGGTCACATGAAACAGTTGACCCCTATCTCAGAAAGTTTACATTTTAATGCATTAAGTTCATCTTAGTTGGACAAGTTTTTCATGTTTTTCTTACAAATGAATACCCTTTAAAAAACAATCAAAATTATTGTTCTGTCTTCTTTTTCAAGACATAAATTTAAGCTGTTATCCCAGTGTTGTGTTTTTAAAGTCCGTCAGTATATAAGCATTGTTTAGTTTAAACATATTTTATTGCCAAATATATACAGCAACGGGGTTGGGTCACAAGTTCTCACAACATTAGTTACGACCCTTCCCCTACATTTTAAACATACATAATAGCTAATAAACATGGCTATATATATACAAATGCATTTGTGTTATACAAACCTAATTAACAAAGCAAATAAGTTAGGAACATATATTGGAAACATATCAGAATAAATAAATAAATGAATAAAAATAAAAATAAATAAATAAAAAAAAGATAAATAAATAAATATGTAAATAAATGAGTAAATAGTAGACAGAAAGAATAATATGAGTATACAGAAGTAAATAACAAAAATAACTATGTATATTAAGTATACTAAAGACAAATGAAATAGGATGATACAATAGTAAGTAGATAAGTATATATTAATGTAAGAAATATAATAATGACTATGAAAAAAAAAATACTAGACTGCTATTATGACTACCCCATGGGCTCAACAATAATACATAGTTTAGTTGGTATTCACGTAATATGATGTTTTCAAACAAGGAGTCTAAATATTATTGAAACGTTTAGTAACCTGTATGTACCTTTGGACTGCTCTGAACAAGACTATGTTGGTTTCCAAATTCCAGTTTTCATTGCCAAAAAGTATTAAATTAATGCTTAGGTGTTGTAACATTACCACTGTATCGTTGAAAACCTGTCTTTCAATTGTGTATCTTCTACAATGGAAGAAGTAGTGAATGGCGTCCTCTACCACACCACACAAGTCGCAAAGAGGGTTATCACGTATATGATTTATATAAAGGTCATTATTTAGGTTGCTACACCTATTTCTGAGCCGTGCATGTAAGACTGATATATATCTATTTCCAAAGGTAAAGTATGATGGAATGTATGACTTGTTGAACTTAGAGATTACATGTTTTTTGAAGGTAGTTAAAGTTGATAAGTTTTTAAAATCATCTTCAAGGCCATTCCATTATCTAATGGATGAAGGTATGCATGATTTCTGTGAAATGGTCGTCCTATTATAAGGAAGAGAGATGTTTCTATTATTTCTCAAGGGATAATCTGAAATTTCATTGACTAATGGAGGGATTAAATCTGAGATATATGATGGCACTTAGCCAGCATTAACATTATACATGAATGAAAGTTTATGTTGTTGTCTTCTTTCTAATAGAGTTAACCATCCACACTCTTTGTACAGGTTTTCTAACGATACAGATCTAGTAAGTCCAGTTACAAGGCGTGCTGCTTCATTTTGTATCTTTTGAAGTGTTTGAGAGTCCCGTTCAGAGCATCCATCCCATACCACTGATGCATACTCAACAACAGGAAGCAGATAGGACATTACATCTGGTTGAGGGCATTTCTGCTAATAGAGAACTTAAGTTTACCCATTAATGCTAAAATTTTACTTGCCGAATTTACAATATTTTCAACATGTGAATGCCACTGCCCATTGCTACTTAAGGTAACACCCAGATGTTTATGGCTATCAACAAAGCTTATTGGGATATTATCAAAAACAAGTTGTGGAAGGAAATCAAGCTTTTTAAGAGTAAATAAGACAGCCTCTGTTTTCAGTGGATTAAATGTAACCAGCCATTGTTTAGTCCAGTTAGTCATTAGCTGCAGATCATGGTTAATAATACCAGCAATGTCAGCAATATGTGCTGCAGAATAAAAAAGTGAACTGTCATCTGCAAATAGCCTTGTCAAACTAAGAAGATGTTTAGCTATATCATTTATATAGACCAAGAATAAAAGAGGCCCTAGAACTGATCCCTGAGGCACCCCTGCAAATATAGATTTTAAGCCAGAAAAACATGATTTTAAACCAACTTTCTGCTTTCTCTGACTTAAATAACTGTTTAACCATTCTAAAAGTTTTCCCTCAATACCATTTTGCCTCAGCTTAAACAAAAGACCTTTGTGCCAGACTCTGTCAAATGCTTTTGAAACATCACAGAACACTATACAAGAAAACATATTATTATCAAAAGCTTGGCATATATTATGAAAAATATCAATCAACTGAAAAACTGTATAAGCATTGTTTAATTTTAGTGGTTTCTCAACTAAATGTCATTATAAGCTATTTTCTATTCTCAATGGGGCTACTTTAAAGGAAAGAATTTTACAGTTAACAGTAGTCCCTTTTAAGCCTTGGTCTCCTCAAGTTTGTTTTTGACAATACAAATACCAACAAACTAAGTGTGTGTGTCCATTTATTGCTTATTGTGTAAGTGAATTCAAAAACTTTATTTCATGGTTTCATATTTTGGCGATTGTTTTTACGGCCAATAGCACAAAATAAAAATACCCGCCAAATATATGTTTTTTACATTACCTTGTTCTTCTAACTCTCTCTTAATCCTCTTTTCTAGGTGGTTAGGGTTTCCAAGATTCAACTGTTTAGCTAAAGCTCTAGGTGATATGGCTGGGGCTTCAATATCAAGAGTATCTGTAATCAAACAACACATGTTTCTTATTCTCTGGAAAGAATGATTCCTCCGGGCTCTTGTTTGCCAATATTTTGAGCCGAAAATCTGCCCCATTCCAATGGTAAAAGTATCCTTTTTCCCAATCTGCAGTCAAAAACTCCAAAATTCCATCCTCAAACAAACTTTGTTTTTATTGTGTTAAATTTATACTGAAATGCTAATTTCATATCTTAAAATTGCATGCCAGTTTCTTACCATGGTAACCCGTCACAAACGGATATTCGGATAAACATCTGCAATCAGCAATTTTAAGCATTTCTTTGATATGAAAGACAGAAAAATGGAGATTTAAACTGGTCTGCAAATCATAATGGTATACCTAAAATGAAGTTCTTGTGAATAAAGCTCAAAAAACCATTAGCACATTTTGAAATGACATCACAATTGCTTTTTCCCCATTTCAGATATTACTACGGTATTTTCCGCAATTTCATTGGCCCCAGCCCAAAATCTGTAGCAAGATCCCAGTAAGCTAAACTTGCCATAAGCAAAAATTCAAATTCTAGCTAATCTCTGTAACAACACAGGATAATTTGCTGGTCACAAACACTGTGACAGGGTTTTCATGATGAGGCTCAATGCAATTAAGACCAAAGAAATGCTGCTGGGACCAAATAATGCTCCTTGCAGGTTGTTTATAGACAATCAAGAATTTATGTTTTTTTACATCAAATTTGATTAGTTTTACTCCTTGTATGCATGCTTGATCATTTTTCATGCTCTTGTTGTCGCCTGCTGGCTATTTTCAAAATATTTTTTATCCCCAAAATTCTTTCAGAGTGTCAAACAGTTTGGATCCAGAACAGGACCGGCATTCTGTTGGTCCTGATCTGGGTCAAAACTGATTGGTTATCCACAGATGACAAAGATAACCCATTCTGTGGCATCAGTATTCTGTGGTATTACTCTCTAAGTATCTGTTTTTAACCCTTTGTATTCCGACAGATTTTCCCATACATATTTGATACAATACGTATGGACACAGGAGCTTGAAGTTTGGTCTTTATATCACCTATATAGCCTCAAAACCAAAAGCTCACGGTGTCATTAGGTTGTAATGACCAGAAGTGAAACTAAGCTCTCGGTAGCCATTACGACTCCAGTTTCTGGCCAATCGGCAGTGAATGTTGCGACGGCAACGTCAAAGTGTTCGATAACTTTTCTGCTACCTTATGATCAAGATGGCGACGTTAAGACAAAACAGAACAATGTCTCAAATATACTTTAAGTCGATACAGTACCGGGAAACCTATTTGTTAGGGCATAAACACTGAGACAATGACGTTTTCATCTACGGAATAAGCCCAAAGACGCTTTAACTTGACATTACGCTTTGAACGCCAAATCGTGCGCGACGTCAACGTCACACGATCTTTGAAAAACAACGGTTTCAGTTTTGAATTTCCGCAAAGTTTATGAAAAACAGAATATTTCGTGATAAGTAAATGTAAGGGTTTTATTTATCTAATATTCTGAACACATTTAACTGATCGTTTCATTTTTTGGTTGAAGAGTTTGTAAGTTTTGAAATGTATTTTCTCCAAGTGTGACAAAGGCTCCGATTCACTGCGTCAAACCGGATACTGGAGCCGGAATGGCTACCGTTATTTTTTCCTTATTTTCAAATGCTCATTATTTTGACTCAGTGATATGTCAGAAAAAGTTATCTATGCCTCGCATGGCTTTTGACATAGTTTTTATTTTTAGATGTTCAGTTTTCGCCAAAACCTCCTGGTAACGGCGATTCAAAGGTGCCTGAAATTTAGTTTCACTCCTGGTCATTACTACGTAATGACATTGTGAGCTTTTGGTTTCGAGGCTATAGGGGTGATTTAAGGATAGAACTTCAAGCTCCTGTGGTATGGACTGCCCATTGTGTACTTTAAGTTTAAGTGGTCATAGGTAGCATTTTCTTTAAGTATTTCTGTCCCTGAAGGTTGCTTTAATCTTAGCAAACAGTGCAGATCCTGATGAAATGCACAGGTTTAGATAAACAAAATATTACAGCGTAAAATTGTAAATATTTTCTTAACCATAAATTTTAGCATATGTTTTGGGCACTCGAAAGAACCGTCTCATTGAGACGGTTCTTTTGAGTACCCACAATATATGTTTTGGTTGAGAAATGAGAAGATCATTTTTCTGTTATACACTCTTAACTAAAGGCCTGAAATGCAAACAAAGGTTAAGGTTTGTTTCCAGAGCAGGTTTTACTTCCTTTCTCAAACAATCTCATCTAGTTTATTTTACAGCTACACATACCATTATTACTGGTACCCTCTTCCATATCATCATCCATTGGTGTCATGATGTTTTCCTCTATCAGAGCGGAAACCAGCCTCTGTGTCAGTGGCCCAAATATGGACTCATCATTCATACTGAAACATATTTCAGAAAAGTATATATAGAGGATTTATGCGAGTGATCATTACATATAAAATTTATTAAGCAAGCCATAGGTGAGTGTAATAAATTTATTATGAAATGCTGATGAGTGTAAGACTCTGTTTATCAAATGATATTACTTGTTCCCGCCGAAAGAATTATGTAACCTGTGGTCATAACATTATTTATGATATGTTATCCACTGAATAACAGTAAAGTCATTTAAGAATTTAAATGTTTTCAAAATTGTATGTAATTTATGAAGCAAATTCAAACAGTGGCTTGTATTTTATATGTTAGAATTATAAGAGTCTGTCATGTGTTTAAGAGGGCTTTAATCAATCCCTATCACAACAGTTTAGAATCACAAGGCTTGATTAGTAATGACCAAAATGCTCGAGAGGAATGGATTTTTTTCTTGTTTACCTTTAATTTCTGCAACTGGACAAGCACACAAGAATTTAAGGTGCGCAGTGGCTCAGTGTTAGAGTGCTTGACTAGAGACCGAAGGGCCGCGGGTTCGAGTCTCACTGGCGTCACTGCATTGTGTCCTTGAGCAAGAACATTAATCCTAGCTTAGTACTGGTTCAAACCAGGAAAACCCATCCCTTTATAGCTGAAAGATTGTTGATGGGACGTTAAGAATCAAATCAAACAAAACACACAAGAATTTGGTACTAATCAAAGCCTTCACTACTTGTATACATAAAATATAGCAGTAGATGGAGGCTACAGCCATGACTGTGTTATATCCAAATCCATGTTATAATGAGATGTGTAATGAAGGGACTGCACTGTGTTTAGGAAGTTTGTTTGGATGCTTTTCATCCCAGTCAATGATTTTTCATTCATGTTGGGACGACTTCCTGTCTTTCCTGTGTTGAACCAGTACAAAGCAGCATATAAAATGTCTTGCTCAAGGATACAACACAGTTAGTCCGCCAGCAGTGAGTCTCGAACTAGCAACCCTTCAATCCCCAGGTCTAATGATATCTACCAGCAAGTACTAAATATATAGCTGGACTCGTCAAATATAATCTCACATATGAGCCGTGACATGAAATTTCCAACAATGTGGTATGTGCGACCAGCAAAGGCTCAGATCAGCCTGCGCATAAGCGCAGTCTGATCAGAGCCTTTACTAGTCGCATTAATATTCTTTGCCTGTTAAGCTACTGACTTAGCAACATTTAAAGTTTCACAGGTTAAAAGGAGGCTGCACAGGCTCGTCTGAGTCTACACTTGTCAAAATGCCACATTGTTGGAAATCACGTGTCACGGCTCATATAATCTTACCTAGATTCAGCTTTCTTCAGTAGACTAGTAGAACCATTTGTATCTGTGATTCCATTATTTCCTCGCCTCTTCTCTACTATCTTAGCTCCTGAAGAAATGTGCGAAAATAAGTAACAGGAAAAGAATACTTCTTTGTTTGGGATTGGCCATGGGGTAGTGGACAAACCCACTGTCTTGTAAACCAGGCCCCAAGGCTATAAATATATATCATGCTCAACTCAAGTGAGCATGAAATTTCAACTGCTTGTGAAAAATAAAATGTTGAAAAATTAAGATTTCTTTTGCTTTTAAAACTCTGATATTGCATTTATTCCACTAACAATGTTAAAATGCCAACAATGGTTGGCATCTAAACATTTATGAGCAGGATCAATTTGATGCTCAGTTGAGCTGAGCATGATTTTTTCAATAACCTAAAAATGGGGGGTTGCAGGTTTGATCCACAACTTCTCCAGTTTGTCTAATGAGACTTTTTGCAATGGCTCAGTATTATGGCCTCAGCTGTTGGTGGGATCTTAAATATGAACACTCACACATATCTTTGTTTACTGTAAATGTTCTAAAATTTTGAACACTTTTATGTTCTCAAATTAAATGGTTTTCAGGGATGGAATTCATGAAATGCTTATTCAGCCTGATCTGGGTCTGTGCTGTTTGTCTAGGGCTTTTTGAGACGCAACTAATGTTCTAAATTTTAGAGCATTCACAGTATTTTAACAATTCTTTATGGCCTGATCATCAAGGTAAAGATCATGTTTGGCAATTAAACTATATTAAATTAACCCCACTTTATTAACTTTCCTAGGATTCAAGCGAAATAGAAAATACCACATCAGACCCAATAAAAGCACATGGTTTGCTTTCACAGTTTACACTATGGGCTTCTACGCGAGACAACTTGTCTTTGGGGAGGTTAGGGGGGGGGGGGGGGCGTTGTGAACAACAAAGGCACCGACCAGCCTGGGCATCTGCACAGTCTGATCAGTGTCTTTGTTATTGGCTTTATCAAAACTTGCTAAAATGTGAAATTTAAATTTTCTAACTAGTCTCTGTAGCTGAAGAGACTGGAATGAGTCTCGCTTTGTCGGAAACCCTGAAGACCAGGTTTTGTCGTGGCGAGGCCCATATAGTTCCAGTCAATGCAGGTGTAATTTCATTCTGTGTGAGTGAAAAGTGTCAATGCTGATCTAGATCTATACTGTTTTCCAAAGAAGGTATTGAATTTTAAAAAGTTAAGTGCACACTTAGGTTGAATACAGTATACAGTAATGCACCCTGGATGTTTTCCTGTCTTCCTGGGTTGAACCAGTAGTATGCAGAGGACAAAGTGTCTTGCTCAAGGACACAACACAGTGCCTCCTCTGAGTTTTGAACTAGCAACCCTTGGACCCCAAGTCTAATGCTCTACCACTTAGCCACTGCGCTCCTCCCATGAATATCAATTCAGCACAATTTACCCTTTGTATATCAATGATTTTTTCATCTGATTTGATACAATAAATCTGAGATGATTAATTGTACATAATAATCTACAAGAAGGGAAAAAAAATCAATGACCACTGGCTCTAATTGTACATAATGCAGTAAAACCTGTCTTAAGCGGCCACTCAAAATAACCACCTTAAATTGGTTTTCAATATCAATTATCGCCTAATGTGGGTCAAAAATATTGCAGACTGCTCAACCTTCATTTAGCTACTATTTTCCATTAAGACCTTTGTTTTGTCTCTTTTTCAGTGGCTGCGTAAGACAGGTTTAACAGTGTAATCTGTTATGTAGGGTATGTAATTCCTACCTTCCTGTTGTTCTTCAATGAGATCTTCCTCTGCCCACTTCTCTGTGTAATGCATACCCAAACTTGGCACCTTTAACATATTAAAACAGTAAAAGAAGATTTGCATTACATCAAAACTAGTGATGTGTAATAAGTATGTCAGTTTTTTATCCCATTGAGTGTTCCATTCTTTCAGTGTTAACAGGATACAGCGTATTCCAGTGCTAGGGGGCGTAAGATTGTTACACTTTCCATAAATTCTCATGAAAAAATTAAATTAGAGACTGTTGTTTTCATATTTTGTAGGTTCTCTCTGTTTATGAAGGACCCTTTTCCAGATGATTACATATATTTTTTTACTTTGCAAGAAAAGATTTATCTTTCTACATTTATCTACTTATTTTATTTTTATGATGAAAAGCTAATATTCTAGCACATTTGGCATATTTATTTTTGGCTTTTATAATTTTTGAGACAAAAAGTAGCAGGCTTGTGAACTAGAGTGGTAATACTTTCGTGCAAAAAACTTGGTGATATTGCAAGTGAAGCCAATGGAAAATCAGATTTTCAAAATTTATAAATTTTACAAACAGCCACATTTCATTTGCATAATGGTATACATAATATTGAAAATGGAAAACTATTTTGCAAAATTTTATTTAGCTTCAACTTTACCACAAAACCTTCAATCTACTGTGTTTTGTTTTGATTCTTTACATACCATTCAACAATATTCAGTCATCGCATGGCAATTTCCTGTCTTCCTACGTTGAATCAGTACTAAGCGGCAGATAAAGTGCCTTGCTCAAGGACACAACAGTGACTCCTGGGTTGTGAGTATCGAACTAGCAACCCTTCAATCCCCAGTCTAATACCCTACCATCTGAGCCACTGTACTCTGCACAAACTATTGGTTACAACAAAATATAAACATGGATGCACTAAAGTCTATGGAACTTTTAGAATTGCTTAAAAATATCACTGAGCTTAATATTTGACCTAGGTTTTCAGGTTTCCATGACATAAATGATCAGTCATTGATCATATGCCAGTACAGAAGATAAGTTTGAGATTTTGTTGTGGTCCTTGGTTGACAATCAGTCAAGAAAACCACAGCAATAAGTCCACATAATAAATAAAATTCGAGCATAAATTTGTGATTTTTAACAATTCAGCAGTTAAAATATACTTGTATGTTGTGTGTGCTCAAAAAATCGTCTCATTGAGATAGCTGATCATAGCTCTTTAGATTACCCACAACATGTTTTGGTTGATTTGTTTGATTTGATTCTTTAAATCCCATCAACAATCTTTCAGTCATAAAGGGGCAGATTTTCCTGGGTTAAACCAGTACTAAGCTAGGATTAATGTGTCCTGCTCAAGGACACAACATAGTGATGCCGGTGAGGCTTGAACCCGTGGCCCCTCAGTCTCAAGTCAAGCACTCCTTTGTTTTGGTTGAGAAATAACAAAGATAATTCTTAATTTCACATTCTTATCTTGAGGCATGTTGCAATCATGATTGGCATTCTAAGGTTTAAATCTGTTGGTCTATAAAGTACATGCAGGCCTCAAGATATGGGTGTCTTATTGAAATTTCTCAACCGAAACATATTTTGTGGGTTTTCGGAAGAAGGCCTCAATGAGATGGTTCTTTTGAGCACCAAAAACACATTTGTAAAATGATTGAAAAGAAAATAATTACGATTTATGCTCAAAAAGTTTCCTTATTTGGACCTATGTAGATGTAACTAGAGCAGCAGTCGATGGTACACCATCGCAAATACCCGCTTTTTTACCTATAACCTTTACCTTGGGGTCAAGGTCATACAAAATGTAGCTCAGTACCTTCTACATAATGTGACCTATGTACCTGTGAAGTTTGAAGTTGATATGTCCAATGGTTAAGGAGGAGATGCATTTACAAGAAAATACATTATATGACCTTGACCTATTTGTTAAGGTCACACAAAATGTTGTCCAGTGCCGTCCAAATCATATGACCTATGCACCTGCCAAATTTGAAGTTGCTACATCCAACAGTTTAGGAGAAGACGGATTTACAATAAAGTAAATTATATGACCTTGACCTTGGAGTCAAGGTCACACAAAATGTTGCCAAGTACCATCCACATCATGTGACCTATGCACCAGTAAACTTTGAAGTTGCTATGTCCAATGGTTCAGGAGAAGATTCATTAACAAGAAAATACATTATTTGACCTTGGGATATTTGACCTTGACCCCAAGGTCAAGGTCACATGAAGTGTTTCCTAGTACCCTCAACATCATGTGACCTATGCGCAGGCAAAATTTGAAGTTGCTACTTCCAAAACATTATGAGGAGAGGCGTTTTCAAGAAAATACATTATTCGACCATTGACCTTGACCTTGTGGTCAAGGTCACACGAAACGTCGCCCAGTACCCTTGACATCATGTGACCTATGCACAGGCAAAATTTGAAGCTGCTACTTTGAAAAGTTTATGAGGAGGTGCATTTACAAGAAAATACATTATTTGACCTTTGACCTTGACCTTGGGGTCAAGGTCACACGAGATGTCACCCAGTACCCTCTACATCATGTGATCTAAGCACCTACAAAGTTTCAAGTTGCTACGTCCAACGGTTTAGGAGAAGATACAATTACAAGAAACGTGACGGACGGACGGACAGACAGACAGACGCACGGACGGACGACAGACCGACTTTGGTACGAAATTAATATACCCTATTTTTCTTACGAAAAAGCGGGTATAATAAGTAAAATGGCAATGAAGTTGACATACCTTGAAATAATCAGAGTCGTCTTCATGGGACCGCAACAGCTCTTCAAGGAACTTGAGATCTTCTGCGGTGATGTCTGCACAATATGGTTCCACTGAGGTCCAGAACTTATTGACAGCATTGTTCTTTGGTAGCTTAGACAAGTCCACAATAGGAGTATCCTCTGACAGTTTAGGCTAAAAATAGAGTATGATATCCTAAATATTTGAACAAAAGCCTAACTTCTTAGCATGATCGAGCCAACTTTTGATTTGCATAAAATGCAGTGATTGAATGGCCTAAACCAGACTACTCCTTTAAGACTCTAGCTTGAATACTTTTAAGATATCTTGGGACATAAATCTAGAATAGGAGATTTATCAGCCATCATAATATACTATGTGTCAGCTATTTTTTCTACAAGGAATCAACATATGAAATTCCATTTCCCTAGCAAGAACAATTTCAAAGATGTACAGGCCTTAAGTTTAGAATGTGTAATAAAAAATCAATTTTCTTATATCTCAACCAAAACATAAGTTATGGGTACTCAAAAGAACCGTCTCAATTAGACAAGACAGCTCTTTTGAGTACCCACAACATATATTAAAATTGATAAGTAAGAAAATATTATTTACAATTTTACACTCAAAAATTTTGTTCACCTAAACCTGTGGAAGTTAGGTGTAAAAAGTGTGATGGAAATAGTCAAGCCAAAAGCAATATGCCCCCTCAACTGTTTTAAAGTAAGGAAAATAATCCTTATAAGATAGTGTAGAATTAGCATTCAATCAAATTATTTTCACTGTATAATGCTGGTTGCAGCTCTGTCAAACATGCCTTCTGCTCGGCATGGGCCTTTACCATCTACCGGGGAAGCAATTTACATCAACTCTCAGCATGCCAGTGTTGTTTACTGATAACCAGTGCAAATAGATCAGGTCCAATAATATGATCTTGATTGAAACTGCTTGACACCTTGATGGTTTTCATGGAAGATTCTTTTGAAAAAGTAAATTTTGAAATAAACAGATTACAAAAAGCATGCAAAACCCATATTTGAATCATAACAGGAACTGATTAACAAAATGTTTTGGCACAAAATTAAAACTATTTTCTTTTCCATTAGGTTAAACATGTTTTGGGTGCTCACTGTGAAGAAACGTCTCATTGAGTACCCAAACATGTATAACATAACATTTTTGTCGAGATATAAGGAAAATAATTTTTAATTATGCATTATTACGCAAAGCTGTTTGAAGCCATTGTCAAATGAACAAAAATCCATGTTCAATTCATGAGATTCACATGCTGTTTGAACATGGGTTTTAATTTGATAATACTTAAAATGAGCCCTGATTTGTTTGTCTGACATTCAATTGGAAAGCATTGTTGCCTGGACTGATCATTACATCAACCTTTTCATTTGCGAAAATGTTGCATGTGTTATGACCTTTTGGCAACATTATTATGATTTTTGAAAGTTTAATGCTGACATCATTTTGTTTGGAGAAGTCCAGTGTACAAAAAATAGTATTTTAAGGTTAGCGGTGTTTTTTGTTGGCTTTTGGTTGGAATCCCGTAAAATATGCAAGTATAACAATCACCAATGTTTGTTTTCTTGCATTAACACTTGCCGGTCCCTTGGGATATGATTGAACACTCGGCCTAATGGCCTCATGTTCAAACAGCTTCCTCAGGACCTGGCAAATGTTAATGCATAAAAAAACATGCGTGACCCCTATACCAGGGGTTTCATTAACATTTTTGGCATCCAGGTATCAAGGTAAAGTAGGCGGGTGATTTGAAGCATTTGTCTATAAACTCTGTACAAATGAATCAAAAGTAGCAGGGGAAACATGCCTTAGTAGAAGGGGAAAATCCCCACCTCCCTCCTCTTAATGAAACGGCTGCTATACTCTTATCTAAGTTATCTGGAGGCCTGATAATAATATGAATTCGCTGAGAATCTTAAGATATAATCCAGAAAACATTCCCTTAGCATAGTCTGGAGATTTCTTACCTGAGTAATTTTACTCTTCGGTCTGTTGATGAAGCTGGCTCCCTTTCCACTAGAGTCCTTGAACTTTTTACTCGGTTTGTCATCTGAACCCTTACCTCTCTTCACAGGTGTTTCAGGTTGCTAAAAGACATAATTAAACTAATGAAACAATCTATAATTATATTAGAGAATCCTTCAAAGAATTGATATTGGAATCGTTTTGATCAAAATGATCAACTACAGTAAAACCTTGAAAATTGGAACTCCCATTTTTCGAGATACTCGCTAATTTGAAATAAATTTCGGACACAATGAATTCTGAGCATAGAACCTGTTTTATGGACTATTTAAAATACTATCTATATGAAACGTTTCTTTTACCAACACGAAAACATATGTTTGATAGGAGAAAAACTGATGATAATCATTTTTTGGGGGTTATATATTCTTATGTCTAACTCCCTAATATTCAAACTTTTGATACTTTGAAATAAAATCCATAGTCCCCAGGACTTCAAATTTACGAGATGTGAATCCATATTCTAGATGAAATTACACTGCTAGATTGACTGGAATTCAATTCATGTAGTGTAAACAACCCTTAAACTACTCAATATGCACTTTTGGGAGTATGTGTGCAAATCAGATCTAAATGGTACATGTAGACATCCAACTTACCACTTTGCCAGGTTTTGCCACCTTTCCAATGCTCTCCTTGACGACCGTGGCACCATTCTTTTCCTGCATATTCTGTAGGATTTGAACCTCATTCTCCAGTTGCTTCAGCCTCTTACCAGCATTAGCTAGCAGAGTCTCTAGATCTGACTGGACAGAGTCTAACTCCTCAAGGCCTATCCCATCCTCCTCACTACGAGATAAAACTGAAAAAGAGACCAGTTACAGTATGGTAATTGTTCGAAAATTTGAACACTTTTTTCTTTCTGTTTTCAAGTAAAATGCTGGAATTGACAAAATGCTTGTGAGAATAGCAAACAGGGAAGGCCCTGATCAGACTGCTTCTTCAGAAGCAGTCTAATCTGGGTCCGCACTGTTTGTCTAGGTTTTTTTGACAGGCGTCTGTTCTCAAGTAAATTGCTGGAATTGACAAAATGCTTGTGAGAATAGCAAACAGGAAAGACCCTCATCAGACTGCTTCTTCAGAAGCAGTCTGATCTGCACTGTTTGTCTAGGTTTTTTTGACAGGCATCTGTTCTCAAGTAAAATGCTGGAATTGACAAAATGCTTGTGAGAATTCAATAGCAAACAGGGAAGACCCTGATCAGACTGCTTCTTCAGAAGCAGTCTGGTCTGGGTCTGCACTGTTTGTCTAGGTTTTTTGACAGGGATCTGTACTCTAGTAAAATGCTTGAATTGACAAAATGCTTGTGAGAATAGCAAACAGGGAAGACCCTGATCAGACAGCTTCTTCAGAAGCAGTCTGATCTGGGTCTGCGCTGTTTTTCTAGGTTTTTTTGACAGGCATCTGTTCTCAAGTAAAATGCTGGAATTGACAAAATGCCTGTGCAAATTGCAAACAGGGAAAACCCTGATCAGACTGCTTCTTCAGAAGCAGTCTGATCTGGGTCCGCACTGTTTGTCTAGGTTTTTTTAGAAAGGGATCTGTTCTCCAGTAAAATGCTGGAATTGACAAAATGCTCGTAAAAATAGCAAACATGGAAGACCCTGATCAGATTGCTTCTTCAAAAGCAGTCCGATCTGGGACTGCACTGTTTGCCTAGGCCCACTCAAGCTTTCAGAAAATGGAGTAAAAAGAATTGACCAGTAATTGATATTTTTCAAATGATGTTGTGTCTGGAAGCGATATAAAGCCATGTATCAACATTGATAAACATATTTAGTAATGTTATGTAATGACAAAGTCATGTATATATAGCAAAAGCTTGACATTTCCATGCAAAAAATGTGATTTAAAAATGGTTTTTAGTGTCATGATATTATAAGCTATTAAACATTCATGCTCATGAACACACATGTATTATTGAATTTAATTATTAACTCGTTTAAGTTTGTATAAAAGACAATGAATGATTCTGTCACCATAAAAGCGGGCTTCATGCCAAGGCTGTAGATGTAATATACAGTAAAACCTGTCTTAAGTGGCCACTCAAAAAAACAAAAATTGGTTTTCAAGCCCGGTTATCCCTTAATGCAGGTCAAAAGTATTGCAGAATGCTCCAAGGGGAGCATTCTGCAATACTTTCGACATTCATTAAGCCACCATATGTAAGATCTTGCTTTGTCTATTTTTGAGTGGCAGCTTAAGGCAGGTTTTACTGTATATTTTTTCTAAGAAATAGTTCACTTACTAGCTGTATACTTTGGGCACTGTGTCACATGATCTACAGGTTCAAGATCAGGGTACATCAGAGGACAATCCTTGTCCTGCATAGATTTGCCTTTACCCTTCATGATGACCTCCTCGCTAATCACACCTCCTCACTTCACCATTTCTACAACTGGAAAATAAAAAAAAAATGCAGCTAAGGTTTAAGGCTAGCCCCAAAGTCAGGTTTTCTCATGGCAGGTCTCATATCTGGCATACTGATTACTCATATCTATTTCTCTAAAAATTGATTTTGCCTTTGCAAACAGTGCATACCCTGACAATAATTATATGCCACTGTTGCCACATATATGCAGCATTTTATCTGGCTCTTCACTGTTTGCCAAAGTTCCTGTTTTGAGTTGTCTGGTCTTCAATGGATTAAAATGAAATTTATGAAACAAGCTTGATATGAAATGGCCTCGCGTGTGCAAGGTTGTGTTTATCATATGACTTTTAACTACATGTAATACATAGAGGATCTTACACAAGTGATCATTTCATATAAAATTTATCAAATGAGCCTTTGTTGACTTAATAAATTTAATATGAAATGATCACAATTTTAAGCTCCTGTTTATCATATATGACTTTTTAAATGTAATTGTATTGCCTTTGTTTATTTCAATGAAAAGTTGCATTGCAGTGATTTTGTTACCTGCGCATCCTGCATCTTTTGAGCATAAGTTTTTATTTCAGCTAGTCCCAGGGAGTCCCGGGATGCAATAATATTGCAGAATTGTCATTAAAAATAGTGTTTTGGACTCATAAGTTTGTAGTTGGGACTCATTGATATTGGAAACAGCGAGTCCCAGGACCCATAAGCCCAAAATTGTAAATGAATCACTGCATTGTTGTCACTATCTATATATCTTAATCTTCATTTACTCTGGCGATCAGATAATCTAATTATTATCAGAGGTGAGTGTAAAAATATTTGAATTTTGACAAAAAGAAAAACTGGCTGAGTCATTTAAGTGCCCTGAACTCCTCTGTAGTCAGCTGCAACCACAGTTGGAAACAAACTATTCTAATAATGAATAGTCCTTGGGAAAAAAGAATACTTCAGGGCATCACTATAAGTCTGGGGCCTGCAATACTGTGAGTTGTGTGATGACATGGTAGATCTTGTTCTCTGAGATGGGGTCAAGTACTTGTCTTTATCAAAAGACATACCTGTAGTCCTACAATGAACATTGTGGAAGAGATGTAGAGAGGACTGATCTCTCCAGGCAGAGCTGGTCATTGCAGCTCATAGAGCATCTCGCTAACACTACTAGAGTTTCACCCCCTCCTGCAGGTCCAGTGGGCTGCCCTCCTCCGTACTTTCTCCACTTGTTGAATCTGAGTTTTACAATTAGGTACTGCATACTCCAGATTAGGGCGTACCAAAGTTTTGTATGCAATCTCCTTAGTACTACTAGGTGCGAAAGCAAAGCCTAAAGTCTTGGTTGCTTTGGATGTAATATCAGAGATAATTAATCAAGTTGATCCCAATACATGTTCTCTGGGATTGTTCTCTGGGATTGTTATGCCAAGGTATTTGGGGACTGAATGGAGGTCATCATGAGGTTATCTGTTCCCACCGAAAGCGCTATGTAACATGTAATGAATCTGCATTAATTAATCACAGATATTAAAACAGAGAAAGAGGTGAAATGGTGTAAAATGCCATCAGGACAAAACATCTAGGGTACAAACTCAATATGGGGTGATACTTTCAGATTCTACTTCTACTTTAGTACTGCCCAGGGTGTTAGCATCATGGGCAAGTGGTCAGCAAGATGTTAAAACATCAAATTTTACAATTAAAAATATCATGGACTGTACTGTCTAGAAAGTGTAGCTCTCTAGACAGGCAGTGATGTCTTCCACAAATGCTGCATGCACAAGGCCTGGTGGTAATGAATTCCATTCTCTGATAGTTCGAGGCAGGAAGCTATTCTTGCATTGCTCGTAGTTGGTTTGGAGCTGTACATAGGCTAGATCTTGTAATAATCATAATCTGGTATAATGATTGGTTTGTTTGTTTGTTTGTTTGTTTTGTTGCTTTACGTCCCAAGTCAACAGCTATGGTCATGGCGGGACAGTCAGTTCACCTAACCACACTTTTTCCTGGGCAAGCTTGAACAAGCAGTTAACCAGTACTTCGTGCACATACTTTCGCTTGTAACTGACAACAACCCTTCTTGAATGATTCAGCGGAAGGGAGGAGAATGACCGTAGATATTATTTCATGATCAATCTCCACGAAAGTATGGGACCGGGCAATATAATGATTGGTGAAAGGTTGTTTGTTGCTTTGTAGAATGTTAAAAGCCTTTTCTGTTTTCTCTGTTGTTGAAGTGGGGGCCAATGTAGGTCGTCAAGGATGGATGTAACACTATCTTGGTGTGAATAGTTTCCAGTAACAAATCAAGCATCCTTTCACTGAATTTTTTCTACTGCCAAAATGTTCTGTTTAAAGTGAGGGTCCCAGACTGATGAAGAATATTCATGATGTGGATGGACAAGAGAGGTACAAGCTTGTGATTTGACTTCCTGTTTAAAACCATAGAGATGGCGTCTAAGAAGATTAAGGATTCTATTATATTGCTGATGTGTACTTTCCAGGAAAGATCAAAAGAGAGTTCCACACCAAGGTAAGGGTGGTGGTTGACTTCTTGGAGTTGGATACTATTCATACTGTTGATACTGTATTTTGTTGGAAGCGGTCTTGTGATTTTGAGCAGGTAACAATATGCAGCATTTAACCTCACTAACCAGGTATTGGACCACTCAACCATGGTATTCAGATCCTGTTGGAGCTGCTCCTCAGCCGAGATACTATTGATGGTCCTTTAGAGAAGGCAGTCATCGGTAAAGAGCATGATTGATATCCAGGGTTCATACAAACTCCAGACAACAAATTCATTATGATTTTCCATGATGCCAAACTGTGAAATAATAATACCAAAAACGCATAAACTGATATCAAATTTATTTAACTAACCATCTTTTTTCTGCAAGTGATCTGTGATGAGCTTATTTTTCAGATAATCATGTGAACAAACAGTGTGGACCCGGTGTAACGGTCAGTTTTTTCCCCCAGTCAGTTTTTTCCCCGGGGAAAGAATGGGCCGGCCCATTCTTTCCCCGGGGAAAAAACTGACCGGTCAGTTTTTTCCCCCGGGGAAAGATTTGACTAGTCAGTTTTTTCCCCACCCAGTCAGTTTTTTCCCCCCATGTTATTTTTTCGGAAAAGGCTTGAAAATGATATATGTGTCATTGTGCAGTTAAATCAAATTAAATATCATTCTGAAATAAATTGGAAGAATCAATTCACTAAGATAAAATACAAAGGTTGGAACGCTTTGGAGGGAGATAACCAATAAACTTTTTGGTTTGAAAATTTGATTATCTCTTTGGAATGAGTCATTCATAAGTCTTCAGATACATTAAAAGAATAACATTAACTGAAAGACTGAAAGATAAATAGAAAGATCAGAACATTTAGGAGGGGTGAGGGGGGGGGGGGGGGGAAGAATGGGCCGGCCCAGTCTTTCCCCACCCCACAATGTAGCAGTACAAATAAAATGTTTGGTTTGAAAACTTGATTCTCTCTTTGGAATCTGTCATTCATAAGTGTTAAGATACAGTGAAAGAGTAACATAAACCAAAAGACTACAATTGTAACTGATCAATAGAAAGATCTGAAGATTTTGGAGGGGGGAAAGAATGGGCCGGCCCACTCTTTCCCCACCCAACAATGTAGAAGTACCAATAATCTTGTTGGATTGAAAACTTGATTCTCACTTTGGTATAGTTCTTTCATAAATGTTAAAATAGAGTGAAAAAGTAACATAAACCGAAAGACAAAACGATCAATAGAAGATCGAAAGATTAAGGAGGGGGGGAAAGAATGGGCCGGCCCAGTCTTTCCCCACCCTTCAATTACAAATAAACTTGTTGGTTTGAAAACTTGATTCTCTGCTTAGTATAAGTCAAGAGAGTTCAGATACAGCAAAAGAATAACATAATCCAAAAGTCTAGAGGATAAATAGAAAGATCCCAACATTTTGGAGGGGGGAAAGAATGGGCCGGCCCAGTTTTTCCCCACCCCACAATGTAGAAGTACCAATTAACTTGTTGGTTTAAAAACTTGATCTCTCTTTGGAATAGGTCATTCAAAATTGTTCAGATACAGTCAAAGAGTAACATAAACCAAAAGACTAAACAATAAAATTGAAAGATCCAAGCATTATGGAGGGGGGGGGGGGGGGGGGGGGGAAGAATGGGCCGGCCACTCTTTCCCCACCCAACAATGTAGAAGTACCAATAATCTTGTTGGATTGAAAACTTGATTCTCACTTTGGTATAGGTCTTTCATAAATGTTAAAATAGAGTAAAAGAGTAACATAAACCGAAAGACGAAATGATCAATAGAAGATCGAAAGATTAAGGAGGGGGGAAAGAATGGGCCAGCCCAGTCTTTCCCCACCCTACAATTACAAATAAACGTGTTGGTTTTAAAACTTGATTCTCTGCTTGGTATAAGTCAAGAGAGTTCAGATACAGCAAAAGAATAACATAATCCAAAAGTCTAGAGGATAAATAGAAAGATCCCAACATTTTGGAGGGGGGAAAGAATGGGCCGGCCCAGTTTTTCCCCACCCCACAATGTAGAAGTACCAATTAACTTGTTGGTTTAAAAACTTGATCTCTCTTTGGAATATGTCATTCAAAATTGTTCAGATACAGTCAAAGAGTAACATAAACCGAAAGACTAAACAATAAATTGAAAGATCCAAGCATTATGGAGGTGGGGGGGAAAGAATGGGCCGGCCCAGTCTTTCCCCACCCCCAATTTAGAAGAATCATTTGGCTGAATGATTGTTACTTGAATTTCTCCTTGAGATATGTCAATCATGAGTGATCAGATTCAGTTTAAGAGTAGTTTAAACCAAGGACTGACAGATGAATTGAAAGGTTAGAACCCAATGGAGGGGGGGGAAAGAATGGGCCGGCCCAGTCTTTCCCCACCCCACTATTGAGAAAGAAAATGCAGTTAGCTAAATGCTTTCTTAACTTGAATTTCTCCTTAGGACAAGACAATCATGAGTGTTGGGATACAGTGCAAGAGTAGGTTAAACCTTAAGACTGAGAGATAAATAGAAAGGTTAGAAAATAATAAAGGGGGGAAAGAATGGGCCGGCCCAGTCTTTCCCCACCCCCTATTTAGAAGAATCATTTGGCTGAATGCTTGTAACTTGAATTAATCCTTGAGATATGTCAATCATGAGTGTTCAGATTCAGTGTAAGAGTAGTTTAAACCATGGACTGACAGATAAATTGAAAGGTTAGAACCCAATGGAGGGGGGGGAAAGAATGGGCCGGCCCAGTCTTTCCCCACCCCACTATTGAGAAGGAACATGCAGTTAGCTAAATGCTTTCTTAACTTGAATTTCTCCTTAGGACAAGACAATCATGAGTGTTTGGATACAGTGCAAGAGTAGGTTATACCTTAAGACTGAGAGATAAATAGAAAGGTTAGAAAATAATAAAGGGGGGAAAGAATGGGCCGGCCCAGTCTTTCCCCACCCCCTATTTAGAAGAATCATTTGGCTGAATGCTTGTAACTTGAATTTCTCCTTGAGATATGTCAATCATGAGTGATCAGATTCAGTTTAAGAGTAGTTTAAACCAAGGACTGACAGATAAATTGAAAGGTTAGAACCCAATGGAGGGGGGGGGGAAAGAATGGGCCGGCCCAGTCTTTCCCCACCCCACTATTGAGAAAGAAAATGCAGTTAGCTAAATGCTTTCTTAACTTGAATTTCTCCTTAGGACAAGACAATCATGAGTGTTGGGATACAGTGCAAGAGTAGGTTAAACCTTAAGACTGAGAGATAAATAGAAAGGTTAGAAAATAATAAAGGGGGGAAAGAATGGGCCGGCCCAGTCTTTCCCCACCCCCTATTTAGAAGAATCATTTGGCTGAATGCTTGTAACTTGAATTAATCCTTGAGATATGTCAATCATGAGTGTTCAGATTCAGTGTAAGAGTAGTTTAAACCAAGGACTGACAGATAAATTGAAAGGTTAGAACCCAATGGAGGGGGGGGGGGGGAAGAATGGGCCGGCCCAGTCTTTCCCCACCCCACTATTGAGAAGGAACATGCAGTTAGCTAAATGCTTTCTTAACTTGAATTTCTCCTTAGGACAAGACAATCATGAGTGTTTGGATACAGTGCAAGAGTAGGTTATACCTTAAGACTGAGAGATAAATAGAAAGGTTAGAAAATAATAAAGGGGGGAAAGAATGGGCCGGCCCAGTCTTTCCCCACCCCCTATTTAGAAGAATCATTTGGCTGAATGCTTGTAACTTGAATTTCTCCTTGAGATATGTCAATCATGAGTGATCAGATTCAGTTTAAGAGTAGTTTAAACCAAGGACTGACAGCTAAATTGAAAGGTTAGAACCCAATGGAGGGGGGAGGAAAGAATGGGCCGGCCCAGTCTTTCCCCACCCCACCATTGAGAAGGAACATGCAGTTAGCTAAATGCTTTCCTAACTTGAATTTCTCCTTAGGACAAGACAATCATGAGTGTTCAGATACAGTGCAAGAGTAGGTTAAACCTTAAGACTGAGAGATAAATAGAATGGTTAGAAAATGATAGAGGGGGGAAAGAATGGGCCGGCCCAGTCTTTCCCCACCCCTATTTAGAAGAATCATTTGGCTGAATGCTTGTTACTTGAATTTCTCCTTGAGATATGTCAATCATGAGTGTTCAGATTCAGTGTAAGAGTAGTTTAAACCAAGGACTGGCAGATAAATTGAAAGGTTAGAACCCAATGGAGGGGGGGGGGAAGAATGGGCCGGCCCAGTCTTTCCCCACCCCACTATTGAGAAGGAACATGCAGTTAGCTAAATGCTTTCTTAACTTGAATTTCTCCTTTGGACAAGACAATCATGAATGTTTGGATACAGTGCAAGAGTAGGTTAAACCTTAAGACTGAGAGATAAATAGAAAGGTTAGAAAATAATAAAGGGGGGAAAGAATGGGCCGGCCCAGTCTTTCCCCACCCCCTATTTAGAAGAATCATTTGGCTGAATGCTTGTAACTTGAATTTCTCCTTGAGATATGTCAATCATGAGTGATCAGATTCAGTTTAAGAAGAGTTTAAACCAAGGTCTGACAGATAAATTGAAGTGTTAGAACCCAAAGGAGGGGGGGGGGGGAAGAATGGGCTGGCCCAGTCTTTCCCCACCCCACTATTGAGAAGGAACATGCAGTTAGCTAAATGCTTTCTTAACTTGAATTTCTCCTTAGGACAAGACAATCATGAGTGTTCAGATACAGTGCAAGAGTAGGTTAAACCTTAAGACTGAGAGATAAATAGAAAGGTTAGAAAATAATAGAGGGGGGAAAGAATGGGCCGGCCCAGTCTTTCCCCTCCCCTATTAAGAAGAATCATTTGGCTGAATGCTTGTTACTTGAATTTCTCCTTGAGATATGTCAATCATGAGTGTTCAGATTCAGTGTAAGAGTAGTTTAAACCAAGGACTGACAGATAAATTGAAAGGTTAGAACTAAATGGAGGGGGGGGGGGGAAGAATGGGCCGGCCCAGTTTTTCCCCACCCCACTATTGAGAAGAAATACATGGAGTTAGCTAAATGCTTTCTTAACCTGAATTTCTCTTTAGGACAAGGCAATCATGAGTGTTCAGATACAGTGCAAGAGTAGGTTAAACCTTAAGACTGAGAGATAAATAGAAAGGTTAGAAAATAATAGAGGGGGGAAAGAATGGGCCGGCCCAGTCTTTCCCCTCCCCTATTAAGAAGAATCATTTGGCTGAATGCTTGTTGCTTGAATTTCTCCTTGAGATATGTCAATCATGAGTGTTCAGATTCAGTGTAAGAGTAGTTTAAACCAAGGACTGACAGATAAATTGAAAGGTTAGAACTAAATGGAGGGGGGGGGGGGAAGAATGGGCCGGCCCAGTCTTTCCCTACCCCACTATTGAGAAGGAACAGTAAGCTAAATGCTTTCTTAACGTGAATTTCTCCTAAGGACAAGACAATCATGAGTGTTGTGATACAGTGCAAGAGTAGGTTAAACCTTAAGACTGAGAGATAAATAAAAAGGTTAGAAAATAATAGAGGGGGGAAAGAATGGGCCAGCCCAGTCTTTCCCCACCCCCTATTTAGAAGAATCATTTGGCTGAATGCTTGTAACTTGAATTTCTCCTAGAGATATGTCAATCATGAGTGTTCAGATTCAGTGTAAGAGTTGTTTAAACCAAGAACTGACAGATAAATTGAAAGGTTAGAACCCAATGGATGGGGGGGGGGGGGAAGAATGGGCCGGCCCAGTCTTTCCCCGCCCCACTATTGAGAAGGAACATGCAGTTAGCTAAATGCTTTCTTAAACTGAATTTCTCCTCAGGACAAGACAATCATGAGTGTTCAGATACAGTGCAAGAGTAGGTTAAACCTTAAGACTGAGAGATAAATAGAAAGGTTAGAAAATAATAGAGGGGGGAAAGAATGGGCCGGCCCAGTCTTTCCCCACCCCCTATTTAGAAGAATCATTTGGCTGAATGCTTGTAACTTGAATTTCTCCTTGAGATATGTCAATCATGAGTGTTCAGATTCAGTGTAAGAGTAGTTTAAACCAAGGACTGACAGATAAATTGAAAGGTTAGAACCCAATGGAGGGGGGAAAGAATGGGCCGGCCCAGTCTTTCCCCACCCCACTTTTGAGAAGGAACATGCAGTTAGCTAAATGCTTTCTTAACTTGAATTTCTCCTTAGGACAAGACAATCATGAGTGTTCAGATACAGTGCAAGAATCATGAGTGTTCAGATACAGTGCAAGAGTATGTTAAACCTAAAGACTGAGAGATAAATAGAAAGGTTAGAAAATAATAGAGGGGGGAAAGAATGGGCCGGCCCAGTCTTTCCCCACCCCCTATTTAGAAGAACCAGTTAGCTAAACGGGTTTTAAAGTCGAAGATCTCTTTGACATGTCATTTGAAAGTATTTCGATACAGTGAAAGAGTACAATAAACCAAAAGACTGGTCGTAAAAGTGAATGGTCTGAACCCCTGGAAATCACAACCAAACAGCAATAAGTATGAGTACTTTTTAGTCCTATCGCTAATTTAAGAGCGGCTTTTTAAATTTATACAAAGAAATAATAATTCCATTATGATTTTTGAAATTATTAGTGGGGGGGGGGGGGGGGGGGGGGGAAACTGACTGGGTGGGGAAAGAATGGGCCGGCCCATTCTTTCCCCGGGGAAAAAACTGACTGGGGGGAAACTCTGGCCTGTTACACCGGATTAGACTACTCCACCTAGTCTCACCCCTGACTGGTCAGCTTCAGTTTTCTCAACTCATTTAAAATGATTCACAACATATTACAACCATAACCGGTGTAAGAGTAACCCACACCGGTGCAAAAGTAACAGTCCGTACTTTAGTGAGATCTCTGAGAGTGAGATTCACACTGAGGCAATATCGCAGCCGATGAACAAGCAGAAAATACATTACCGATATAGTTTCAGAGTCGTTTTTTTTTTAAATGAATTGTCCATTTTGGTGTGCATGCTAACATATTCTAGGCTATGTTTAGATTTCCATGATGATATATAAAAATTCCATGATATTTTTTAAAAATTCCATGATTTTTCATGATAAAAGTTGAAAAATCATGGATTCCATAGTTTTTCCAGACAACCATGACTTTGTCAGATCTGTGAGAACCCTGGATGTCTGAGGTGATGCATTATTTTCAATGTCATTGCAGACCTGTTTACATTGAAAGTCGCGTATGTGTAGTCAATGATGCTGTTAAGTGTAGTTTTGAGTACTTATGTGTAGTCCATCATACGTGCCGTCATGGCCCGTCAACATAATGTAGGGGTTGGAGAGGGGACAATAAAAAAAATAGCCAAAGAGTTCTTTGGATTAGCTACCCCTGGTCCAAAAACAACAAAGTACAACACTAAGAAAAAAATGGGCAAAGGTTCCCCTGTATTTTGCATTTTCTTCGTCACATTACACAGGCCTGTTTAAAGATATGGGCAAGACAGAAGAAAGGGGAAAAGGTGGGCGTGATGCATTGGCTCATTAAGACTACAAGAGTCTTGACTAAGTGTCCGCGTCCAATACACAACCTTTCCCCCTAAATTAACCTTAGATAGATATGAAAAAGAAATTGATACATACGCCAAATGCATCCTGTGATCCATAGAGCCCCTGTGCCAGTGTGGAATGACTCTCTAGCTTGCTTTGGGATTAAAGCTACATTTTTATTTATTTGATTTATATATAATACTGGAAAGTAGAACATATATATGATATATGTATGACATACTTTATCATTTTTGTTTGTTCGATTTGACTTTAAGTCCCATCAACAATCTTTCAGATATATAGGGACGGTCTACTCTTCCTGGGTTGAACCAGTACTAAGCTAGGATAATTGTGTCTTGCTCAAGGACCTCAACGCAGTGACGCCGCTTTTTACTATCAGATCAGTTTTATTATTTTGTAAATAACATACACCCTATGCCAGTGACGGTAAAAAATAGGTCGCAAAAACCCATTACAATTACAATATGCAATGTAATGCTGCTTAAATTAAGCGTTATTCATGAAAATGATATCAATGACAAAGCCTATTGTTATACCTGACTCTGACCCAGTATACCTGAGCAGTTTTAGGTTTAATTGGCACTTACTTGCTTACACAGCGTGACATATCCGCTTGTTTGTTTACAATCACAATGATGCGTTAGTGTTATGGTCATTTCCGACATTAAACATCAAAATGGATGAAAACTTAGCTAAAAATCAGGACTTTCTTGTGTGCGTAGTTCTGTAATAGTGATCCGTAGTGAGTATTTTAGAGCTCAAAAAGTGTAGAAAATACGCAAAAAATGTAAGAGTAATGCCTCTGCTACATTTGCCTTACGACGAGTATACGATGCCCGTACGATGTCAAAATCACTGTTTCCGTGCGGCCTCCGCAAGGAGACCTTGTGACCATCGTACGGATTTACGTGCATCGTGGCCTCCACCATTTTGTTTAACTCCGCACAATGACAAATTTGAAAAAATCGTAAGCCCGTATACACATCACAGTGACATGGTACGATCCCCGTACGGGCACCGCACGGAGATCGTGAGAACAACGCAGGGTTTTAGATTGTCATTTTGGCCCCAAAATGACCGTAGACTCTTGCGACAGTCGTAGGGAGCCCGCAAGGGTGCCACACGATGCCCTTACGGGGCCCATAAAATCGGACGATCATCCTGCGGCATCCCCAAGGCGATGGCACAATGATTGTGCGGGCGCCTTGCCATGTGTCAACAATTTCCAGACGGGTATATATTGGTTATCATTATATAGGTGTTTGTTTCATTTCAATATTTGTCTTCAGGCGATGTCTCTAATACCACCACTCAGAGTGACTCAATATGGACCCAGTTCAGTTTGCTGACGGAAGCAGTCTAATCATGGCCCATAGAGTATGCGTCCATGGTAAAATTGTCTGAAGTGCAATTGAAAATATGCACCTAACGTGAAATACATATGCATTTTCAGAATATAAAATGCTGGTTGGATAGGGGTTTAATAAATGAGATAAGATTAATAAAAAGTCCAGATATTTTCTTGTGATTTATAACTCTGGGATTTGAATTTGAGTATTACTTCAAGGAATAAAATATATGGGTCTCGTAGTGAGAACATGTGACTAGTTCGAACATTGATATTTGAATGTATGAATGTTCTACAAAATGTATTTTACTGAAAACCAATGGCAAATGTGCTGACTAGGCCAGGTGGAAGAAAGCGTATTCTGGTCAGTACCTTTGTAATTCGCATGCAAAGACTTCATTATTACTTATGACGAAAATTTTATAAGCTGCTGGCCGTAGAGTGTGTTTGGGTGATTAAACTGAGCAAGACCATTATAAGCGTTTTAGTCTACGCTGAATCTACGGGACGATACAATTAAAGCACCTTTATATTTTCAATTAAAGTGATACTTTTCGAATTATAAAAGTTAAATATAAAAAGGGGTTGTTATAATATTCTGTTCGAATATGAAAACTGCAAAACTTAAAAATTGACATTAAAATATACACAAACGTATCACGCTGTTCCATACCTTGGGACCATGTTCAACTAAAATGGAATCCAAAAATGAACATGGATGGCCGTTTAAATCCATGCACATAATTACACGTTAATTGCACAATCAGCATACCGACTCCTTGCGACTTCCGCAAGGTCATCGTACGGGCATCGTGCGATTTATATAGGGAGGTCGTGAAGATAACACGATGATTGTATGATAACCTTGCGGTTGTCGTACGATATCCGCAAGGTCTCTGTAAGGTTTTGTCCTAGTTTGTCGCCGAAAATCGTAAGGTGATAGTAAGCAATGTAAACACATACGTCATAGCTTTTAGCCCCCTACAATCCCGAAAAAATCGTAGGGAAAATCGTAGACAAATAAATCGTACGACGACCGTAGCAAATATAACCGAGTTATAAACAGGTATGTCATTGACATAGAGTAGAAACATCAGTCGGCCAAGAACTTTACCTGTGGAACACCAGAAAGGACTTTCGAGTCGGAGAATGTTGATTTGTCTAGGACAACTCTCTGTTGACGCTAGCATAGCCAAGACTTTATCTACTCATTAGTCCTTCCTGTAACTCAATAGGGCTGCAGTTTGTGATGAAGGCTACGATGAGGCTCAGTGTCAAATGCCTTGCTAAAATAAAGTATCAGTAGGTCAGTGGATAGTCTTCTATCGGATCCATACACTGTGATGAATCTTCAACAGTGTTGAGGAGTTGCATTTCGAAGGAATGACTCAAACGAAATCAGTGGTGGAATTCATCAAGTGTCTTGTGGATGTCTAGGTGGTTCATGATCTGGCTGAAAATCAGACTAATGAAATTGCGGATGATGTGTGGCTAAGTTTACTTCTCTGGTGAGGGACTAATTTCCCTAACTACAGGTGCTAATAAATGATTTGGTGGTTCATCAGTAAACTATCTTAATTTTGACTTATTGTGTAATTTACGCATTTCCGAATTAATGCTTCGTCGAAAATAAGTAACGTTGTATGTCTCCGCTAAAAGTGTACATAACAACGTAATTTTAAATATTCTACGATAAAAATCTATCGCCCATAATAAAAGAGAGTATACTTTACCTACTGAATTAAAATTTAATCAGAAATTTATATGTAATTTCAAAACAAACTCGATTTCTTTCTTTCTTCTTTTACCGGAAATCTGTGAGAAAAATTATGTGACTATTGATTCGATACTCGTTTCGATTTCAAATTCTATTTGTATCAACGTCGTGCAATATTCTCATTATCTTTTCTATGAAAAAAGCACATCGTTTGAGCTAATAGATTTCATATTTCTTCAGCTCGCGTGATTTTTGTAAACAAAATAACCTTTTTTATTTTATTTTATACAATCTCTAAAATTGAAATAGGTTGTTGTTGGTTGTTGACCTGTTTTCATGGCATATTCATTGAAGCTTGATAGACAATAATGAAGAGAAGCGGTCTGTTTTTTGTTAAAGTCTTTGCACTCTATCTCAAGATTGGTAAGAATCTGTTCTGTGTTTATTTTGGAACAAGACTGCTCAATGTACTCGGCGACAGAAATGCCACAGAACAGTTCGTCGACAATTTTTTTGAGACAATTCAGCGACCTATTTTGCGACAACTCCGCAACACTTTTTGAGACCATTCTGCGACACTTATAAGTCACTTGACCCCTAACCTCTGACACAATAAACACAGGGCTGCGTAGCTTAGTCTGCAACGTGTCTGGCAACAGATGAGAGTCTGACTGCAGATCCAGGGGTCGCGAGTTTGATACCGACCCGTTCCCATACAGTCTCACTTTCGTGGAGATTGATTATGAAATAATTTCTACGGTCATTCTCCTCCCTTCCGCTGAATCATTCAAGAAGGATTGTTGCCAGTTACAAGCCAAAGTATGTGCACGAAGTACTGGTTAGCTGCTTGTTCAAGCTTGCTCAGGAAAAAAGTGTGGTTATGTGAACTGACCGTCTCGCCATGACCATAGCTATTGACTTGGGACGTAAAGCAACAAAACAAAACAATAAACTCGGACTGGTCACTTACATACAGGTTAATGTATATATTGGAAATAAGTTGTTGTGGCTCAACAGTGGGGCGGTGGCTGAGCATTCAAAACTGACATATGTTGAAGAATAAATAATCATCTTTTTTTTGCATTATCTCCGTCATTTCTCTGCATACCTTTGAATTTTCTTCAAAAAGCAATGGTTCAATATATTATCTTTAAGACTGTATTGTTATATTTATTGAAAATGTATCCGTCTTTATGAACAGAGGCAAGAAACTTAGGTACCTTTTTTCAGCTATTTTCGGCACTTTTAGCCGAAAAATGTCAGAAATCAACATAAAAAGATGAGAAACTTCATTTGTAACGCGTAATATTTCAGTTCCACATACCGGGAGTAATTTCTTATAATCTCGTGTTTGTTCAGAGTCAATTTTATTGGCTGTAATGCTTTGAAATAGGGCGAAAATAAAGCCTCGACAACATAACTTTGTATTTCCGTCAGTGACCAGTCTGTTTATGAATACTGGGTCCGAACCATAACAGATAATTATTGATGATTGGTAAAGGGTTCATGAGCAATTTTAAGACAATTCACCAACATAAATTGATTTTTATCACTATTATAGTGTCATGTGCTGATAACTTTTGCGAACAGTTTGGACCAAGATCAGGCCCGACAAAACTTGGGGCCTGTCATATAGACAAATTGTTTGATGCTCTGATGGACAGGCTGATCGGGGACTATTTTGTTTGACTTTAAAAGGGTCGATCAAGAAAGTCTGCACCTGAGGTCATGAAACTTTTTTCATGCTCAACTCAACCGACAGAGCACAATATTTGAGGGTCTCAATGGGTACCTCTGAAATTGCTAATCAGTAAAATTTGGGCCCAAAAATCGCTAATCAGTAAAATTTAGATCACAAAATCACTAATCAGTAAAATATAGGTCCAAAAATTGCTAATCAGTTAAATTTGGGCCCAAAAATCAGTAAGCGGTAAATATTATAATAGCCCCAAAAAGCAGTAATCAGTAACAGCGCTAGTTTACTGTAAAAACCTCTCAATCTGCTATTCGGTAAAAAGCAATGTTGATGTGACATGGTCACATTGATGTTGCTACAACATTGTCTTGACGTTAGGTGTCTGCTGGGTATCTATGAAGTTACTTGAAGTGTATATACTGTTTTAACTGATAGATCTATGTGTGCCTGTAAGGTTTTTTTATTATTTATTTATTGCTTCTCTGAATAAAACTATGAATAACATGTCTGACTTTAATGATTGATTGAGTCAAGGCTTAAAGTCCCAGTCAACATTATTTCAATCATGTCGGGACAGTACTCCTCCCAGAGAGAGGGAGAGGGAAAACAAAAATGGGAGATTAACCCTTAAAGCGCCAAGAAAAAAATGCATCTGAAAATGTCGTCTGCTGAAGTGGTCTGCTGCAAGTAATTGCCTAACACTACTGACGAGATAAGTGTCGAAGCAAACAGCGAGGACCCAGAACAGACTGCTCCTAAAGAGCAGTCTGATCTAGGTCCACACTGTTTGCCATAGAGGCTTCTTAAACATTTCAGCAGACGAGAAAAGCAGACAAATTTTGTTGTGATTGGCGCTTTAAGGGTTAAAAAGCCCCAAGGCCCCACCCAAACTTGCCTCAAGTGAAGCAATTTTCATCCTTTCAACAAGTCAAATATGGCAGGGCCATTCTATCCTACCACCTACCACATCTATGCTATATACTGCGATTTTAATAAGTATAAAAATGACAATCAGGGGTGTGGAAATACCATGCCCGACTTGTCCGACCTGGTCCCATTTCATTCAGGACAAGTTAGAAATTTATATTTACTTGTCCTGGGACAAGTTAAAATGAATTTACAATTTTGGATTTCATATTTGGTAATTATTCTTATGAACTCACATGTTGTGTAGAAAACAGTGTGGATCCTGATCAGCTGGCTTCTGAAAAAGCAAGGTGATCTGGATCTACACTGTTTTTACAGTATATGTGTATATGTATGGTTTCATACTGTTTTAAAGGAGTTTATATGCACAGTGGTTGCTTCGCTCAGATCTTTGTGCATTATCTATTCTTTAATATGGGACAAGTAAAACTTTCTACGGACAAGTATCTATGGCAATCTACTTGTCCCTGGGCAAGTATAAACTTTTGCTATTTTCACACCTCTGGACAATTTTCTTCACCAATATAGCTTACACTTTTACATGTAGCAGCATCCACGCAGATACAGAACTGCAGTCATATGCAGAAATGTTGCTCATTTTAATAAGTATAAAAAATTCCAATTTTCTTCACTTATATACCTTACACTTTTGCATGTAGTAGCATCCACAGGGATACAGAACTGCAGTCATATAATGCAGAAATGCTGCTCATTGGCACAATATATTGTTTTGGTCACAAATAACTGAATCATGATACATTATCCCTAATTGCACATGATTACCAATTATAATTGACTTTGAACAAAAGTTTCACAGAATTGTCTAGATAAATCTGTCGCCCAATAAATTGTCACAAAAACTGTGTCGCCAAATTGTTCTGTTGCCAAGTTGTCTCGATTCTGATTAATAATATTAAAGGATTTAAAAATCAGGGACTAAAATCACCATTTGAGCCACTGAGCACATGAGAGTTTTGGCCATTCAAGCATTATAAATCCCAATAAGGTTACTTCCGTTATCTGGCTATCTTAAGTGATATATTAAAATGGAAAAAAGTATTTGTATAAAAAACATTGTCAAATTAGAAAATATAGTTATATTATAGAGGCTTATTATTAAGCACTTAATCACTTGACAGTGATTTTTTATGCAAATGTTTTTTTTTCATGTGATGGCTCAAATGGTGATTTTAGTCCAGAGAAGATTTCCTTATAAAATTAAAAAACTTAATATGCCTATAAAATTTAGTCCCGAGAATTGATCCTTCCCTTAAATCTTTATATTTTCACCTTTTGTGTATTAGAATATCCCCCAGTCTGGGCCTTGGCTGCCCACCGATGCAATAAGTTCCAGGCCCCTGGATAAGAGTATATAATTACCCTGTAAGAAGTAATTTCAAAACATACATTGTGGAACTCAAAAGAACCGTCTCAATGAGACATTTCTTTTGAACATCCAAAACAAATGTTAAAACTGATGCATAAGTTAATATTCACAACTTTACGCTCAAAATATTTGTTAATCTCCACCTATGAGGACTAAAATCTCATGTGCTGGCCAGTATGTCCGTTTAATTACTAACCGTATTTTCACAATTTAATCCTGTTTAATTTCTTTTCAAAATAAAAGCATTTTCCAATACACCTAGCTTATTTGATTTATCTATGTCATAGTAACATGTTTTTTTCTTGGCCTAATATGTTTGTTGCTCTGTTATGTTACAGTCTCCACCAGCAGTGTTACCCTGCAGGCCAACACGCCTCAGATAATAAACATCAAAGCCAAAGAAACAATTGCTCTGAATCTAGACAACATACCATCGACTACAGCCTACATCATCTGCCAAGCTCATGCTCAAGTTAGTCCATTAGAACTCTCTACTTCGGCAGGATATAACTACAACTCTACTGCTAAAGGTCGGGACATTGGTGTGGTGTCGCTTATCAATGGTACCTATAGTGTGACATGGTACCTGAGGTTGTCCAATGGCAGCAGCACTGATGCAAGAGTGATGGTTCATACTACACTCCTCACTGCGAAAGGTATGGGCCAACTCATTAGTTTTTGGCACTCACAGGCCTTTAGTTAAAAGGAGGGCCTAGATGGGGGTTTGAATATTGCTAATCATTAAAATTTTGGCCACTTAATCGCTTATGGTAAGATTTTTGCCTAATCGATGAAATTCATCTGTTAATCAATAAAACCTATAATCACAATTTTTTAAAATGTTTAATTGGTAATTACAACTCTTCTTGATCCTCATTATATATTTAAGCAGAAAATTGTTAAATTTTAGACCCCAAAAAACGCTATAAGTTATTTTTTAGGCTTTAAATCGCTAATCAATATAAAATCTGGCCAAAAATTTGTTGTTGTTTTTTTTGCTTTAAATCGCTAATCAATATAAAATCTGGCCAAAAATTGCTAACCCATATACCCTATCCAGGCCCTCGAAAAGTGCAAAACTAAAAATGATTTCAAACAACACATATGTTGTGGGTATTCAAAATAGCCATCTCAATGAGTCAGTTCTTTTGAGCGCCAAAACCTTATCTTAAAATTGATGAGTAAGAAAATATTTACAATTTTACGCTAAAATTTTGTTTATCTAAACCTGTGGCACTCATCACAGATCATGATGCTAGCCCCTCTGCAGGCTTCTGAGCTTTTCAAATCTCCAGAAGGGCTGGGGGTCTAAATTTTTGTCTGAGTCTGCATCAACATTGATACTCTTTGGATGCAAGCAATTAAGGCTACGACCAGTCTGGACATATCATTGTTCGGGAGTCAAAACCTCTTTAAAGTTACTTTTTGGCAACACGGGAATACCAACCATACAGCGCTCACCCTGTCAAATTCTTGTACTGCTAGCGTAATTAGAACCTCCTTAAAATGCATGTGAAGAAAAGTAGTAATTCATTTGGCTGATGGAAAGGCTTCCTAAAATATCGAATCTCGTCAAATTATCATATTTTGAATATATTTTCATCAAATTAAAGTATCTCGAATATATTACAGCTACGAACATTTGGGTATTTGTTTACATAACAGTTCTACCAATATACGATGTTTTGCTTGTCAAAAATGCTCAACGGGGCCATTTTTTTAGTCATCATCATATTTCACAGAGGGCTGTATGAACCTCCCTCGAAAAGCAATTTCATCCTTACCAGTATTTATAAGGAAACTTATAGCCACTTGTGATTTTGCAGACTGATCAAGATTTTTTTAATAGGATCCAGAGCCTTTGTTGATTAGCTTTTGCTGCAGTTGGTCTGATATTGAAGGCTAAAAGGAGTTTCATATTATCAGGATTATAGCCATTGCTACATTTGACTCTAGGCCCTATTTCTAAGGCCAAATAATGAAATACCCTTGTTTAGGGTAACCCAACCATATCTAAATTTACTGGTGAACCGTAGAATTTTTTTCAGGTTTTCTAGACAAAAATTTAATTTTATGCATTTTGAAAGGCATTTCGCCTTTCAAAATGCATATAATTATATTTTTTTCCAGAAAAAAAAGATTAATTAAAAAAATATGTGTGCCTATCCTACCTATAATTTTCATTACCGTAAACACACTTATTTTTTATTTGGCCCAACCATTGCCCTGAACTTTTATCTTCTTTCTTTAGATCCTCTACCAGGTGGTTGCAATGAAGAGTTTAACCTTGAAAATGATCCAAACATCCACGTAACACAGATGCACACCTCCGCTATTGTGCGATTTCAGTGGTCAAACTTAGGTAAGACTGAGATTTTCAGATTATTTTGTCACCAGTATCCTGATCTGTTCTGACACTTGATCCCAATTAAATATTCAGATACTGGAACATAATTTAATATTCTAATGTGCTTGCTTTTGTAAAACAATATCTGATTGGATAACATTAAAGATTTGGGACAGTATGTCCTTTTGAAATATTAGCTTACATTAACCATTCTTTCAATTTACCCTACTGATGGTAAAATAAAAATGAGGTGGCATAAATAATGTATATTTATGCATTAATTCAGCTTTTGAGGGGTTTGAGAACATTTCCATGAAAACCCAAAAAACCTGAATTAATTTACTCCGATCATGATCAGAGTCTCAGATCAGGGTACAGCCAATACATGTAATTTTCCATGCCTCTTGTGAATCCATTGAAATAACTGGAGTCATACAATTGAACAGCTGTAAAACAGTAATGAAAAAGACATAAATTTGCTTAGTAATGCATGAATTCATATGATAAATCTTTGCCTGTATGTGTCGTATGCTGATAAGTTTGGACCGAGATCAGGTCCGACATGACAGGCCTGTTCTGGATCCAAACTGTTTGACACTGTGGTGGTATTCCTGAAAGAACTTGTCAAAAAAGTTGATTTTGAAAGAAATTAGCAGAAGACAAAAAGCATGGAAAATTACACAGTAGGCAAAGAGTTGAAATACAAAGGCATATAAACAGAACAAGCAATCATGATGAAGACTTAATTTGATATTGATATCTTGCCCTAATTTTTAAGTTCACAGTGAAGCTAAATAGGTAAAATTTGATTGTGTGTGGTGGACATCTGTTTTCTCTTGAAAACAAAATTCTGTACTTCTTTACTTAGGTTATCAGCCAGGGAAGGGTATCCCAGCTAGCTGTGAGAAAAATGGAAATTTGTTGACATATCAGAGTTATGTCAGATTTATCCAGTCAGCTGAATTTGGGGAAGATACTTACTTTGATACTTTAGAAGAGACGCTCATGGCCAGAGACATTGTTAAGCATGGTACCTGGGTAAGTTTTACCAAGTTTATGATATCTATATTCAACCTCAATATTAACCCTTTCCATCATGAACAGTCATGCGAGGCTCCACCCACTATGAATAATTATATCAATAAACTTTAATGTTGGGTACATAGAACATAGAAATGACTTGTCAGTTCCCATAGTGTAGGATCAGCTATATCCTATTTCCATAAGCAAACAGAGTAGACCCTGATCAGGCAGCTCTTAAAAGAGCTGCCTGATCTGGGTGTATTCTTTTTGCAAAGGCGTTAAAAGGTGTCTATGTGATGTAAAGGGGTAAAGCACACTATGCACATAACTAGGCCTATTGTGTTCATTGGATGTTAGGCATCTGTTATGCATTGTGTGTTGTCCGTTGTCAACAATAGCTTCAAAGGACATTATCTCCTAAGCTACTTGGTGGATTTTGACCAAACTTGGCTGGAATGATTTTTACATGCCTTTATAACAATGCTTCAAATGGTTCCATTCCACTGCATATCTCGGTCACATTGGCTAAAAATAGATTTTCAAACATAGGCTTATATAGGAAAAACATGAACAAATCTCCTTGTCCAAAACCACAAGGGCTGGAGCCTTGATATTTGGTATGTAGCATCATCTAGTGGACCTCTACCATGTTTGTTCAAATTATGCCCCTGGGACCAAAAATGGCCCTGCCCCAGAAATTAAGGAAAAAGAAGTGTAAAACAACGTGCAAGCAAAATGTTTGACCTTATGCACAAACCTGCTCTCTTGGGTTGGGTTAAAAGGTCAGACATTGAAATTGTGAAGATAAGTTTATTTTGATTGAATTTTAGCATGTTGACATCTCACAACATAAAACCTTTTCTTTAAACATGCATCCTTAGCAATCTAGTGGGGCTAGAAGTTTAAATTTTGACCTGAACATTTATTAACTTCCATACTTTGTGTGTGCAATAGTTGAAGGCTCTGGCCAGACTGAGCTTTTGTTCAGGCTAGTCCAAGCCTTTGCTGCTCAAATATGTGATAAGAAACAAAATCTTGTGAGCATACGCACATTTATAGGTAAATGTTTTAAAATTTCGATGACTTTTCTGGTTCTGTTCTCAAATAAAATGATGATAATCAGGGCTGGAATTAAAAAATTCCTTGTCAGAATAGCAAACAGGGAAGACCCAGACCAGACTGCTTCTTCAGAAGCAGTCTGATCTTGGTTTGCTCTGTTTGTATAAGCCTTTTTTTGACAGGAAACTAGTGTTTGAAATTTTAGAGCATTTACTGTATCTTGTTTAATTTCAGCTTCAAGATTTGCAGAGTCAGAAAGATAAGAAATCCATGTTAACAATTTCATCCTATTCGGGACAAGGTGTTATTTATACTGTTGTTGTTGTGGAAACCAACACATCTACAGGGGAGGTTACTCAAGCAGCTTATATACCAGTTGTTGAGTATGACTGTGATATCAGCAAGGGTTGTAGTAATACAGGTAATGTAGAATTACCATATTCAATATAATGAGAGCTCATGCTCTGATAATCCATGGGTGTGATTATACCCCCCGCAAACTTTGTTTGTAGGGGGTATACTGTTTTCACGTTGTCCGTCCGTCCGTGCGTCCGTCCATCCGTAACGCTTTGTTTCCTTAATAACTCAAAGAGTCATTGCTGGATTTTCATCAAACCTTGCAAACATGTTTATATATGCAAGACAAATACTTTAGACAAAAAAGTAAGGGCTAGGGGCCAATTCTATTAGAGTTATTTCCCTTTGTAGTTCTAAATGGCTTTTAATATAGTGCTTTATGCTTATGCTATTATAGGCCATACACGGGCCAATCAACTCCTACCACAGCTTTTGATGGAACAATTTGATACTTTTCCTATACAATGTAGGCACATTGAACATATGCATGAAGGAGTTTAGTTCAGAAAAAATAATTTTTGACAAAATGACAGCTGTGAGAACTTAGACAATTTTTCCCTAATAAGGTGTTTGTATATGCATAGACGGTGCCTTTATGAGCCGATCAACTCCTACCACAGCTTTTTATGGAGCAATTTGATACTTTGCCTATACAATGTAGACACATTGAACATATGCATGAAGGAGTTTATAATTTTTGTTTGCACAGATTCTACTGAAATCTTCGTCTTCTTGTTCAAACTATATCTTACCAAGTTTTTTCACTGAGTTATTTCCCTTTGTAGTTCTAAATGGCTTTTAATATAGTGCTTTATGCTTATGCTATTATAGGCCATACATGGGCCAATCAACTCCTACCACAGCTTTTGATGGAACAATTTGATACTTTTCCTATACAATGTAGGCACATTGAACATATGCATGAAGGAGTTTAGTTCAGAAAAAATAATTTTTGACAAAATGACAGCTGTGAGAACTTAGACAATTTTTCCCTAATAAGGTGTTTGTATATGCATAGACGGTGCCTTTATGAGCCGATCAACTCCTACCACAGCTTTTTATGGAGCAATTTGATACTTTGCCTATACAATGTAGACACATTGAACATATGCATGAAGGAGTTTATAATTTTTGTTTGCACAGATTCTACTGAAATCTTCGTCTTCTTGTTCAAACTATATCTTGCCAAGTTTTTTCACTGACTCTTACTGTGCGGGGGTATCTAATAAGCATTGCTTATTGACTTTTTTCATTATACCAAATTTTCCAAGGGACAGGTTAATGACCATAATGTACTTGTTAAAAAGAACTTTTACTTGTCTAAAAGAAGATTTAATGCACATAGAACTTAGCTTAGCCCTTACTGTGTTGAAACCTTATATAAGTTAAGGCTTAAAGACTGTATTTCAGTCATGTCAGAACAGTATGACTATGAAACCATACTCTATTTAAAACAGTGTAGATCCAGATCAGCTTGGTTCTTGTTCCACACTGTTTTCCTTACAGCACAATTGCTTCATAAAACATACCTCCCTACATTGTTGGTCTGATTTTGACCAAATTTGGCAGAATTGCTCAGTATATGGCCCTTTTAGTAATTACATACATGTAATTAGGCTAAATGAGCTGAAAATAGAATTTCTAAATACAATCTTTGAAAATCTTCTTTTCTGAAATAAAATGCCTAGGGTTCTTTTAAAATGTTTATATAACCCTTTTCAGACCAATGGAATTTTTCATAAAGCTACATATAATCAAGTAAGGATGTTCCATTGTATATATTGAGGGTCACACGTTAATAATTTTCGAAAAAATCTCTGAAGATAGATTTTGTCTTTAGCAAAGAGTGCAGACCATAATTAAATGCCGCATCATGCTGCATTTCATCTGGGTCTTCACTGTTTAGTGAAGTATCAATTTAGGGGTTTCCAGTCAAAAAAGGGCTTAACTATGGCCTTAGGCCTAAATATGGCCCTGTCCTGGGGATCACATGATATACATAGGCTTATATTTACTGAGAGGCAGAGGAAAGTATACATTGACTTGTAAACTATTTTTCAAATATTGCTTATTTGCTATGTTATGGAAATATCTGAATATTTACCTCAAAATAGCCAAGAATGACATTGACTTATAATTTGCAAGAAAAATTAGGCTTAACATAAGACTTGATGTACTGGATGCCATTCTGATCCTCACCCCTATTAATACAATATAAACAATACAGCCCAGTCCCTATTTAACACACCTCTTCATAACACAGATTTGGATATAACAGGGTCATGTTGTGGTTCCCAAAATTTTTTACTATGATATTTTACAAAGGAATTATAGGAAAATGACCATGAAATGGTCATTTTCCTACAATTCCTATGTAAATTATACCTTTATAACGCTGTTCATGTCTAACACATTCTGTCTAACACAGAATATTTGGATAGATCCCAAACATAGCTTAGCAGGCCGCATAGCCCAGTGGCAACAGATGCGAGTCTGACTGCAGATCCAGGGGTCGGGCGTTTGATCCCGGCCCGGTCCCATACTTTCGTGGAGATTGATCATGAAATAATTTCTACGGTCATTCTCCGCCCTACCGCTGAATCATTGAAGAGGGATCGTTGTTAGTTGCAAGTGAAAGTATGTGCATGAGGTTCTGGTTAAAAGCTTGTTCAAGCTTGCCCAGGAAAAAGTGTGGTTATGTGAACTGACCATCCTGCCATGACCATAGCTTGGGATGTAAAGTAACAAAAACAAAACCAAACATAGCTTTATATAGGGACACTGTATATATAAATTTAACAATATTAACTTTTGAGACAGAACTCATGTGAATGACATATATGATAGTGTATATAATATTTTTATATTCTTTCAGAGATTGCAGCCATCATATTTGTTACAGTGGGAATGTTTGTGGGACTTCTTCTTTGCTTCTTTGGTCACAGATTCTTTAAAACTGGTAAATAGATAAGTTTTGTATGCATCATTAGTGTAATAGATACTTACATTTTTATCATCGTAAATAAGAATTAAGAGCAATTCTCTGTAACCACTTAAATATTTACATAGGGTCATGGCATGCATAGTCACCGATTTTGCTGAAACTTTCCAATCTTGGTCATGGTGACCCAAAACCAAGCAATCAACACTCCTTTCATCCATATGCATGCCCGTTGCCATGGAAACGGCGTAAAAAAGTGAAAAAAAATAATTTAAAATTGATGGATTTCCAACTGAAATCATTACTTTGACTTAAACCAAATGCCACCAATGATCCATATGTATGAATATATAACACATCCTGGTTAGAAATACACAATCAAAATTACATTTGGAAAACCTCGGTTTTTATCCATGCTCTGCAAAGTGGGTGGGGTTTCAGATATTAGACAAAGGTGATTTTTTAGCATTTTCAAGGGACATTTTCATATTGAGTGCGGTCGGTTAGAAATATGCCGGCATATTCCAGTAATAGAACAAGGTTTGGTAAATTGATATTTGAAAAGACATGTTTGGGAAAGTATGGTTCCTGAAGCGTTACCATAGCAACAATCAGTGTACCGTCACAAAAAGCAAATTTATCTGTGACTGTATTTCTGATCTCATAAAAATCTGTTGAAGGGACATATTTTATTTTTAAATGAGGAAATATGTTCCTTCTTAAGATAATGTATGGAAAATAACATATTATGTTGTAAGTAACCTGCTAAAGGTCAAGGTCAAGGTCAAAGAAGCAAGAAATTGACTTAAAATGAGCAATTTTCGCTTATATTTAAGTCTATTTCTCCATTATTTGATGTGACTTGGTTTGTATATTTAATGTTCTTATACGCAGCTACACTGCCTTTTAAAATAAAATAATTTTATCCTCCATATTACTTCAAGGTCAAGGTCAAGGTCAATGAAATTATAATATTTTTGGTTTAAAATTGGAAATATTGACAATATTTGTTAACCAATTTCTTTAATTCATTTATGTTTAGCTTCTTCCTTTAGAAATATGCTGCACAGTATAAGATTGTTAAAATAACGTGACAATATGCCTTAATTATCAGTTAGAATGTCAAGGTCAAGGTCACAGAAGTCATAAATAGCCATAAAATGAGCGATTTATGCACATATTTAAGTCTATTTTTCAAGTATTTGATGTGAATTGGTTTGTATATTTAATCTTTACATCAGCAACCACAATGCCTTTTAATCTGAAATAATTTTATCTTCCCTATTACTTCAAAGTCAAGGTCAAGGTCACTGAAAATGGCAAATTATTGGTTGTAATATGGACATATTGACAATATTTGTTAACCGCTTTCTTTATTTCAGTTATGTTCAGGTTATTTCTTTAGAAATACGCCGCACAGTATAAAATTGTTAAATAGCATGACAGTTTGCTTGAATTATGAAGTTGAAATTCAAGGTCAAGGTCACAGAAGCCAGAAATTACCATAAAATGAGCGCTTTTAGCTTATACTTAAGTTTATTTCTCCATAATTTGATGTGATTTGGTTTGTATATATAATTTTATATACTCAACTACAATGGCATGAAAGCTGAAATAATTTTATCCTCCACATTACTTCAAGATCAAGGTCAAGGTATTTGTTTCAGTTATGTTTAGATTTTTTCCTTTGAAAATTCTTCCTCTGACAGTATATTAATTCATATATTAAGGGAAACATGACGCCATAAGCCACATCAGCTGTGATTGGTCAACTAAGCAGCTAAAATACTACGACAAGGGCAATAACTCAAGTGTTATTATATCATTTACCAAGAATTAATCAAATCGGACCAATAGGTACTGAGATATGGTTACTGACGGACAAAAAGTGTGGAGGGAATGGACTGACGCACAAACAACGCCAAAACTATATCCCGAATGAAACATGAGCACTCACTAAATATCATCTTTTTTATGCAATGATGTTAGGCAGGTCTTTCATATCATAACCAAAATTCTCTAATGAGACACCCCATTTGAGAAACCAAAACACGTGACAACTAATTGTATACATGAGCGTGTACCTCTTAAATCATGACTAAAAATCTCACTGGCTAGCAAATTATCAAAACAATTTGTGTGTCCTCAAAAGAACCAGCTCAATGAAACGGCTCTTTTGAGAACCTTAACACATGTGACAGCCCATTGTGTACAAAAATGTGTATGAGTGAGCGTCTCTCTAATCATGATCAAAGTTTGAAACTTATTTTCTTACTTCTCAACCAAAACACATGCTGTTGGCACTAAAAAGAACTGTCTCAATGAGACAGCTATGCCCATCAATAAAAACGGATGATCCTCGGTTCAATGTGTGTGATTGAGTGTCTCTCTATTAACGACTATAATTCATAATGATTAGAAAATTATCAATAACATTTGTTTTTCTGGTCACACGACACATGTAAGAGTGTGTAATTAAAATCATTTTCCATTTTTCATGTGGGTACTCAAAAAATTGTCAAGATGAGATTGTTCATTTGAGCACTAAAAACACATGTGATTACTGAACCAAAACATGTCAAGGATTTCCATAAGACTCAATAAAGCTTGAGCATCCAAAAACACTGGTTAAAATATATGGAACCCATACCTAGCTGCTTTACTTTTTGAGATATATTGATTACTATTTGCTTTATTTTTCTTCCTGGAGTTTCATAATTGTTGTGTGGCTCTTCCTCACGGTACCACAGGCTTGTATTCAGTTTAGTGAGTGTGGTATTTCCTGATCATGCTCACTACGTTTGTGATATCTGTCTTTCCGTCAACAATTTGCTTTAAACAACATCTCAAAACTACTGGGGGAATTCATCAAACTTCACATGAATAATTATTGTGTGATCACCCTTCACAGCTGTTCAAAGGTTTCAATTCTATCAGAATTCTGGTTGCCATATCAACCAAAAGGAAAAACATAAAAAAAACTCGTCAAAATCTACAGTTCAGATTTCAAAATAATTTGATAAAAAAAAAGTCCTGTTATAAGGGATGTTGGGTGGTATTTTTCATTTTAATTCAAATTTTAGTAGAACATTCTGCAAGCAAACAGTGGAGACCCTGATCAGCCGCCATGTTCTGTGGCGTCTGGTCTGGGTCTGCACTATTTGCCTACGTCCCACAAAAAGGATGCGAGGCTTATATGGGCTAATAAACGGGAGTTTTGTCTGATTTTTCCCTTTTTCAGTTGCTTTGGACTGCTGTTTTGTAGAAAATGGCTCAGACTCTGGTGGATACCCAATTTGAGACCATATTTTAGTTATTATGGGGATTTTAAAGAAAAATGAATAAAAATGAGTAAATCGAACCCCATTAGGCCTATATCTGAACCCCTAAATCACTTGTTTTGAGTCGAATACTTCATGCCCGGATCCAGGAATTTTCGTCAGGGTGGGTCCAGGTCAGTCAGACAAAAAAAAAGCTCTGACGTTTTTTTTTGTTTTTTTAGTCCTCAGCTTATTTTACAGAAGTCAAAAAGTCAAATTCAAAGAAATCTATCAATTTTCAAGGTTCCAGAGGGGGTCTAACATTTTCCAGGGGGGGGGGGGTCCAATTGCTTATTCCCTATAGAAACCCATATAACTTGTGATTTTCCAAGGGGGGGGGGGGTCCAGTCCACCTGCTCCCCCCTCTGGATCCCCACTTGTACCTGCTTGTGAGACCTACACTTTTAGTAGGTTAATTAAGCTTGACATGGTTTGAATTTATTTTAATGATGTCCTACTCAACAACATAGGCTATCTATAAAATAAAAGGTTAACACAATTCAAAAGAAAGATTTTCGCTCAACATGTACTTTCAAAATATACAATAAAAATATATATATAGAAGTTTCAGCGACCTTGACCTTGCAGGTAGCTGAAAGAAAAATCCTTTTAGTTTGAAAGGCATTGCATGCCTATTAAAAATTATATAATCTCACCAAATTAAATTAAATTTGGAGGAAAGTATGGGAAAAGTGGTCAATTTAAAATAAAGAAATCTGCTATCAAATATTGTATTTTTTACCAATTTATGTGCAAAAATATTAAAGTTTCAGTTACCTTGACCTTGACCTTGAAGGTATCTGGAGGATTAGACAATTTCAGTTTAAAATGCATTGTAGTTGTGTAGATTAGGATTAAACATACAAACCAAATCACACCAAATTATCGAGAGATAGCCTAGAATATGGGGAAAATCGCTCATTTTATGTCAATTTATTTATTCTGTGTCCTTGACCTTGACCCTCAAATTCCTATTTAAGGCCTATTGTCATGATATCTTAACAAATGCTATACCCTGCAGCATATTTCTAAAAGAAGAAGCTTAACATAACTGGAATAAAGAAATTGGTTAGCAAATATGGTCAAATCTCCAATTTAGGACAAAACATATTATGTGTAAAAATCCCTCCACTTTATGCCAATTTCTTGACTCTTTGACCTTGACTTTGACATTTTAAATGATAATTTAGGCATATTGTCATGTTATTTTAACAATGTTATACTATGCAGCTTATTTCTAAAGCAAGAAGTTCAATATACCCGAAATAGGGAAATCGTTTAATTATAATGTCATTATTTCCAATTTACAGCCAAAAATATCAAAGTCTTAGTGACCTTAACCTTGAAGTTATATGGAGGATAAAATTAATTCAGTTTAAAAGGCATTGTAGTTGTTAATGTAAAGATTAAATATACAAACCATACCACATCAAATAATGGAGAAATAGACTTAAATATGTGCGAAAATCGCTCATTTTATGGTAATTTCTGGCTTATGTGACCTTGACCCTCAAACTGATAATTTATGCATATTGTCACGTTATTTTAACAATGTTATACTGTGAAGCATATTTCTATAGGGAGAAGCTTCATATAGCCAAATGTAAGACATGGGTTAACAAATATTGTCAATATTTCCAATTTAAAACTAAAAATATTAAAATTGCATTGACATTGACCTTGACCTTGAAGTAATATGGAGGATAAAATTATTTCATTTTAAAAGGCAGTGTAGCTGCATATAAGAAGATTAAATATACAAACCAAGTCACATCAAATAATGGAGAAATAGACTTAAATATGTACGAAACTCTCTCATTTTATGGTAATTTCTGGCTTCTGTGACCTTGACCTTGACTTTCAAACTGATAATTTAGGCATATTGTCACATTATTTTAACAATGTTATACTGTGAAGCTTATTTCTAAAGGATGAAGCTATATATAACCGAATTAAAGAAATTGGTTAACGAATATTGTCAATATTTCCAATTTAAAACTTAAAATGTTATAATTTCATTGACCTTGAAGTAATATGGAGGATAAAATTATTTCATTTTAAAAGGCAGTGTAGCTGCGTATAAGATGATTAAATATACAAACCAAGTCACATCAAATAATGGAGAAATAGACTTAAATATGTGCGAAAATCGCCCATTTTATGTTTATTTCTGGCTTCTGTGACCTTGACCTTGACCTTCAAACTGATAATTTAGGCATATTGTCACGTTATTTTAACAATGTTATACTGTGAAGCATATTTCTAAAGATAGAAGCTATATATTACCGAATTAAAGAAATTGGTTAAGGAATATTGTCAATATTTCCAATTTAAAACTAAAAATATTAAAATTTCATTGACCTTGACCTTGAAGTAATATGGAGGATAAAATTATATCATTTTAAAAGGCAGTGTAGCTGCGTATAAGAAGATTTAATATACAAACGAAGTCACATCAAATAATGGAGAGAGAGACTTAAATATGTGCGAAAATTGCTCATTTTATGGTAATTTCTGGCTTCTGTGACCTTGACCTTCAAACCGATAATTTAGGCATATTGTCACGTTATTTTAACAATGTTAAACTGTGAAGCATATTTCTAAAAAAAGAAGCTTAACCGAATTGAAGAAATTGGTTAACGAATATTGTAAATATTTCCAATTTAAAACTAAAAATATTAAAATTTCATTGACCTTGACCTTGAAGTAATATGGAGGATAAAAATTGTATCATTTTAAAAGTCAGTGTAGCTGCGTATAAGAAGATTTAATATACAAACGAAGTCACATCAAATAATGGAGAGAGAGACTCAAATATGTGCGAAAATTGCTCATTTTATGGTAATTTCTGGCTTCTGTGACCTTGACCTTCAAACTGATAATTTAGGCATATTGTCACGTTATTTTAACAATGTTATACTGTGAAGCATATCTCTAAAGAAAGAAGCTATATATAACCGAATTAAAGAAATTGGTTAACGAATATTGTCAATATTTCCAATTTAAAACTAAAAATATTAAAATTGCATTTACCTTGACCTTGACCTTGAAGTAATATGGAGGATAATTTTTTTTCATTTAAAAAGGCAGTGTAGCTGCCTATAAGAACATACCAAGTCACATCAAATAATGGAGAAATAGACTGAAATGCATGCAAAAATTGCTCATTTTAAGTCAATTTCTTGCTTCTGTGACCTTGACCTTTAGCAGGTCACTTACAGCATAATATGTTATTATCGGTACATTATCTTAAGAAGGAACATATTTCCTCATTTAAAAAACAAATATATACCTTCAGCAGATTTTTATGCGATCACAAATACAGTCATAGATAATTTTGCTTTTTGTGACGGTACACTGATTGTTGCTATGGTAACGCTTCAGGAACCATACTTTCCCAAACATGTCTTTTCATATATCAATTTACCAAACCTTGTTCTATTACTGGAATATGCCGGCATATTTGTAACCGACCGCACTCAATATGAAAATGTCCCTTGAAAATGCTCAAAAATCACCTTTGTCAAATTTCAGAAACCCCACCCACTTTTGAGAGCATGGATAAAAACCGAGGTTTTCCAAATGTAATTTTCATTATTTATTTCCAACCAATATGTGTTATATATTCATACATATGGATCATTTGTGGCATAAGGTTTATTCTAAAGTGATGATTTCATTTGGAAATCCATCAACTTTAAGTGATTTTTTGTAACTTTTTTAGCCAAAATGTTCATACCCCGTTTCCATGGCAACGGGCATGTATATGGATGAAAGGAGTGTTGATTGCTTGGTTTTGGGTCACCATGACCAAGATAGGAAAGTTTCAGCAAAATCGGTGACTATGCGTGGCACAACTTTTTAAGTGGTTACAGAGAATTGCTCTTAACTCTTTCCTTGCTAGCGGCATCTTTTGTTGGCTGCTGATAACTTTTGCAAACAACTTGGTCCCAGATCAGGACCGACAAAATGTCGGTCCTGATCTGGATCTAAACTGTTTGTCACTCTAATAGTGTACCTGAAAGAAATTTTTCAAAGTCTATTTTGAAAAAAGCCAGGTGACAACAACAAAAGCCTGAAAAATTATTTAATATGAAAATGGTCAAAACATATCATAATTGGGTCTCAATGCAAGAAAACCTGTTTGGAGTTTGCAACCAGGTAATTGTCTATCCAGCCTGCTCAGCTACAGAGACTAGCTAGAATCATTAGATTTTGCATGTAGCAGGTGTAGCTAATATAATTTCCGGAGAGCAAATAACACTGATCGACTTGCAGATTTACAAGTTGGTCTATGCATTTGCTAGTCAGGTGCAACAAAATAAGTATTATTAATGACAAGGCTCAGTCACATAAGATTGTAACATGTCGTAGGCTAGAGTTTTACATGTAATTGTACTAGGTTTCAATTTATCATTATAGAAAAGAAATGAAACTGGCTTTATGTACACACTCATAAAATTTATAGGCAAATGATAGTTTGCTATGTTAAACTGGAACCTGTATGCAGTACCGGTATATATGCCAAGCTTTTTGTTTGAAGACTAACTCTTTCTTGCTACCGGCGGCTTTTGTGACCTGCTGATATCCTTGCAAACAGTTGACAGAATGTCGGGCTTGATCTGGATCCAAACTGTTTGACACACTCTGATAGTATTCCATGAAATTTTTTAAAAAATTAATTTTGAAAAAAAGTCAGGGATGATAACAAAGATTGAAAATACCCAACATGCAAAGAGTTAAGCAAGAATGCTTTTGCACATACTCTTAGGGTGGGTTAAAAATATTGAAACTGTTCATTCTAGCATATTTTTTCACTAAAACTTCTCATGCTGTCACTCAAACAATGAATGTACCTTTATTTTGACTTATGTTGATGCTCAGCGACAACTTTAGGGATGGGATAGCATAATCTATATCGTATGATTTACTCTTTTCTCTAAAATCACTCTTCAGCAGTGGATAAAAAATGGAGGAATTTGACTTGTTGGCTGTGTATTTGGGCCAGCACTAAAGATTTTGGTACTTGTTGTATCAGTGAGCAGCCAGATAGGCCTGCATATTTAGTTTCACCAGAACTTTTAGTACTCACATACACAAAGTATAGATTGATGTATATGAAGACAAAAACTTAGACCTTTAGCTCTGCTGTAAACCTCAGCCTAATTGTTGATATAGTCTTTGCTTTATCTTCTGAAGTTAATATGAGCCAGCTCAATAGCAACACAACCAGTGAAGGCTCAAATGAGCCTGCAAAGTTTTGCTAAAGCATTAAGCATTCATTCATAGTATGCAGACCTCCAGATAAGAGTGTGTAATTGAAAATTATTTTTCTAATTTTTCATCATTGAGACCAATCTGTTTGAGCACCCAAAACACATGTTTAAATTAATGGGTTTAAAGAATTAAATCACAATTGTACTTCAATTTTTCCCCATTAACTTGAGTATGGAAGTGGTTGAAGATACAGACCAAAAACTCAATATGTAGCCTCACAGGCTAGCTTCATATGCACATTTGAAGCATGCTATATCAGTATAAGTATCAAAATTTTCCCAGCCAGTATCCAATCTCTGGTCACTATCGGCCTGCCAGGGAAACGCCATGTGGATGAAGTCTCCTTGGTGGTCCAATAGTGGCCCGATTTTACATGCTCATTGGGTTACGGCCTATCCCTTTATTGTCCCCCGCCTTTTCGAAGAAAAGCGGAGGGACATAGTTTTCGGCATTCCGTCCTTCCGTCCTTCCGTCCGTCCTTCCGTCCGTCCTTCCGTCCTTCCGTCCTTCCGTCCCCCTAATATAGTAGGTACCTTGTGTGCGCAACTCCTCCTACAGTTTTATGCCGATTCTTTCGAAACTTTACAGATGTTTTAGTCATGGTCTGAAGATATGCATGTGGTTTGGATATTATCCTGAGATTATTTTTTGTCACTTTTTTCGCAATTTGAACTTAGTCATTTTTAGGCGTTTTTACTATCAAAGTGAAAAGATAGTGGGTACCTTGTGTGCGCAACTCCTCCTACAGTTTTATATCGATTCTTTTGAAACTTCACAGGTGTTTTGTACATGGTCTGAAGATATGCATGTGGTTTGGATATATTCCTCAGATTATTTTTTAACACTTTTTCCGCCAGTTGAACTTAGCCATTTTTCTGACATTTTTACTATCAAAGTGAATGGATAGTGGGTACCTTGTGTGCGCATCTCCTCCTACAGTTTTATATTGATTCTTTTGAAACTTCACAGGTGTTTTGGACATGGTCTGAAGATATGCATGTGGTTTGGATATAATCCTCAAATTATTTTTTATCACTTTTTCTGCTATTTTAACTTAGGCATTTTTCTGGCGTTTTTACTGTCAAAGTTAATGGATACTGGGTACCTTGTGTGCGCAACTCCTCCTACAGTTTTATGCCGATTCTTTTGAAACTTTACAGATGTTTTTGTCATGATCTGAAGATATGCATGTGGTTTGGATATTATCCTGAGATTATTTTTTGTCACTTTTTTTGCAATTTGAACTTAGTCATTTTTAAGTGTACAATAATGGCGGGGGACATAAATTCTCTGAATTTGCTTGTTGAATGTTATGTTGTTGCTGCTTTTATCTATTTTCAGAAAACTTCATATTTGGATTCCTGATATTTTCTTTGGTTATGTACCAAATTCTGGCACTGAAGACAAATGTTAGTCTTGTAGGTAAGTAGTAAATGATTATAATGAGGATGACGACGACAACAATTATATGGGCCTCGACGCGAGAAAACCTGTCTTCGGAGGATTGTGAACAACAAAGGCACAGACCAGTCTGCGCATGCGCGCAGTCTGATCAGCGCATTTGTTATTCGCTTTTCGATAAGTATCATATCTGAACTTGCTACAAGCGAAATTTCAATTTTCTATCTAGTCCCTGTAGCTGAGGAGACTGATTTGAGTCTCGCTTTGTCGGAAACCCGAAAGACGGGTTTTCTGGCGATGAGGCCCATATAACCTCTTCATCATCACATTGTTTTAAAGGCATTACATGGCTTCACCTCTCAAGTCTTAGATTCAGAAATTGACCATATGATTGATTCTGATTATATACCCCCACTAAAGGGGTAGAGACATATTGTTTTTGGTTCATTTTTGTCAGCCTCAGTGTTGACGTCAGCCTGATTGTATGTAATATCTCAAACCAACTATAGCAGAATTTACATGGATATAACATATATATGACATGATGAAAAGTTGATTAGGCATACTGGTACCTGTCAAGCTTGGAAATTCCGATGTGGGGAACAACTTTTTTTAGCAATTTTTTATACGCTTTTTACATGTGGTGCAAGTTGCACTGGGATAATTTTCTGAACTATGTTCAGAAAATTATCCAAGTGGGAGAGTTTTTCTCAAATATTTGATTACAAAAACTAACACTAAATTGTTCCACGATTAACCCTTAAAGGGCCCCTCACAACTAAAGTTGCCTGCTTGTGCCATTTACTGAAATATTTTAGATGTCTCTTTGACAGTGTATACCCAGATTAGATTGCTACTGTAGGTACACACTGATTGTGAAGGCAAGTAGACAACAAAAGCACTACTGATAACTTAAAAATGAAAACTTTGTTCTTGTGTACTAACTGTACTTTAGAGTTAACTCTTTGCCTACTAGGTAATTTTTATGTTTTTTGTCATCTGCTGATTTTTTCAAAATCAAATTTTTGAATTACCATCAGGGTGTCAAACAGTTTGTAACCAGATCAGGCCTGACATTTTGTTGGGCCTGATCAAGGTCCAAACTGTTTGCAAAGGTTATAAGCAGACAACACTAGTAAAGAGTTAAGGAGATTTCAGCTGTAGGTAACTGGCATGCTAATATTTCAAGGCACAACTGATAGAGGGCTCTTTCAGGTCTGATAAATATATGTTTAAAGGTATACTAGTTCTGACAGGTGTGTTGGGCTGTGTTGGTGGTCTTATACTCCTTGGTCTGTGGTGGAGACTAGGTTTACCTGTGTATTATATATACTGAGCGAAACTTCCAAACCGCCACTCGATATTTTCTCATATATCTTAACATATAGGATACTTACAAGGCTAAAATTTACACTCAATATGGAAAAAATAATTAAACAGAACCTGTCAAAATTTCATTTTCATAAATTGAAAATAACATGCTCAGCTGATAGACTGTATAAAGGCACCATCGCATTTCATTTTCACACAAAGGCTAGAATTTCAACTCATCGCTTAAAACCGAGTATTCCAGGGACCTAAAGTGAAAAACACCAACGGTATGGTGTTATAAATGGACATTATTGAACATTTTCGGGTTTCGCTTTTATTAAATAGCAATTTTCAGGTAATACACAATATTCCTATGGAAGCCCATATATGACATAAAACAACACGAATGCTTTATGGAGATGACATGTTTTTGTCCACAATATTATTGAAGCTTTCTGGTGCTGTAAATGGACATTATTGAACACTTATCATGTTTATTTTGTAATACAGTAGTAATTTTCATGCAAATCAGTGCTTCTATGGAGGCCCATATGGCCTAAAAGAACACAGAAATGTGTTTATGGTGATGAAATGTTTTTGTCTTCAATATTATTGAAACATCTGTCACCAATTAACAGTGTACTGCACATCAATCTCGACACTTCCGACGTTCCAATGCAGCATTTGTGCATCACCGCACCAAAGTATGGTGGACATTACGGGACATTTTATGACATACGTAATACTCAGTTTTTGTCGATTTTTTTCCTCATACGAGTGCAAAAATGAAAAATGACCGACAGGTTGTGGCGTAAACTTTCGGCTCTATCAAAACATGTCAAACTTTATGATAAATTATGAATCAGTCTCAGTGAGGCCCCGTTTTTGATTGAACCCACAGCCCGACCCCTCTATTTTATACTCATACAACCCGAACGTTGGCATTTTTGTGATAAAATAAAGTTGTTGGATAGTTGTCGATGAAAATACGAGTATACACATGGCTAAAAACATTTAGCATTTGTGTGCCACATGCAAAACCGGTATAAGTACTCTATCGTTACGCATAAATGAACATCCTTATTGAATCAAACTTCGTCATGTTCAATCGAAGGATATATGTGCCCAAATAAATGTGTCAAATATCTTTTCAAACAGTTTAATAATAAATGAGTTATATTGAAAAAATCTGTTTTGTTAACTGGTGGTTTAGAAGTTTCGTTCAGTATAATTACAGGTATACTATTGTGCCGTCAGAAATTCAGTGGACATCGTTTTTCTTTTTTAAAATGTCTTTAATGATATCATTTTGGACTGAAATTTTGCACATGCATATAATATATCACCGCCTAATATACAATTGCATGTTTGAACATTTAAGATTGGAAAATAAGTCTGGAATCTCTTGTAAAATAAAATAACTTAGGCGTTTTCGATTTTGGAAGCTCCTCATTTTCCCCCAAAGTATTTCATATGGGTAGCACGTGGTTTATACAGTTCAATGATTACCATGTTTATAATTTGGTATATCAGGTTGTATGATAAAGAAAACGGTCACAAGCAGGATAACTCTTGGCGTGTCTACATACACACTGCAAATGTTTTGAAGAAACTGCGCAAATAACAATTCTGTCCGAGTTATATAATATTTCACGAAAATCAAATTTCGCATCTTGCTTTCTAAGGGTTCATTAGCAATTTGACTGCGACTGAGACCAACTGCCGTCGGTGATTTGTAACAACAAAGGCACAGATCAGCCTGCGCATCCGCACATTCTCATCAGCAACTTTGTTATCTGCTTTTTGGAAGTCATATCTAGACTCGCTACGAGCGAAACTTCATTTTTCTTGCTAGCCTGTTAAGCCGAGGAGACTGGTTTGAGACTCACTCTGTCGGAAACCCAGAAGACAGGTTTTCTCGCGTCGTGGCCTCGTATATATCTGTTGCTTGCTCGACAGCTCTAGGACAAATATTACAAGTGCAACAGATAATAATATTTAAAAAATAATGAGGAAGCTATTCATCAGATATGTTAATGGGAGTCACATCATTTGGCTGCGCTCTACATCGTCAAATACACAAGTCATTCGTAACTACAGCCCACAGAGCGGGGGAACGGCGACTTTGATTTTCTGGTTGCAGGTCCCTATATATGGCCCTGTACTAAACAGCTCATTTGCCCGGCTAGGGCATCGTTACAAATGACTGGTGGGCATAATTTATTTCACCTTTATGCACTAGTCATTTGTGACCACTGCCCCCCCCCCCCCCCACCCCCAGCCCAAGGGAATGTTGAGGACTTTGATTTTGTGTCTGCTTAGTTCCCCATAGTCATCATCACACTGTGGGGACAGCCAGCTGGCAAAACCATGACAGTTCTCCCCCGCAGTCTGTTATTATACTGCACTGCCATGGTTGCCTATGTCTATCAAACACCTACATTTTCATCCTCATTATGGAGACAATGTAAAAGTAAAACCACAGCACATTTGCCAGGCTATCTCCGCCCTGCTCAGGGGATTGTGTGAAGCAGTGGTTACAAGTTACTGGTGCGTAATTTATAGCCCAAGAAAATGAGCCGTGACATGAGATTTCCAACAATGTGGTATGTGTGACCAGCAAAGCTTCAGATCAGCCTGTGCATATGTGCAGTCTGATTAGGGCCTTTGCTGGTCGCTTGAATATTCTATGAGTGTTAAGCTACTGAGGAACATCATTTGGAGTTACTAAGCTTAAAAGGAGGCTGCACAGGCTTGTCTGAGTCTACACTTGTCAAAAAGCCACATTGTTGGAAATCACATGTCACGGATCAAATTTAGTTTTCAGCCACCCCCCGCCCCCCAAAAAAAATATATTGACCCCAAACACAAAATATGATATCCGCTGATATATTTTGTCAACCTATTTCCAAGTACATTCCCACCCCATCACTAATTTCTCTTTCTGACCTCAACTGTTACAGGTCTAAACAAGCATTATTTCTATTGGATGAGTCTATTTTCACTTGGATCACGCCTGCGGGGTGAGCTCTGTGATCTTTTTCTCTTATCAATTATAGTTGCCCAAAATGAGGATGCATATTTTGCGGATGGGTACCCACTTGGAAGGCCTCAATATTTTCTTGTATGCCAAAATTCAATGAGCCAAAACTACGATTATAATTTGCATTTGGTGGAACTATTTTGATATGACAAGAAACCCTTCTCCTAACACGTTACTTCGTCTTACAAAACTGTATAATTATTCATCGATAGCCAACTAAAGGCAGTGATCCGTACAAAGGTGCATTTAGGGTAAATTAAAAAATGCAGATGCTCAAATGAGGAAAAATTCCATCATATTACAGCCCATATGGCAATACATTTTGTAACGAAAAAAATATCACCAATTAGGCGGTGTACAGATGTATTAAATTCTGATGTTTAGTCTGCAATTAGTCTGCACATATAAAAATAAACGCAAAAAAGCGATGTTCAGTGAATTCCTGTACGCACTACAGTTTTGACAGGTGTGTTGGGCTGTGTTGGTGGTCTTAAACTGCTGGGTTTGTGGTGGAGACTAGGTTTACCTGTGTATTATATATATTTACAGGTATACTAGTTTTGACAGGTGTGTTGGGCTGTGTTGGTGGTCTTCTACTCCTGGGTCTGTGGTGGAGACTAGGTCTACCTGTGTTAAATGTTCTATTTATTGGGCTGGTACTTGGATATCTTTTCTCCAGTGTTCTCTTTTATACACCCTTTGGTAAGATTGTTTATTTATACATGTATTTTTTCCAACATATGTATTTGGACATTGAAACTGGATCTACAGTAAATAATCTAAAATTTCAAACACTTTTCTTTTTCAGATCGTAATAAAATGTTGGTTATCTGCAGTGGTAATCACAAAAATGCTTGTCTGAATAGCAAACAGGGAAGACCCTGATCAGAAACCTTTGCCACTGATCTAGGTCTGCACTGTTTGTCTATGCCTTTTTGGCAGGCATCTAATGTTAGAAATTTTAGAACATTTACATATATTTCTAGCTCACCTAAGTTTGAAGAGCTAAAAGTTGAGGTTTTGTGATTGGTCTTAACCCTTTGTATAATAAGGGATTCTTCCTTCTGGTTTAATATAATAAACTTGGGATAGTCTATTATACATATTTACGGGTGTCAGGTCATAATTACAAAAAAATATTGTATTCTGTCTGATATCATGATCTTTTTAACCTTACAAATAGTGTAGACCTTGATGAAATGCAGCATTATGCTGCAGTTCATCTGGGTCTTCACTATTTGCAAAAGTACTTGTTTAGGGGTTTACCAAATACAAAGGGTTAATCCACTGAACAAAATTAAAATACTGCTAGAGCTTAAAATGGAAAACATGTACAATTTCCAGTAGTGAACCACTGGCCAAAATGCAGAATGATTTAGCAAAAAAATGTTCTTCACCATACCTTCTACCAAAATTGCACAAATTGTTCTGATCCATTGAGCAAAATGGCTGCCAAATCTGATAATTGAAAACTCCTCCTGAGCCACTGCCCCAAACTCATAATAATTTTACACAAATGATCAGTATAATGCCATTTAACAAAATTGCACAAATGGTTCTGCTCCTCAGGCTGCTAGAACAAATAACAAACAGAAAACATACCAGGAACCTGCTTTTGGGGAATGAAATTCTTATTAATATAAATTTCCTCAACAATATGATTGTGTCTTCAAGATAATCAAGTTATCATGAAGACACTGCAATATCAAAGTGAGTTTTCATTCCGAGAAGTTGTTTTTCCCTTTGTTTACCTGTCAAAGTCCATAACTTATGTTATAAGGTATAAGCATCAAATAATAGACTCTAATTAAACTCAGCAGCTGTTGGCATTTTAACATTTATCAGCAGAATAGATAAAACATCTGAGTTTTAAAGTAAGAAACATCATTATTTTTCAGCATTTTGATTTTTTGAGCAGTTTAAGTTTCATGCCCTGTTAAGTTGAGCAGTTTAGTTGAGCATGAAAAAAGTTTTGTAACCTCAGGGCCAGTTGCTTCATAACCAACAAATTGACATGCCCGCCTGCCAAAGGCTGAGAACAGCATGTGCATCAGTCCTGTCAGGTCAATCTTTGCTGTGTACTGAATGGATAGCTAATGGCTTATATGGACATTGTAGAAATAGCCAGGCTTCTAGATAAGAGCATGTAATTAAAAGTATTTTTTCTCATTTGTCAATTATAACATATGTTGTGGGTACTTAAAAATGTCTCAATGAGACGGCTCTTTTGAGCACCCAAAACACATTTTAAAATTGATGGATAAGAAAATATTCACAATTTTACACTAAAAAATGTATTATGCCTAGCAGACTGTGTAAATGCCTAGGCTGATCTGAGTGCTTGCTAGAACTTTATTTTTTTCATGCACATTCTCTATTTTCAGCTAATTTTAGCTACTGGGATACCCTGTTTAACTATGGTGTAACTTTTACATGTGGTGTCCTTATACTACCAGTGATTTTATTGTGCTTTACAAGAGTGGTAGGTATCCTTAAGGATCAGTTATAAATAGTGCACGCTTTTTTATACCCATCAATCTAGCAATATTTAAAAGGGTTTAACCCTTTCACCCTTAGGTTTCTGAGGTAAACTCTTCCACTTTAATTTATAGAAGAGTCCATTGTGTTAAAAAGGGATGTTAGACAAATCCTGAAAAAAGCTGGATAAATTGAGATTGAGATAAAAAGGAAATAGAGTAAGTAAACAGTCTAGATACAGATGAGAATGCTCATATGAGCCATCTCATCTGGACCTACATTGTTTGCCATGACCTTTTTTCAGGTCTGTAGTGTTGAAAGGGTTAAGCCTAGTGCCCATGTAATTAGATATTACAAAATGTAGAATGTACCATCAGCGTCTGCACTGTTTACCATTATAAAAGCCATTTTCAGCTACTAAAATTTAAGTCATGTGATCTAGGTCACTTGACTTTGGCAAATTAATGTGAGTATCATGCAGTGCAAACAAATTTTATCACGTGACTTCACCATGTTACCACTAGTGATTTACATCTTGACAATCTCTTCATGTTTTCATGCCAAAAATGTGATTTCTTAGTAATTTTAGTGTAATATGATAAAAAGAATCTAACATTCATGCTGCTGTGTTATTGAATTTATTAAGCTGGTTGCAAAAACTCATTTAACCGATGGGACCAGCCTGGGATCAAACTCGCGACTATGGGACCAGGCCCGGTCGAGAGTTTGATCCTGGCCCGGTCCCATACTTTCGTGGAAATTGATCATGAAATAATTTCTACGATCATTCGTCTCCTTCCTGCTGATTCAAGAAGAGTTGATGTCAGTTACAGGCCAAAGTATGTGCAACTGCTTAGTCAAGCTTGCCCAGGAAAAAGTGTGGTTAGGTGAACTGACCGTCTCGACATGACCATAGCTGTTGACTGAGACGTAAAGAAACAAATCAAATATCTTATCATTTAAATGATGCATGAGGACTCCTGTAAGATCCTCTATTTAAAGAATGGCATACAGTAACTGTACTCAAAAGAACAGTCTCTTTGAGCACCCAAAACACATGTTTAAATGTTAAGAAAAAAAAAATACTAATAATAATTACAATTTTAATCTTAAAATTTTGCTTATCTTGATCTATGTACGTGTATTTTCAGCTGAATATAGTAAGCTGTGCTGTAGTAGGAGCTTATGGTTTTATACTGGCAATAGATGTTTATGTTGGTAGTGGTATGAAGTATATTGTGATAAACTCTCTGAGACATGGAACAGATGTTGAGTATGTCAAAGTACTCATAACGGGACCATTCACTACCAAAGGTGAGTATTGTTAGGTTTCTGAATAATATTTCTGAACATTTCCTATAAACTCTTAACCCTTTATATACTAACGCCAGAATTTTTTTATTAGTTGATTTACAAACCCTCCTACTGTAATTTTTCGTAAAGTAGAAAAAGAAAATTCTAAAATTATTTTATTATTTTATCCGCCAACTCTAAATATTATTTGTTTGTTGAAAAAAATAAATATTTTTGAGGTTCTGTCTGTGTATTTTTGAGAGTGACACTGTTAAAATGGATTGTCCTGTCCAGATTTTTAGGAAAATGATAAAATATTTCAAGATTTAATACAGGCTGTTGGTTTACCTTAATACTAGTTATACTGTTTTTCTGGAGATATTAAAAAAAAACTCTGAAAATGACCAGTTAACTGGTCATTTTCAGAGCTTTTTTATTTATTTTTTCGCCCCCCCCCCTACCCTTAATCTAAAAAAAATCCCATAAATCAACCTATAAAAAATTTCTGACCTAATGTATGTTCCCTCTGGTTGGATACAATCAACTTGGGATGGACCATTATATATATCTGGGGTTGCCATGTTACAGTTTTCAAAAAGTATTGTACATGTATTTTTTGTCTAAAGACCTTTTAACTTAACAAACAGTGTAGACTCTGTGGTATGTGCAATCAGCAAAAGCTCAGGCCAGCCTGTGCATATGCCCAGTCTGATCAGAGCCTTTGCTAGTTGCTTAAATATTCTATGACTGTTAAGCTACTGACCAAACATCGTTTGGAGTTTCTACGCTTAAAAGGAGGCTGTACAGGCTCATCATAGTCTACACGTGACAAAATGCCACATTGTTGGAAATCACATGTCGCGGCTCAATTTACTTCTGTTAGAAGTGTATTTTTCTTTTTCTGTTTAATTTTCCAGAAATTATCCTCTCAGTTTTGTGGGCACTTCTTGCAATATCGGGAACCACATTCCAATATATTCGGGAAAGAGAGAGGCCACCCTTTCCACCCTGCCCACGCAGGGAAGGTGATGGCTTTGACCACTTAAGACACTTATTGAGCAGAAATGAACAACAAATCTCCAATGATAATGATCCTGTTTATAGAGTTGTTCATCCAACGATATCTTGGGGACATAACTCTAGTGTACCACATACGAGAGGCCATAATTCTAGAACTGGAAGAGAGGATAACTCCCGGGAGCCTTTGTTGGGAGAAAATAGAGGAAAAGTGTATGGTGCAATAGGTAAAAGTGAAAATTCTGGTGAGGATTCAGAAGAGGAGAGTAGACCCGGACTAGTGTAAACAGTCTTTTAACTCTTTGCCTGCTCGGTAATTTTGCATGCTTTTTTGTAATCTGCTGACTTTTTTTTTAATCAACTTTTTTTTATTTATTTTTTTTTCAGGAATACCATCAGGGTGTCAAACAGTTTGGAACCAGATCAGGCCCGACATTCTGTTGGGCCTGGTCAGAATGTCGGGCCTGGTCTGGGTCCAAACTGTTTGCAAAGGCTTTGATTGTATTTACATATAGAAAAGGTGCTGTATGATTTTGGCATGATGATAGTAATAATGAGCAGATGACACAAGTAGGTAAAGAGTTAAATATGGAATTAACTTGGAATATGGAATGTAGTAATTACAACTACAGTATAACCTGTGTAAAATGGCCACTCTAAAAAAGACAGAAAATTGGTTTTCAAGACCAATTATCGCTTAATGCAGGTCAAAAGTATTGCAGAATGCTCCAAGGGGAGCATTCTGCAACACTTTTGACCTTCATTAAGCTATCATTTGTCATTAAGATCTTTGTTCTTTGGTTTGTCTATTTTTGAGTGGCCATTTTACACAGGTTTTACTGTACAATTAAATTTTGGTTACAAAATTCAGGGCTTGTACTGGCCTGCAAGGTACTTGAATATTGAGGGGTTTCTCGCAAAGTCCTTAAAAATTAGTTTTGCCTTTAGCGCCATTTCAATAACCTCTTTTCCATATGACATTCACATATTGACATTCAATATTGTTTCCTAAAGTTGGCTTGCAGAAAATAACTTCTGTCCTGATAATAACAACTAACATTCCATATTTGCCAAAATTCCTCTTTATTTAAAAAAAAAACAGTTTGTGTTTGGAGAACAACTACAGCAACATATAGGCCTTGACATGAGAAGACCTGTCTTCAGGGTTTCTGACTATGCCATACCCAAACCAGCCTGCTCAGCTACAGAGGCTACCTAGAAAATTGAAATTTCCCTTGTAGCTCGTTTAGATATGATATTTTTTTGCTGGGCTACGCCTTTTTTGTTCCTAAACACCCAAAACGGGTTTTCTCGCATCAAAGCCCATATACAACAGCTTCTGCTGTCAGGTATGAGGAGTATTGTTTGAGTCATTTTAAAACACTTAGCCCACCAGTCACAACTTACATGTATGTTGTCTGCTCTCGCTCTCGTCGGCTTATGTTCTTAGGTAGCCTAAATTGCAATCAATAAGAACCCAGATCAGACTGCTCCTTTGGAGCAGTCTGATCAGGGTTCATTTTGTTTGCTTCAATGAAAAATACCTATACTGAAGTGCACTTGAATATATGTATATGCAGCAAACATAAAAAGTAGATGAAATTCAGAACAAATAAAGGTGGTGGGGTAAATGTTAAAAATATGTTAAAGCTAAAGTAACATACTAGGGTAACTTAACTTTTTCCTGCCACTCCTGACAATTGTCCTCTCCTCTCTCATCTGCTTATACACTTTGGAAGCTCATATTGCAAACAATATGCAGCAGATGTAAAAAGCAGACAACCTTTTTCAGACTAAAACTCAGTGGCAGGATAAGGGTTAAAAAAAGATCTGGTATCAGGCCTTCGTTTAAGAGTGCGTAGCAGAAAAATAATTATCTTATTTCTCAACCAAAACATATGTCATGAGTACTCAAAAGAACTGTCTCAGTGAGACGGTTCTTTTGAGCACCCAAAACATATGCTAAAAATTGTGGGTCAGAAAATATTTACAATTTTACGCTGAAAATTTTTGTTTATCTAAACCTATGTGGTACGCACCACCATTGCTAAATTTAATACAATGACTAGGTGTAGATTCTCCTTCCAATTTTAAAAAGCTGTAAATAAATATGTTACTGATTTTTAGCCAGGCAAGGAGAGCTTTGATGAGATGCTCATCCAAAGAATGTCAGTCATCACAGCATGAACTGACCATAACACTTTCTTGTCCACTCCATATCTCCTGAACCCTTTGAACAATTTTCTTTAAACTTCAATCAAATGTTCCTCTCAGTAAGATGGTGTGCAGAGGTTATGACTCAGCTACCCAGACTCAAGGTCAAGGTCAAACTTCAAGGTCATGGAATTTACCCTTGAATTTTGGTATGCTCCATATCTCCTGAACCTTTTGAAAGATTTTTATTAATCTTCACTCAATGTTTCTGTTAGTGAGGAGCTGTGCAGAGCCGATGACTCAGCTACCCAGACTCATGGTCAAGGTTACACTTCAAGATCATGAGATTTACCCCTGAATTTCTTGTCCACTCCATATCTCCTGAACCCTTTGAAAGAGATCATGGATTTTTCTCTTGAATTTCGTGTATGCTCCATATCTCCTGAACCTGTTGATAGATTTTTCATTAAACGAGAGTGTGCAGAACCCATTAATCAGCCATGCAGACTCAAGTTCAAGGTCAATATTAAAGGTCACAGGGTCTAGCTTTCAATTTTGTGCTTCATATATTCTCTGTGCTCAAAAGTTGTGAGCGCTTATCACTCGACCTAGCTGCCAAAGAATCCACTGGTCTGACAAAGTCATTTAGCTGTCCTTGTATTGGTCATTGAAACTCATGCATATAGTTTTCAAATGATGTCAGTGTTATATAAAAGTGACGTAATCATAAACCATTGCATCTCAGCATATTAAGAAACATCTGGTGCCTTATTTCAAAATAATTTGAGATTCAATGGTGAGCAAGAAAAGAATCCATTATTTGTGTGAGGGTGGGATAGAATATAAGATGAGGATGGGATATACAAATCTGATCGGAGGAGCGCTGTTTTTCTATCCCACTCTCACACTCATGATAGATTCTTATAATCATTCATCTCCATGCTGTGAATTACTTCAACCTGATCTTCTAAAGTCACAGATCAGAAGGATCATTATAAGTGGGCCTCGAAACGTGAAAACCTGTCTTTGGTGGTTTGCGAACAACAAAGGCGGAGACCAGCCTGCGCATCCGCGCAGTCTGATCAGCACCTTTATTATTCACTTATTAGAAAGTATCATATCTATGCTTGCTAGAAGCAAAATTTCATTTTCTAACAAGTCACTTTAGCAGAGGAGACTGATTTTAGTTTCGCTTTGTCAGAAACCCCGAAGACAGGGTTTTCACGATGAGGCTTGAAATCTTTACAGTGGAATAGGAAGGACAATCCTCACCAAGTGTTTTACCATGTTATCATGGATTTCCTTGGTAATCATTCCTTATATATATGCCAGAAAACCTTTCTTCGGAGTTTGTGAACAACAAAGGCGCAGACCAGCTTGCATATTCTCACAGACTAATCAGCACCTTAGTTTTTCACTTTTTGGAATGTATCATATCTTAACTTGGCGAAATTACAATTTTCTAGCTAATCTCTGTAGCTGAGGAGACTGGGTTGAGTTCCACTTTGTGGAAAATCAGGGAGACAAGCCTGTCTTTGGGATTTCTGACCAGGTAAAGGTTCAAACCAGCCTGCTCGGCAATAGAGATTAGCTAGAGCATTGAAATTTTGTAGGTAGCTAGTTCAGCTGTCATACTTTTCAGGATGCGAACAACAAAGGCACAGACCAGTCTGCGCAGATGCGCAGGCTGGTCTGTGCCTTGATGTTCGCATGCAACAAAGTTAGGTTTTTGTACGACAAGGCCCTTATCATGTTTTTGTAAAAGCAATGATGGTTACTTATTTTTATGTAGAATTAAATATATTTTGAAATTGTACAAGTGTCTAATTAGTACAGAAAAACCTTGGTCCGATGTGACTATAACATGTATATTAAATCAAAATTTGTTTTGACTACATGAATTGTAGATAAACTTACAAAGAGAGCGCCAATTTTTGCATAATAAATTTCCCAGCTTAGAGCGATACAGTGATAACCTTGATCATATTGCCCTATTTAAGGAATCATCTGGTCAGGATCTTCACTGTTAGTCTCAATACACTGGAGTATCGTTGATTGTGGCAGTAGCTTAATATGTATTGGTAGTGCAATAGTGTAATCAGATTTCATTAATGTACATTAAACATGTCGTTGAATAAGCCAGCACATAAGATTTTGGTACTCATCGTGTATTGTCAAGAAACATGTCGTAGAGCGAAAATATTTTACCTGCCCCAGCCGAGAATCAAACCGAGGTGGCTGAATCTACAGGCAAACAATCTACCACATTGCTGTAAAAGCTTGCTTCTACCGCAAGGCAGTAGAAGTGTGTTATATTATGCCTAGACTCTGTGACCAACAAATCTGGGATATTCCCAAGTCATTGCTGCTTGCATACACAAAATAGAGATATAGATGAAGATTACAAACAAAATTAGACTTTTAGCTTCTCTGGATACGTTTTCGTCAGTATGGGGGTTTAAAGGTTTTTTTTGGGCATATGCGATAAATTCCGAAATCTCATGTACTGGCACATTTTTTCTCCATTATTGTTCTTGATTGAGATGTTGGTTATTAGGACATGAATTCACAAAGTGCTTATAATATATAAATTGTGTATGTTGCTCTTCATCTGGGTCTGCACTGTGGTTTCATGATTAATCTATTTTATTTGTGTAACCCTTTGTGTGTGGCAAATCTTTAAATAGATACTTTTATAAACAGTTAAGACCCAGATGAAATGCCGCATAATGTGTTATTTCATCGGGATCTTCTTTGTTTGTTTAGGTTAAAAAAAGATCTTCCTATATAAAAATACATTTTTCTTAAAATTATAACCTGACATCCCTAGGTAATATGTACAATGTACTGTCCCAAGTCATTGTATCAAACCAGAAGGATGAATACACAGGTATACAAAGGGTTAGTATTGTTCAAGTTTTAGGATCAAACCCGTAAATGGGAACTTTGACAAATTGTGAAGTCTCTCATCATTCATTATCATCTGATTTTTGATTAGCATGAAGGTACAGGGGCATCAGTGAGCGTCCTTCTAAGTTGTTGACTAGCTCCACACATTGGATATCCAAATTTGTCATTTGTAGAGAATTCTGCAGTCATTTCAAAGGATCCCCTTCAAGTACCGAGCGTTCTGGTGGGTGTAGACAACTTAAACAAGCCTGCTCTGTGAGAGTTTTTGTGAGTTCTAGAATTTCTCACTGATTAACTTTTTTACAAGTTTCATGGCTGCTCAAAGTACCCTTAACACAAGTTTCACCCTGACTGTCCAAAGTGTCTTTGGTTAATTTGTTGAGAAGGCATAAAGCACTTTGAATCAGGATTTAAGGGCAAGACAGGAGCCTTAGAGCTGAATCAAAAGTGTCCTTAGTTTGGTAAAGATTATCAGGAGTAACCTTAGAATGGGCCTCAACATAAGTTTTTGTGTAGATGGCCTTGGACATCTGATCAGTAACATATACTTGCAAATCATCAAGGGATCTACACTCCCCATCTTCAATTGCACCAAGTTTGCCTGAGCCATTTCTAATTTCTTTAATGTTGTGATTCTATCTAGTTCAGCCCTAGATCTTGCTTCAGCATCAATAAATTTGAGTTTTGATTTAAGCCCCACAGCCTCAACAGGGACATTTGAGTGTTAAAAAGATGTGAGACTTTAGAATGTACCGTTGTTGCACTACGACTGGATCTACGGGACGACCGCAACATTTTTTTGGCTGTTTTCATGTATTTCTCTAATTCAATCACTAACCTTGCGCATAAATTTTAGTTTTTCCTCCTCAAGATTCTCAATATTGCGATAAACCTTGATAATTCTTGAGATTCAGATCCTAACAATGCTTCTAGGTGTTGAAATGCTACAAGGACTTCAGTTATACTAACCTCAAGCAGATCTATGTGATCTTTAATTGTTTTTAAAGTAAGTAAGGGTGCAAAGATCAGGAATTGATACAATCAAGTACCACACCTGACCCAGGATACCAATGGGAAAGTGACAAACTCACAGCTAGACACCACAAACGAGAGCCAAGAGGTCAGCCCTTTCCCAGCAGGTGACCACAAAGCACAAATAAGCAGACGCACACAAAGACATAGCAAACAAAAGACAGAACAAAAACATAAAAGATCCACAAAAGAAGTACCGCCTTGGAACGCTCAGTAAAATATTTTACTGGAGGGCTTAAACCGGTTTAACGGCACCAACCTCACCCTTAATTCAGATGTTGATCAAGACACATGGATATTTAGTTTGCATGAAAGACCCCTAACTTATCCATGCATCATCTCCTAAAACATATAAATCAAGATATAACAAGGAGATAAAGCAAAGATAAAGACCTGTATCCCTGTCCAATAAAGTTCATTAATGGATTAACTGATAAGGAACAGTTTCAGTACCTCAGCATCCAAATGAACACCAAGAGCAGCTATTTCTGATCACAACTTTGTTGCTGTCCAATTCACGGGCAGGTTCAAGTAATAAGGTAAAGCTCTTCTATTAGAGTCAGTACGCCGTCTAGATGCCATAGTAGTTAATAAAATTCCCAAGTATCTAAGCAAAGTCCACATTCACTGTACAATTAATCCTTCCTTTTTCAATTCTTATTCGGTAACAATAATAATTACAGTCAATGTTTAAATAATAATCAAATTATTAATATAATAAGTTTGTAATGTCTCTCTGATAGCTGCAAGAAAACAACTGATTACATGAAGATTAAACAATAATTTTACAAGTGCATCTGATACAAGAATTAACAGGATGTGTTCATTGTAGCCAAAAATGAAATGCTGAAGAACTCTAATATTTCCATATAAATTATATATATCACAATAAATACCCATTTATAGTACTGCCAGTGTCCACAAGTAACATGAGCCAGTGCATGAGATTCCCAACAATGTGGTATGTGCGACCAGCAAAGCCTCAGATCACCCTGCGCATACGCGCAGTCTGATCAGAGCCTTTGCAAGTCGCTTGAGTATTCTATGATTGTTAAGCTACTGACTGAACACCATTTGGAGTTTCTAAGCTTAAAAGGAGGCTGCAGAGGTTCGTCTGAGTCTACACATGTCAAAATGCCACATTGTTGGAAATCACATGTCACGGCTCACATACATTTCTGCCAATTCAGTTTCCATACTCACTTGCTTTTTTGGTAGGTTTACACTTGACTTGCTGAACATTAATTCTGAAAGTAGTGTCAGATTCTGAGATTTCACTGTGCAAAAATAGGTCTGATTCCATGTCAATTTGTTACATCTATCTATCATGAAGGTCACTGTTCCTTCTTGAAGTATACCACTAGAAAGTGTGCTTTTTTGTTTTTATAGTAACTGCAGAATTCCCTCCAAAATTCCTTCATTGTGATGTTTCCTGTGTAGGGGCTGTTTTCTGTTTGAAAAACTGTTTGCATTTTTCCTCCATCAGATTTCAGCTTGTTGGACTTTTCTATCTTTTTTAATTTGTTTGGTATGATTCATCTGGCCAGCCTTTTTCAATGTTAGTTTCATTGTTCTTGGATGATTGTGTATTGAGTTTGATTTAACTACCCAATTTCTTACTCATAACCATCCATTTCCATCACATGTTTCTCTAAAGATTCTTGCTATCCAGACAAGTGCAGTGAAGAAATGGGTTGGGTGCGGTTTCACTACAGAACTGTTTATATTTATTTGCAATGGCCCAAGCAAGTAATCATCACTGTTTGCTGGAAAGAGTGATGTGAAAAAAACTTACAAATTAAAATTTAAGTGGGATGCATCTATACTGAGGGACTTTAAAAACGCACCATTTTACATTCTCTGTCTCTTCCGCATTATTGATTTGTTGATGTTTTCTTTATCACTTTTTATCTTCTTGTAAAATGGACCATGATTTGCCATGATTTCGATTTGCTCATGCTGTTCATTCTGACGTAATTTCGACGCAAGTGTTTTTCAACAATTGTCGTCTGCCAAATGTGAATTTGATTCAATTTGAAAACAAACACTTAGAGGTGGTAGCCAGATGTCTTAACAAATGGAAAAACACAAAATTTTCAGAATTACTCGTTTTATTACACTCCCACGCGCAGCGTTTCTTTGCTAACGTCAGTCTTAAATTTTCAAACATCAATAACAGACGGGTGATGTCTGCGAATGTCGCTATACTTTTGTCTTTTATGCAACTGATTGAGGAGTATCTGTTGGCAACAAAACAAGTTTGATTATTCTTGATTCTTAGGATATAAACGGCAAATTACGTCAAAAATCAATGACGTCATGTAGACGTAATGAACCTTGCCAGAGGCCTAAAACTTCATGATTTGAATTTGTCTTTCCTTTTGCTTTCAAGAACAAGCATCGGTTCGAAAACTTTTTTTCGTTCATTATGGAAGGTATGGGAACTCTGTGACTTTTTGAATTTGAGTTGTCTCAGAATTATCGCGACGTCACGGCAATCATAAGCCACAGCGCTTCGATTTTCTTATTGAATGCAAGCTAAATGACGGAAATTGTCAATTTTATTTTTCACATAATGAAAATATCCAATTTTCGACATAAATTAGCATTTAAGCAGGTGGTGCGTTTTTAAAGTCCCTCAGTATATATAACATAGCTTGTGACTGGATTTTCTGAAAGGAAACACAGTCAACAATACCCTTAAGATGTACTGATGAATTTATATTCGCAGGATCAACATCATAGACCAACATAGATCAATGTCAAACTGAAAAGAGAATGACATGGTATACTTAAAAACTATTCATTAGATCCTGTTTGCTATTTGAAATTTCTGAAATACCATACCTTTCAAGCAAGAACAATTAATTTGTGCAATAGTTCAGACAAATTAACAATTTCACCAGCTGTATTAGCTCTTTGGGCTTCAACAATGCTCCCTATTAAAAGAATGTAGAATTGTGATGAATTAAATTTACTTTACATTTGTCTTTGCTTCGACCACATTGCACAATTGTACAACAATTTTTGCAAAGAGAGATAATACTGTTCATAGCACAGACAATGTACAAAAGGACTAAGTCAAAACATGACAATTCACACACCTGCCTTAGATGGCAGTAACATGAATCCCCAAGTTAGTAAACTGATTTGTTAGCAAACAATATTCAATAAATACTAAATAAAGAAATATATTTTGGTCATGGCACCATTACAAATTTGCAACAATTAAGGCTCCTTGACAATGATTTCCTAGGTCTCTAGTAAAAGAATTAACTTGTGCACTGGAGGTTCTGAAAATGAACATGATGAAGTTTGTTTCCCTTTTTTTTTCAAATTTGCAAATTATTGCTTTATTCAATTTGACCTTTCTCACAAGGTCATCATCACCTTTGTATGCTTCAACTACGCAACCAAAACAGGAAGAATTACTAGGTTGATTTTCATCTTTGAAAAGAACAACATCACCTATGTCCTGATGATTCATTTACCTTTCAGCCATTTTTGTCTCAACTTCAAATCATGTAGGTGTTCTAAATGCCAATGAACCCATAACTCATTCACCACTTACCCCATAACTCATTCACTACATACTGTGTCCTTTGCCAACGTTTCTGTGAGTAGCGACTCATACATTGGAAATCTCCAGTAGGCAGAAGTATAACCTTGCTTTTCTGCGTGAGTAAATGGTTTGGAGTTGGTCGAGTAGCAGATAACAGGTCATTTACATTTTCAACTGTCAATGGCCTACAATTAACAATGGCTGCTGATTCATACAGAAAGGTTCTTAAGCTCTCATCGTCCAATTGTTGGCCCTGTAAATGCAAAAATGTGATGAGAACATTCCTCACTGACCTTATCTGGTGCACCTCTCATGTGACTAGCACTGGGAACATTCATTTTGTTCCTCATCCACTGTGATTTCTTTTGATTTTTGCAATTGCTCAAAGAAATCTGTATCTGGAGTGTCTGATATCACCATCAAAGTCCTATTGCACTGTTTCTGCCATGCAGAAACTGCTGATTTGAATTTCTGTTCAAATACATTAATTTCATATTTATCACAATCAAGTGTTTTATTTCGGGTATGTAAATTAACCCATTGCTAGATCTGTGGATGGATCCGGTTGATCCACACCTACCACAGTTGTGTTTTGTTGATCCTAGGATGGATCCTGTTCATCATATGCATCCCGATACAAAGACATTTTTCTACTGAAAAATTAGGAGTTTTAGAAGCCTTGAAAATCTGATAAAGACCAAAATAGGTATCTGCTCATACATGTACATGTCTCTGTCAGCTTTCACATGTATGGCTGAGCAATCTCAACCTACACAAATATTTATTAGCTTGACATATTAATCATCGTCTATTAACTCAGATTGCTGCTGAGCAATCTTGGCCTACACAAAAGTTTATTCATTTGACATATTAATCACCATCCATTAACTCAGAGTGTGACTAAAGAATCTAGGCCTACACAAACGTTTATTAATCACTTAAAAATTATATGGCTCAGGGCAATACCCTGCCTACAGTCAGTATTTAAACACAATCCTTCCTGATTCTCTTGTTTATGGAAATGAACCATGATTTAGCTTAAAGTTTGTTTTTTGTTGTTGTTTTTTTCTCGGGTAAATACCGTTCCTTCTTGAACAGATTAAGTTAAGAGAATATCCTTGCCTCTTTCTTGATCCCTTTCTGCTTTGCACAGGATCATGATTCAATGTTGTTGAATAGAAGTTTAGGTAAGCATTCAAGCATTGAACAGTATCATTCAACTTATTAATTTGTGTTGTCAGAAACAAATCATTTTTTTTATAATTATCACTATTAGTGCCACCTTTGAAATGGTCTCATCTCTGAATATAGTACTATAAACGCTCTGTCGGACCTGACTTGGATCCGGACTGCTTGTATATAATTCACTAAACATATCAGAAGAAATGCTAGATGCTCCTCAGGAAAATTGTTGTTGTTTTCACTACATTAATATATGTTTTAAAATGTGTAGGCTATAAACATTGTTATATGTTTAATGCTGAATAAATATATTGTATTGTATTGTATATTGTATTGTTTGAAAGTTAACTTTATTTGTTGGGTCCTGGTGCAAATATCTGAAATGCCTCTTAGATTAGCACATAATCATTCCAAAACTCCAGTTTGCTTATTACATAAGCGTACAAACTCCCTGAAGTTGCATGTTCCAACCCATATATACAGGCTTATTTTGTTACATATCTTTGAAGAAGTCTTCTCAGGTTTCTGTGTAGAAAACTAAATATGTTTGTTGATGTCCCCCACCCTTGTGTATAACCACAATGTCTTTCTCTTTAGAAATTCTTTAAGATTTTTACCTTTGCTAATGATTGGTGTCTTCCATAGCAATGAAAAAAGAATCTGTTTGACAATGTTTTTATAACCTGCATTCCTACTCATGGCAAGGTGAAATCTGCAAGCTCTGGGTCTGTTTTCTTGACAAATTTCAAAACTATCCCATTGAAATGAAAAAGACTGATATTCATTGATCCTAAATTTGTCATGGAATGCAAAGCTTTAGTTAAACCCATCTGTTTTAAAGTTTACAAGGGCACAGAATGAATAAAAATAGCATGGTCAAGTCACATTTCATGATGCCTTTGGGTAGAGTTCACTGACAAATCACCAATTGTTACATCTCCATTTATTTCCAGGCAAGCTTGTTGCTCACAGCATTTGTTTTATATTATTGGCATTATGATGTCATTTATACATAAATTCAATCTGATTTTTATCAGCAGCTGCCTCTATTAATTGGTATAGACTTTGTTCTAATATTGCTTTGTCCATAGTTAGCTTGCCCGCCTGATTAATAAGTTTCTCGCGACATTTTTCACTGGTACATCCAGAAACAATTCTGTTGTTTTTGATCATATTGTCCCTTTCTACAAAGTTGCAGTCTAAAGCTTTTGTTTTAAGTCATATGCCAAAGCATCAATATTTTTGGCACCCTGTTTCTAATTATTGAAGAGACATCTCACGAATATGGGGTTCAGCTTAGGTTGCACATGGTTCTTGAAGCAAGTTTAGTATGTATCCAGCTTTTTGGCATCAGCATCTGATATGTCCATGTCTTATATATTTCACATCCCTTTTGTCCAACCCATAAAAGTAAATAAGACACATGTTCTTCTTCACTCTTTAGCTTTTAGCAGTCCTGAGAAGATCAACGGCACATGTGACTTGAACTTCTGCCATTCCTCTGATAAATAAATCCCAGTTCATTACTGGTGGTGGTCCATTTAACTGTGATAATGTCAACAAAATTAAATGAAGACATTGAAATAATTTTAAAGTTGATCGTTTATGTTTCCTTTTACGAAATTAAGATAAACACTTCTGGCACCATGTTTTGATGTTCTATGTTATAGAATGTTATGTTAGAGTTCTCAAATGAGATAAAACGAACACACGTGTGATAAATGAACTGTGAACTATGTAATTAAATAATGTGCTAGTGTAATTGCATAGTTACTTTGACATTGTTTTTGGCATAAACTTAATTGAAGGTGATGGAGTTTGAAGACAACTTCTGCCATTCCTTTGGTAAATTAGAGGCATCCCAGTTCATTACTGGTGGTGGTATTCTTCTAAGATCCATTTTACTGTAATGTGTTCAGACACTGCTTTGAACCATTTTCGGCTGCAAGTTTTGAATGAATGAAAGACTGAGAGTTGCAGAGTTGCTGTCGATTACATGCAAATGTGATCAATTACAATTACTTTGAAATTTCATGATAACTGCTTACAATTACTTTTTTTAAATGTAATCGATTACAGATTACATTGCAAAGTAATCATGATTACTTTATGATTACGTATGATTACTTTGGAGCAATAAAGTAGCTGTATTATATAGCAAGACTTAATAGAATGTTATCCTGAAGAAAGGAAAACTTAGCTATTGTTCTCAATTCTACTTACAGAGCTGCAAGGCTTACTATATGAAATAAAGAATTAAACAACAGTATTCAAAAATCCCTTGTTATTCTAAATATAAGCATATATATTTGATCGTCTCATTTATCTTACATGTATTTGCAAGATATCCCAGGTAGAGTCAAAATAGCCATATTTTGCTTTTTTAAGTTCAGTAAAGTCAACCTCAAAATTTGACCATTGTTTTACATGCATCATTAATAACACAGTTCCATGTTTTTACATACATTAAAAATAACACAGTTCCTTGGCTGTTAAACTACCATATTAGTAGCCATCTCAAATGGAGTTAGAATGATACATAGCTCATGAAGTAGATTCTTCTCATAGGCTGTGAGTTGCTGAACATCCAGTAGTTTGATCTTTTCATCTGGAGCTTCTAGGACAGATCTAATCATTTTGAGCTGAGAATTTCACCTAGTTGCATTTGCAGCTTGAAAACGCTTCTCCCCTTCCAAGATATCTGTGGCGTGGATAGACTTTCTCATGTGGTTTACTATGTTTGAAGCTTTTGGGATGACATTCTTTAAGTGCTGAGAAGCATCTTTTAATTTAAACCATCTTTCATCACAAGTTGCAAGCTTTGAGCATAGCATCTACTATATGTTGGAAGACATTCAATAAGGGAATCCTCCTGACCGCTACTCTCTTCACTTGAGTCGTGACTGTCATCTTCAAAATCTGAATGATCATCCTTGTTAGCTTCTTTCTCTGTGGCATATCCTGGCAGTGAGAGGTCAAACTCAAAGACCTTTGTCCTGTTAGATGCATTATCTGTATCTGTAACAATGGTCATGATCTTCTCAGAAATCTCATATGCAGAAATGGCCTACTCATATTCAAGTCTAATGTTTTCAGCTGTATGCCTCCCTTTGAATTGTTTGCATGCTTTCATAACAGTCTGCATAGTCCAATCCAGAATAAAGTGTCCAGTAATCCCCCTATACCCCTTCATCGGTCTATTTGACCAAAGATCTATGGTAAGGCAGACTGTTTTACTGATGGCTAGATGTGCATTAAGGGTCAGTGAAGATCCTGATCAGACTGGACGACTGCACATTCTGATCAGAGTTTCTAAACTGCATCTAATGATACAGAATTTTGGATTTTATCCCTATTTTATCATATTCAGAGAACATGTCCTCCTGAAGTAAATTAGTCCAGCTTCCATTAGTACCCAATATTTTAGATATTCTTTTATTTCATTTAATTTTTAAATCCTGATAATTGGAACACATTTATTTTGTTTCAAGTATGTCTATAAAAAGAATGACAAAATTATGTAGAATCCCATCAAACCAAAAACTAAAAATGAGATCATATTCAGCCGGAAAATGGTCAAGATTAAACACTTGCTAAAAGGTGTTAAAACTGAAATGTCATAAAAGTTCCTTAAGGATTAGATAGACACTAAAGAAAAGGGTCCTTATTTCATATAACAGCAGAGCAAATAACAACGTTGACCAATAATGTCATTCAATGTTCACAACTATTATACACAATTTATTTTTAGAAAGATGAAATCGGACGGGAAATGCTTTTCCTGTAAAGCTTGGCTCAAGACTATCCAACTGTATTTACCATATAAGGGACCTTTTCCTGTCTGTTATATATTTTTGCTAAACTTTTATCTTGCTAGATAATTTTGCATGTTTTGTCATCTGTTCATATTTTTCTGAATTACCCTTTTTTTGAAGCAAATTCTTTCATGGTAAGCATCAGTATCAAAAAATAATAATATTAATATCTTTGATCTATTGCTGGTAGCATATTCACATTCCTTGTTTCAAATATCCATTATTCTCTTTGATCTATCGCTGGTACCTGTCACTGTACAACTTACAACCGTTTTTTAACCAGTTTCATTTTTTTTTGTAAAAAAAAGGCAAAAGTATGGATATGAAAATAAATAGTGAAGAACAGAGTAAACAGAAATAAAAAAAAAGACCATCCCCTTTCTGTACATCATATTTCTATTCTCTCAGTGTGGGACACCTCCTATAGCTACCTCATCCAAATGCCTCAACTTTAATTGATGGGTATCAATGTTAACTTCAGACGATCAAGGTGCATACTGTTTAAGGTCTTTGAGGGCCTGACTGACAGAATCTGTGGACAAGACCTTGCATAGTTCATCAGATTCTTTTTTTAAGCTGATAGACATCTGGAAAGCAATAATTATCCTAAGGATGTTTATTCAACTACTTTCTTTAAAGGGCCTATGTCCTTGTACAGTTTAATCTTATTTGAAATTTCCAGTCACCTGGAAGAACTGCATGCAGAGATTAAGCACTTTCAGTTTTATTAGATTTACAACCAACATAAGCCTTGATAGTATCTCTGCCAAAGTAAGTAAGGGTGCAAAGATCAGGAATTGATACAATCAAGTACCACACCTGACCCAGGATACCAATGGGAAAGTGACAAACTCACAGTTAGACACCACAAACGAGAGCCAAGAGGTCAGCCCTTTCCCAGCAGGTGACCACAAAGCACATATAAACAGACGCGCACAAAGACATAGGAAACACAAGACAGAACAAAAACATAAAAGATCCACAAAAGAAGTACCGCCTTGGAACGGTCAGCAAAATATTTTACTGGAGGGCTTAAACCGGTTTAACGGCGCCAACCTCACCCTTAATTCAGATGTGGATCAAGACACATAGATATTTGGTTTGCATGAAAGACCCCTAACTTATCAATGCATCATCTCCTAAAACATATAAATCAAGATATAACAAGGAGATAAAGCAAAGATAAGGACTCAACAGTAAATAAAACTGAATACTGGAGCAAAAGAAATCCAACAGGTAAACCCCGTTGGGCCCGACAAACAGCCAAAGCATCAGCACCCTACCAATTCTCAACAATAGATGAGTCTTTAAGTCGGAACCATCTAAGAGTCTGAAGTCCGACCCACCGGCGTGCAATTAAAGAGGAAAGCAAAGTTGCCAACCGTGATTGGGTTGACCACCAAGCATGCAGTCTGTTGCAATACATTAATATTATAGCGAGTCTTTTTATAATGGGAAATTATTTTAATGAACTGCGCTGAAAAATTATTAGAGCCAACAATCTTCTTCAATTTATACACCAAGTCACCATAGAAATCAGGTTCCAAAAGTCCTTGGCGCAAGAGAGATTTAAGTCCAACTTGGAATTTAGAAAAAACCCATTTGAGTAGGCACTTTTGTACACATCCCTCACATTCTGTGAGGTATCTCCCCTTCCGATATATTTAATCATTGGCAGTACAGCCTCAACCTAGCATTTGCCGATTGTGAAGATACATGTACATGTAGTAGTTTATCATTTAAATTATCACTTCCAATGAATTTGTAGAAGATCCCTGCAAACTTATAATTCAATGGTTTTTAAAAGCTTATCAAGTAATTGATATAGTCATTCTAATTTGTAACTCAGCAACTTCTCAGGACGTTTGGCTCTGCTAATACTCTTAGGGCTCTCAAATTGTTTTAACAGGTTCTGGGTTTCTGTTGGGTTAAAATATAATTTTTGTATGATATTAAGTAAATTAACATTGCTGAAAACATGCTAAGCACCTGCCTTCATCGTTATCCTCAAAAATAATGTTTTTCCTAGTAAGTAAAGTAAGTAACTACTCATTTGATTTTAAACATTATTTCTTACTAGATATATGTCCTCAGTCTCATTAGACTGACTGTTACTACTACATACGCAGGAAGACAAATCACATTCTGCACAAATTGAACTAAGATATGAAAACTTGTTTGAAAAAGTTATAGAACATTCCATAAAAGTATCTTTGGCATCATAGCCGAATTCCTATTTGTGAAGACACCGCCATGATTTGTGTCCCTTGTACCCACAGTGATGGCATGTCAGCTGCGCTTTATGCTTGCTGTTATTAATGTCATGATTACTCTAACAACACTTGTAGCAGAGCATTACAGATCCCTGCTGACCATTAGTTGTATGTCTATCCTGAGAATATCTATGCCTGTCCTGAAATGTTCTCCTGCCAGGGCGGGACTGATGATGCTGGGCTCTGTAAGGGTTATATTTCCTTTGTTGGTGACCATTGAATATGCATTTGTCAAAGTCATGCTCAACAGATATTTCTGTTGTTGATTTTGCCCAAAAGAGGCTTAAATCCTGAGTTTGACAGGTGGATATCGTCGTTACTAAAGTACCGCTCAATGATCTTTTTTACTGGCACAGAAAGTTTTGTTATCTTGTATTCTTCTGCTAGTGATTTGATCAAGTCATTAACTTCAGTAGTGCTGCAATCTCCACTCGGGCAGCTGTTACATAGATAGATTTGACATTGGTCATTGACATCCTTTATATGCTGAATTAGCTTGTCATACTTCACTTTGAAAAGTTCAGGGTCGGATTTGCTGGAGGCATCATTGCCACCAACATATATGATTATATCCGTGAATTGTTTTAAGTCAAACACTTTCAATTGGTTGGTGACCTTATGTATGTTGCCACCGGAGATAACACACTCTTATGTACATTCTGCTTGAGTCCCCTTGGGTTTATATGAGAAATTAAAGAGTCTCCAATAAGAAGAATTTGTTTCTCAGCATTATGCGTTATAGTTTCTTGTTGTGGATCAGAACTTAGTCGTGATTGCGCATGGCTTGAAGCAGGACATACCCTCTGTGGAGTTCTAGGAGTTGATGTTCTCATTACAGCCTCACTATATGTTCTCGTTTGAAAGTCTGGGATTCGGACATTAGGACTGGAAAGGTCATCTATATTAATTCTGATTTGGGAATTTAGCTCCTCATTATGGTCTTCAGTGTTGCTGCTAACACACACAATCTCCTGTTCCATTACATGCTTTCCCATGTTGCTTGTGTCACCATCAACTGCCCAGATCAGCGGCTGGGATGGGTCATCATGTGATTTAAAAGTGACACCAGGATTGGGATTGATCTCATCTACAGTTCTGTATAGGCTCTCATTAGCAGCTTGTTCAGTGAGCTTGTTCACCTGTTGAGTCAGTGTGGATATCTGACCCTGTAGCTTGTGTATCATATCCATCAGTGTTGTGATATGGTGAATCACAGGTGTGTCTTGTAGGCAAGTAGGATCTACCTGTCCAGGCTGATCTGCTACTGGCTCCCTAGGGGGCTCTACTTGGGAATCCTCAATGGTACTTGTTTGGTAATTACACTCAGACTTGTTTGGCTGTGTAGATACCAGAGATGCCGATATGCATGGAATTGTTAAATCTCTATGTATTTCAATGCAAGCTTGTTGCTCACAGCATTTGTTTATATTATTGGCCGTATAATGTTGTTTATACATGCTATCAATTCAATCTGATTTTTATCAGCAGTTGCCTCTATTGATTTAAACTTCTCTATAATGTTTTCAGAAAATGTTTTAACCATTTTTTTCTGCAAGTTTTGAATGACACGAGACCTTAAATAAATACAAAGCATTACTGTAATACACATGTACTAGCTTGAAAACGTACAAAAAGAAGTCAGAAAGACGTCAGAAGACGAATTCAAATCTGTATCCCCAAATACTTAGCCATTCATTTTCTGTAAAAAATGTTTAAGGATCAATTCGTAACCACTGTAAGAGTACTGATTTTTAAGCAAAAATCTCATTTAGAAAAAAGATTTTTAGAACTATGGAATTTGTCTTTGCTACAAGCTTGTAGCTTGTAGAGATTGTAGATCTAAAATGTTGATTTTGTATTCATGTTCACTTGTAGAAGTTCCTTCTTGATTTCCTTTGATAATTAAACACACCCTGGAGATGAATCGGGATATGAAAAAATAGTGAAGAACAGAGTAAACAGGAAATTTTTTTTGACCATTTCCTTTCTCTACACCACCTTTCGATCCCTTAACCCTATGTACACTGGAAGCCTCTGAAATGGTATTTTGGCAAACAGCAAAGACCCAAAATGTTTCATTTCACCAGGGTCTGCACTGTTTGCCTACTGAAATTTCTATGAAAGACCCATTAAAGTACACAATAAGCAGACCCACTTATTGCATCAACATGTGTGGGAAACTCCATCAGAATACAAAGGGCTAGAATACTCTCTAAAATAATATCCTTTACTGTCCTGTTTGTTCTGTGCATTTTTTTTTGTTTTTTAAAAATGAATGTTTAATACTACAATCTCACCTGTGAATACTATGATTGTGCAGTTTTCATTGATCTTTCTGGAGGGCGCTCCTCCTTTAGAACCAGGCTGGCTGCAGTAAACTTGTCATACATGTTGTTTCTCCCTAATAACGAGCACTGTTGAGTAGCATTACATTCTTTGCCCTTTAAAAGGACCAGTCCACATCCCATGTCTTTCAGGATCAGAATAAATGGGGAAACATTACAAAATTCCAACTTGCATCAAAGTAATATTAATGAAATCATAACCAAGCCTACCCTAAGACCTTCAAATCAAGACAGTTAAACTAACTGAATACCATTCATGTAAATTTAACAATAATCTCCTTAAAACAATCAGAACATATCTAGAATATATACATAGAGGCATTGCCTATTACATAGCAAATTCATGAAGTTGGCAAGAAAGCCATGTGGGCCTACTGGGGTTCTCTGGGCTTATGTATTGGCCCCATCCCTTATGGATGTGTGTGTCAAGATTCACTTTTGTTTTCAGTATTAGAGTCTTCTGAACTTTTTTCTCTGTACCACATGCAGGCTTAATTTCCCTAGCTTCAACAGTATTGATCTCTTATCTATGGCATATGCTGGTTCTCTCCTCATCTTATGGGAGTTCGGTGCAAACTGGGGATCTATTAGTGATGGCTGATGGGTGCACAAGTTCTAGTTTCATTGGCTATTTTCTCAGCTATCCCAGACACATGTAGTTATGTCACCCCAACTGCATTGCTAAACTCAGCATCTTGTGTGTTCTCATTTAATTTTCCAGATGAGCATCCTTGACGTGGTTGTTATACCCAACTAGGAGTTTCTTCCACCTATCTGTTTTGCCCTGTATACTGTCCTCAAAATTACCTTAATTACATTATATGGATCAAGGTAGCAAGTTTACTGGTGTTCAAGTGTTTTCTATTTCAATGAGCTCACATAATGGGATAACAAGTTAAGAATCAGTCTCTACCCAGGTTCTCATGAATAACACTAGGGGCTAATCATATCTTCACCCACCAGTTTTGCTGCTATGGTTTGTTAGAGGAAACTTTTCTAGCCAATTTTTGAAGAATTCAGTTATAACTAGGATAAACTTACTGTTCTGTCCCCTCAAGAATCTTGTTTAATAACAATAATAATTTAAAACCACATACTCTAGTGCATCCTCATTATATTAAGGGTATGCCATCTGTGCGAATTGCCTTAGTTCAGCTGCATAGACAACCCTGTTTTTCCCTCCTTTCTAACTTGCAGTTCAGTACAAAAAGCATCTCTGAGCCGTGTGGATGAATAAGCTTCTGAAAATGTTTTCTTAATAGCATCAAAGTCCCATTGTTCTTCATTTGTAAAATATATACCTTATTTACTATATACTACTGAAATTAATTAAAATTCACAAATGAAGAAGTTCAGGAGTTTAACAACATATAATGAGATTGAGAAAAGATTGGTGTCAAAGTGACATAGATACTACTAATGCACCAGTCATTTGTAACTACAGCCCCACTCCCAGTTATGTGCAGGGTAGGGGAGAGCTGGTTAAATGTACCATGTGCAAGGGAAATGTCAGAGATTTGATATACCTAGGCAAATAATGGCATTGCAATGTAAAACATGACAGACTGAGGGAAAACTTCCATGGTTTTACCAGGTTGCTGACCCCTCAGCATAGCGGTTGTAGCAAGGAATTGCTACACAAAAAATCTAAGTCCCCCCCATTTCCCTGGGGTTGGGGCCCTCCTGTCTGACAAACATTTTGTGAATTCCAAACATAATAACCAACATTTTATTTGAGAACAGAAAAAGAAGCGTTCAAATTACTGTAAATTCGAAATTTTTCTCGAGGACTTTATTTTGTGAACTTTCGCATATGCGAAGTTTCGTGAAAATAAAACCCTCACAAAATGGCAAAATCACTGTGTTATTTACTGATATAGGTCAATCTTGCCTTAATTGCAAATTTTTCACATCATTAATGTGATGTGTACAATGGACCGTCCCAAGTTTTTTGCATTAAACCAGGTGAGAAGGAATAATCCATTAGTATACAAAGGGTTAAAAAATTCAGCAGGCCTTAACAAAAGCATGAAAAAGTACCAGGCATGTGCAGCGACCTATTGGGAAAAGAGATCTAATTTTTTTTAGTCTGAGTCTTCATTTACAACCTAACTTTGTGTTTGTCAGCAGTGAAGGCCCTGGAAAGACTGCACAGATACACAGGCTTAGGCTGAGCCATAGCTGCTCACAGATGTGATAAGTACCAAAATCTCATGTTGGTATGTGATGTCTCGGTCTTTTGTAAAGCTTAAGGAGATAGGAACCAGTTGGGGGTGACGCTATACAGTTACCCAATAGCTGAATAATACATAACTTTAAAAAAACTCTAAATAAATGTTGTCTTATTATCAGTGCTGAACAGATGTATGCATATTTTTGTACAGATTTGAAAGTTTTATAACCATATTTGTCCTAATAAACCCACATGCTCTTATAAGCACACATTGAGTACTTTATGGGTTGTTTACCCTATATGAACTTCTGATTTCCAGTCAATATAGTGATCTAATTTTAACCCTTTCAAGACCAAAAAAGCCTACATGGGTACTTTCAAAGTCTCTTGCAAACAGTGAAGACCCAGATGAAATGCTGTATGCAGCTTTTCATCAGGGTTTGCACTGTTAGCCAAGACAAAATCAACCTTCAGAGAAAGAAATACAATTTTTTGAAATTATAACCTTTGATCCCTTAATAGATAGGGCCCTATAATGGACTATCCTGACTTGACAGTATCAAACTTTATGGAAAATTCCATTGGTCTTAAAAGGGTAAATATTAATTTTTATCCTATGTGTGGGTTAGAATGTGTAGATACTGAGCAGCTGGCTTCATCAAAAGCCAGCTGATTTGGATCTACATTGTTTTTTTTCCAATTGAGGGTATAGAATTTTCAAAATTGTTTGTTGGTTTTGATTCTTTACATCCCAGTCAATAATTTTTTCAGTTATGTCAGAACGGGTTTTCCTGGAAGGGGAGGATAAAGTGTCTTCCTCAAGTACACAACGCAGTGCCTCCAGTGATTCTCGAACCCACAGCCCCTCAATCTTGAGTCAAGCACTCTATACCACTGAGCCACCATGCTTTTGAAAATAAGCGCACAGTGTGCTTATTAGGTTAAATATGGCATTGATTAAATTTGTGATATGAAATGTTGATTTAAATATTTGCGGCATTGGAAAAATGTTCATTTGGACCAGTAAAAAATGCTTTATATAGTTTGTTACGCTTTTGTATTTAAAATAAAGAAGTAAAGTTTTCATTCTTGTTTATTTTTCTGCTTTTCCATCATATTTTCTTCTTTGCCGCCATTTTTTCTTTCAAGGCCGTCATATTTTCTATCTTTACCTTTTCAAGTTATAAGATATGGAAAAGGCTAAAGGAACTCATATGCTTCAGAACATTTTTATTTGAAAGAAATCTTAACCTTTATGCTGCCAATATTTTCTGTCCTGAAATGGTGTCTGCTTATTACATCTGCTGCATACATTCAGATGCACGCCAGACTATTTTTAGCTTGGCAGCAAACAGAATGGACCCAGATCAGACTGCTCCCTGAAGGAGCAGTCTGATCTGGCTCCGTACTGTTAGCAATATTTATGAAGGATACCAAAGTAAATCAGCTAATGAGAAAGCAGACATTTGTCATGAATGGCGGTAAAATCTGATAAGAGTGCCCCAATATGCAAAGAATTTCTTTAGGGCAAATGCAGACAATATAGACCCAGCTCTGAACTTGTTTACATATGTGTATTTCAGCAGCTGACTGACCTGTTTAGTATCTATAAGGAGACAAGGCTCTAGGCCAAGAAGAGGCCATTTTTAGCCCTTGAGCCATAATTCGAACAAGCTTGGTGGAGGTCTACTTTTTGATTCTATATACCAAATATCAAGGCTCTAGGCATGTGACTACTGGGGCAGGGCGATATTTTCTTGGGTGATATTTGGCCCTTGGCCATAATTTGAACAAACTTGGAAGAAGTCCACCAAATATCAAGGCTTTAGGCCTAGTGTTTTTTTTTAAAGGTTTATTCCAAAAATCTATTTTAGCCCACTTGACCTAGATATGCAACAGACTGGAACCATGTGAAGAATTATTGAAAAGGGCCATATAAGGATCATTTCTTCCAAGTTCGGTCAAAATCCAGCCGGATGTTTAGGAGGAAATGTCCTTTGAAGCAATTGTTGACGACAGTCTGACATCCAATGATCAAGTAGCCCACCCTGACCTATGGGTCAGGTGAGCTAACAAGAGGGCCATGAGTCCCTGGGCCACTCCTGGTTTATTAGGAGATAAAATCTACTTTTAGCTCTGGCAGCAAAGTTCATCATAACTTTTTGTGCAATTTTTGGTAAAAGATATTATGGGGAACCTTTAAGTGAATTTGGGGGTGAGGTTGGCGCCGTTAAACCGGTTTAAGCCCTCCAGTAAAATATTTTACTGACCGTTCCAAGGCAGTACTTCTTTTGTGGATCTTTTATGTTTTTGTTCTGTCTTGTGTTTGCTATGTCTTTGTGCGCGTCTGTTTGTGTGTGCTTTGTGGTCGCCTGCTGGGAGGGGGCTGGCCTCTTGGCTCTCGTTTGTGGTGTCTACTGTGAGTTTGTCCAGATTGATTTTTTTTTATTATGCAGATCGGTAAAATCGCCGATATTTTCCCTAAAAAAACTTTGAAAAATGTACCTTGTGCGAATATTAGAAATTGTTTCTGGTTGGGCCTTGCGATAGAACTTATTTCAAGTAATTGGAAAGTGATTGCAACATGCGCAGACTTGTACATTTTCTTCAGTTGCAAGTGTGTAATTAATGAGTGGACACACACCAGACGTAACTGCGAATCGTCACGTACGCATCAATACACACGCCGACAGGAAGTAAACAAAAAAAAATCACATCTTCTTCAAATATAGTGCATGGCCTTCTCTGAAGCATTGTCGCATGCGTCTCTTCTTTGCCTTTACATAAATAACTGTTAAAATGCAGGAAAATAATTGTTCCAAGCAGTGACTGAGTGAGACAATATTCAAGACATTTTTATGTCCCGTTGAGCATGTCCACCATAATTTCTAATTGCAGTAGATACTTTATCAAATACAGCGGAATCTGAGAAAACAATCAATCTGATTGATGATCCAGATCGAGATGTGACGTATCACTGTTTAAGAGAATTTTTTTTTTCATTAGGAAATGCAATTAATAAACCACGACGCTTGTCACGTGACAAAGTTCGTGTAAACGGTAGGTCAATTTTGTAAACGTTTATTGCAGAAACACGAAACGGTGCCGTTTACACGTGTAAACGTGGCAGTCTAAGGCTACCACAGACTAATCTTGCCCTATTGGCCAGTTCTCTATGGGTTTCACCACTTTGATAGAAGTAGGGTTTAATTCATAGGTGTTAGTTTTCAAGATTACCGGATTCAGGATTTTGAGGCTAAATTTCCATGGAAAGTCAGCCTCAAAATACTGAATCAGGTAGGAAATAATAGCTTCTCTAGTTTATTCTAAAGAGTATTGACCATTAATTTTAAACTTACTATCATTTATATTTTATAGGCATACTGCAAGTTTGAAAATTTTAATTTCTTAAGTCCAGGATTTTGGAAATTTTGAAATAAGAAAAAGCAAAGAAAATAATACATTTTTATGTATATATAATTTTATTAAATATTTAATTACCCTATTTACCCTAAATGTTCAGACACCTTTTAGACTCATACATCCAGATAAGCGAAATTTTAGAACTTTAAATTGCATGGTCTGCACAGGTGCGATACTTTAAGGATTGACCTGTCTGGTATGGCACATCACCTTCGAAAAATGGGTATTGTGTAAATGCGCGGTACATATTACTCAAAACACTACATTAAAAAATAGCAATTGGTGATTGGCTATAAATAATCCATCCGTGGAGACATCAAGTCACCTTTGACAGCCAAATCATAACAGTGATGGGTATTGCAGTCGGTTCAAAGATAGATGAGAATCGTTGTTAACAAACACTGGCGAGTTTACCTTGTTTTAGGGCGTGCAGGTAGTCTCAGTTTACAGTTATAATGAACCTACCACAGAGTATTTAATTGCATATGCCTGTGGTAGTGAATACGTCATCTTTACCTGTTTGTAAGAAATGTAGAATCGCCTCATTACTATGCATCTTTGAACCGTCAGTACAATATTTAGCAATAGAATGATAATATTTTCTACACTAAAAACATTTTTGAAATAGTTTTGCATATGGTCAGGTCATAGAAGTGCTTCAGTGAAGTCTGTTAAAACTTCTTGCCATTTCTGTCCCTAAAATTTTAGGAAGTCCATATGACTAACTGCTCAGGCTGGCAAAATCTAGAGTTGAATTGGCAAACAGTGTAAACCTTGATCAAACTGCTCCTTCAGGAAAAGACTGATCTTAGCTTATTGCCTTTGATCAGTCATAACGACTGAAATATCTAGGGTAAATAAGGTATACAGACATATGGTCTAAACATATTTAAGCCGAATGGCATTTCCCACTCTTCCATTTCTGTTTAAAGGGTTGTTGGATGGTATTTATCATTTTTATTCAAATTAACATAGAACAATCTGTGAACAGTAGAGACCCTGATCAGATGCTGCAGTATCTGGGTCTAGACTGTTTGCCTATGTCCCACAAAAAGGACCCTAGGCTTATATGTCTTATTTATGGGTTAAGCAAGCAATCACTTTCCCATGGAAAAGCAAATTATGCTTGCTTCAAGGCATGAAGAAGCAAATTCTTTCACAACGGATAATATCTGAGATTTTAGCCTGGGTCTTGTTTATGTCTAAACTACCCAAGCTGTCATGTGTGGATAGTTCATTGGCTTTATTGGAACAGTTCAACTAATATGCATGGTTATCAAGTGATGTCAATGTTAACAGGCCCCCAGATAAGAGTGAGTAACTGAAAATTATTTTTCGTATTTCTCAACCAAAACATATGTTGAGGGTACTCTAAAGAACCATCTCGATGAGACGGTTCTTTTGAGCACCCAAAAAACATGTTTAAACTGATGGATAAGACAAAACTCACAATTTTACGCAATTTTTTTTGCTTAATTGGCCCTATGGTTAATATGTCAAAATGATGTTATCATGTAATATCTCAGTAGAATCAGGAACTTCTGGAAACTTATTATAAAATAAAATTCCTATGGTGAGCAAGAAAAAGAATCCATTACATGTATTTGTGTAAGGTTGGGGTTGAAAAAAAAACACTTTTGTCATCACTCAGGAAGCCACATGATGCCAAATGGTGATTTTTATCCCACCCTCACAATCATGATAGATTCTTATATTCTGCTAGCTCTATGCTCATGGAAAAGCCAAATCTACTTGTCCTATTGCTTTATGCTCTAGTCAATACTTCAGGTACAATTGGGCAATGTCATTTATCCTTTTAGGTTCTCTCAGTAGGTGTACCAGTTCCCTTGTTCCCCTGAAAAATGGCCCTTTCCTATGTTCCCTAAAATTGCCCTTTGTTCCCTATTCCTTGACATTTTTGGGAATAGTTCCCCTGAGGATATGCTCTTATTCCCCTAGACCCATAATGTCTCAATTTTCATACTTTATCATGGGCATGCTGAGTCTCATGTGGTTAACCAGGCCCAGAGGTCAGAAAACTTTTTTCATGCTCAACTCAACTGAGCATGAAATTTATCCATCCTGCTCATAAATGTTAAAATGCCAACAAATGTTGGCATTTTAACATTTTTCAGCAGGATAAATACATCTGAGAGCTTAAAGCAAGTGCAATCTTAATTTTTCACCATTTTTACCTTTTTTGAGAAATTGAAATTTCATGCTCAATTGAGTTGAGCATGAAAAAAGTTTTATAGCCTTTGGGCCTGTACTAAGTGTCCTTACTTTTGCCTGCAATTGCAACTGACATCTGCGCTACACAGGTGGGAGAGAACAGCCGTAGCAGTGACTTTAACTGTAAAGTTTGTGGCTGGGCTGGGCCTTAAAGGCCCAAAGTCCAAACTTGTAGCCCCTCTCGCTATCCAAAAGGTTTGATTACTAAACTAAACCTTTCTGTGAGCATCTACACATAGTAGATTTCCCAAAGATTCAGTGTATATTTAATCTCTGACAACTGCATAAAAGGCTCAGCTCTTTGCCTCAGTGGCTAGAGCTATGACCATGTACAGGTAAGATCTGGGGTTTGATTCCAAATCTAGAGCACTGGAACTTTTCAGCTATACCTTATACTTGTTGCTGAGTACATTTCGTTTGAGTACCGGTATACAGATGCTAGTGGGCTTTATGTTGTCAAATAAATAAATAATATAAAATGGTATTATTTGTCTTTAAAGATTTCCTATTCAATAATACTCTTTCATCAGATCCACCTTCAATCCAACTCAATGTTTTTAGGAGTTTTCTCTCCTGATTTTTCATCATCTTCAGTTTCCTGTTTCTCATCACTTGTGACATCACTTCCTGCTTGACAGATTTCATCTTCATTGATACCAGGCTCCATAATAGGGAATCTTGCAGTGGAACAGATCTCTAAGAGCTCACGTAAACCTTTGTTTTCTATTTCTAACTGCGTGAGACGTTCTTTGTCCTTTATTGAGGCATCTTCGTCAACGTTAACCGATTTCTGCATCACATTTGCCATCTCGCAAATCTTGTTGACTAGTTTGTCCATGTCCTACAATTGAAATTCACATAGGTACAGATAAGTGAAAATTCTGATCATAAATTGTGACCATTTTCATATTCACAAGCCAAACCATATGTTTTGTATGCTCAAAAAACCTGTCTCACTGAGGCTGTTCTTTTGAGCACCCATAATTTATGGTTTGCTTGAGAGATAAGTTTGTTTGTTTGTTTGTTTGTTTTGTTGCTTTACGTCCCAAGTCAACAGCTATGGTCATTGCGGGACGGTCAGTTCACCTAACCACACTTTTTCCTGGGCAGGCTTGAACAAGCGGTTAACCAGTAATTCGTGCACATACTTTCGCTTGTAACTGACAACAACCCTTCTTGAATAAATCAGCGGAAGGAGGAGAATGACCGTAGAAATTATTTCATGATCAATCTCCACGAAAGTATGGGACCGGGCCGGGATCGAACTCGCGACCCCTGGATCTGCAGTCAGACACGCATCTGTAGCCAGACACGTTACCGACTGCGCTACGCGGCCCGGTACTTGAGAGATAAGAAAATTGTGAATCATTAAAATTTAAGCCACATCATTGCTTATAATATGCCTAACTGATAAAATTCACCTGTTAATAAGTAAAACCTGTAATTATCATTTTTCGCTCTGCTTCTTAAATTTTAGAATGTGTTTAATTGGTAATCACAAACTTTTTTATCATTAAATTTTATGCACTAAGTCATTAAATTTAAAGTTTTTTTTTTTTGGGGGGGGGGGGGGGTGTGAAGCTTAAAATCTCTAATTAATATGGGATATGGCTACAAATCGCTAACCGATATACCATCGGCTGCATCCAGGCGCTTATATTTTGGAAAGAAATAATGAAAATATTCACTTAATTTTTTGCTTTATTAATATTACAATTAAACCCATTTTACCTTCAACTACTGATAGCTTGAAGTAAAAACTCTGCCCCTATGAACTTATCTAGATTTGATATTATTAATCTTTTAAGGGACTGACTAAAAAGCTGAAAAACCTGCTGAATTCAGCGAGTTGCGGATCAGCAGATGTATACTAAAAAGCTGAACTGCCGAATTGCTGAATATTAGTTTATTAAAGGTTTTATTCACAATATTGGTCTAGCATATTAATAGTTGTTATTTGTAATATTTGATTATTAATAGATATGTAAATATGATGATTTACGCCCTAACCGATAATATTATTGTCATATCGAGCTCTGTGCAAACGATCAGAATAGAGACAATGTAATACTGAATTATAGTTGTCTTCATGTGTTACAATACCGAAAGCATATTTTAAAACATTATTTATATAATATATTGGCCAGCAAAGAAAAAAATTAATACTAATCGCATATGCGCAAAAACTATTATAAACGCCCATGCTAATGCTAGCTAGAGGTCTGAATGTTGGTCTGAGTCATCATGTACGTGCATACTTTGTGTATGCGACCAGCTAAGCCTTTGCGAGCCTTGACATTTGTGCAGACTTGAATAAGCATTCGGTGCTCGAAAATGTGATTATCACTAAAATCTCATGTGTTGGCTCATGTATTTGTATTTGTATCTTTTCATTTTTACACCTGGCCGATGCAAAGAGTCTGTCTGTCAGTCTGCCGTCTGTTCGTCCGTCAACCAATAAAACAAACGAATCAGTTAGCTCAGACGATATACATGCGCATGCGTGTTAAAATAATAACTTCTAGCATATGCGATAAGTGCTAAAATAGAGATTCCAACAGATGCCTCCATTCACATGTTGATAGATCCATAATTTTACCATTTTCTGTCGGTGTTAGTTGCTCAATGTAGTCTTCGGTCACCCTTTGCTGCTCGCACACACATACATATAGATGTAGATGTAGATGTAGATGTAGACTCAGTTGTATTTTTTAAGCCGCGAACATCGCTGAATAAGTCAGCATGGCGTGTATTAGAGGCTTTTAACCATATGCGGTCCAAAGTTTATGACTTCTTCAAGAGGTGTTAAAGGCCTGCTGTTTTTAGATTATCTACCCCAATAAACAAACGGATAAGTGAGATCAGAAACTATACCATGGATCGATCAGGGAAAGTGTCAACAGGCGTTTTAAAAACACTTGGTTGCATGACAAGGTGTATTACAACAATGGTCAGAATAAACCAATAAAGGCATGACCAGTTGTGTACAAGAGTATCCGTCAGGGACTGTTATATTACCTTTCAGAAAAAAGAATAAAAATCTGGGGTCACCGAATGAATTCTCTTTCAAGAGGGTTTAACCCCATTCCCATAGGTTTCATGCATAATTCAGTGTAAAAAAGTTCAGGAATGACCATTTCGGTCGTTTCGATGATGCCATTTTTACTTAGTATGAAGCAATAGCATTAAAACGTTTAACAAAGGAACAAAAAAAAACCACTATAAATAGGTGCACACCCGGGAATCGATCCAGGTCCTCTGGTTTCCTGACGCGGGAATGATGCGCATGGAAATTAGCCGCATATGCCTTTAATTTGCAATTGAATTATTATTAAGGATTATTCGTATGGAGGGAAAACAGTGCAGAGTGATCAGAAGCCAACTAATCTTGATTAACACTGTTTTCAGTAACACTATTATAACCCAGCAACGATTTCTATTATTTTCCTTACCCAAATTTTTGTTTCGTATATTTTTCTGTTCTGCACTAACACAATCACAACAGAGGCGAGTTTAATAAGGCGAGCGCTTTCAAGCGCTCGTTCTACTGGTGACAGGCTTTACACATTACGAATAAAGATAGGTACCATCAACAAGCGCTCGGCGAGCTCTCGCATTGTTGAACTCACCTCGGGTGACCTCCTCAGGATTTAATCCAATCGATTAGGTAACGAGCTACCGTTTTCACACCCTGTAAATGGTCAGCAGGTGGCATAAACCACATTTTGTACTCGAGCCTAATCACCGCGTGAAAATCTCCTTGACCATGATAAAAATCAAACAGCCAACATATTATATCTGGGCAGATTAAGTCAATATTTGACTAGAATCGTGCAACATGAAATATGGGTATACTGTTTATGAAAAGAAACATTGATCACTGATGGCCGCCATTGCTATTGTTTTTACCGGACTTCTCAATGTAAATGAAAACTTATTATGATTTAAGTTGCAAATTTCTTGTAAAGGGGCTAATATGATCATTTTGGTCCATTGCACAAATTTGGGGGTCGTATAACTGTCATAATAACACACCTTGTCATATATCTGATACAAGAAAAAATACATCAATAAATATTACTGGTCCAGACCAAACGTACTGAAATTTAATGAGTTGATGACCTCTAGCAATCCTCGAATAGTAAAGAATTTGGCTTCATTTGTATTTGAGGGTTTCCAAATAAGATACGAGTAATGAAAGCAGGAAAATGCTGCTTTGGTGTATCTCATAAATGATATAATTTTATTTTTTCCAAACGAAGATACGCACATGCTTGTTTGCTATTTGAGCAGAAGTGTGTGTGTGTGTGTGTGTGTGTGTGTGTGTGTGTGTGTGTGTGTGTGTGTGTGTGTGTGTGTGTGTGTGTGTGTGTGTGTGTGTGTGTGTGTGTGTGTGTGTGTGTGTGTGTGTGTGTGTGTGTGTGTGTGTGTGTGTGTGTGTGTGTGTGTGCTTGGTTACAAATAGTTCATGTCTCTCCCATATCGCCCCTTTATAAAAGACAATGGATGTAATTATGCTCGAATGAACATTTTCACATTTTGTATATCTATACCAAGTCATCTATTCCAAGGAGTACTTTTTGCCTTGATGGTCATTTGATGAAATTAGATATTTCAAAGCTTATGTGATGCTCTGTGTGAGCCCTGTCGAGATTTTGCTTTGATGTGCCTGGCCAGCAGTGGGTCAACGTCGGAATGTTGAACCAGGATTGACTTAGTGTTTCTGTGCGCTTTGGATTGGATGGCGTTGGATACCATCGATAATTCTGCTTGTTCATTTAATTTTCTTGTCATTAAAGGGACAAATATTTGAGCAATAATACTGGTACCACTCATTATGACTCTCTCCAGGGGTCATACTGGGCAGATCAAAAGGACAGCCATAATGAGGTGATTATGACTTCCTTACTGGGGCAATAAAGTGGTCCCATAAAGGGAATAGGTATTTTATGATAAAATATTGATCTTTATCTTAGTGAATGAAATTGTGTTGCATACAGGTAAGTCCCCTCTTGAGGCCCCATTAATTTTGTGAGATACTGAAACTGTCCCTTATCAGTTAATCCTTTAATGATCTCTATTGGACAGTAATCTTTGTCTTTAAGCATTGTTTTTGTATTTTGTACTGTTTTACTCATGGACCTGCTGGCCTACTGTACTTTGAACAATAAAACACATACAACAAGGTGCCTTTTAATCGCATGTTGACACTTTTCCAGAAGGATCCCGAGTTGATCAACACCGGACCTGGCCGATACCTTCACTTATCTCTTTGTTTATTGGAGTAGATAATCGAGACAGCCTGTATCCACAGTGCTGTCATTTTGAATATTCATATCATTTTCTCAATTATCGAACGCCTGTCGCTAAAGAGATTAACTGAAGACTTGCTACTGATTATCGACGCATGCCGCGATACCTGATCGATTAATAAACAACTTTCAAAATATATGCAGGAAGTCTGAGGTGCGAACGACACGAGTGATTCTTAATTGATAACGCGTGTCCAATATTTCTCAACTATCTGAGTTAAATTGGGTTAAAATTAAACTAAATACATGTTCAAAACTTTGATTCGATTTTTATTCTTTGCTAGACTCCGTTTGTGCATCTCCTAATTTTTCGGATTTTGTATCTTGTAAGCACTTGCAAATGAATATGATAGCCACCGAAACAATATGTCTTTGCATTTTAATATTATGTATGCAACACATGAGTATGTGTTGCTAAAAGTTGAATAAACTATCTCTCTAAACCCAATCGCTAAATCCAATTTTGACCGGGAGCAGTCTGATCAGGTTCTATACGGTGACAACAACAGAGTTCTCACTAGGATTTTGAAAAAGGAGTAAAAATGCTGTTTGCCAGAAAAAAAAATTGGAGTTTTACCATACTTTTCTATTGACACTTTTGAAAAAGTTGGAGTCAGAATCAAAAAGTTGGGAGTAAAATAATCCAAATTTGGAGTTAGTGAGAACTCTGAACAAAATATGACAGACAACACTATTTTTGTAGTATCTAAGAGTTATGTGTTGTTGTTTGCAGATTTGTTTGTAACATGAAATTTCAGCCGCCCGCAAAAAATAATGGCTGAAAAGTATTGACTTCGCTTGTTTTTGGGCTCTCAGATGTTGTATTTATAATGCTAATAAATGTTAAAATACAACCAATTGTTGGCATTTTAACAGGTTTTGATGTTCAGTTGAGTTTTTTTTTATATTTTTTTTTAATTTTTGAACATAACCTAGGGACCAGAACAGACGCAAAAAGACACACGGTTTGGAATCCAGATCAGGCCCGATGTTTTGTTTGGCAGAATTAGGTCCAAACATTTAACAAGGTGATCAGCAGACAACAATAGTCACAACCAGTAGATAATCAGTTGAAATAGAACTTTGGAATTCATTCCTTTTGGAGAAATTGTACCTAAAACATGCACCAAGTAGTTTCCTTTTAAATCCTTTTCAAGTTGTTTGAAACTTTGTCAATAAGCATAAAGGAAAAATCTTGAACAGAATGTCCAGGAGAATTATAATGGTCAGAAACATTTGTCAAAGTAACATGGTCGTTTATAAGAGGCTTTTGCGCATATGCGATAAGTACTCAATTCTTATGTGCTGGCCCATATATTATAAGTTCAGCCTGCACAAATGCCCAGACTAGTCAGAGCCTTCGCTGTTCGTGTACACAAAGTATAGACGTACATGATGGTCCAGACCAACATTCAGACCTCTAGTTCAGCAGGATTCGTTAGCATGATCGTTTATAAGAGGCTTTTGCGCATATGCGATAAGTACTAAAATTCCATAATATTATTAGCAAATACTGTTAAAATGTGCATCCAGTATTGTACCCAAACTAAACTTAGCTATCATTCAGCAGTACATTGCCTCTATTTTGGTCATTTGCACATAATTCGACATGACAGTTATAGTATCGGCTAGGTCGTAAAACACCCTATTTATTAATAATCAAATATTACATTCAAATAATGTATTAACAAGACCAATATTTAGATCAAAACACACCAATAAACTAATATTCAGCAATTCAGCAGTTCAGCTTTTTAGTATACATCTGCTGATCCGCAACTCGCTGAATTCAGCAGGTTTTTCAGCTTTTTAGTATGTCCCATCTTTTAATCCCCCGCTGTGAATGCCCTTTATCTGTCCATCCATTTGTTCTTAACACTTTGTCTGCTCTATATCTCCTGAACCATTTGAAAGATTTTCATTAAACTTTGGTCAAATGTTCATATCAGTGAGAAGATGTGCAGAACCTATGATTCAGCTATGCAGACTCAAGGTCAATGTCACAGTTCAAGGCATGTGATTTGCCCTTGAATGTTGTGTCTACTTGAGCAATATCTCCTTTATCTCTGAAAGTATGTTAATATGTTCGTCTCATTGTGATGGTGTGTGCAGAACCTTTTATTTCAAGGACAAGGTCACAGTTCAAGGTCAAGGGATTTAACCTTGAATTTTGTGAAAGATTTTCATTAATCATTGTTCAAATGTTCATCTGATTGAGACAGTGTGAAGACTCAAGGTCACAGTTAAAGCTCTTGGGATTTACCCTTGAATTTCATGTTCGCTCCATATCACCTTTACCCCAAGAAGGAGTTCATTAAACTTCAATTAAATGTTCTTCTCAGTGAGACTGTATGCAGAACCTATGACTCAGCTATGCAGACTCAAGGTCAAGGTTACAATAAAAGGTCATGGGATTTATCACTGAATTTCATGTCCGCTCAATATCTCCTTTAACCCTGGAAGGATTTTATTAAGCTTTGGTCAAATGTTCATCTCTGTATAGTAGTGTGCATGACCCATGACTCAGCAATGCAGACTAAAGGTCACAATCAAAGGTCATTGGGTTTATCCTTGATTTTTGTGTCTGCTCCATTTTCTAACCCTGGAATGATTTTCATTTAACTTTTTTTTCACAAGTTTATGTCAATGAGATAGTGTGCAGAACCTGTGACTTAGCTTTACATCCAAGTCAACAATTTTTCAGTCATGACAATTTCCTGTCTTCCTTGGTTGAACCAGTACTGAGCAATGTCTTGCTCTTGAAAGGACAAGGTGAGTCTCGTACTAGCAACCTTTTGATCCCTAGCCTAACACTCTACCAACTGAGCAACTGCTCTCTGCTCTCATTACTCAAAGTAAAAACTATACTCCCATGGAATTTGAGTGATTGAGATTAGACTTAATTATTTGCTCCAAGAAACCCCCTTTCCAAAAAATGATAAGGGGTTCTTCAGATTTTAGCTAAATCCATCTTAAATCTGATTTTTCAAATCATAACTCAATTTTCAATGCTGAAACACACTTTACTGGTGCCAGGAAAAAAAGATTAACAGGGGTCCCGTAGCCCACAGTCCCTTAATTTTGGGCAAGGCCCCTTAAAACTTGGAGAAAATGCCCATAACCCCTATGTTGAATATCATCTGAGTGAGCCCCTAAGTTAAATTGTTGGTATGTATCCCTGCACACCTTTACCTTTTTTTATCTTGGGTTACACAATTCATTGTAAATTCATTTTTTATTGATTAAATGATTAAAGACCATATCCTTTTAAAAATCAAGCCCCAAATAGCCAGAAAATGAAGAAAGGTCTCCCATAATTAACTGTTACTGTTTTGACTCATACCTAAACTGTTTACTTCGTTGCTGGCTTTTGTCGTCAGATGATAACCGATGCAAACAGTTTAGACCAAGATCAGGATTCTGTCGGTCCTGATCTGGATCCAAACCGTTTTACACTCTGCTGGTGTTCCTGAATGAGTGTTTTGAAAAATTTGATTTTGAAAGAAGTCAGCAGACAGCAACAAAAGCATGGAAAATTACCCAGCATGCAAAGAGTTAATCAGTTAGACTGTATCACTGTTCAGTTACCTGTGACTGGTCTTGTGCTCCTGTCAGAGCTGATTCCCATCTCTTGGTGGTGATCAATGTATTCACTTGTTCCCTATATTTCTTCATGATCAATTCAAGAGCTGATTGGTGCTCCTCCAGAGCCAATCGTAACTCTCGATTCTCTTGCTGAAGCTCTCGGATTTGACGATTTTCTTGGGCAATACCTATCACTAAGGTAGATCTGGGTCTGTGCTTTGCTATTTCATTGAGTTCTGTGATGTCATCTTGGTACTGGAAAATAAAGAAATGAATATCTATTTGATTATAAAGAAGTGAATAGTGAATACATGTATAATTGAGTGTATAAACAAATGGAAAATAAAGAAATAAAGATAGAATTAAAGTTGCTATTTCAATGAGTGTTCTGATGCCATCATGGTACTAGAAAATAAAGAAATCAATAAGTACAAAATGATGTCAATGATATATGTGCTGGTGCACATCCTGTATCTTTTTATTTTTAATAAAACTGCTAGTACTCATAAAAGTCTTAAAGCATTTCGATCTGACAAAGTGGGATCCATGGATTTTATGAGAAATGTGGCAAAGGGCTCACTTGCCAACAACTAAAAATGTAAATGAAACACTGTGAAGAACAACTCTACCCTAACCCAGGCTGTATGATAAGAGCGCATAACTAAAAATAAATTTTCTTATTTCTCAACCAAAACTTATGTTGTGGGAACTCAAAAGAACCGTCTCAATGAGATGGTTCTTTTGAGCACCCAAAACATATGCTTAAACTGATGGTTAAGGGAAAAAAGTCAAAATTTTACGCTCAAAAAGTTTGCTTTAATGGATCTATGTTTACCTCTTTCATGGCTTCAATCCTCTTGTGTAGGTTCTGTGTCTGTGTTATAATGATGTCTGCAGCACAGTCATGTTCTTTCAATCTGCCAACAAGGGTGGCAGCATCAGACAGCAGCTTTTCCACAGTGTAGGCCATCTCCTGCAACAAAAACATATACAGAATATGGTAAGTTAACTGTTCTAAAATTCCAAACACTCTCTTTCTGTTAAAATGTTGGGTGTTAGAGCTGGAATTCACAAAATGCTTGTCAGATTAGCAAACAAGGGAGACCCTGATCTGGGTATGCACTGTTTGCCTAGGTCTTTTTGGCAGGTAAGTAGCTCTCAAAATTTTAGAACATGTACCGTACACATGCTTGCTTTTAGACTGCTCCATGATCCATCATACCATTTGGTACAGTCAATATAATTAGATTGCCTGATGATTGCTGTTGCAGGACACCTAGTTAAAATTTGATTGAACCATACTTTGCCTCTAAAGGGGCCCCTGTTTAAAATTTTAGTCGAGAGTCTCAACATAACATTTAAAACTAGCCCCACCACAAAAGAAAATGTCAACGCTTTGTACATTTCCTTCCTATATTTCCTTTAATGTCATACTCTACATACACAGTATAGCGATAGGTTTTGCCAATGAGAGACATCCTCTTGACTCAGTTCACGGGGATGGTAGTATAGTACAATTAGTAAAGAGCAGGTCTGGCGTTTTATCAGATGAGAGTTGGAATATTCACTAGAGTCAGCTGATTACTCATTGATTTGTTTGTTTGATTTGATTCTTTACGTCCCATCAACAATCTTTCAGTTATAAAGGGACGGGTCTTCCTGGGTTGAACCAGTACTAAGCTAGGATTAATGTTCTTGCTCAAGGACACAACACAGTGACGCCGGTGATGCTCCAACCCACCACGGCCCCTCGGTCTCAAGTCAAGCACTCTACCACTGAGCCACTGCACTCCCTATGACTCATTGAAGATGAGGGCCAACATCTAGGAGAATACTCGATGCTACACTCTTTCAGCACTCTGGCAATCAGTCTATCCAAGCCAGGCCCTATATGCACATTTAGTCTGTGCAACAACTTCACAACCCCATCGAGTCAACTGTTCTATCAGCCAAAGAGGAAATTGAAATAGTCTCTTTCAAGAGCAGGTTAGAATCTGCTTCAGGTGTGATGATTGATTGGAATATCCTATTACAAGTACTGGCTTTAACCTTGTGTCTGTTTAAGGATGGGTGAGCTAAGTGATCCCAAGTACGTCATTCTTAAATGATTTGACATTATGACCAAAACTTCTCAACCTTTTATGCTTAGTAGAATGTCTCTCTCATAACATCTCTCAGTACCTACTGTACCTTTAACCTAGAGTAGAAGGCATAACATGTATTCAGGGAAACTGATATAACTTAAACCAGGAGGAAAATAATATGCACCCAAGGCGCAGCTCAAATCCATGCACCTGTGCTCTGACTGGTAACCACCTCAGCTAATAATGCCGTCCCATTTACATATCCACCTACAGACAGTTACATATGCTGAGTTCTGCTATAAAGTGTTGCCTTGTTTCAGGTGCAGCTAGACACAGTTTACAAGTAGGGTCCAGTACAAACTTAGACATCCAGTACCTAAGGGCTGTTTTTGTTTAGATATGTGATTTAGAAATTAAAAGTGATTAATGCTCAAATGTGAATTGAATTGTAATAACACAATGTATTGCAAATTTCCCTCATTTTTGCTTCAAAATAACCTGCATTTTATTTAAACCGAGTAAAATGCTAAAGTTATAATGGAAAGTTGCAAAGTGATAAGTTCTAACCAGCCCTATGTTCTAGGCTGGAGGGCGAGGGAACATAGCCTTTTTAGGTCTGAGGCGAATTCAACAATGCGAGCACTGGATCCAGCGCTTGTTAGTGTGATCATTAAATTGTTGAACGATAGCGAGCGCTTGCTCAATAAAAAATGGCTGCGCCCTGTAATTAGCAAATCAAATGCATCCATTGGATGGAAAGCAAAGGGAAACACCTTTCTACCTGAAGTTTAAATTGTTTCATATCATATATCCACACAAAGAAACAAACATTGTCATTCCAAAAATTGAATCTGAAAATATTGAGCGCATAGTCCCTCACAAAAACCTTTTATTATTATCATGGTAGCCATCTTGGAATTTTGGGCAAAACACCTATTGAGTTGCTTTGGTGAGCCCTTGCATTCAGAGAGAACGCACTCTGTGCGCTCGCATTATTGAACAAGCCTCAACATTCAATGAAGTCTGTGCAACATGTATACTACAATCCCATGATATCGACATGTCCATGATATCGACACCAATAATTATCCCACGATCTTTCGTCTGACTCGCCACCTATCGGTTGTTTACATTTCTGCTTCAGTAACCAGGAAGTCACTCCACAGACTCATCAGCAATTTGAAGAAAAATGTCAAGACTTACTTGTGAGCGCAAGTGATGTTTAAACAAAGGTCTTTTATTTCCAATATGCCTTATTTGTCCCTACCCCCAATATCAATGCAACTTATTTATTTGTCATAACAATCAGTTTTCAAAAATATCTCTTCTGCTTGAAAAAGCGTCTGCATGATCAATCAGGTGACAAACCAAAGTCACATGATTGCCGTAAATGGAATCCATATTTTCAGAAATAAAAGTGTGGGAAGCCTTAACTGTCTGAAAAAGAGAAATCTTGAAGATGAGACAGAAGACTGTGTTTTTCAGGTTGGAACAATGGGAGTATTTGCCACTTTTCTTCACACTGAATGCATCTTAAAACTTGGGTAGAAGTCAGAGTGCTGAGAAGGGGAAGCAAATCCAGGTGTTCTCACTGCATGTGTACACTAAAATTAAGCAGGTCTGGTCCGTATATGAGACTAGTTAAAATTGTAAATTGTTATTTCATTAAGATGTATTATCTCATTATATACTGCTACTTAAAGCTTATTTGATTTTTTTGCTTAATGTTTTGTCAATATTAAGTCCACATTGGACCCTCAACAACAAGATCGCTAAGTATCAAACCTTTTGCCTGAATGGCTGCCCATAGAAATGGCATTCATGCTAACATGTCGATATCATGGTAAACTCCCCTTATGGTCACATGTCCAGCATGGCATCCGGTCAGCAGGAAATGTAAACACGGAGAAACTTTTGACCAACATTCAAAATTATGAATAGTTAGAGGACATATTACGGTAAACGTATCAAAGAAAGAAAAGGTTTGAAGGTTCATCTTTTATTAACAAATGATTGATAAGTATTAAGGGTGTCGATACTATGGAACTCCGGGCTATATATAAACACTGAAATCTGACACTGACGTGATCAAGCCTGAACTACCTAAAGTACTGCATAATAACCAGTAACCCATAAACCCTACTGGCGCTATTGTCTGGTAAAGCACTGGGGACCTCCACTACTAGCTACCTAGCTTTGTGAATTCCTTCCTGGTTTAGTTTTGTGAATTGCTTTTTATAAAAGCTTGAACTTGTAAAGTAAAGGTGGGGTATAGGAGAGTGCAGCTGGAAAACGACAAAGACACTGCCAGTTCAAAGTGCTACTTTATTTACACCTGTATCGCTGAGTACATAGCCTTAAGAAACTGCTACTCAAGTATAAAATATAATTGATATAAACAGGTCGCGAATATATATGACACGTAAACTTTTATCATTTTACATAAAACGGATTTCAGAACAAGGATACAGATAATATAATTAGCTAAATAATAAATAGAATTATACTTTAGCACATGATACTTACGCTTAAAGCAAGACTTTTTCATGAAAACACGATTTTTTAGCCTGACATTTGCGTTTATGTGAAAGTTTTATTTGTCAAAGGGACACAACTCGCTCACTCCGTGACACAACTGTCAGAAAAATATCCTTTTCATAAATATATAATGAAATTTGCAACATGTGGAGGACTGTGTCTTTTGTTGAACGTATAGAAGTTGAATATACTGGCAATATTTTCAACCAAGCGATCATACTTGGCGATATCGATAATGACAAGGTACAGAATCGCTTGAAAAAAAGTTGAATACATTAGGCATCGATTGTTGTTCGTATGCTACATTGATTCGTACACTTTACTAACATGGCCTTTTTCCTTCTTTCATTACTGTGAAGGGCTCCTTTGGAGCATTCTCATATATTGCGAACTATGTTTACGTTGGGAGGCCAGTAGTACAGTTAAAACATCTAATATCTGGCTACCATCGTCGTTTGTTTTGATTCTTTACTTCCGAGTCAACAATTTTTCAGTCATGTCGGGACAGGTCTTCCTAGGTTGAACCAGTACAAATTTAAGCAGAAGATAAAGTGGCTTGTTCAAGGACACAAAGCAGTGCCTCCGGTGATGCTCGAACCTGCATGGATATCAAATCTCAACCATCCTCCAATTAATTTCACACACCAAAAAAAAAAACGTGTATATAATAGGAATTAATTAAGCTATCATAAATATATATAATTGCTTAAAGGGGTGATTGATCACTTGCTTCAGATTAGGAATGGAAGCCAGAAAGGGCTCCTGGCTCAATTCTTGATCTATAAGAGGTCTTGTATTGTGGAATAAAACCATGGGTACATTTTAACCAAAATTTTAACTGACAGTTGGCCCTCTTATTTTCTTTCTTTCTATCGTTACTGGTTTCGCTTAAACTTGAGCATTACACCAGGGAGTGCAAATTAGAAATTTTGATGTAATAAAAAAACAAAAACAACACAAAAAAACAAGACAACACAAAAAAACTCAAAAACCTTTGGCTGAATTTTTGTTTAAATAAGGAGTGCCCTAAACTCCTCTGTGGACTGGGTATTGGCCACAGAAGGAGACAGACTATTCCAATGAGGAATAGTTCGGGGGAAAAAGGAATTCTTCAGGGCATCACTGTATGTCTGGTGTCTGCGGTATTGAGCACTATGTGATGACCTGGTAGTTTTCAAACTGTGAGCAGGGGTCATATATTTGTCTTTTTCAATAGACACTGCTCCACAATGAATCTTGTGAAAGAGAAGCAAGGAGGACTGGTCCCGCTGGGCCTCCAGAGATGGCCATTCCAGCTCGTCCAGCATTTCGCTGACACTACTCGTGTTTCGCCATCTCCTGCAGGTCCAGCGGGCTGCTATCCTCTGAACTTTCTCAATCCGATTAATCTGAAGTTTCAAGTGAGGGCTCCAAATGGGTGCTGCATACTCTAGTTTAGGCCAAACCAAAGTTTTGTATGCAAACTTCCTTAGTACTCCTAGGTGCAAAAGCCAAGTTCCTGCGAAGGAAACCAAGTGTCTTAGTTGCTTTGGAAGAGATTTCTGAGACATGCTGACCCCAATCCATGTTATCAGTAATGGTGATACCAAGGTATTTTGCCGACTGAACATTTTCCAAAGTTTGATTGTGTAGTGAGTAGTCAAAGAGAATTTGTTTGTGATGCTGATGCCGAGTCACTTTCATTGAGTGACATTTGGCTACGTTAAATTTCATTTGCCAATCAGCTTCCCACTGTCCTAAGCTGGTGAGGTCTTCTTGCAAGGTCAAACAATCCTGAAGTGAATGTATATTCCTATACAGGACACAATCGTCTGCGAACAGGCGAACAGAAGACCTGATGTTATCCGGCAGATCATTTATGAAGATGAGGAACAGGACCGGACCTAGGAGCGATCCCTGGGGCACACCAGATAGCACTGGGACTGGATCTGAGGCTTGGCCATCTAAAACAACTTGTTGAGTGCGCCCAGAGAGCCACGAGTTGATCCACTTGTGGGTCGATCCTCTAATCCCATGATATTCCAATTTGTGTAATAGCCTCCTGTGTGGAACCTAGTCAAAGGCCTTAGCAAAATCTTAAGTTTGATAATTTTGCGCCCCCTTAAGCTGTTGTTAGTTGGCTAATAAAATCTAATTGAAAAAAAATGAGCGAAACTCTCCAAATATATATTGTACAGTACGTCTCAAAATAATACTTGAATTTAAATGATCCGAAATGTTGATTCTATTGCATTTATTGAGCTGCTGTTTGAGTACTTTTCTATGAAATTCCCTCAAAAAGGCCCATCATGTCTTTGAGCCGGAATTATCCCTCTCTTTCATGCATTGCCTAAGCAATATGTCGATCCTGATCTGGATCTAAACCATTTGACACCCTGATAGTGTTCCCGAAAGATATTTTTTGAAAAAATCATTTTTTTAAAAAGTCAGCAGGCGACAACAAAAACATGAAAATTTACTCAGCATGCAAAAGTTAAGAAACCAGTATTTTTTTATACTTACATTGTAACCTTTATCATGTTTAACCCTGAATTTGTATATTGATGAACTCTTCCATCCAGATTGATACACTGAAAGTTTTGAAGCTCAGAGCTATTATGGTAAATGTTCTTAAATTTCAAACACTTTCCTCTTTCTGTTCTCAAATAAAATGTTGGTTTATAGGGCCGGAATTCACATTGATGGTTGTCAGAATAGCAAACAGGGGAGACCCTGGTCAGTCTGAAGAAGCTGTCTGATCTGGGTCTAGGCTTTTTTGGCAGGCAATCGAGTGTTCAAAATTTTAGAACATTTATTATATACATTTCAAAGTGTTACTGGTTAGAATTTCAAAATTATATTGTACATAACTTATTTGATCTAATAAGCACACATGCTTTTTTAAGCACACACTGAGGCCAAATAAAAAAAATACCTGTGTTTAGGGTTACCTGACCCTACCTAAATTTACTGGTGAAACCTATGATTTTTTCAGGTTTTCTGGAAAAATTGTAATTTTATGCATTTTGAAAGGCATTTCAGTCGAAAAAAAAGATATTTAAAAAAAAATAATGTGTGCCTACCCTACCTAAAATTTCAGACCTGTTACTGAAACACACTTATATTTTTATCTGGCCTGTCAGAGTACTTTCATAGTTAAAGGTTGTTTTCACTCATGGTTTGAAAACCGTGTAGATCTTGATCTATAGCTGGCTTCTGATGAATCCAACTGATCAGAGTCCACACTGATATCATCATTCTAGTATACTATGAATCCATATATTAATATTGAAATATTGCACCACTGGCTTGACTGAAAACTAGAAGTCCATATATTGCAAACAATTAAACTCATATCAACCTTCATGTACTCTTTACTATATGGAATTAAATTTTTATGTGGCCCTCTAGTAGGTTTGTAGCTTAAGTCATTCCTATGTACAGGGTAAATAAGCTGATCAGATTTGAGCGCATTGGCTCAGTTGGTAGAGCATTAGAGTGGGGATTGAAAGGTTGTTAGTTTGAGACTCATGCACTGCCGGCGAAGTCACTCTGTTGTGTCCTTGAGCAAGACACTTTATCTGCTGCTTATATATAAAGAATCAAAACAAGCAAAATTGATCAGATCTGATCAGTTCTCCATGTAGCAGCCTAATGGATGGCTAGGAGTAGCCAGACTCTGCTTCTAGGACTGTGACCCACTGAGTCATTCATTTGAACCCTTCCGCAACTCAATGGTTCAAATTTTAATTATTTTTCCAGGGAAATGAGCTAGCCGTGGGTAATGTAGATGGAACACTCTTCATATTCAAAGGCCATGAAAAAACACCTTGGAGAAAATGTAGAAACCTTGGAATGGTAATTATTCAGATTAAAATTACGGTAAATGTTCTAAAATTTTGAACAATAGTTCCCTGCCAAAATGGCTCAAACAAACAGGGCAGACCCAGATCAGACTGCTTCTGAAGAAACAGTCTGATCGGAGTCTTACCTATTTACAATTCTGACAAGCATTTTGTTAGTTTCAACCCTGAAATCAACCTTTTAATTGAGAACAGGAAGAAAAAATTGTTCAAAATTTTAGAACATTAACATACTAGTCTTTGATAAGAACACTTTTTTCCAATTATTATTTGTGATTCTTATTTCTGAAAAAAAATTGTGTACATAAATTTTGTAGTGTATCTGACAAATATTTTTTGAGAACTCAGAAGCTAATAATCCATGGGAGAGAGTTTTCAAGGTTTGTAATTCCTGAATTCAGGATTTTGAGGCTGTCTTAATTTCCATAGAAATTAAAGTCAGTCAGTCTCAAAAAACTGAATTAAACTCCGTTCAGAAATTCTGTTGTAACAGTTTTTCGAAGTTCCTGCTTTTATTTGTAATTTTAAGTCCTACATCACTATGAGAAAGTTAATCGTGTAAACCTCCCCTTATTTCTCCAACTGGTTCTGTACCAGTGCGAGCTTCTGGCTGAGCACTGATATCTTGGGGAAAAATCAAGAAATTAGGAAATGCGTACACAGACTAAGTCCAGTTGGCGATGATTGCCACATAAAATACATCAATATTCATTGATACGCTTCAAGACTCTATGGTCTATTTAAAATACAACACACCCTTTACTCGAATATTAAATGATTTGGAGGACGGGTAAGCTATATGGATAAAACTTTCTGTTTTAGTTCATGAAAACAACGGCTCCCCACATCTACGTCTATACCCTAAAATACTACCTATTACATGTAAGTGCAAGGAGCGAAGGGGGTGAGATCTACAATTGTAATCATAATAAGTTTTTTTTTAATTCTAGGAGCGTCCTTCACAGGCATTGTCAAGAATGCTCGAGTTCTGAGCCACCGTTGTGACATCACATATGCTTGAACTGCTTCAAATTTGCCACCTGAAATACAGGTAGATCATATACATGAACACATGTAAACATTCATGTATTATGCATCTGCTATTTGCACCCCCTCCCTGCACTGGGGACCGGGGAATAACAAAGATATCGACATTTCCCTCTGCAAAGATCGGATATATGCCCTGCACTAAGGGGACATTTTAAACGTCGAACCCCTCGTAACGGTCTCCGCCCATCAACATCTGCCTAGGACTACCTCTGTTTTGGTAGGCTCAAAGCCTGATATATTCAAAGCACTGACGACACTGACAACAAGTCCCTATATGCCACTGCTATCACAGGTCCCATGAGACCATGATTGCATTACTCAAATACGGATTGAACATATTCATTACTAGTATCTCGTTTGAACTGCTTCCGTTGCCATAGTAACTGAAAATAATTTTCTCATCAAATGCATTGACCTGTTTTGTATTACCTTTTTGGCTATCGCAGAATCTGGAGCTGTACTGTGGGCGAACAGACAGACATACACAGAGGATGGAGGGTTAACCTTATTAAGAATTGACGTTATATAATAGTACCTGCGTGTCACCGGTCGAGTTTAATAACTGTGTTTGGTTCTCTTAGTTTAAGTCTGTGCTCATGGCTTATGTGCCTAGATTTAAGACGATGGTTTTCTAAGCAAAACAGGATCGGTATGGCATTCTGCTGATTTTCTTCACAAACAACATAAGGGGGGGGGGGTCGTAAAAAGTTTGATACTTTTTTATCCATTTATTCTCTCTCCATTCCCTCAGATGCTTCCCAACAGGCACATGACGTCAAAACAATGTCGAATCAATGTCGATGTGACATATTGACGTCACATCGACGTTGATACAATGTTATTTTAAAGTTGTGTGCCTACTGGGTTAGACATGATGGAAATATTGTTCACAGACCCGTTTTATATACAACTGACTTATCGGGCACTGAATTATTGCAAACACGCAGAACACCGCGGTCACATTTCTAGGTATACGGTGTGTAGTCACACTTGATGATTTCCCACGAACTTTTTGACCACTGAAATGACCACTCCCAAATATTATAATGAAACTGTTGGTGTTTCCATATTTGTTCATGAAGGGCGTTTCACGGATCTCAAATTGTCTTAGTCTGTGTGTGCATTTCTCAATTTCATGATTTTTCCCAAGATATCAGGGCTTTGCCAGGAGCCTGCACATTCACAGAACCAGTTGGAGAAATTAGGGGAGGTCTACACGACTAACTTTCTCATAGTGATATAGGACCTAAAATTACAAATAAAAGCAGGAACTTCGAAAAACCATTACAACAGAATTTCTGAACAGAGTTTAGGTAGATGATTATATTTATTATTAGTTTTCTGAATTACTATCAGTTTAAAGATGATTGACATTTAAACTTAAAATTGTTAATATTTCATAGACATACATGTTTTGTCATTTTTAAGATTTTTAAAATACATGTAACTAAAGTTTGAGCTTGTATTTATCAAAGCAAACTGTGCAGTATTTCATCTGGGCCTTCACAGTTTACCAAAATACCCCTTTGGGGAGTTCCAGTATACAAAGGGTTAAATGGCTAATTCAAAGTTTTGTAATGACTTTCAGATAACATGTGTTGGAGTTGGAGACCTGTTTAACAGAGGCAAGGTTTGTACACAGTGGTTGGAAAATTAAACAAATTAGCCAGCTCATGAGATTTTGGTACTTATTGCATAGACAAGCAGCGAAGACACAGAAGATTTTGTGCATCTGGGCAGTCTGGCCAGAGCCTTCACTGATAACACACATACACAAGTGTAGTAGATGAAGATTCGTTTGGAAACTAAAGCCCCTTTGGATAATTATGCATGCTTGCTTAACTTTTTTGCATGTTGTGTCTGTTGCTAATAACTTTTGCAAACAGTTTGTCACCAGATCGGGCTTGATCAGGTGACAAGTTGTTTGACATTCTGATATGGTATTCCTGTAAGAATATTTAGAACAAGTTAGTTTTTAAAAAAATAAGCAGATTACAAAAAATGCAAAAAATTTCCAAGCATGCAAAGAGTTAAAGAATATAAATTTAAGTTACAAGCACCACTATCTCTTGTGATGGCCCAGATATTTAAACCTTAAAACGCCAATTACAGCAAAAATTGTCTGCTTTTGTTGTCCGCCGAAAAGTTTTTGGAGCCTTTTGGTTAAAGTAATGTATTGTGTATATAAATTGTTTGTATCTTGTTGTACTTATATTTGAATAAAAAACTGTAGACACTAAACAGTGCAGACCCAGATCAGACTGCGCCTGTAGGAGCAGTCTGGTCTGGGACCACACTTTTTGCCCCTTCACTTGAATTAGCCTATAATGTTAGTAAAAATATGAAGCAAATGCATTTTTTGATGCATTTTTTGCAGGCGCTTTGAGAGTTAATATATTGATTCCATCACAGCCTGAATGCCCTGCATATAAATTTGTATTTCATGGCAATGAAACATCTCTATGTAAACTAAGCTGTCAATAAGGGTCTTGCAGTCTATTTTCATCATCTGAGTACATTCTAATTTGTTAAAAACAATCATGGCGCTGATTTCTGTGAAATGGTAAAAAGAGTCCAGAAAGCCCAGTCCTATGAAGAAAAAGTTTGACCTGTTTCCCGCCATTTACAACAAATGTTGTCTGCTTTCTCATCCGCTGATATAATTTAGTAGGTGATATTACAAGCACTATGGACCAGATCAGACTTTAACCTCACCTGCTCAAGGTTCAAAATGTTTGCTTCCATGAATAAACAGTATGATCAGGAAAAACCACAATCTCACACAGGAGACCAACCCATGGCACCATAAGGAAGAGACACAGAACACTATCAGACACAAGACATCAAGAAGACAATAAAAGTAAAGTAACTAGGTCTCTCTTCCTCAGTGAGATGAGGACACTCAGTACTGCATTACAAAACAAGAACTTAACACAAAGCACCCACAAACAATGGGAGAAAGAATAAACAATGAATCAACAACAACAGACAAAGTCAGACTTGTCCAGCATTCTCAGAAAGTATATTATAAGAATCTATCATGAGTGTGAGGGTAGGATAGAAAAATCTGTTCCGAGGATCACCGTTTGGCATCACAAGGCTTGCTGAGTGATGACAAACGGTGATCCAGAGGGACGGATTTTTCTATCCTACCCTCACACGAATAATGGATTCTTTTTCTTGCTCAGCACTGTTTTTATTTTTTTTAAATAAGCTTACAGAAATCCCTGAATACACTAAAATGCAATTTCACATGTTGATGTTACTTGACGTCCTGGATAGGATAGCATGGGTAAGATAAGATTTTCTATTCTATGGTAAAATCTCAGATATCCTTATCCGGTGTGCAAGAATAATCATTCAATTACATTTGCAAATCATTCTTAAGTTGAACTGTCATTATCAAATTTTTCTCCACAGAACAACTTGTATTGTTTGAGTGCTGAAGGACTGTTTTATGTGTTTGATGTCAAAACAGACCCGTTGGAGAATCAGGTAAACTTAAGTACTATCGTGCCAACCAAGAGTGACAGTGATGTAATACTTTGTTTACAATTTCTAAGTAAAATACTAACGTGTACACTTCACCTGAGCTAACGCGAATCTATAGATCACTTGTGTATTAATCCTATCCTAGGGATAGGATTAATACACAAGTGATCTATCAATTCTAAGGCTGTGATAACTTTGTAAACAAAACATGAAGGCATTATCACTATTGGCTGGCAGGACAGTAAATACCTTTTTAAATCTAATAAATTCACATGCTCCAAGTACTTTATGGGTTGTTTACACTGTATTACAGTAAATATTCTAAAATTTTGAACAGTAGTTGCCTTCCAAAAAGGCCTAAACAAACAGTGCAGGCCCAGATCAGACTGCCTCTGAAGAAGCAGTCTGATCAGGTTCTTCTGACAAGCATTTAGTGGAGAATTCCAGCCTTGATCATGAACATTTTATATGGAACCAGAATGAGAAAAGTGAATTTGAGAACATTTTGTCCACCATAAATCTTTTGATTTCATTTTTATCCACTGACCGACAAGGTTCCGGGGATATAGCGTTATCCCCTGACCGACAAGGTTCAGGGGATATAGGGATCAGCCTGGAGTCTGTCTGTTTGATAGTTTGAAAGCAAGAAAAACTTTTATTTTTCAGCACTTAAGTTTTTATGAGCAGTTGAAATTTCATACTCAGTTAAGTTGAGCATGAAAATAGTTTAATAACCTCGAGACCTTGTGTTGCTATACTGTTCTTCAGGATCCAGGAGAGGATGAGGGAGGCAACCTGATTAAACCAGTGTTCCAGCAACATCTTCCCCCTAATGCTAAAGTCATGCTTCTAGCAGACATAGGTGAGTACTGTAACACTGCTTATGTCATGCTTCTAGCAGGCACAGGTGAATCTTGAAACACCTGCTGTGTTTCTGGCAGAAATAGGTGAGTATTATAACACAGCAGCTTATGGCATGCTTCTAGCAGGCACATGTGAATCTTGAAAAACTGCTTAAGCTGTGTTTCTGGCAGTCATAGGTGAGTATTGTAACACTGCTTAGTCATGTTTCTAGCAGATAGAGGTGAGTATTGTAACACTGCTTAGTTATGTTTCTGGCATACATGTGAGTCTTGTAACACTGCTTAGTCATGTTCTGGCAGACATAGATGAGTTCTGTAACACTGCTTAAGTCATGCTTCTAGCAGGCGTAGGTGTGTCTTGTAACACAGCTTATACTTTTGACAGATATAGATGAATCTTGTAACACTAATTAAGTCATGTTTCTGACTGAAGTAGATGAATCTCATAACACTGTTTAAGTCATGCTTCTGGCAGACATAGGAGTGTCTTGTAACGCTGCTAACCTCATATTTCAAAGACATAGGTGAGTCTTGTAACACTGCTAAAGTCATACTTCTCACAGACAAAGGTGTCTTGTAATACTGCTAGAGTCTACCCCTAAGACAACGGTGTGTCTTGTAACACTGCCTCTAGACAAAGGAGAGTCTTGTAACACTGCTAGAGTCTACCCCTAAGACAAAGGTGAGTCTTGTAACACTGCTAGAGTCTACCCCTAAGACAAAGGTGAGTCTTGTACCACTGCTAATGTAATACTTCTAACAGACACAGGTGGGTCTGGTAACACTGCTAGAGTCGTACTTCTAGGACATAGAAGGGTCTTGTAACACTGCTAGAGTCATACTTCTAAGACATAGTAGAATCTTGTGACACACTACTAGAGTCATACTTCTAACAGACACAGGTGAGTCTTGTGCTAGAGTCATACTCCTTGCAGACAAAGGTGAGTCTTGTGCTAGAGTCATACTCCTTGCAGACAAAGGTGAGTCTTGTAACACTGCTAGAGTCGCACATCTTTGCAGACAAATGTGTATCTTGTAACACTGCTAGAGCCATACTTCTTTGCAGACAAAGGTGAGTCTTGTATCACTGCTGGAGTTGTCTTTCTAAGACATAGGTGATTCTTGTAATACTACTAGAGTCATACTTCTAACAGACGCAGGTGAGTCTAGTAAAACTATAAAGGTCATACTTCTAAAACAACAGTATTTCTTTTAAACACCCAAAACATTTGAGCCTCGACGCGGGTAAACCTGTCTTCGAGGGATTGCTTACAGCAGATGTGCAGACCAGCATGTGCATCTGCACAGCCTGATCAGTGCCTATGTTATTCCCTTATTGGAAAGTATATCTAAACTTGCTATGAGAGAAATTTCCATTCTTTAGCTAGTCTCTGTAGCTGAGCAGGCTGTAGTTAGAAACCAGGAAGACAGGTTTTCTCACAGCGAGGCCGATGTTTTGATAAGAAATTCTTAAAATGCCATAAAGATGCCATATACTTTGAATCAAATGTAACCTAAACTCTAGTTTTTATGTTTTTCACATTGATTTTTGGGGATAACTTTTTTATTACTTATTTTAGCAAACTATGTTCACGATGAAAGCGGTAGCGAAAAATTAGCGCAAATTTCTCCTATTGGATCCAAAATCCAAGATGCTGCAGTTAACCCTGCGCATAGATGCACTCTTTGAGATTTTTAATCAAAGCTCAAATAAACTAAGATAAATGTGTCAGTCAAACTATACTGTGCCGCCCTAATTCACTAACTAAGGCGCTGGATGGCTTGTTTAAATAAATTGGAAATCATGCCTTGTTCGCTCGTATGTTAAGCTACTGGGGTCATCACGAAGCCGCCCTTTTTGAAGCATGTGCAGAAGAGAAAAATAGCACGTCATGCGTAATCACAGCTAATGCTCCTACAAATGATCACGCTCAAATAAGATTCTGTACTAATAGGTTTGCAAACAGCAGGATTATGCTATGCACAGCCGCTAAAGAACGGTAAATTCACTGGTTGTGAATATTCTTTTGAGACAAACCCTTTCTGCCACTCCTCTACGAAATTTACCTGTCAATAAAAGACTTAGAAATTTTGGCTGAATTCCCTTTATTGCAAATTCTTCATCTATGTGCACAAAAATCTGTTTGCGCCACAAACTTCGGACCTTTTGGAGAAAATAGCGCTAATATTCCTGTACAACTTTCATTGCGATCACATTTTGCTAAAAAAGAAAATAAAAAAAGTTATCGCCGAAAATCAATGTGAAATGTTTAGATTTAGTTCAAATTAGGTGGAATTTATCGAGTTCGAGTTATCAAGTTTCTACCAAATAATGATTATTTTTTGTATTATTATTTATTTAGACGGTGATGGTAAGATGGAGCTAGCCATTGGTTATTCTGACAGAATGATTAGAGTTTACAAATGGCACCCTGCCCTAACTACCCCACCCACTGCAGGGACTATCTGTGAACCCAAGGGTGCTCTCATACAGTTTGATAGATGGCAGCTGGCTGGTCAGGTACTTCTGATTATTACCAGTAAAAAAACTTGAACTATTTCACAGGTTTAGATAAACAAAAATTTTCAGCGTAAAATTGTAAATATTTTCTTACCCATCACTTTAAACATATGTTTTGGGTGCTCAAAAGAACCGTCTCAATGAGACGGTTCTTTTGAGTACCCACAACATATGTTTTGGTTGAGAAATAAGAAAATTAAATTTTTGTTACGCAGGCTTAACTAAAGTCCTGTATTTGCATGCTGAGTAATTTTTCATGCTTTTTTGTTGTCTGGGGGATTTTGTTTTCAAAATTAAAATTTCATTAAAAATTTTAGACTTTTTTTAATGTTTTCCTTATATAAGCCTATGTCGAAATAGTGATTCCAGGGTCTGGGCCATTTTCAGCAACAGGGTCATAACCTAAACAAACATGGTAGAAATCCACTTGGTGATTCTACATACCAAACTACCAAGTCTCTTGGCCTTGTCGTTTAAACATATGTAATACATGACCAGCTTGGCAGGGCTCTTTTTTGCCTCCAAGGCCATTATTTGAATAAACTTGGTAGAAATCAACCTAATGGTGCTACATACCAAATTTCAAGGCTCTAAGCCTTGTGGTTTCAGTCAAGATTTTTAAAGTTTTAATGCAAAAATCGTATTTTAGCTCATTTGACCTGATTATGCAATGGACTGGAACAATTATTGAAGAGGGTTACCATTCATGGATCATTTCTGCCAAGTTTGCATTGTCAAACACCACCCAGTACTTTAGGAGATGCTCTTTGAGGCAATTGTTGATGGCACATAATGTAAAGCTGGACTGGCCCCTGTGATCTTATCTGTAGACCTGCGACTGGTTAGTGTGCCTCCACTGAACTTGTTGTTGCCATGTTTTCAGATTGGTACAATAACCATCAATAAAGACCCTAAAGGGAAACCCCAGCTGCTGGCCTCACAACCAGGAGGTACCTATGTCACATTGATCCTGAAACAAGATGCCACACCTGATGATCCAACACCTCCAGATCCCAGGTATAATCATCAATAGCATGTGCTAACATTAAGCTATTTGTGCCAGTTCGAGAGATTTTGTTACTTATTGTATATACCTACAGAAATACCCCAAGCTACTACCTATTTTCGGACACAAAAATACAAAATCCTTTATATCATGCTTCTAGCATTTTCTGATTCAGTATCACCATCCTACACATTTTACCCATGTTGAACTACTTTTGCACTGGTACTGTATTTGGGTAAAACCCAGCAATGAGCCATAATCTAAATCAAATATTAACGATGTCATTTTTTTCTGCTCTTCTTGTTAAAATTGTTGAATGTCCTTGTTGTTGCATAGTACATGCTGGAAAGAAAGATATAACGGTTGTCTGCTCTTTTGAAGTCACAAATGACATCATATATATAAGATGATGTTACATAACGTTTCTGTCTTCCACCACTGTAACAGGAGAAGCTAGAGATACAAAAATGAAAAATTATAGAAAAACACAATAAATTGGTACCAAAATGTTCCTTCAGGTCTAATTAAGAAAATGAGTGCCCATACTTTATGTTTTCGTTCACTTATAAGAAAGTTACAGACGCTTGAAATTCTGAGGTGAACTCAATGAAGAGGATTTTCAAAATCGCTGTCTTTCCAATTCCTTCAGCAGGGAACAGCTGATGTATTACTTACTACTCAGGTTGAAATTAGACTTGTCATCATCCCACTAGATTTGCCACATCACATACCATAGTATTTTTCATTAAATTTGTGCAATCAGTTATAGCAGATTGCATGTTGTTCATTGAAACATTCTATTTTAAATAAAACTGCATTGTTGTTGTTATTATTGTAGGTATATAATAAATACATTTTTACTTTAGATAAAACAATAATGTGTATTTATCACTCTTTTAACATACATATTGTGTTTGATATTTCAGTGGGTCTGACTCAGGGACAGAGACAATATTATATGATCCATTGATATCAAGTAGAGCTAGAAACAGCAGTATCTCTACAGAAATAGTGGGTAATATACACAAGGGCCAGGGAGCTGTCAGGGAGAACGGGTCAGAAGTCTTGTATGCCCTCTGCACATTAGATGGTATGAATATTTACTATACAGTTAGTTGATATCAAGTAGAGCAAGAAATAGCAGTATCTCTACAGAAATAGTGGGTAATATACATAAGGGCCAGGGAGCTGTCAGGGAGAACGGGTCAGAAGTCTTGTATGCCCTCTGCACATTAGATGGTATGAATATTTACTATACAGTAAGTTGATATCAAGTAGAGCAAGAAATAGCAGTATCTCTACAGAAATAGTGGGTAATATACATAAGGGCCAGGGAGCTGTGAGTGAGAACGGGTCAGAAGTCTTGTATGCCCTCTGCACATTAGATGGTATGAATATTTACTATACAGTTAGTTGATATCAAGTAGAGCAAGAAATAGCAGTATCTCTACAGAAATAGTGGGTAATATACATAAGGGCCAGGGAGCTGTCAGTGAGAACGGGTCAGAAGTCTTGTATGCCCTCTGCACATTAGATGGTATGGATATTTACTATACAGTTAAAATTCAAAAATTTAGACCCGGATCAAATATTTTGAACACATGAGGCAGAAATTGAATTGAAATTGAATTGAATTGCAGTCACTGCCAGTGCAGACCCAGATCAAACTACTCCCTCAGGAGCAGTTTGATCAGGGTCTCCATTGTTTGGCGACAGTTGCTATACAGATAGGCATTTTGAGTATCAAAGGTCTGATAACTAAATTTTGGTCCAGAAAAGAAGTGTTTGAAATTTCTGCCCAATCAACTAGAAGTATTTTTGCGACCAATTTTGACAAGACTTGGTGTGTGCCTTAATTCATATGGCAGTTTAGCTGACAGATGCATGTACAGCTTAGGTGATTAATGCATACTTCATGCCATTGAGCCTTTGCTTTGAATGGCTCTCAGTTTTGAATGAAAGACTGCCTTTCATGGGAATGAAAGACTGCCTTTCATGGGATTGCAAAATTCTTGCACACCAGATCTGGTTGCCGCTATATTTTATGAGAAAATTGTATCTCACATACCCCTTACCAAACCATGGGAAAGATAAAAATCGAACAGTCACATGTCAGAAGCAAGAAATAGAATATATTATTTGTGTTAGGATCGGATAGAAAAATCCATCCCTTGCGATCACGGCAAACCTCGTGATGCCAATTGGTGATCCTTGGGACGGATTTTTCTATCCCACCCTCACACTCATGATGGATTCTTATAGTATTGTATTTACTCTAAATTACTAATAATGAAAACCTTCAAGTGCTGTAAAATCAAACGCAAACAAAACAAATTTGATCGCATGCTATGGCAAACCTTCATGCCAGGGATCCGAGGACTGTTGATAACATCACATTTGATTTAAAATTGTTCTACTTAGGTTTATATGCAGAATATTATTTATAGTATTATGCAGTTTATTTATCAGTGGGACTGTTGACCTATAAATTTGCAGCAGACAACATTTTCAACTTGTTGGCTATGTTCAGGCAGGCAGATGATTCACATGAATTATTAAGCCTTTATTCCCCCAAAGTGAAGGTATTTATCCCAAAAATTGTTATTTGCTGCTATTTTGATCGTTACTTTAAGAGCCAATGATGGATGGAGGCAATATATGACATAGAAAATGAATCATAGCATTGATATTTGGTATGCTCTATCATCTAGTGGACCTCTACCAAGTTTTTTGAAATTATGCCCCTGGGGCCAAAAATGGCCCTGCCCTGAGGGTCACATGCTTTACATAGGCTGATTTAGGGATATCATAAAAATCTTCTTTCTGAAACTACTAGGCCTAGAGCCTTGATATTTTGTTTATAGACTATTATAGTTATAGTACCACTTAGTGGTACTTTTCCAAGTTTTTTTTTTAAAAACATCCCCTTCCCCATGGATCACATGTTTCATATAAGGTTATTGAGAGAAAACAAAAAAAATCGTGTTTTAAATTATTGCACCTAGAGCCTTGAGTATTGGTGTTTAACTTTTTGTTGTAGTCCTTAAGGACACCGGGTTCAATTTCATTGTGAGAAACCTGCCCAAGAGAATTCACTCATACTGCTACATCATATAAAAAAAGTAATGGTTTCCTGACCAATTAAGGCGGAAAAAATGGTACCTCACCATGCTTTGGAAAAAGTTAGGGTCGTTTCAAAAGTACCCTGAGAAATGCTTATATTTGCATTGAGGTTAATGGAAAAGACTAAAATTTTGACATAAATGAGGAAATTTAAGATATACCTGCTCAAGAGAAATTAATGAATTTTAGATATAAGGTGAACCTAAACATAATCTGTTAAAATTTGAAATAAAAATCTAAGGTCACCGTCTTATATGAAAAAGGGGTCATCCTAAAAGTAGTATTTTTACTTTAAAATTAGTACCTTGGATGGATTTTGTGTAATTTTGAATAGAAATAGTTTGATTTACTTAAGCAATAACTTTAATTATGCCTATACTGTGTTATAGAATTAGTAAGAGGCCAAACATCTATAAAAAATAAAAGAAGGGTCGTTACAAAAAGGATTTTTGATTATGATAATGTCAATTTTGATTAATTTTGACATAAATGCAGGAAATTAAGATATAACTTCCCAAGAGAAATAAATGAATTTTAGATATAAGATGAACCTAAACATAATCTGTTAAAATTTGAAATAAAAATCTACGGTCACCGTCGTATATGAAAAAGGGGTCATCCTAAAAGTAGTATTTTTACATTAAAATTAGTACCTTGGATGGAATTTGTGTCATTTTGAATAGAAACAGTTTGGTTTACTTAAGCAATAACTTTAACTATGCCTATACTAGGTTGAAGAATTAGTAAGAGGCCAAAAATCTATAAAAAATAAAAAAGAGTCGTTACGAAAGGATGTCTAATAATGAAAATGTCAATTTTGATTAATTTTGACAAAAATGCAGGAATTTAAGGTATATATGCCCAATAGAAATGAAAGACTTCTATATATTTGATGAAACTTAACATAACCAGGAAAAATGTGAAATAAAAATTAAAGGTCACCACAGTATATGAAAAGGTTCGTCCAAAAAGTAATATTACTGCATCAAATCAGTACGTCTGATTGATTCTGTGTAATTCTGAATGGTACAAGTTAGATTTCGCTTGGGCAATAACCCTAATTATGCCTTTGCAGTGTTGGTAAATTAGTTAGAGGCCAAATTGCTACCAAACTCTAAAAGAAGGGTCGTCAAAAATGGTTTTTAATTATGAAAATGTCAATTTTGATTAATTGCATGAGATATAAATGAGGAAACTTAAGATATATCTGCCCAAGAGAAATAAATATATTTTAGATATAAGCTGAACCTAATTATTATCTGTAAAATTTGACATAAAAACATAAGGTCACAACAGTATATGAAAAAGGGGTCGTCCTAAAAGTAGTATTTTTACAAAAAATCAGTACCTTGGATGGAATTTGTGTAATTTTGAATAGAAATAGTTAGGTTTTCTTAAGCAATACCTTTAATTATGCCTATACTGTGTTGAAGAATTATTAAGAGGCCAAAAATCAAAAAAGAAAAGATAAAAAAAGAGAAAAAAGATTGTTACAAAAAGGATTTTTGATTATGAAAATGTCAATTTTGATTAATTTTGACATAAATGCGGGAATTTAAGGTATATCTGCCCAATAGAAATAAATGACTTATATATTATATTATATGAGCTTTAACATAATCTGGATAAAATGAAATAAAAATCAAAGGTCACCGCAGTATATGAAAAGGGGTCATCCCATAAGCAATATTTTTACACTATAAATTGGTACCTCGGTTGAATTTTGTGAAGTTCTGAATATAATGAGTTAGATTTACTGAAACATTGGCCCTCAGTATGCCTCAACTATGTCGGTGACCTTGTAAGAGACCTCATTTCTACAAAAATCTGAAGAAGCATCGTTACAAAATGGATTTGTAATTACGAAAATGTCAATTTTGATCAATTTTGACTTAAAATGATATCTGCCCAAGAGAAATTAATGAATTTTGGATATAAGATGAATCTAAACATAATTTGTTACAATTTGAAATAAAAACCGAAGGTCATCACAGTATATGAAAAAGGGGTCATCCCAAAAGTAGTATGTTTACAATAGAAATTAGTACCTCAGTTGGATTTTGTGTAGTTCTGAATGTGATGAGTGAGATTTACTGAAGCAATAGCCCTTAAAATGCATTTAAAATGATAGTGAGCTAGTAAGAGACCTAATTTCTTCGAAAATCTGAAGAAGGGTCGTTACAAAAATTATTTGTTATATGAAAATGTCAATTTTGACTTAAAATGAGGAAATTTAAGATATGTCTGCCGAAAAGAAACAAACAATTTGATGATATTTGATGAAAATTTACATGACCTGTAAAAATTAAGCTAAAAAAACCCAAAGGTTATACAGTATATGAAAAAGGGTTCACCTGAAAAGTTGTATTTTTACATTAATATCTGTACCTTTGATGGAGTTGTGTATGTTTGAATGTGATGAGTAAGATTTACTGAAGCAATAACCCGAAGACGATCTGCTTCATTGTTAGACACAATCGCTTTTTTGGTTTTGTCATAATATGATTGTCACTCAATATATAAACTGTCTTTTCACAAGCATCTAGATAGCCTACATGAGTAAAAGTGTGTGATAAAAAATAAATTTCCTTTTTATCGACCAAAACATATGATGAAGGGAACCGTCTCATTGAGATGGTTCTATTGAGCAACATAACCAAATGTTTAACTGATAAATAAAATATTGCTTTCCCTTTCCCCGTGATTTTTTTGTAATCAGTGACTGTGCCATTTTTCTATGGTGGTGGTTATTGTTACTTGTTATAAAGGCTAACTGGTAAACTCAGCACAGTGTTTCTAGACAGCCTATTATGGTGATCAAAGCTTTCCCTACAAAGCATGCACAAATCCAGAGGGAACTGAAGGGTCAATAGTCAATACCCCCCCCCCCCCCCCCCCTCCCACACAAAAAAAGAAAAGAAAATGCAAGTGATATTGCTAGATTTCCTTAGGAATCAACAATTGGACAATACCCGAGCCCCACTGTCACTAATCACGCCTGGAAAATAATTGGACCCCATCCTGAAAATGTTAGACAGTCAAACCACCTCTAACAGCTAAAATTAAATTGTAAGGTAAAGTTGATTGCAAAAAATCTCACTCTCAGACCTTGTTTTATTGTCAGGACACCTCCTGCAGAAAAATCTGGATCTGCACATGCGAGCGTCCACACACATATTATACTTTTGAACCTACATGTACCCCTGGGCTGTATATTCATCACTATGACGTTTCACTAAAATATATAGGGATACCACCGACATAATTCACAATGACAATCGCTTTTCAAATCGGTGTTCTCACCAGGGCAGAGAAAGGGCAGAAGTAGTGATTATTGTTTTTAAGTCCTCAACTTGTTTTACAGTTTACTAAGGGCCCCTAATGGTTTTATAACAGAGAAAACTATCCTTTTCCAAGGATCCAGAGGGGGTCCAACATTTTCCAGGGGGTCCAACCTTTTCCAGGGGGGTCCAATTGCTAATTTCTATAGAAACCCTTATAACTTGTGCTTTTCCAGGGGAGGGGTGCGGACTTACCTGTTTGTTTGTTTTGATTCTTTACATGACATCAACAATCTTTCAGATATAAAGGGACGGGTCTTCCTGGGTTGAACCAGTTCTAAGCTAGGATTAATGTTCTTGCTCAAGGACACAACGCAGTGACGCCGGTGAGGCTCGAAGTTCGAACACTCGGTCTCGAGTCAAGCACTCTACCACTGAGCCACTGCGCTCCCACATCAGGTGGAATGGTGCTTCACTTGATTTGCTAGACCGAAAGCTTTTTGCCTGATTTATTTTGCCATTATCGGTTAAATAACTCACTTTTTTGGACCTTCCATATTTTGTTTTTGCACAGGGAGTAAAATAATCAAAGGGGCACAATTGCCGACTATCCGATTTTTTTTATAATCGCAACTGCAATTTAAAATCGCTGTTGACTTCGGAGTGAATATGCAGTCCGGTTTCACGAAAATTCCTGCTTTCAATCACTTTAACCTAGTTGATATTTGTTCTCAGATTGTTTATATGACCTGGCTGATTTAATGACATTCATTTTTTCCAAAAATGCGTTATTTACAGCTCATTAGCTTGAACTATTTGGCGTTTTTCCATGCAGAAACTGACGTGTATTAGAAGTACGACGTCAAACTGTTTACGGAAGATGCGCGCGTCGCATGCGCAGCCGTATTGAGGTCGGTGCCCTTAAGGGGGTCAGAAAGTCTAAGGTGAGTGGCTTTAGGGTCCTCTTATATGTGGTATTTATAACTCCTATTATTTTTTGTGTATTTCCCAGGAACATTGGTGCTTGTTGAGAATGGAAGAATTCTCTGGTCACTACAAGTAGACCATCAGCTCTTCTCATTGGCTAAGCTTGATGTAACGGTGAGTACACATAGGTTTAGATAACCAAAATTATGAGCGTAAAAGAGTTGATATTTTCTTACCCATCAGCTTAAGCATATGTTTTGGGTGCTCAAAAGATTTGTCTCACTGAGAAGGTTCTTTTGAGCACCCACAACATATGTTTTGGGTGAAAAATATAAAAAAAAAGTGATATGCACTCTGAACTAAAGGCCTGGTTCATGTAACAGAACTTTGTCAAAAATCTGGGTATCAGTCTAGAAACCAGGAAACAATAGTAATTACTACTGATTTTAACCTTTATCCTGCTGAAACCAGATGTATCCTCTTTATAAAACAGTGTAGATCCAGATCAGCTGGCTTCTGATGAAGCCATCTGACAGGATTCACACTGTTTTCTACTCTGATTGTAAATACATGCTTACAACTGGATTGCTGCAGGTTAACAAGATACAGATTGGAGAGGAGTGTTGTATATACAATATTCAGCATAACAATGGTTAATCAAACTATTTATACCCCCCGCAAACTTTGTTTGTAGGGGGTATACTGTTTTCACGTTGTCCGTGCGTCCGTGCGTGCGTCCGTCCGTCCGTAACGCTTTGCCTTAATAACTCAAAGAGTCATTGCTGGATTTTCATCAAACCTTGCAAACATGTTCATATATGCAAGACAAATACTTTAGACAAAAAAGTAAGGGCTAGGGGCCAAATCTATTAGAGTTATTTCCGTTTGTAGTTCTAAATGGCTTTTAATATAGTGCTTTTTCCTTAATAACTCGAAGAGTCATTGCTGGATTTTCATCAAACCTTGCAAACATGTTCATATATGCAAGACAAATACTTGAGACAAAAAAGTAAGGGCTAGGGGCCAATTCTATTAGAGTTATTTCCCTTTGTAGTTCTAAATGGCTTTTAATATAGTGCTTTGTGCTTATGCTATTATAGGCCATATACGGGCCAATCAACTCCTACCACAGCTTTCGATGGAACAATTTGATACTTTTCCTATACAATGTAGACACATTGAACATATGCATGAAGGAGTTTAGTTCAGAAAAGATAATTTTTGACAAAATGACAGCTGTGAGAACTTAGACAATTTTTCCCTAATAAGGTGTTTGTATATGCATAGACAGTGCCTTCATGGGCCGATCAACTCCTACCACAGCTTTTTATGGAGCAATTTGATACTTTGCCTATACAATGTAGACACATTTAACATATGCATGAAGAAGTTTGGTTTAGAAAAAATATTTTTTGACAAAATGACAGCTGTGAGAACTTAGACAATTTTTCCCTTATTAGGCTTTTGTATATGCATAGATGGTGCCTTCATGGGCTGATCAACTCCTACTACAGCTTTTGATGGAACAATTTGATACTTTGCCGATACAATGCAGACACATTGAACATATGCATGAAGGAGTTTGGTTCACAAAAAATAATTTTGACAAAATGACAACTGTGAGAACTTAGACAATTATTCCCTTATATGGCTTTTGTATATGCATGGATAGTGCCTTTATGGGCCGATCAACTCCTACTACAGCTTTTGATGGAGCAATTTGATACTTTGCGGATACAATGTAGACACATTGAACATATGCATGAAGGAGTTTATAATTTTTGTTTGCACAGATTCTACTGAAATCTTCTTATCAAAACTAAGGTCTTCTTGTTCGAACTATAACTTGCCAAGTTTTTTCACTGACTCTTACTGTGCGGGGGGTATCTAATAAGCATTGCTTATTGACTTTTTTCATTGTGTTAGCTATATCAAAGGCTAAACAAGTAACAACAGGACACCCCATAATTACACCAGCAACTATAAACAAAACTGTTTTCAACTTGCTGATTGCTTAAAACAACAATTTTGATTGTTAAATACACCTTTTGACAATCCAAAATGTTGAATTTGAGTTAGACAATCAATAGTTTTTGGCTATCAAACACGTTTTTCAATATAAATTGGTTTGTTCATGATAGCAGCATTCCAGCATGTACAGTGCAGTACCTTTTTAACGCTATGCTTTTGGGGTCCATTGGAATATTTTAATCATAAGTTTTACACAGTTGGCATGGCCTATGATTCATTGTGAGGAGTTGCTAGTTGAAAGTTCAAAATGGTTATTTGTGTACTTTGATAGCTTATATTGCAAACAATTTGGACTCAGATCAGACTGCAGATCATGGTTCAAAGCGTTTGCCTCTATGATAAAAGTAGTCTATTTTGCATTTGAATATATGCAGCAGACATAATAAGCAGATTTATCACATGACATGGCTTCTGGGAGTGAAACAAGGCCATGTTTTAAGAATCTAATGTAAGCGCTCCTGTATTGAATTTATTAAATTTGTGAAAAAAAGTGATAAAATGCTCAGCAAGCCTGGCATTTTATCTAATTACCACAACTTTTTTAAAATAAATTTAATAAGGCCAAACTCTGCAATGGACCTGCGTCACCAGTGCACATCTTCATTATGTGAAAAATCATAATATGCGAAGTTTGGATATAAAAGAATAAAAACTTTTAGAGTTACATTTTACAAAAACTAGGCACATCAAAAGTGTTGCGGATGGACCGGCAGACAGACGGATGGATGGACTGAGTGCACCCACTACTAGACCTGCATTTCGCTAAAGCGCCACAGGTAATAATACATGCGCATAGGGCTGGATAAATCTTCAATATATCCCATTTGGTACTCACAATATGGATAAAAGGATAAAACAATATGTTTTGAGAAAATCCAACTTTGATGCAAATGCTAGTGACAGTAGATGTCACTTTATACAGCTCTCTTTTGTGTTTACGAGCAGCTATGGCTCATGTCAGACTCTCCATTTTTGCAGGCTTGTCTGAGGATTTGATACTCACCTATGCAATAATGAGCTGGCCCAATAAGTGCAGCTTAGTGAAATCAAAAGTTTATGGTGATGCTGACCCCCAGGCACATTTATTTGATATATTGGCGTTGACAAGGTTTTTGAACCAGTGTTTCGGCGAGAGTGCGTTTCTTGCGTTTTTGACGCAATAAATTGACTGCTGACGCACTGACAGTTTGTCTGTGCGTTTTTCGTGACGTACACAAAAACAGCAGCGAGAACGAAACTCAATCTTCTTTATGTGCCGAGATCTGAGGACTTCAATTTACCTCGATGATAACGCTTCTATAAATAATGTTCCTGTGGAAAATAGACGTGAGCACAAATACCTTTGCTGGGTATTTCCATGACGTATCTGATTTATTTCAAAAACGAAGACTGCGCATGTCAAAAGTCATTTGCGATTCGCACAGATGGAGTTTCGTTCCAAATAATTTTGGCTTGTTTCGCTCTCACTGCTATTTTGGGGCATTATGCAGCATAATTTTAAAAAAAAGTAGGCTAGAAAAGAAAGTTTTCTTTGCTCCAATACGCCAAAATATATAAGACAACGATTTTAAAAGAAATGAAACCAATGCATCACGTCTATTTTTAGACTGACCGTCTGCGCATGAGTAAAGCGCTCAACTGTTAAACAACAATGGCTGCCCGGTAATGAAATTGGTGAACAGACGCTTTTATTTCTTGTCCTCTGGATAGGGCTTTAACTACAAGCAACACAACATTGAGTAATTCCCATGAAACAGAAAATGTAACAAAAGCCGTCGATCACAAGCCTATTGATAGTAAAACATGCACCGAATTTGTGAGAACTCTTACAATAGGGGACATTCAAATACCTATAATATTGACGCATGCTCAGACAAAAAGTAATTATGCATTAAAAAAGTTCTGACCCTCTAAATTTGCCAATGACCCCCAAATTTTCAAACAAGGGGTCATCAATGACCCCCAAAAATTCTGGTCTAGCAGAAACACTGTTGAACTGATGCATATTGGGTTTTAGCCACAAAACTTGAGAGATAGGGACCTTACACGTGCAAATTCCAGACCATTTTAGCCACAAAACTTGAGAGACAGTGACCTTACACATGCAAATTCTATTCCAGATTTTTCATGAATAGGCAAATTCTTTCGGTTGACAGTCAAAATGCAGTTAAAAACGAGAATTTTTGGTTATCTCTAGCCGCGATGAGCACTCATGTATTATCTTCTATAAAATCCTACCGGATAGTAAAATATTGACAGGATAAGGGTTAAACTATTTTTGTTTGCACAGGGTAATGGTAAGGATGAGGTTGTGTGTTGTTCCTGGGATGGACAGACCTACATAGTCACTCTTGGTAGAGAGGCTGTAAGATATCAGTTTGATGATAATGTCACTGCCTTTACTGCAGGTACGTAAGACCTTTTCCCGAGGTTATATTTCAACTGCTCATAAAACTAAAATGCTGAAATATTAAAACTATTCTCCCTTTCAAACTCTCAGATGTTGTATTTATTCTGCTAATACATGTTAAAATGCCAACAATTGTTGGCATTTTTTATATATATTAGCATGATAAATCGGCCCTTGTCTCTCATAAATCATAGATTCAGATGAACAAAAAAATATTTTCTCATCCATTACTTTTGATATTTGTTTGGGGTGCTCAAAAGAACTGTCTCATTGAGACAGTTCTTTTGAGTACCCACAACAAACATTTTGGATGAGAAATAAGAAAATAGTTACAGTTTAACATTTTGTCTAGTTACAGGCCTTCCTAAATCTTAAATGTCTGTTTCTCTTTGTTAGCTCAGCTAACGAGGTGAGCTAATGGTACAGGCTTAGCCAGGTTCCTGGCACCTGCTATTTCCTCCTACACTATCTAACAGTAATGTTTTTTAAACCAATTGGCCAATTTTGGTCAAATTTTATGTGTAGCATTATTGAGGTGGGGTATTGGTTCAAAACTGAAGTTATCTTGGCAACCAAAACCAGATTAAAGAGTGCCATAGGTTTGTTGGAGACTCAGATGGTATTCCTAAAAGATTTTTTTTAGGAAAAGTTATTTTGAAAAAAAAATCATCAGATGACAAAAGCACGAAAAATTTCCCAGTGAGTTAGTTACCAGTAACTACAGTAGGGCTGCCATGTTTACTTAATTTGGTAATCGTTTACACAAGTTCCAGTAATCGAAACGATTCCGTTTACACGTAACTCTCAGATTGATTTTTTGTCATTTAAATTGTCAATATATTCCCTAAGAAACCCTTTGAAAAATGTGCCTTGTACGAATATTCGAAATTGTTTCTGGTTGGGTGTTGTGATAGAACTCATTTCAAGTAATTGGAAAGTGATTGCATCATGCGCAGACTCGTATATTACGGTCATTTTCTTCAGTTGCAAATGTGTAATTTATGAGTGGACACACACACAAGACATAACTGTGAATCATCATGTATGCATCAATACACACGCGGACAGGAAGTATACAAAAAATTCACATGCGTCTCCTCTTTAAATAACTGCTTAAAATGCAGGAATATAAAAGTTCTAAGTAGTGGCTGAGTGAGACAATATTCGGGACATTTTTATGGCCCGTTGAGCATGTCCGCCATAATTTCTAATTGCAGTAACTTTATCAAATACAGCCGAATCTGAGAAAACAAACAATCTGATTGATGATCCAGATTGAGATGTGACGTATCACTGTTTAAGAGAACATTTTTTCATTAGGAAATGCTATAAATAAACCACGACGCTGGTCACGTGCTTAAGTTTATGTAAATGGTAGGTCAATTCTGTAAACATTTATTGCAGAAACACGAAACGGTGCCGTTTACACATGTAAACGTGGCAGCCCTAAACTACAGTAAAAACCTTGTTTAGCAATTTCAATATCATTCAACTGATCACATTATACATTGTTTTATAAAAAATTGCTATAGTGCAGTTCCTTTATAATGCAAATCATTATAACATGGATTTAGATATAACACAGTCATGTTTTGGCTCCCAAATTTTTTACAATGAAATTTTAGAAAAGAATTATAGGGTATTTACCATAGAATGGTCAATTTCCTATAATTTCTATGTAAAATTGTCCCACTAGAACACAATACAAATACATGTATAACATTCCAATGGACGGAAAACACAGCATTATAAAGGGACTGCACTGTATAGATATCTTGTTGTAAACAGGTTACTATGCTGTTGATGGAAAAGACAATCTGCCATGCTTTGTGTACGCTACATTTAACAACAAGATTTACATCTACTACAATATATGTCTACCTCGTGTTGAATCAACCAATCTAATTGAAGTCATGGACAAATTCGAAGAAACACATGAACTCCTCGCCAAACTAAACATCCATTGTAAGTTCTTACTTATTATTTAGCCTATAAAAATGGGAAAGTCCACTTGTAGTGGTACTTACTTTAAAACACATATATTTGGCAGTCACTTTATCTAGGTCCGCCAATAACGTCAGTGAGTGCACAAAGAATAAAAAAACATTAAAGATTTATATCCCCAATACATATCTCAAGTATGATATCATAAGGTTATCAAACTGATATCACTGAATTTTATCCCCAGTTGGAATATTGAAGGCAGCATTGAAGCTTGAGAGTATTCATAGATATACCAGCGAGGGACAACATTCATCGAGATCAGTGGGATAACCTTTTTTATTATATACTATCTATGAACATTTTCGATAGTTAATAACATAAGAAACTTTTTTTATGATGTAGACTTTAGATTTCCCAAAATGGTGTGACACTTTTCATTGCCAAGCCACTAATGTTTGATGTCATCTTATGTAATGGGAACATGCAAGGGCACGTTAAATGTTAATATAAGGATCAAACATGTTTTTCTATGCATTAACATCTGCTGGACCCCCAGTGTGGTGTTGAAACCCGAGCCTGAAAGGCCAGGGTTTTAACGACCCCAGAGGGGTCCAGCAGATGTTAGTGTATCAGAAAACCATGTTTGATCGTTATTAATGCATATACATGTAGTCATTTTGTTACTTGAAAATTTTGGAAAAACGCTTCAAAAAGTTCATTTTTGTATTACTATTATGGCGGGCAAAAGCATGAAGGATTGGTAGGTTTTGAAAAAGCCTGTTCCAGAGCAAAGACTTACGTCATCCTAACGTCACTAAATTATGTTCATTTCTATGTTCCTTACTTTTGATGACGTCAAATTTTGTAACGGCCTAGAATGCGTTTATGTAAAGTACAAAAGCCGTGCATCAATAGCACATGAATTGCCTGATTAATACATGGGTTTTGGCCGTTTAAAACATGACTGTTAATTGCGTGCGACACAGCTTTTTATGCAATAAAATCTATTAACATACCATCAAAACTTTATCAAATTGGAAGGTTTGATGAAAGGTTCAATGAAAATTTGAAAATAAAAAAATTACATAGCTAAGACATGCACCAGCTAAACACAACTAGTTTTGTGACTGAGCAGTGTACAGGCTGGTTGGAATCTTACCTCATCTCATTTTATATTCTTATAGCACCAAGCAATAAACAGCTACAAGAACTCTACCACTGGGTCCTGTATGGCTGGCACAAGAAAACTTGACATCTGATGAGAGAGGATATCTGCTGTGATATAAACAGTGGGCTGAAGGTTTTGAAATGAAACCTGCTTCATTATGGAATAGAGCTCAGTCCAAGGAGAGATGATATTGCTTCTTGTGTGGTGTCAGTGCTCTTGACCAAAGTACTGAAATGAGTCATTCTCGAAGAGACACAATTTAATGCTTTTGCAGAGCAGACCCAGATCAGGCAGCTCTTGTAAGAGCTGCCTGATCAGGTTCTGCTGTGTTTGCAAATGGAAATATGATATATCTGATCATACACAAGTGGGCTTGACAAGTAATTTCTTTGTTCTATGAACCAACATGAACGTTTATTTATAATTTATAAATCATAGTGGGTTGAGCCTAGCATGAATATTCATGAAGGAAAGGGTTAATAGAAAGTAACCAAAATTAATGGAGGGATGAAAATGAAATATCCTCATACTGTATTTTACCTTATTAAGGCATGTGCTTTACTGGGCAGGGGAGAACAGTCGGTAACATGTCTCACTACAGATTCAGGGGTCCCGAGTTCAATCTGCAGCTGTTCCCATTCTTTCGTGAAGATCAATCATGAAATAAATTCCATGGTCATTCTCCTCCCTTCCGCTGATTTCTTAAGAAGGGTTGTTGTCAGTTACAAGTGAAAGTATGTGCAAAATGTACTGGGAAATTTTTCATGCTTTTTGGTCATCTGCTTTTTTTTCAAAACAACTTTTTGGAAAAACTCTAAGAATACCATCAGAGTGTTAAATAGTTTGGATCCAGATCAGGCCCGACATTTTGTTGGGCCTGATCTGGGTCTAAACTGTTTGCAAAATTTATCAGCAGACGTCGCTAGGAGGCTTAGAGTTGAGCTGTGAATGCTATATTAACCCTTTTACCGCCTTCACGACAATTGTCATCTGCTTTGTATCTGTATTTGACAATGTTTTTGGTAACCTATAATGCAAGCACTAGGATCAGTCTAAGTACATAAACAGATGGGATGGCAGATAACAAAAGTCGTGACAGGCTGGAAAAAGTTTCATGTAAGCCTGGTATTTTTTAAAACCAGTCTGGTCAGAGTCTCCACTGTGCACATGAATAAGTCATGTGTCCTTATCTCCCTGTTGAGCACAGAATAAAGAATCTGATCTGATTGGGATGATGTCTAGGCGGGTCTAAGTCTTCGGGCGGCACAGTTCATTTGATTGGTTTTACCATGCACTGGCTTGTCTGCTTACTTTTCTGCTTATACACTTTGGAAGCCTACAATGCAAACACTATGGACCCAGATCAGACTGCTCCTAAATGAGCAGTCTGATCAGGGTTCATTATGTATTCTCCCATGATTAAAACAGTCTGCATTGTGTTTTGAATATATGCAGCAGATGTAAAAAAGCAGAGAATATTTTCAGGACATAAATTTATTGGCAGGATATGATTTTGCCTCGTATTGATCCATCCTCAATGGCTCTCCTTGATCAAAGTGGCCAGCATGCTAGTAAAACAGATAGTACCAAGCAAAAAAAAAAGTGAAGCCAGATCAAGTGGCACAATTTGATTTTGGTCACAGTAATCGACATATTTCATATAAATAAAATTTAGTCAAACTGGCTCTCGAGTTTGTTTTTAACAGCTGGCCCCTGGAATTAATATTTCATATGAATTAAGGCATCCTATTTCAGGGTTTTAGCTCACCTGAGCATAATGCTCAAGATGAGCTTTTATTTTTGTTTGCTTTGTTTGATTTGATTCTTTACCTCCCAGTCAACAATCTTTCAGTTACATCGGGACGGGTCTTCCTGGGTTGAACCAGTACTAAGCTAGGATTAATGTGTCTTGCTCAAGGACAAACAAGCACTCTAGCACTGAGCCACTGTGCTCCCATGAGCTTTTGTGACAGTTGGATATCTATCATGTGAGGATAATGTTTGCTTCAAATGACATCTAAACTACTGGCTGACAGGAATGGTTCTTACATGGTCTTCTTTGATAATTATTCAAACGGTTCCAGTCTGCTGCACTGGGCCCCATAGCACAGTCGGTAATGTGTCTGACAACAGATACATGTCTGATTGCAGATCCAGGGGTTGTGAGTTCAATCCTGGCCCGGTACCATCCTTTCATGGAGATTAATCATGAAATAATTTCTAAGGCCATTCTCCTCCGTTCTGCTTATTCAAGAAGGTTTTTTGTCAGTTACAAGCGAAAGTATGTGCGCAAAGTACTGGTTAACTGCTTAGTCAAGCTTGCCCAGGAAAAAGTGTGGTTAGATGAACTGACCGTCCCGACATGACCATAGCTGTTGACTGAGAAGTAAAGGATCAAACCAAACAACCAACCAGTCTGCTGCATACAGGGTTGGCACAGGCTTGAAAATTACTTGAATTTAGAGGGCTTTCTTGAAATGTCCTTGAAAAATGAATATACCTTGAAAAGTACTGGAAAATCACTGAAATGCCTTGAAAAGTTCTTGAATTATTCTATTTTCTTTAGGAATTAACACTGTTGATAGAGATCTAAATCAGTATAAAATTGTTGTGCCTTTATTTGGTGCAGCATTTGCTGCACCAAATAAAGGCACAACAATTTTATACTAATTTTCTAGTAATAAGTTCTCCATTATCTCAGGCAAGCATTTCTGAAATAGCGTTTTAACACTTAAATCAGTATTTTCCATAAGCTTTTAGTCCTTGAAAACTGTTGGATAGTCTTGAGAAGTCCTTGAATTTTACTCAAACTTGCCTGTACGAACCCTGTGCATAACCAGGTTAGATAGGCTGAAATAGATTTTAAGAATTAAAACTTTGAAAATCTTCTTGTCTGAAACCACAATGCCTAGAGCCTTATATTTGGTATCACCTAGTTATCCTCTACTAAGTTTGTTCAAATAATGACTGGTGCCAACAATGTCCTCATGCTTTATAAATGCTTATGTAGGAAAAACATAAAAAAAACTTCATCACTAGGTCTAGAGCCTTGATATTTGGTATATAGCATCACCAGGTGGTCTTCAACTAAGTTTGTTCAAGCAATGGCCCTGGGGCCAAATATGGCCATGCTCCCTTTTTTTTCTAAAGAAAAATGTGGGCACAAGTAGAGCCTTGTTATGAAAGAGAACCACTCTTATCATGGATGAGTATATGGTGGGGGGGGGAGTGTTTCACAATGCAATTTGAGCCGTGACATATAATTTCCAACAATGTGGCATTTTGACAAGTGTAGACTCAGACGAGCCTGTGCAGCCTCCTTTTAAGCTTAGAAATTCTAAATGGTGTTCAGTCAGTAGCTTAACTCTCATAGAATACTCAAGCGACTAGCAAAGGCTCTGATCAGACTGCGCTTATGCGCAGGCTGGTCTGAGCCTTTGCTGGTTGCACATACCACATTGTTGGAAATCTCATGTCACGGCTCATTTCTATTTATTTGCATACATTTAAAACAAGTTTTCTCCTAAATTAACATATTAACCCTTTACCTCATAGAAACACTTTTGCAAACAGTGCAGACCCAGATCAGGCAGCTTTTTAAGAGCTGCCTGATCAGGGTCTACTCCATTTGCTTATGGAAAGATGATAGAATAGCATCCTGACAAGTAATTTCTTGGTTCTATATACAAACATGAAAGTTTATTTATATAATTATTCATAGTGGGCTGAGCATGAATGTTCATGAATATAAGGGACGATGGGTCAGGAAATTAACAGACTACAATATTTTGTTACGATTTTAATGCTAGACTCCTGATAAACATGTTCAATGTCTTACACTTTTTAAACACCTTTTTAACCACTTTTTAAACACATTTTTAACCACTTTTTTAAACACATTTTTTTAAACCATTTTCCTTTTCTCATCATTCATGATAAATGCTAATTGCTCTCTCATCTGCTGGTAGGTTATATTGCAAACTCCAATAAGCTAGATCAGGCTTCAGGAGCAGTCTGAGCAGGCTTCATAGTGTTATCTTCTGTGATAAAATTAGTCTGGAAAGCATTTGAATATTTGTAGCAGACATAATAAGCAGACATTTTGGAAAAAAATACCAGGATAGGAGTTAACATTCATGCAGAGCTATCTGATGGGGCAAGAGGCCTTAGTTTTCCCTGAGCCATCATCTTTATCCCTTCTTTATGTGTGCAAGTAACAAAGGCTCTGATGAGACTGCACCTTTAAGCAGGCTCCCATGATCCGTCATTGCTTACATGATAAATACCAAACTGGCAGGAGTTGGCTCTTTTCTTCTTAAGAACTTTTGCCAAAATGTAATTCACGTCATTTGCCTAAAACGTTTTGTCTTTTGTAAAAAAAATGTTAAAAAAGAAATGAGATAAATTACAGTTAAATTATATCTGTTTTTGAAGATCTTTTCTCAGTGACACAGACTATATTACTCAATGCCACAGAAATTCTACATGTGTATAAAGGTTTGTTCATACTGGTGCAAAATACATATACATTTTACAGAGTTTATGATGCTGAAACCTTTATTTACTGATAGATTCTTCCTTCTGGTTTGATTTAATAGACTAGGGATAGTCTATTATATAAATAAAGGGGTAGGATTTTAATTTCACCAAACTTGTATTTCTCTCTCTGAAGATGTTTTTTTAAGCAAACAATGTAGACTATGTTGAAATGTGGCATTATGCAGCATTTCATCAGAATCTTCACTGTCAAAGTCTTCATTTAGTAGTTATCAGTATACAGAGGGCGAAACATTATTTTGAACCCTTAAAGCGCCAATCAGGACTGCTGCAGATGACAAATTTTGCGACATCTTTCCTTATTTCGAAAAAAAAATAAATTATTATATTTCACGAGAATCGTCTGCTGGCTGCCTTATTTGTTATTTTTGAAAAAAGCAGCAAAATTTGAAATTGTCATCAGCTGCTAATTATAGGTGGCGCTTTATGGGTTAAAAACAGTGGCATTACTGACAAAGTTTTATGGACAAAGTATAGACCTAGCGAATTGCAGATTGGACAAAATGTTGTATCCCCAAATATCCGCTCAGTAAAATTGATTTAAGCCAAATGTCATGCACCCGTAATCCAAAAATTGGTTTTCAATACTGATTATTGCTTAATGCAGGTCAAAAGTATTGCAGAATGCTCCAAGGGAAGCATTCTGCAATACTTTCGACCTTCATTAAACTACCATTTGTCATTAAGATCTTGTTTAGTCTATTGAGTGGCCGCTTAAGACAGGTTTTACTGTATATGGCACACTGAGGAGGGCAGTGTTTTAGAGGTAGTGTCAGACTTAGGATCAAAGGGTCACTAGATTAAGACTCACCAGAGTCACTGTGTTGTGTCCTTGAGCAAGACACTTTATCCTCTGCTTAGTACTGGTTTTAACCCAAGAAGGCAGGAAAGAGTCCCGACAAGACTGAAAATTTGTTCATGTTGGCTGGGACGTAAAGCATCAACACAAACAAACAAGAGTATATGGCATAACCTGTGAGTGAAATTGAACAAAAAATGATTAATAGAAATCTAACAAAGTACTATACTTAAGTCTAGGTACCTGCTAGTACCTGCTAGTAACACCTTTTGTTGTCTGCCAATAACATTTGCAAACAGTTTGGACCAAGGTCAGGCCCGACAAATGTCAGGCCTGAACTGGTTCCAAACTACAGTGTATTTGTCACTTTGTATTCCTGAAAGAATTTTTGAAAATATTATCTTGGCCCCCCCCCCCCCCTCCAAAAAAAAAAAAACAGCAATGATAAAAGCACACAAATTATTAAATCTTTTCTTATTTGCTGCAACTTTCATCCTCTGGAGATAACCTTTGCAAGCTATTTGGACCCTTTTTTGAAAAAAATCAGCAGATGACAGCAGAAGCATAAAAAATCATCCAGTATGTAGAATTAAATTATAAATATGGCATAAGTTTATAGATAATCTGAACAAGGGGTTGGTTGATGAAGTGAAAGGAAGTGCTAAACTCATGTATAAAACCATCATACCATTATTGAATCGTTTCATGACAAATTGACTGTGGTTGCAAGATTCTGTTTTTATACTTGATTTTACCACTTTTAATCTCGGACCCAATAAACAGGGACTGCTCACTTACATACAGGTAAATGTATATAATGGAAATATGTTGTCGTGGCTCAACAGTGGCTGAGCTTTCAAAACTGACGTATGTTGAAGATTAAATAATCATATCTCCGTTATTTTTCTGCATATCTTAGAATTTTTTTCAAAAAGCAATGGTTCAATATACTATCTTTAAGTCTGTATTGTTATATTTATTGAAAGTTTATCTGTCTTTTTGAACATCAGCAAGAAACCACTTTAAGCCGAAACTCGTCAGAAATCAACATAAAAAGATGAGAAAACTTCAATCTTTTTTACTGCAACTCGTATATTTCAGCTTCACATACCAGGAGTGACGCCTCTTGGAATCTCGTGTATGTTCAGAATCAATTTTATTGGCTGTAGTACTTTGAAATGGCGCTAAAATAAAGCCTCAACAACCAAACTTTGTATTTCCGTCAGTGACCAGTTCGTTTATACTGGGTCCGAGTTTTAATGTGGACTTTAAACGTTTAAAAGATATGAGGTTATGGGCATGTTTGTGAATCTACACATTTTATGTTAAAGTGTTATGTAATGTGCAGTCATAAAGTTTTTATGACAATCTTCCCACTATAAAATAACAGTAAAATGACATGATAAATAAAGATATCAGACTCTAACACAATATTGGGTACCATTAAGGTTACAAGGCACAGATTACCGGGTAAACACTGGTTTAATATAATATTGGGTACCATTCACACACATTTAAAACAGTATTTCATATCAACAACATAGTATGCCATGGCACAACCATTAACTGAAATTGAGCATATCTTCTAAGCATGTTCATTGTTAAAAATAGATGAACTGGTAAGTTTTAGAACATGTAACAGTAAAATACAGGAAAACCTGTCTTAAGCAGCCACTCAAAATTAAGACCAAAAATTGGTTTTCAAGACCGATTATCGCTTAATGCAGGTCAAAAGTATTAAGCTACCATCTGTCATTAAAATCTTTGTTTTGTCTATTTCAAGCGGCCGCTTAAGACAGGTTTTAATGTATGGCAACAAAGAGATAAAATATAAGTTAATGAAGTCTTAAGCATAGCCTGGCAAGATTGACACCAGACACATGAATGTTCAATGACTTCTCCCACTATCTTCCGGAATCATCGTGAAAAGTACGCTTTTGATTGTGGGACATACACTTATCTGATTACAAGAATTATTCAACTCCTTTTAAGCAAAACAGATAACACTTTAATTTAAATCTCAAACTTTGAATTTACGATTTCTTAACATATATATATTTTTTATCATTTATTTTTTCCTATTGTGCATTAAAGGAATCTGTCACAGAGCAAAACTATTACAACTTGTCATAGCCGAGAATTGAACCAGGGTCTCTGGATCTACAAGCAAACACTTGACAACTTCGTTGTAAAAGCTGGCTTCTACCGCAAGGCAGTAGAAGTGTATTATATACATAGACCCTGTAACATGCACCCTCTCTAAAATTTTATGGTACAGGAATCACGTGAAATGAAATCAAGGGAGATATTTATGCACAGACCCAGGTACATTGCAATCTCATTCCAGGTAAAGTGAACACTAGTGTATCAGAACATTGGCATAAAAGAATGGAGATTATCTTCATATTCTTGGTTAAAGCATGACCCAGGTCGGAATGCTTCACGAAAACATGAAGATCAAAATTAATCAGTCTCTGGTCAATCTTGCCAGACTATACTTGTAGGTACAGCCTGTGGATAAGTAGATATTCTTGGCTATACAGAGATGTATTTTTGATGTATACACAAAATGTAAAGTATATTAGTTTTTTTTAGCTGTACACATGCCTAAAATAGATGCAGTGTGACGAAAGATTTTATTTAACCGGTTTGATAAATGATTCATATATCCTGAGTATGAAATGTGGCGCAAAATTGAGCAGATAGAGCTTTTGTGTTTCACTAAATCTCCACAATTTCCTAGAATTATGCAATGAAGATCTTTGTAACAAACCTCATTATAATATGGTTTTGGAAATAACCAGGTGATGTGGCACCCACATTTTTTTACCATGGAATTTTACAAAGAAATTATAGGAAAAAGGACCATTAAAGCTGCATACTCTGTAACTATGAACATTTTTCGAAAAAAATGTTTTCTTTTTAAATCATTTGTAAAAGTAGAATAAAGTTATGTTGTCACAATAAATTTAATTTCTACAGCTGAAAACTGCATGGAAAAGTGAATTATCTTATAAAAACAGGTGTTTTTTCTCTGGTTTGTAATTATTTGCGTCCCTCCAATAATTCTAGACAGTTGATTTTTAACATAAATGCTACTGTTTTGGCACTAATAATTTGTTTATTATTACGAAAAAGATAAAATGTATACCTGAGTTTTAGTATTTTTACTGTGTTCTTGAAAAATAGAAACATTATTTCTAAAATGAAAAGATCAAAAGTTACAGACTATGCAGCTTTAAATGGTCATTTTCCTAACATTCCTTTTGTGAAAATGTCCCTTTATAACATAGTTCACTTATTACACAGTCCATTCCTATGGACCCTAATATATATAGCATTATAAAGGGACTACGCTGTAGTGCAGAATGATAATTGAGCCATGACATGAGATTTCCAACAATGTGGTATGTGTGACCAGCAAAGCCTCAGATCAGCCTGCGCATACGCGCAGTCTGATCAAAGCCTTTGCTTGTCGCTTGCATATTCTAGGAGTGTTGAGCTACTGACTGAACAATATTTGGAGTTTCTAAGCTTAAAAGGAGGCTGCACAGGCTTGTCTGAGTCTACACTTGACAAAATACCACATTGTTGGAAATCACATGTTACGGCTCATATGGCAAAATGGTATACAGTATTAACCCTAAATACTGGGACAACTTGTAACCATTTCTTATCCTAAAAATTTAGCAAGTCAGTTCTACCTGATGATAAAATGCAATGTTAGAATAGCAAACAGTGTAAACCCTGATCAGGCTGCTCCTTCAAGAGAATGCAGATCTGGGTTTATGCTGCCTGATTGGCCTTATCTTGTCCCAATTTTCTCAGGTTAATACAGTACTTGAGCAGACTGACAGAGCTGGGATTTCCTATTCAAGTGTATCTATAATGATAATAATATGGCACATGAGAAAAATACAGTTTCCCTTCATAATGTCAAAAAATTTAACTAGAGCTGTTGAACTCTGACTTAATAAAATTGTCTCTTTCTTACATGATTCACTTACAACACAGTCCATTGCTCTGGACTTCAAACATAGTTTTATAAAGGGATTGCACTTTATTTTTTTAAATTTCAAGATAACTGGTATAATTTGAATATATGGCACAATTCTTAAAGGTTTTGTTTGATTTGATTCTTTACGTCACAGTAAACAATTTTTCAGTTACATCGTGACTGGTCTTCTTGGGTTGAACCAGTACTAAGCTAGGATTAATGTGTCTTGCTCAAGGACACAACGCAGTGACGCCCTTGAGGCTCGAACCCATGGCCATTTGGTCTCAAGTCAAGCACTCTACCACTGACCCACTGAGCTTAAAGGTGAAATATATCTGTTAAAATGAACATTTTTCATCCGACACAAATAAAATATTAATCATTAAACCTTACCCCTCCAGTCACAATTTTTGCTGTCTGCACTCTTATCTGCTTATGATTCTTAGGTAGCCTATATTGCAAACAATATGGACCCAGATCAGACTACTCCTATGGAACAGTCTGATCTGGGTTCATATTGTTTGCTGTCATGAAAAGCTCGAGTTTGAAGTGCACTTGAATATATGCAGCAGACATAAAAAACAGGCATTTTCAGGACATAAAAATAGTGGTGGGTTAATAAGAGTATCGGTAGTACAAAAATAGTTACTAGCTGAAAAGAAAAGATATTTAGTTATATTTTGATCAATTTCTACCAGGTTTTTAACAAAATATGACTAAATTTCATTTCTTTTTATCTTATTTGTTGTCAGTACTATAATCACAGAATTTGAATGTTTATTTGAATATTTTGTATCAGAATAAAGCAGCTCATTGCTAACAGATATACATGTAGTGCTTTTAATGCAGAAGAACATGTTATTGATATAGAGATAAACGGCAAGCTTTTAAAATATGGCACAGTTTATAGTGAAAAAATAAAAGGCATAATTTTAAAGTATGGCACAGTTTATAATGAAAAAAAAATGAGCAAGTTATTCAAAGAGGTATTGTATGGCATAATTTTGAAGTTAAACAGAAACAGAGGTTAATAGATGTAATGACAGTGATAGACACATGATTATGCTATTAACTTGTCCATGAGTCTCTAAGACTCGGGCAAGCTAAGTATTTCACAATATATAGAATAATATAACAAATAACAAAAGCCATGAAATCACAACCAACAGATAATCCTTGCCAATTTCACGAGAGTATCACTGGTATAACAAGATCACAATACACTTTTAAAATATAAAAACATACAACAGTAAATGTAACAATTCTGACATTAACATATATTAAGCATAAATAATACTTTTATTCTAACAAGTACATGTATGGTTAATGTTCTTTAATTTCAAACACCATAGTTTCACAATCTTTAGAGAGCAAAATACAGTAAAGCCTCACAAATTCTAACTCCGATTTTTTGAAATATTCACAATGCGAAATAAATTTTTGGAAACAACGGATGCAGAGAATGGGGCCTTTTTACGAACTATTTCAAAATCTATAGATCTAGGAAAACACATGTTTTGTGTGCATAAAAGAAAGGTCTTCCTGAGACATTTATTTTGGTCTTCCTGAGACATTTCTTTTACGCACATAAAACGTATGCTTGATTGTGGAAAAACTGATAAATCATATTTGGGCTGTGATATATTTTTACGTCTACCTCCCTATACTCAGGGTGGGTAGTCACGTGGTTTCTGTTAGGATACACTGTACGGAAAAATGGCGAACTTCTTTCCACACCGATGTTTTAAGCAAAAGTAAGTAGATATTTCTGCGTGTTTTTTTCATCTTTACACAGAAAGTTATACACCATTTTCCAGCCACCATTTTTCCCGATCTAACGATGCCAGGATATCCTCATAAAGCTTCTTACTTTGAGTACAGACTCTGTCACAAAATTTTTAGCGGCGAAGATCGGGCCTGAATTTGGAAATAAGCTGTACGGACAACATTTGTGACAGAGTTAGTACTCAAAGTAAGAAGCTTAAAGATGCTATCCTGGCAGCGTTTGATAGGGGAAAATGTGGGCTGGAAAATGGTGTATTACTTTCTGGGTATAGATGAGAAAACATAGAGAAATCTACCTACATTCGATCAGAATGTCCGTACAGTGTATTCGAACATCTGTACAGTGTATCCAAGCAAAAACCACGTGACTACCCACCCTGATACTTCCAATACTTCAAAATGAAATCTCTGGTCCCAAGGACTTTGAATTTACGAGATTCTACTGTTTATCATATGACCTCGCGTCTGGAGTGAAAGTCTGGAGTGAAATAACGGCATGCAATAAAATCGATAAACCGCTAGTGGTTTATAGATTTACGGAAACGTTTTGACGTCCATAACAACGTTGGGTACAAAATGATAAAATTATGACATTTTTACTCCAGAAATAGGATTCTAAAGTAATCTTAATGTCATATAATAAATAGAATCTAACATTCCTGCTCTTGAATTATTGAATTTATTAAACTTGTTGTGAAAAAGAGATAAAATGCTCAGCAAGCTACGCATTTTATCACTTTTACTCAACTTGTTTAATAAATTCAATAAAACATAAGCACTCATGTAAGATTGTCTATATGTTGCCTGTTGCAGGACTGATTGCTGTTTTAAGAGTTTATTTTGACACAGTGGATTGAAAAGTGTTAGTGACACTGTATGCATAAACAAACATCAACAATTCCAATGCACTTACTTATGCAACACACTGTCTGGCCCCGAGGTTATAAAAAAATTTCATGCTCATCTCAACTGAGCATGGAATTTCAACTACTCATATAAACTAAAATGCTGAAAAATAAAGACTTTTCTCACTTTCAGATGTTGTATTTAACATGCTAATAAATGTTAAAATGCCAACATTTTTGCCATTTTAACATTTATGAGCAGGATAAATTTTGTGCTCAGTTCATTTGAGCATGAAATTTTTTGATATAACCTCGGATATTGATTGGATAAGGCTAAAAATTTGCGACAATATATCCTGTGATATACTGTCCTTAACAATTTGATGTAATCAATTATGTCACATTTCATTGAATGGCAATCAACTTGCAAGGCTCTGATTTGAGACCAAAAAAAGATTTTTTATGGTAATCAAAGTCAGAAATGTATTGAAATTGGGATAACCATATTCAAGATTTTTATTTGGGGAGAGTCCGAAATTGCGTTTTACGATTCTGCTCATTTGTCACCATAAAAATAAAATTCCGACCAAATATCCGACAATATACCTCCCCAAATCAGTAGTTATCCCCTACTTAAAGGCCTAAAACTGTTCATCGTGTTGGTAGATCCATAATTTGAATTTAATTTTCTTCAAAACACAACACTAACCTTCTGAGAGTGAGCTCAGTCACTCCTGGTATGTCCCCAGTAGTGGACAAAATAGTCAGCGCTAATGAGCAAGGTTAGTGTTGTGTTTTGAAGAAAACTAAATTTGAAAAATTGTAGCCATTAAGTTTCACTGGCTTAATACTCTAGAGAAGACTAAGCCATTTTGATGCTCACTGCATGACACCTTGTCACCCTTAAAAATACTATAAAAAATACTAAAAATAAATTCGTAAGAAAATTTTTCTTTCCAAATATGCTTCATCTGGAAGCCTTCTTACTAAATCATTTATTAACTCCTTTACCTACCGTTGTCATCTGCTGATAACCTTTGCAAACAGTTTGGACCCAGATTAGGCCCGACAAAAATATCAGGCCTGATCTGGATCAAATCTGTTTGACACTCTGATGGTAATCCTGCAAGTATTTTTCAAAAATTTAAAGTTGATTTTGAAAAAATCAGCAGATGACTCAAAAGCATGAACAATTACCCAGTGGTCAAAGAGTTAACACTAGCAAAAGTGAAAGCTTATATCAAACTGATCCTGGAAAAAGCAGTCTGATCCGAGTTTGCACTGTTTGTCTAGGGTTTCAGATCAGGTAAAAATGTTCAAAATTTGAGAATATTCACCATATCAAACAAAACATAATTTCTTCCAATATTTACTAAAGAAAAACAAACTTCCAAGTTGCATGTGTCACATGGATTCACAGGCAAACATGTTACAATGTAATTGTTAAAGCACTCTTTCATGAAAAGATAGTAAAAAGTATATCATATATCAAGATCCTGTGAGATTAACTTTTTGTATCCTGGGAAATTTTCCCCGCTTAATTGTCATCTGCTGATTTTTTTCAAAATCAACTTTTCCAAAAAAATCTTTCAGGAATAGGATCAGAGTATCAAACAATATGGATCCAGATCAGGCTTGATCTGGGTCCAAACTGTTTGCAAAAACAGCAGACGACACTAGGAGGTAAAGAGTTAACCCAGTACAATTTGAAATTTATACTCAAATAACTTGGTACATGGTACACTAAAGGTGTCTTAACATTTTTCAAGGCCTATAAGCCTTTGTGTGATTCAAAATTCCTGAGCTGCTTCTGTTAGCTGTTGGAAAGAGGTAGCTTAGGTACCTAGGTCAAAAACTTAAACTAAGTACCATAGTTATCTTAAACATGAAGACAAAATTAGGGAGCGAGTGGCTCAGTGGTAGAGTGCTTGACTCAAGACCGAGGAGCCGCGGGTTCGAGCCTCACCGGCGTCACTGGGTTGTGTCCTTGAGCCAGAACATTAATCCTAGCTTAGTACTGGTTCAACCCAGGAAGACCCGCCCCCTTAATAACTGAATGAGTGTTGATGGGACGTAAATAATCAAATCAAACAAAACAAAGACAAATGTAATCCTTGCTTGCTGGTAGTTTTGCATGTTTCTTGTCATCTGATATTTTCAAAAAAAAAATTTTTTCTAATATCTTTCAAAAAATACCATCAGAGTGTAACACATTGCTTTAAATACATTAATGTTTGCTAGGTCCCTCTGTAGATGAAGAAAACCTTGCTCTTTGCCCTAAGTTTTTATATCTCCCTTGAAACCTTGCGAAATTAGAATGCATGAAAACCCATGATTGTTTAATCCCTTTATCATACTAACACTAATAAGACAATCAGGAGCATCTGGGTTTTCCATGCATGCCCAGACCATTCAGTCTGAATACTTGAGCCAACAAATGAGAAATCCTCACATAGGCAAGCAGCTAAGGCGCAGGCCCCGAGGTTATAAATTTTTCGTGCTCAACTCAACTGAGCATAGCATTTCAAATGCTCATAACAACTAAAATGCCTGAAAATAAAGACTGTTCATGCTTTCAAACTCTCATTTAGTGTATTTATCATGCTAATAAATGTTAAAATGCCAACATTTGTTGGCATTTTAACATTTATGAGCATGATAATTTTTGTACTCAGTTGATTTGAGCATTAAAAAAGTTTTGTAACCTCGGGAGCAGATTTGCCTGTACTGAAACTTAGTCTCATCAGTCATCACTGCTCTCATACACAACTGTTTGAAATTCTGATGGCATTCCTCAAAGAAAACTTAGGATAAAAAAGTTGAATAAAAAACAAAAAAACAACAGATGACATAACATAAAAAGGATACAAAAATTACCCAGCATGCAAAGAATTAAGAAACAGAAATTCTAAGAATCAAATTTGGGGTACGTGCATTAAGAGGCTATTTTGGCCCCCCTTATGAGTTCAAAAAATAAAAGTTGCTCTTTACAGGTTTCTTCTTATTAGTTTATTAGAACAATAGCCAAAGTGTAAAGGTCTGGTATTTAATTCGACTTTTACGGTTGCTATGGTAACAAAAATGGCTGCCAAAATAGGCTGAAAATAGGAAAATGACCATTTTGGAGCAAATTTGAGACATGTAACAGAGTAATTAATATAGAGCACAAGCAAATACCCAAAAATATTTTAACAGATGATGAGAATTATCACGGCACACAATATATTAAAAGGTTTTTTTGGTATTTGCTTGTGCTGATATCTAATTCTTAAAAAGTCAGTCTCCAAAAGCCTCAAATTTGGCCTAAAATGGCAATTTCTCTATTTGAAGCCTATTTTGTCGGCCATTTTGGTTACCATAGCAACCGGTAAAAGTAAAATAAATGCTAGAATTTTACAGTTGGGCTATTCTTCTAACAAACCAATAAGATGAAATTGGTGAAAAGCAACTTTCAGTTTTTGGCTCCAGAAGGGGCCAAAATAGCCCCTTAATGCACGTACCCCTTTCTGGAAAAATATGTGTTAGTCCATGAGATTTAGGAACTTTGGCACAAAGGAGTAGCAAAGGCTCTGAGGAGCCTACACAAAATGCACAGTCTCCCCAAAGACTTCACTTCAGTGCCCCCCTTTCTACCATACATACCTCATTAAAACATGGATTTGGATACAAGACAGTGATGTTGTGGCTCCGAAAGTTGTTTTACCATGAAATTTTACAAAGGAATTACAGGAAAATGGCCATGAAATGGTCATTTTTCTGTAATTCCATTGTAAAATTGCCTTTTTAATTTGGTTCACCTTTTTTTCCATTTTTACATACCCCAAATATAGCATAATAAAGGGACTGCACTGTACTTGCACACAGAGTATGGATATAGATGAAGGCTCCGTTCAAAATGTATACCTCTAGGTCAAATTGATAGCTGTGTATGTATGCTATAAGAAAGAATTCATGCATCTGAGATGAGAGCCAAAATCTTATGAATGGCTTCTAACTGCTTGTCTTGGCCCTCTGTATCTTAATTCCAAGGTTTTGGGGCAATTTATTTCTTCGGTGTACCAGCCTTGTTTTCTTCTTCTACTTGTTCTGAAAGAAATAAGAGGGGCGAATGGCCCTGAGTCACTCACCTGAGTTTTTTAACTCTTAGTCCCTTTGGAAATTGTTCATGCTTTTTCGTCGGCTGCTGATTTTTTTCAAAATCAACTTTTTCAAAAAATTCTTTCGAGAATGCCATGTGAGTGTCAAACAAATTGGATCCAGATCAGGCCCGACATTTTGTCGGGCCTGATCTGGTTCCAAACTGTTTGCAAGGTTAACAGCAGACGACACTAGTAGGTAATGAGTTAAAGTTTCTATTAAAGTAAAACCTGTCTTAAGGGGCCATTCAAAAAAAGACCAAAAATTGGCTTTCAAGACCAATTATCACTAAATGCAGGTCAAAAGTACTGCAGAATGCTCCTGCAGAATGCTCCAAGAGAGCATTCTGCAATACTTTGGACCTTCATTAAGCTACCATTTGTTGTTAAGATCTTTATTTTGTCTTTTTTGAGTGGCTGTTTTAGACAGATTTTACTGTATAGGTATATAAGTGTCAAAGTTCAAATTGTAAATGTTGTAGAAATAAAGCTACATGTATAAGGCAGTAGCTGACACCTGCCTGTGAAATGAAAATTTTATAAGACATTAACTCTTTGCCCATTAGTCTCGTATGCTGATAAACTTTGCAAACAATTTTAACTTGTCTCTGTAGCTTAGCACAATAGTTTGAGTCTTACTTGGTCTAAAACAATGAAGACTGGCCCCGAGGTTATAAAACTTTTTTCATACTCAACTCAGCTGAGCATGAAATTTATCCTGCTCATAAATGTTAAAATGCCAACAAATGTTGGCATTTTAACATTTATTAGCATGATAAATACACCATTTGAGAGACTTAAAGCAAGAAACTTCTTCATTTGTCGGTATTAATTTTTATGTTTTTATGAGCAGTTGAAATTTCGTGCTCAATTGAGTTGAGCAAGAAAAAAGTTTTATAACCATGGGGCTAGGTTTTCTTGCAATGGGTAATAGTTCTGTGACCTTGACAGAGAGGTTTAAGTAGCTAAAAAATTTTAGGATATCACTAAGTGATATCCCAATGCAAGTTGGGTAAGTTTTGGTTTATGAAATATCACATAAAGATGAAGATGTAATGGGATTAAAGTCATACCAATAATGCACCAGTCATTCACAACCTCCTGCAGGCATAGAGAGCGGATAAGTCAGTCAATTTAGTAGCCAATCTTGGAAAAACAAAGGTTACCATTTTATACTTATACACATCAGCCTGTCACATGTTAACTTTGAACCAGAATCACGACTTATGACCATGTGGCGTATGAATAAATGCCCACCCTACCATAGTGCTTACTTTATTCTAATTTGTACATCCTACTAGATTATCTATTTTCAATGGAGAAGCACATATTCTTGTGGTATTTTGTGGAATTCTTCACCATGTTTAATTTTAAGGCAGACAATGTGCATTATCTATGGGATAAACTGCTCACGATTGGACATTATTTTAAGCCAAACTTTACCAATCGGTGGAACTGCACATTGTAAACATACAGACTAATACATTTCAAATTGATATAAATTGGGTAGCAAAAACTGTCTTGGGCAGTTGAAAATTTCATGTGCGTATAATAAAATATGCAGATACACTGCTTAATTTGAAATACTGTCCTCTGATATTTCTGTTCACAGCAGTATTGGTGGGTATTGTAAAGTGCACTGCCAGGACACCTCATACACAAGAGTTTGACTTACCTGGTTTATCGACACTATACTTTGCAATTATGTTACTCTGAGCCTTGTTGGCATTGGCGAGAGGTGGCATCAGTCTGAAGATGTCTATGCCAGGTAATTACATAAGAGATGACATACTAGGGCTGATAGATAAGGTGTGAGCCTCATAGGCAAGCGTTTGACTAACCTGGTTTATCGACACTATACTTAGCAATTATGTTACTCTGAGCCTTGTTGGCGTTGGCGAGTAGTGGCATCAGTCTGAAGATGTCTATGCCAGGTAATTACATAAGAGCTGACATACTAGGGCTGATAGATAAGTTGTGAGCCTCATACGCAAGCGTTTGACTAACCTGGTTTATCGACACTATACTTTGCAATTATGTTACTCTGAGCCTTGTTGGCGTTGGCGAGTAGTGGCATCAGTCTAAAGATGTCTCTGCCAGGTAATTACATAAGAGCTGACATACTAGGGCTGATAGATAAGTTGTAAGCTTCATACGCAAGGGTTTGACTTACCTGGTTTATCTACGCTATACTTTGCAATAATGTTACTCTGAGCCTTGTTGGCGTTGGCGAGTAGAGGCATAAGTCTGAAGATGTCAATGAGCAGTCTGGTATGATTATCAGGGTGGTTCCTCTCAATCTCTATTGCAAGAACATCTAACATCAGTGAGTGTAGCTTCTGTATGGTTGATCTATTCTTTACTTCAAGGTCATCTGAAACGTATTTCATTTATTATCCAAGTTCATATTGAATACATTAATTAAGATGTTCTACAGCATACGTTACAAGTTGGTATGTATGGATTCCAGGGTTCATACAGGCAAGATGTGTAAAATTCAAGGAATTTTCAAGGATTTCTGATAGACTTTCCTACTGTTTTCAAGGACTGAAAACTTAAGAAAAATATAAATTAACACATTAAAATTCTACTTCTGAAATTCTACTTCTGAGAGTCCATTACTAAAGATAATAGTTTAAGATAATTAGTATATAATTGTGGTGCCTTTATTTGGTGCAGCATATGCTGCACCAAATAAAGGCACCACAATTTTATACTGACTTTTAGTGGGGCAGATATGTAACAATTTTAAGAAGAATCGTGCATTTTATGATAAAAGCATGAAACTTGGTACATATCTAGTTAATAGCAATACAAAATAATTAAAGGTCAGTGCCACGCCGAAAATGTCCTCTAATGGCCACCATCTTGTTTTTTTTCCAAAATGGCCGCCTTTTCTAACTTATTCATTATAATGTCATTATTTATTTGGAAACATCCTGTTTCCTTCAGTTAATTTTACTTAAATGGCCTTCAGAAATATCTAAATACCTAAAAATCAATTTTTAATTGAAAAAAGTCAAGATTGAGGCTGTATTTTAAAGATGGCCGCCACTTTTGTATCTAAAAAGTGCAGTTGTATGTTAAAACTTTACAAAGCTATAAATTTTGATGCAAATTACTTCTAGCAAGTAGAAAGTGTCCCCTTAAACAAGTTACTTACTTATCAGCATAGCTTTATCAAGCTGGCCAATCGCTTGATGTGCCTGATTAGGTTCACAGACTTTAAGAACCAGTAATCGGACATCACAGGTAAGGAAAATCGTTCATAACTTTCGTCATACTAAGTCGAATTTTATGTGGTAAAGTGCAAAAACTTCCTCATATTTTTCTACATAAAACTGTGTAAAAGTTTCTCCTGGTTTCGCTGCAGTTTTGCCGATTACTTCATCCAACTGAAATGTGTACCCAATGACGGAGAATTTTTCCGCTTTTTTTCAGTTGGTCGAGGTAATCTGGGAAAGTACAGCAAACCGAGGAGAAACTTTGACACGGTCTTGTGCAGAAAATATGATGTTTTTTTTTGCAATTTACCGCATGAAATTTGACTTAGTATTACGAAAGTTATGAATGATTACACTGGTTCAGAAAATCCGTGAACCCAATCATGCTGACCACGTAATTGGCCGCCTTGTTTATTGTTGTGTATTGTTCCAACATGGTATTAATGATGGCTACCAATGTACAAATCGTAACATAATATTTGCTTTCATTTGGAATTGGAAGAATGTGGTTTAAATTTATGCAAACGATTTTCAAGAATAATTTAATTTAATGGCTTTGGATAAAACAAAGAACATATAACATGACATCCAAGATGGCTGTCAAAGTGGAAATGTTATACGGTCACAAATTATAAAGTGGCTGCCATCTTAGTTTTTCCAAAAATTGCAGTTTATTTTAAACTGAATTATTTTAAACTCATACATGTGCAGGCCAATATGTTGTCTTCATTTATTTTTACTTATTTTGCAGTGAACCATACTAATTTGCGTCAAAAAGTGTCATTCGGGCTTAGAAAACACAAGATTTAGGACATAGTCTCAAGGTGGCTGTGACATTTTGCATCCTCTACAGTGGTGTTATACTTACTTGACAAATTATGAATTTTCATTCAAAAGCCTTATGCAATTAAGTAGAAATAGTTCACACAAACCAGGGACGAACTTATCAGATTTTTTTTATTTTAACCTTTTATTAGATGGTATTCAAGATGGCCTTGTAGTCAGTTTCAGAAAAAAAGAAAGGTATTTGTATTTTCAGTTAGAAAATATTTTGAGGTTGTTTGAAGTTATGAATATGCATTAGGATAGTCAAGAGTAAAGGGGACATCCAACCTGACATCCACGATGTATGCCAAGTTTGTTATTAGACGCTTATACAGATATTTGTATAAAATGTGTTCTATATATGATGGATCTGATCAAAATGAGATGCAAATAACGTTTGTATCTATAGCAAACTAAAACTGTCCTTTGTAGAATTGTCATTGAATAAAATACCATTTATTTATATCAGATTTTAGTGAGAACTCCTATAAAGTCTGTAATAGAGATATCAAAGTTTCTTTTTGACTTTTCTCCTTTTCATCAAGTTACCATATGCTTAAAAAGGCTATACATCTCCTAAATTAGTATATGATTTTAAAAAAAAATGTATTAAGACCATAATCCTCCATTTTCACACACAACATCAACTTTTCGACTTGATCTTGACAGATGACATATTTGCTGCAGTCAACCTTAATAGGTTGTGCTAATGATGTAGCTTAGCACTATCACATCTACTTGAAAGTAATCAAAGTTTATATTATTCTGAAGTCAAGCCAATACATAATGTTGCAGACATCTGAGTTTTCTAGCCAAAGCTTCCCTCACTAATTGCTCGTTAGTGAGTCAGGCATTTGATTCCATGATAGCCCAGTCCAAAAACCTCTCCAGTCTAGTTAGTTGAAACCAAAGCTCTTTTGTCTATTTAGGCATGTAGGGGTTTAAATGATGATGTTATTTCGCTCTGCATTTACAGTGATGTTCCTTTACAGCCCAGGACTCTGCCGCTAGGTTCTCATTTTATTGTTATTGGTGTAAATTTTATTAGCATATACTTTTATATACATGTATGTGAATGAATTTAGTTGTGTTTAGGTAGCCTAGTGACTACCTTCTAGTGAAGAGCTATACATCACCACTGTATAGTATCTATCCGTATATTAAGTTTTCCCCATTTTGGTTTTGTAGAAAGAATATTAGCTCTGATTGTACAAGTTCCTGGTCATTGCTTTGATTTTACCCAGTATATAAGCCAAAATGGGAATAACATGTCCAGAATGACACAGGCCAACAGTCGCTAGCTAGGTAAAGAAATGTAAAAAGAAGCATGGAAAAAGCATTATGAAGTTACTCAAATTCGAACTCATGGAATGCAGAAGGCATACCAGAGGAAATCCCCGTTGAAGCTCTAGCCAGTTAATCAGCACAGGATTTATCACAAAAGCAATTAGCAGTATGTGTTCTTACAAAGCAGACAGATCATTAGCAATTGCCATCGAGATGCTTAATTCTACATGTATTTAGGACACTGGCACTGTCAAGGTGTTTGGCCTCATCGGTGACATACTTTTGAGAGTTAGAGCAAATTGAGAGTGTGTACATAGGCAAAGGGGGTGCTCTGAACAGAGGCTTGAGGTTAATTAAGCAATTAATAAGGGTGTTTGGGTGCATATTGGAGAGACATATCAGGCAGTGAGTTGAGATTGACGACATGAAATGCAGATTTATGTCAAGCCATGGTGACACTACAGTTGTGATCTTCTTTTTAAGCCAGCTACAGTTGCTCCTGACCTAACAAGCCATTCTACATCGCTTTCACTAACATAGAGAAGGACAGCAGGTTGGTAGTGTACATGCTTTTAAATCAACGAGTAGTCGGTGCGACTGATGCATTGTATGATCAAGGCCATAAAAAGCAGGGCAACAGTTGGCTCCTGACCTAACAAGCCATTCTACATCGCTTTCACTAACATAGAGAAGGACATCAGGTTGGTAGTGTACATGCTTTTAAATCAACGAGTGGTCGGTGCGACTGATGCATTGTATGACCAAGGCCATGAAAAGCAGGGCAACAGTTGGCAATTGTAGCAGTGAGAAGTTTTGGTGTTGATGATCATCAGAGCTCTGTTCTGATTCCACTGCTCTTAATTGCTATGTTAGGGGCTCTGCCCAAAATTGCTGTTGTGCAAAGATGATCTGGTGATCATGGCTGAGTACATGGAGGAATTGCTGGCGAAGTTGGATGCATGGCAGTATTGGAAGGAGAAGAGTCTACATGTGAACATAAAATATGAAGTCATGTAAAGTGGTCCCTGAGAGTCAGTGCACCAAATGCATGTGGCACAAACTACTTAATGATGGAAGATGGATAAGACAGCACCGGATAAAAAATTTGAGATAGATTTTCTGTAACCCTATGGACATTCTATATGCTAGAGACACCCTCGAGCTGCCTGCAGTCACACATTGCAAGTGTAAACAGTAGAAGCTCCTTAAACTTTTTAACCTTTTGATCAACTAACATCTGCTGCCTTCGACTCGAGGCGGGTAGTGCTTTTTTGTTGAGTGTATATATCCAGTACGTCCTTGATTAAGAACAGTTCACTGGCATGATACATCGTCAGTGATGTCAAAAACGACTAATAGCAAAAAAGTGATGATTTTTTAGAAAGAACTGCAAAATATCACCAATAAATAGGATTTTCCATTATGGCGGCCATCTTGGAAACCATGCTTAAATTCACAGTTGAGAAAATTTCAAAATTATTACATATTATATATAAGAAACAAACATTCATTGCAATTAAAACAAATTTCACTCATAAAAAATTCAGATATATTTATGTACATGTATGAAAAAACCCACAATAAAATCTTTCTTCTTTGGAAGTCATCTTGGATGCCATATTGTATCAAGGCTCTCTTATAAACTGTTTGCAAATAACAAGGTCACATTTGGAGCCTTTCTATATTTGGAACAATTTGAATTTGATGCAATAATCTGAACTAAGTTCATATTATGGTGTTTTTATAAGCAAGCTTGATTTAATATATAAAAAACGGCGGCCATCTTAAAAAATGGCGGCCATCTTGGATACTATGTTCATCTACATGTGATGTCAGATAATTACAAATGTTTTATTGTTAAAATAGACACTTCCACTGGCTTCAAAGCAAAGCTTATTGCAAAATGATATCCAGCTTCACATGCTTTACATGAAAACAGGTCGCCATTTTGAAATTCAAGATGGCGGCCGTCAAGGTGCATTTCTGGCGTGGCACTGACCCTCAAAAATTTTGTTAATTACTAATCTGGCCATGTACCAAGTTTCATGCTTATATCATAAAGTGCACGATTTTTTCACATATCTGCCCCACTATTAGGTCTCAAAAAACACTGTTGAATCCTCCTGTAAATGGTAAAATTCAAGCACTTGTCAAGGCCTTTGAGTGTTTTTCAAGTACGTTTCAAGGCAAATTTAATTTTCAAGTACTTTTCCAGACAGTCCTGTATACTCAAGCACTTTTCAAGCCTGTGCCAACCCTGGATTCTCCCCTCTGGTATGAAACAATAAACTTTGGATGGTCCATTGGATATATAGAGGGGTCACAGGGTATAACTTCCAAATAAAACTTGTTTTTTTGTTGTTGTTGTTTTTTTTTGTGGGGGGGGGGGGGGGGGGGGTTGGTTTGATTCTTAACATCCCAGTCAACAGCTATGGTCATGTTGGGATGGTCAGTTCACCTAACCACACTTTTTCCTTGACATGCTTGACTAAGCGGTTAACCAGTACTTCACTTTTTGCTTGTATACTTGAATTTGCCAGTAATGTTAGGCTATTATTTGCAGCAGACTACTTCAGCAGACAACATTTTCAGATGCATTTTACTTGGCACTTTAAGGGTTTAAGCAGGATTTTTTTTTCAGTGTGTGTTTGTGTTTAATGTCCTACAAACAGCTAGGGTCATATGGAGACAGGGTCACAGCTTTTAAAAAGTCGCATCTGACAGACTGGTAAAGCTGGTGACCAAACTCACAACCCCTAGCTGGTTTACAAGTTGTGTGGTTTATCCACTACACCACAGCAGCTCCTTATTTGTTTTTCAGTGTTCTTCTTTCTATGACCAGTTGAAATTTCATGGTAGCTGAGTTGAGCATGATAAAAGTTTAATAATTTTGGGACCTGAACATACAACTGCTTCACTTCTTAGACTGCATGAGTACAAAAGGCTCTGGTTAGACTGCACGGAAGCACAAGGTTCTCTGAGCTCTCCCTGGTCGCCTATGCATTACATGTACAGTAAATACTCAAAAATACTGAACACTAGTTATCTGCCAAAAAGGCCTACAAAAATAGGTCAGACTCTGTTTAGACTGCTCTTCAGAAGCAGTCTGATCAGAGTCTTCCCTTTTTGTTATTCTGACAAGCATTTGGTGAATTCCAGCCTTGATAACCAGCAATTTTTTGGAGAATGTAGCAGGAAAAATATTTGAATTTTAGAACATCTACTGTACATATACTCACCACTGCATGTGAGCCTTACAGCACAGAGTATTGAGACTTCCAAATCATTGAGGTGAAGTTTATTGAAGCTGTTTGCAAACTCTTCTAAAGTAGCAACAATTTCCTTGTTCAGAATTTTCTCCATCGGCTTTTTGGCGTAAATACTTCCGGACAATAGAATGATATGGACCTCACCATCGTAGAAGTATTCGGCACTATGTAGCTGAAACAAAAGACAATACTTTCTATCAGATGACGTGATCAGCCTAATACCCACACACATGCACTCCTATAAGCATACACAGAGTACTTCTTTGGCTTGTAAACACTATAAGAGCATATGTTATTTTCTGGTTCAATTGTTTAAAATATGATTTTTTTTTTTTTAAAAAAAAACCTCTATTTTTTCAACTTTTAAATAAAAGGGCTATATATAGGTAATCTGCGTGTTGACCTATTTTTTGACGTGTCCATTTCTTTGGACAAAATAGTAAGACCATGATACAAGCATTGCTTAATCCTTTAAAGACCAGAAATCTCTAAATGGGTACTTTGGTAAACAGTGAAGACCCAGATGAAATGTCGCATAACACAACATTTCATCAGGGTATGTATTGTCTGCAGACAAAATCAATCTACAGAGAATGAAACAAATTATTTTTATTTGGAAATTATAACATCTTACCCCTCAATATATACAATGGACCATCCTGACTTAATTGTATCAAACTTGATGGAAAATTCCATTTGTCTTAAAAGGCTTAACTCCTTGCCTAGTGCATAATTTTTCAAGCCTTTTTGTCATCTGCTGATTTTTTCAAAATCAATATTTTCAGCAAAATCATCGGTGTCAGTTTTGATCCTGATCAGGCCGGACATTTTGTTGGGCCTGATCTGGGTCCAAACTGTTTGCAGAGGTTATCCGCAGACCACACTAGTATTATCTTAGGTGCTGATACAAACATTGTGACTACTTAAATTGTATCTTACCATCCATATATCGTAGTAAGCTCTTTTCATCAATACTCCACGATCTTCCGCATTAATACTTGAAAAGCCAGGAACTCTTTCACAAAAACCTGCAGAAGATTAACAAAACTCTTGATGATTTCCTGGTCACTATTAAGTCCTGTTCCCAATACAAGTACAGTCGAATCTCAAAATTTCGAAGTCTTGGGGACTGGAGATTTTATTTCGAAGTATCGAAAATTTGAATTATAGGGAGGTACAGATGTGAATATACAGGGATTTTCCTTGGCCTGATTCAATTAAAAAATGAGAAAAAAATTCCCAAATTGTTGCATATTATTCCCATTTTTTTAGTTCTACATTTGGTGAAAATTTCATCAAAGTCCGACCCAAAATAGCAAAGTAATGTCTATGTTTTCATTCATGATTTTGTGTAAATTCTTTTTTCCCAAATTCAACAGGCCCTGACCCGATTTCAGAAAGGTAGGAAAATCCCTGATATGATTATTATCAGTTATTTTCCCTATCAAACCTGTATTGTGTGCATAAAAGAAACAACTCCCTGAGACGTTTTATGCACACAGAACATATGTTTTATCAATAGTAAGTATTTAAAATAGTTCATAAATAGGCACTATTTTCGGAAGCCAATGTGTCCAAAATTTAATTCAAATTAATGTATTTTGATTTTTTTTGTTTTTACTGTATTACATATTTTTTGTTCTGTGTTTTAAAGGTGTTTAACTGTGTGAAAAATATAAGATATGAAACCTGTGCAATTCTGCACAGCTTTCATATTTTGAACATATTCAGGTTTGTTTTCGTCAAATGGAAATATCACATGCATTTTAAGCAGTTTACCTGTATTTTATGAACATGCTGTCAGCTCATTCTTGAAAGTATTGGCAAAGTGCCATTTGTTTCAGTTTTCCTGTCATGTGGACTTGCCAATTCTTTCAAGAACAAGCTGAAAGCATAATGGATACCAGTGATTATGAAAGTTGATAATATACATTGTGTGCATAACATTTTTCAAAACTTAAATATATTTTTCTATATAGTCAAGACCCAAGTCAACTGGTTTCATCTGAAGCCAAGTGATCAGGGCCTAGACTGTTTTTTATCCACACACTGAATCCATATGAGTTGATTAGAAATCAAAAAGGACTTTAAGTGTACTTATATGAGCATGAATTGTGGGCTTCTGATGGTTTAGCATCATTGCAATTGCCAGCAGATTAGTCAATAGAAAAAAAGTGTTTTGTTTGATTTACATTAACTCTTTGTATGCTGGGTAATTTTTCATGTGTGGTTTTGTTGTCAGCTGATTTTGTAAAGAATAAACTTTATCAAAAAGCTTTTTTTAGGAATACCATAAAATTCCATTTTTGTATCCAGATCAGGACAATGACCAGCACAATCTGTATCCAAACAGTTTGTAAAAATTAGCAGCAAACAATAAGAGTTAGAGTAATTGGAATACAGTTCAAGGGTTCTTTTTTTTCACTCTTTGTATACTTGGCGAAGCTTGTGTGCTTATTTGCGGTCTGCCGATTTTTTTCAAAATTAACTTTTTTAACAAAGCTCTTTCAGATATCCCATCAGAAAGTCAAACAGTTTGGAACCAGATCATGCAAAACATTTTGTCAAGCCTGGTCTGACTCCAAACTGTTTTCAAAGGAATTATCGGTAGACTAAAGACGACAAAAGTTGTCACTGACAGGGAAAAGTTAATTGGATAATGTTCAAGGCTACTTTCTAATATAAAACCTAATAATATTGTAAACAAAGCTAGCATAGAATACCATTTTGCTCTATTTTTAGAGATACACGTCTTCATTTTTTTCTAAAAGTTTGTGACTAGTTCCTGTGATTCTATTACTGTTGTCTCCTGAAATGTTAAAAAATTTTGAGTTGCTAATGCTATGTCAACTTCTGACAGGATTCCTTTTTTATTATTATAAAACTATTTGCATGTTCAGTATAGTTGCATGATTTTTTGTGGTCTGGTGACTTTTTTCAAAATTATTTGTTTTACTGTTTTACAAAAAAATTTCAGCACCATGTCCAACCTGACCAAATGAAATATTGCTCTGTTTATCTGAACATCTAAGACATATAAGTACCAAAAAGATATTAAAAAAATATCAAAAAGTCTCTCTGGAATTCCAACATAAGCACACTAACCACCATGTTTTTCCAATAAACTTGTGCATTTGTATCATATGACGTCATCACATGGCTTTCCTCAAAAATCCGGTTTAAAACAATAAATTAAATTTGGAGTGGAATAGAGCTTACAATTAGGTTCAACTTTTGCCAAGAGAGTTAAGATTCCTTCAAAGTTTAATGGTGCTTGTTTGGCAGGAAGAAACTAGATCAGTGGGCGACCACATGAATAATTTAATAGGATGACGTAATAAGACAACAAGGGGGATTTACAGGTATGTTTTACATGGAAATCATTATCTCTATATTATTCTGCATTTTTGGTGAATGAAAGGAAACTTTTTTTAACTAAACTGTTCTCTGCGAACAAATGTAAACAAGTCCCTAAATATGAAAATTCAAGATGCACAAGTCCATCGGACGGGCAAGTTTATCAGACTCAACTGTAGTATAAGGTAAATTTGCTACATCCAATTTTTAAGATCCAGCTAGTCCCTGTAGCTTAGCAGAAAAAACTTTTGGTGACATCAAGGCAGAGTTTTTCATGATGAGGCTGATACTTTAGAAATTTCCAGCACTGTTTGGGCCTCCAGACAAGATGGTATATATACAAATTGATTTTCTAATTTCTTAACCAAAACATACATTGTGAGTACTCAAAAGAACCGTCCCAAAGAGATGGTTCTTTTGAGCACCCGAAGCATATGTGACATATGTTATGACTGATGGTTAAGAAATGTGCTTATCCGGACACAATGCTGCTTTGACACGGGTGGTAAACCTAGGAACTACCACGAAATTGTGGTAACGTAATTTTGTTCCCAAGCCACATCCGGGACACGTCGTGGTAGTTTCCAGGCCGAAAATTGGATAAAGAAAGGTTGGTGTCACTTTCATTTTTGTTTTATTTTACAACTAAGAACGAACTATGGTAAAATCCGTCAATGTGGTTCCGTGTAAATATGTCTCAGCGTCCCCTCTAGCCCAAAACTTTGCTTGAAAAGTTATTTCCTTTCTTTAGGTTCGTGTTTCCCCACTGAGCATCGGACCAACTTTCTCCAAAGTTCGAAGGATTTTAGCCCATATCTGTCAAATAAAATGGAGTTTGATATCATTGACGATGGAAATGATAAAAAAAGACCCTGAATAAACATTCCTACACAGAAAAAAAATCTGAGCATTTACTCGTAAACGATTCATGCCCTGTTCGTCCTGTGTGGTAGTTTCCAGCTCATCGTGGTAGTTAAAATGCTATCGTTGTAGTTTCCAAGACTTTGTAGGATACGTTTCTGAAGTGTCACAAAACATTATTGTGGTTGTTTGTTTCGCATGATAACCCTCGAACTCGTCACTTAAAGAGACTAAATCTGTAACTATGAACATTTTTCGAAATTTTTATTTTCTTTTTAAATCATTTGTAAAAGTAGAATTAAGTTATGTTTTCACAATAAATCTGTTCACTATAGCTGAAAACTGCACGGAAAAGTGAATTATCTTATAAAACAGGTGTGTTTTTCTCTGGTTGGTAATTATTTGCGTCCCTCCAATAATTATAGACAGTTTATTTAAACATAAATACTGTTGTTTTGATACTGATAATTTGTTAAGATTTACGAAATTGGTAAAATGTATACCTGAATTTTAGTTTTTTTACTGTGTTCTTGAAAAATAGAAACATTAGTTCTAAAATTAAAAGATCAAAAGTTACAGACTATGCAGCTTTAATTACCACAGTTCACAAATAAATTAACTTTTCAACACCATGAAGAAGCTAAGCTTAGGACAAGAGATTCAATGTGATGCTTGACAGGTGGAGATCAGGCCATGGACTGCCAAACAACACCTCTGGAAATCTAAAGCAAAAGCAGGTAATCAGTTGAGCCGTGGTGGACCAAGCAACAGACAAAAAATGACATAAAAATTGCGTCACTCGCTACGTTGTTCCTTAAGATAAAATGGCAGGCTAAGACTACTGGCCCAAAGTATCGTAAGTACTTGCGCTTCAGAAAAAAGGGAAATATCCTCAGGTTGGGACACCTTTTATATACATGTGAGTGCGACGATGAACGGGCATGTTATTTGATAATTAAAAAGCATGTTTATTCAAAAACAAAATATGTGAATATCCCTTCTTTTCATTCTTCTCATCATTTCAATAGCCCACTAAAATTAAAATTCAGGCAGTCGACATTTGTTATTTGGCAAAAGGTTGTTTGAAAAGGTCTTCGTTTGAATAAGAGGGGTATTCAAGGTCAAGGTTCGGCCTGCACACCCTGTCTTTATAAAAATGAAGTAGCCCCTGAATAGTGATCATCTGCTGAAACGAACTACTACTAAATTCCTTCATAGTCTTGGAAACTACCACGATGGCATTTTAACTACCACGATGAGCTGGAAACTACCACACAGGACGAACATGGCATGAATCGTTTACGAGTAAATGCTCAGATTTTTTTTTTCTGTGTAGGAATGTTTATTCAGGGTCTTTTTATCATTTCCATCGTCAAATGATATCAAGTTCCATTTAATTTGACAGATATGGGCTAAAATCCTTCGAACTTTGGGGAAAGTTGGTCCGATGCTCAGTGGGGAAACACGAACCTAAAGAAAGAAAATAGTTTTTCAAACAAAATTTTGTGCTAGAGGGGACGCTGAGACATATTTACACGGAACCACATTGTCGGATTTTACCATTGTTCGTTTTTAGTTGTAAAATAAAGCAAAAATGAAAGTGACACCAACCTTTCTTTATCCAATTTTCGGCCTGGAAACTACCACGACGTGTCCCGGATGTGGCTTGGGAACAAAATTACGTTAACACAATTTCGTGGTAGTTCCTAGGTTTACCACCCGTGTTTGAGTGCCATTCATCATTTCAGCAGATGACAAATTTTGTGATACCTTTCTTTATTTTCGTGGAAATTAAGGCTTGATTTATTACTAGTGAATTGTCTGCTGAGAGATGATTCACATGTAATATAAAGCCTTATTTGGTTTCTTGAAGGTAGAGACAAAATCTGTTGTCTTCTGATAACCTTTGCAAACAGTTTGGACCCAGATCAGGCCCGATAGAACATCAGGCCTGATCTGGATCCCAACTGTTTGACACTCTGATGGTATTCCGGAAAGCGTTTTTCGAAAAGTTTATTTTGAAAAAATCAGCAGACGGCAAAGAAGCATGAAATATTACCCAGCATGCTGAGAATGACTTACCGAGGATTCTGTCATTTACTGATGGTATGTCCTTGATGATTTGAGTGTATAGAACTTTTATGTCTTCCTCAGAATCAGTAAATACTTTCACTTTTAGCTGTAATAAAAGTAAAACACAGAGAATATAACAAATAATTCAGGCCTCCAGATAATAGTGAGTATTATCTTCAATGTTAAGACGTGTAGCTGCTTAGTTGGTAGAGCATTAGAAAAATAATTTTTTCTTATGCAAGACCTGTCAAAGTAAAAACTCGGGTCTCATTGATTATAAGTCAACTTTTGTTGTTGTCTCCTGGCTTTTTTCAAAATTATTTTTTTTCAAAAAATTCTTTCAGGAACACTATCATAGTGTCAAATGGTTTCAATTCAGATCAGAATCTTAATCTTAACATTTTCATGCCAAAACAGCAATTTTAAAGTCTAAGTTAAAGTATCTTATGTATTGGATATGTTAAACTTTTACTTGAACTACTGTTAACTCAAAATAAAATATCCATCAGAGGAGATGGCAAATCTCCAAACCAAAGTTAATGGTAAGCAGTACAAACTGATAAATAAGTATATATGAGCTATGACATGAGATTTCCAAAAATGTGGTATATGCAACCAGCAAAGGTTCAGACCAGCCTGTGCATATGCGCAGTCTGATCAGAGCCTTTGCTAGTCGTTTAGATATTCTATGACTGTTAAGCTACTGATGGAACTTCATTTGGAGTTTCTAAGCTTAAAAGGATGATACACAGGCTTGTCTGTGTCTACACTTGCCAAAATGCCACATTGTTGGAAATCACATGTCGCGGCTCATATAATGTTAGAAGGGATAATGAGTGTCTACTAGTACAATCTGTAATAGTAAAGCAAATATGGAGTGATGCCTATGGAGAAACAAGTTTATTGTTACTGCCTCTTAAATTATTCAAGGGAAATAACTCAAATAGAAAGCAAGGGAGAGTAACCATTCTTGCATGCACCATACTGCCTTGATCTGATCAGATATATTCGCCTAACTAGTATCTAATATCATCAAAAGGTCAAAGGGTATAAAAGTTATGAAGTGAATATGCTTTTATCTACAGATGAATGGATGGATACCAGGCTGATCACTTTAAACTCTGGTCCAATTGAATATAAGTAAACTTTTGTTGTCATCTGTTGGCTTTTTTTTCAAAATTATCTTTTTCAAAAAAATCTCAGTAAAACTATCAGAGTGTCAAACAATTTCGATCCAGCTTAGGATGTTTCATCAGTCCTGATCTGGGTTCAAACTGCAAAGGATATCAGCAGATGACAAGTGGCCCCTGGCAAGGAAAGAGTTAACCCGAGTAGACTGCAGTTTCAAATATCTTACCAAGCCAAGTTTATGCAGCCTTAGTGTCTCCCTGTGTTCTGGTTTCCATCTATGTAGAATTTTGGACGCAACAGACAGGCCTTCCATGGTCATGTGAATGACTTGTTTTTTCACTTCTTCTCGAGATAGCTTATCATCGGAACATGTCACTCTATTATCATTAATTGACTGCTCTATCAAATCAGATGGCAAAACTGAGGTATTCTGTGTTAAATCTGAATGGTTCTCTGATGAATCAACCTTCTGAATCTGTTCAGTTGGGGTCAAGCTCATATTCGCTGCTGGAAATCTGTAATCTGACTGAGTATTCTGGACAGGTATTGGTTCTTTATCAATTGTTGTTTCTTGAGCTGTATGCTGCTGCAAAGACACTAGGCCATCATTTAGTCCGAATTTACACTGATATGTCCCACCCAGCACTGGTTTCATTTCTTGTTGCTCAGACGTTGAACATTTTGTTTCTTGCTCGTAATATCTTTTCTTTAGTGGAGAACAACCAATATCAATACCAGAATCTTGTCGGATCTTGTTTTTAACTAGAGCATTGTTTGAGTCTCCTACAGACTCTTGTCTTTCAAATGTATTAAACGTACTGTAAGACGAGTTGGACTTCTGGCTAAATGGAGGTGAGGCAAGAGATTGACGGCCAGAGAATTTATTAACATCCTCCAGAAATCTTTGAATGCTCTCCATTTTGTTTTCTGATAAGGATGCAGTTTCATTAGTACTACTTTCTTCTGCAGATAAAATACTTACATCCTCTGACCCTCCAAGTTTGTTATTACGTTTTGCAGATACCTCTCTAATGAGATTTAAAACATTAGCAACAACAGTTTTACCCATTTTGTTCTGCTCTAACCTTTGCTTCAGTCTAACTACTACATCATTTTCCTGTGTAGTGTCCAGTACCTGTTCCAGAAGCACCTTGATTAGACCTGGACTGAATCTACCCCTCTGACTGGATGTGGTGCTGCCATCTACACTGGAAGGTGTGGGACAGCTTGGAGGAACTGATAACACACTCCCACCCCTTTCAGGTCTTGGAAATTCTGCTGCTTTCTTGTCACTGATTTCAGGATTAACCAATGTTCCCGGTGGATCAGGAAGCATCTCAGTTAGGGTTCTTTGATAATCCAAGCCTCCATATCTAATATCGTGTTGCTGATTTACAGATACTTGATTAGGGTTACGGTTATCATCCGGAATATTTAAACATTCTGTTTTAATGACAGGCATTTCAAACTCCTTTCTGGGTGAATTCTGCAGTACTTTTTGACTTTCTTGAGGAGTCCCCATAATACAATCAGTCATGGAATTAAAATTTAAGTTATCAAAACTAGGCCTATTATACTTAGACTGAGCAAAACTCTGTTGGGTTTTCTCTGTTCTTGGATCAAAAGGGCTGAAGGAATCAGCTGGAGACTCAGTGCAATAAAACTGTGAACTATTATCAAAAGAGGGAACAGTATCAGCAAATGAAAAGTGTGCTGGGTTTGTAGAAACTTTACCAAAGTTGTCTGTCATGATGTTTGAACAAGAAACCCTGGTTTCAAAATGTTCAAACTTATTCCTGTCTAAAATGGGGTTTCTTTCTGTTGTATTATCTAAGTCCATATACAACATACTTGAGAACTGATTTGTGTTGCTTTGTTTTTGTAATTCCATGATTTCTATTTCTTTTGAGCACTCATGTATTTCCATTGAGGAACTTTTACTGTTACCACCAGAAGACAGAGACTTACAGCAAGTCTTTGACACTGTATCACCGAGTTCATTTTTCACCCCACTTTTGCCAGTACCATGAGATATATGTTTAAAATCAGTTTTCACCATACTGCCTTTAGTAGTAAAAGGCAACTGACTGTTCTCAAAACTAACAGGTTTCTGTTTGAATTCATTATTTATCTGACGATCATCAATGCTAAAAGGTTTACTTGTAAGTTTGAATTCATTATTCACCAGACTATTATCAATACCAAATGGTCCCTGTTTGAATTCATTATTCGCCTGACTTTTATCAATACCAAATGGTCCCTGTTTGAATTCATTATTCGCCTGACTTTCATCAAAACCAAATGGTCTCTGTTTGAATTCCTTATCTACCTGAATATTATCAATACCAAATGGTCTCTGTTTAAATTCACCATTCACCTTACTATTATCATTCCCAAAAGGTGTTTGTTTAAAACCATTATCTACCTGACTGTTATCAGTATGAAAATTGTTATCAATATGGAAAGATCCCTGTTTGAAGTCATTATTCACCGGACTATTATCAAAACCAAATGTTTTATGCTTGAATTCAATATTCACCTGACTGTTATCAATACTAAAAGGACTATGTTTGAACTGGCTTTTCTCAGAGGAAGCAAGTATCTGTTCATGTTCACTTTTGAACACATCATTATCAATGGCAACTGGTATCTGAGGTTGTGGCAGTGGATAAATAGGTGCCATGGTATCTGTGACGGAGTCTTGTAATGATGCTACTGAAGCGGTTTCTGAGACAGTTCTATCACTGCCTTTGGCAACAGTCCTACTCTGTCTTGATATACAGCCAGTGTCAAAGTCATATATATCAGGCCCAGAAGGTTCAGTATCTAACACAGGTAGATCATATGTGTGGTAGTCCGCTGATTTCTTGCCAGCTTGATGATATGTGTCACTAGTCTTGTCACCAGCCTCAGTCACAACAGCTTCCAGTGCCTTCTCTTTCTCTATCTTAGGAATTCTGCCCATTCTTACAGCTGTAAGAAAGACATTACATTGTCACAAACTACGGTAAGCGTTCTAAAATTTGGAACATTTTCTCTTTCTGTTCTCAAATACAATGTTGGTTTTCCGAGCTGGAATTCACAAAATGCTTGTTAGAATAGCAAACAGGGAAGACCTTGATCAGACTGCTTCCTCTGAAGCAGTCTGATCTGGGTCGGCTCTGTTTGTCTCGGCATTTTTGTCTAGGAAATAGTGTTATTAATATTAGAACATTTACCACATGAAAACAAGAGTGCAAAGAATCCGTAGAAGGGTGCTTGACTTCAGATCCAGGGGTTCCTGTTTTGAGCATCATTAGAGACACTGTATTGTGTCCTTGAGGAAGTATTTTTATTCTCTACTTAGTACTGGTTCATCCAAGAAAATGTCCAGACATGACTGAAAAAATGATGACTGGGATGCAAAATATTAACTCAAACCATCTCAGAAAACAGGGGGAGGGGGGAGGGGGGTTAGGTCAAGGCCAATGCCAGTTGCAAACCCTAACATCAAGGGACAGGTTTTCTCATTTCAAGAATCAGGTTTTCTTTTGTCAAAGATCAGGGGTTTTTCATCAAGGGATAGGGCTTCTTACATCAAGTGAAAGGTATTCTGGTGTCAAAGAACAAGTTTTATTACATCAATGGACAGGTTTTCTCAAACCAAGGGAAAGGTTTTCTCATATGAAGGGACAGGATTTCTCACATCAAGGGACAGGCTTTCTCACATCAAGGGATGGGTTTTCATGTTTATATGTGCTTTGTGTCATCTGCTGGGAAAGGCCTCACCTCTTTGCTCTCGTTTGTGGTGTCTTACTGTGAGTTTGTCACTTTCCCATTGGCATCCTGGGTCAGGTGTGGTACTTGATTGTAATGATTCCTGATCTTTGCACCCTTACTGAATTCTCACATCAAAGGACCATTTTTTTCAAACCAAGGGAAAGGTTTTCTCACATCAAGGGACAGGTTTTCCTGCATCAAGGGACAGGTTTTCTCAAACCAAGGAAAAGGTTTTCTCACATCAAGGGATAGGTTTTCTCACATCAAGGGACAGGTTTTCTAATATTGAGGGAGAGGTTTTCTCACATCAAAGGACAGGTTTTCTCACATCAAAGGCAGGTTTACTCACATCAAGGGAAAGGCTTTCTCACATCAAGGGACAGGTTTTTTCACATCAAGGGACAGGTTTTCTCATATAAAGGGACAGGTTTTCTCATATCAAGGGACAGGTTTTCTCATATCAAAGGACAGGTTTTCTCACATCAAGGGACAGGTTTTCTCAAATCAAGGGACAGGTTTTCTTGCATCAAGGGACAGGTTTTCTCATATCAAGGGACAGGTTTTCGCACATCAAGGGACAGGTTCTCTTGAACCAAGGGAAAGGTTTTCTCATATCAAGGGACAGGTTTTCTCACATCAAGGGACAGGTTTTCTCGAACCAAGGGAAAGGTTTTCTTGCATCAAGGGACAGGTTTTCTCATATCAAGGAACAGGTTTTCTCACATAAAGGGACAGGTTTTCTCATATCAAGGGACAGGTTTTCTCACATCAAGGGAAATGTTTTCTCACATCAAGGGACAGGTTTTCGCATATCAAGGACAGGTTTTCTCAAATCAAGGGACAGGTTTTCTCACATCAAGAGACAGGTTTTCTCACATCAAGGGAAATGTTTTCTCACATCAAGGGACAGGTTTTCTCACATCAAGGGACTGGTTTTCTCACATCAAGGGACTGGTTTTCTCACATCAAGGAACTGGTTTTCTCACATCAAGGGACAGGTTTTCTCACATCAAGGGACTGGTTTTCTCACATCAAGGGACTGGTTTTCTCTTATTAAGAAACAGGTTTTCTCACATCAAGGGACAGGTTTTCTCACATCAAGGGACTGGTTTTCTCACATCAAGGGACAGGTTTTCTCTCATCATAGGACCATTTCTTTCAAACCAAGGGAAAGGTTTTCTCACATCAAGGGACAGGTTTTCTCATATCAAGGGACAGGTTTTCTCACATCAAGGGAAAAAATTTCTCACATCAAGGGAAAATTTTTCTCACATCAAGGGATAGGTTTTCTCACATGAAGGGACAGGTTTTCTCACATCAAGGGACAGGTTTTCTCACATCAAGGGACAGGTTTTCTCACATCAAGGGACTGGTTTTCTCACATCAAGGGACAGGTTTTCTCTCATCAAAGGACCATTTCTTTCAAACCAAGGGAAAGGTTTTCTCACATCAAGGGAAATGTTTTCTCACATCAAGGGACAGGTTTTCTCGCATCATGGGACAGGTTTTCTCACACCAAGGGACAGGTTTTCTCACATCAAGGGAAATGTTTTCTCACATCAAGGGACAGGTTTTCTCACATCAAGGGACAGGTTTTCTCATATCAAGGGACTGAGGGAGAGGTTTTCTCACATCAAGGGAAAGGTTTTCTCATATCAAGGGACAGGTTTTCTATCATCAAGGGACAGGTTTTCTCACATCAAGGGACAGGTTTTCTCACATCAAGGGAAATGTTTTCTCACATCAAGGGACAGGTTTTCTCACATCAATGGGCAGGTTTTCTCACATCAAGGGACAGGTTTTCTCATATTAAGGGAGAGGTTTTCTCACATCAAGGGACAGGTTTTCTCATATCAAGGGACTGAGGGAGAGGTTTTCTCACATCAAGGGAAAGGTTTTCTCATATCAAGGGACAGGTTTTCTATCATCAAGGGACAGGTTTTCTCACATCAAGGGACAGGTTTTCTCACATCAACGGAAATGTTTTCTCACATCAAGGGACAGGTTTTCTCACATCAAGGGACAGGTTTTCTCACCTCAAGGGACAGGTTTTCCCACATCAAGGGACAGGTTTTCTCATATCAAGGGACAGGTTTTATCATATCATGGCTGTCAGGTGGAGGGGTCTGGACACTGTGTCCCCGCCTCTGGATCCACTCATGAAGTTACGTTCATTGTTACAGAATTATAGAATCATAGAATGATAGACATGTTCAATTCAGTCTAGCTTTCATACCAGGCTACTTGTTGAAACAAACCCTTGTCAAACTGAACATTTTTTATGTATTACACTCTTCCCCAAATGTTTATCCTGTTAAACTGCCCCATTTCTGTTGTATGCATGTGTTTTCAATCAGAATAGAAAATTGGATTGGAGTAGATTCTCATCTGACAGATCATGAGATGGCTTCATCAGAAGCTAGCTGATCCAGACCTACAGTGTTTTCAAAAAAGTATAAATCAAGGATTAGCAGGACCAGGATTATAGAGAATACTCGGTGAGTGTCTTTTGATATCAAGTTTACCAGGCAAGGCTTTGAGAACGCTTGTTGACATCGCGAGGCTTGCCGAGCGATTCAACATGCGTTCTTAAAGCCGAGCCTGGTAAACTTGATATCAAAAGACACTCACCTAGTATTCTATTTATCAGTTTACCCATTGTTGGACACTCTTCAAACTAGCGATTATGACGTTTTTTGTTTGTTTGATTTGATTCTTTACGTCCACTCAACAATCTTTCAGTTATGCGGGACGGTCTTCCTGGGTTGAACCAGTACTAAGCTAGGATAAATGTGTCTTGCTCAAGGACCACAACGCAGTGACGCCGGTGAGGCTCGAACCCGCGGCCCTTCGGTCTCGAGTCAAGCACTCTACCACTGAGCCACTGCGCTCCCGCGATTATGACGTATTTTTTATTTTTGTGTTGATTAAGCGTCATTAGCGACGTCATTCAAAAAGTGCAACGTCATCGTGACCTGATAAAGCTAACATGCCGTGAGATAGGAAACGTTTATTAGATTATGTTGAAACAATTCAGTTAATATTAGGGGTGACTGATAAAACAGGATGTCAACCCATCTGACAACATTCAGTTATTCCCAGATTGAATCAAATCTGACATATCATGTTATGGCTACTGGACAGACTGATAGACAACCAGAGGGAAAGACAATGCCAAAGCTATATATTAAATTTCTATATATCCGGTGAGCAATAATCCTTCCTGTACCCAGCCAGCAAACAGTCTCAAGCCACCATCCGCCCACCAGCAAAATGCCATTTAGGCCAATAGTAGCCCATTAATATATGAGCTCGGGTCTGAGAAAAGGGTCCTTAAGGCATTTTTACAATTATTACATAAGAGACATTTGAAAGACAGCTAAAATTACAAAATTCACATGCTTTTATATGACCACAAAAATGTTTCTATAGTTTGATGTCACCAAGGTAGCAAACGTTTCTGATTATATTTAAAAATCTGTATGAGTGATTTTGCCATGGCAACAATGAGGCCATAAAATGAAGTGTGGGTCACTTTAATTGCCTATAAAACGACTTGGAAACTGCATTTTCATAAAATTTCATTCGCATTTACATTATAACATAGATAATGCTTGTGAATACATTATATTTGTTAGATGTTTATACTGAGCCAAAAATAACCAATAAGCAACTACTGTAGTATGTCAAATGGAACACTGTTTTTCGGCAATAACATTAAATCTAAAATGCAAATTTTATATTTAATTGGAAATATATATCTAAACCAAAAAACCCTAATCAAAAATATTTTTTAGAAGTTTGCATGCATTTTCATAAATGCTGTGATAGGATGGAATTTTAATATTCTTAATGTTTTAAGCCAAATAATATTCCCCTCTAGTACCTTGAGCAAAACAGATCAATGACTATCAGTTGAACATAAAACCATGTATATTCTAATATAAGACAATTTACAACAATGCTTTAGCGTTTAAATGTAGCTACATATTGGCTTGCGTTGCCGTTCATCAGCCTAGTCAATAATGTTTCAGTTATTATTTCCAACTTTGTCACAAAAATGGTGACCCAAAAGAAAGGCAATTATTTGTAGACCCATAAAAGCAGCTTGGATTCTATTTTGATTCCTTCAACAAGATAATCGTCTGCTGTAATCTCTAAGGGACATTTTATAGATGAGCAAATACTGGTATATCTACCCCAGGTGTACAAAAATAGGTACTGAAAGTGTATTTTCATGCTAACAAAAACTAAGTTATTTATTTCTACAAGATATCAGAGCCGTAAAATAGATATCAGTCGCCACCAAAATTTAAATCTAGTTAGGGTTTTACTATTTCTATGCGCATGCAAACTTTCAGTGAGAAGTAACATTTATGTAAAATTTTAAAAACGAAAAACTGTGTTCCATTTGAGGTGCAATATACCAGTAGAGACCAGCACTCTGATGGCATATTAGGGTAAACATACTTCTTAATGTCATGTTCCAAACAGGATTATATATGTCTCTTCTAACCTCCATATATTCGTCAATATCAAAGATAATTGCTTCAAATTTTCAGGAAATGCTCTTAAGGGGTAGTACTTTACAAACTTAACATTTTCTAGGTTTTGATTATCACAACCATAAGGTACCTTTTGTCATATCCTGGCCCATATATATGTTTACCCAATGTAACAATCTATAGCTACCTTCCACAGACATGCCATTCTCCAAGCACAGTCGGAACCGGCAAGATTTACACCTGTTCCGATTCTTCGGTGTTATATCACATTCTCCACCAAAGAAACATTTGTACTTCTCAGCCTTGGCTATACTTCTCTTAAAGAAACCCTGCAAACAAATCAAACCTACTACTGTAAAACACTTTTATCACATGACGTCGCGTTTGGGAGTGATATAATGCCATGCAATAAAATCAATAAACCACTTGTGGCTTAATGATTTAGTAACCTAACACAATAACGTCCATTATAACGTGGCATATAAGACTGTAAAATCTTGACATTTTCATGCCCAAATTGCCATTAAAAAATTTTAATGTCATATGATAAATAGAATCTAACATTCGTGCTCCTGTATTATTAAATTTATCAAACTTGTTGCGAAAAAGTGATAAAATGCTCGACAAGCTTGGATTTTATCGCTTTTCCCCAACTTGTTTGATAAATTCAATAAAACATCCTCTATATATTTGGCGGGAATTCTTATTTGGTGCTATTGGCGGTGAAAACACAAATCGTTAAAATATGAGGCCGCGAAATACAGTTTTGAATTCAGTTACACAATAAGCAATATGAACACACACCCTCAATGTGTTGGTATCCGTATTGTCAAAAATCAACTTTTGAATGGTACAGTTTATTTCAGAATAGAGGAAACCACGTCTTTAAATGGTCTACTATTAAAGGAAAGAATATGCTCCCTATGAGGAATATGCTCTCTATGAGGTGCATATTCTTTCCTCTAATAATAGACCATTTAAAAACGTGGTTTCCTCTACTCAAAATCCTGAATTCAGAATCCTGAAACTTTTCACCCATGCCCCTTTGTTATAAGCTATCTGGAAAGTACGAGGGGCATTTGGAAAGTTCTTAGCATGGTCTTTTATCTCAGTAACCGATTTACAAAACCTATCATGTTTGGTATCATTTTAAAGCGCCATCTTTTTTCTATGTTATGGCACAAATTTCATGAGGATTTTATAATGCAGACACGAACAATTTTATTGTGAATACATGTACTGTTTGTATACTGGAAAACGCAAAATTTCAGTGGAAAATATAACATTTTACCTTTTGAAAAGTGTGCAGAACATTAACAATAGTTCATGAAATTAGATAATTTTGCACCATTTGGTAGGCCACAATCTGGTACAGTTATTATACAATTGATGACCGAGTTGGATGTTTCGAATAACTAAATACCGGAACAGCAATACCAAAGCCGTCTAGAAAGCAAAGCAATGCGCTGATTTTTTCGACTAAAAATCGCATGTCACAATGCACATATTTTGAAAATATTTTACCGACAGTAGTTTAAAAATGCCATGCGTTGGTATTTTTGTCAAGCACACTTTATGCTCTTTGTATTGAAACCAAAATAAATTTTGTAAACCAGAACAAAGGGAAGATAACTCTTATAATCTTCCCATGGGGTAGAATAAGTTTAGCGATGAGTTGACGTTCTGGTTCATTTCAATTGAAAACGGTGGCAAACAAAAAGTCAAAAATACATTGAGAGTAGAAATCAATCAATTTTGTTATGGTTAACGCGATACCATGAGAATTTCTTATGCCATCGACAAAACATGAGGGGTTAAGTTACCCCACCCACTTCTTGAAAAGTATGGGTAGTGTTATTTTGAATAACTTTCTTGAATACAGAACAACATAAGCCACACTTTTTGCGCGACGAAATGATCTTTATGCATTGTTCGCTACAAATAAAGCAAAAAACATACTCAATAGGCATCTTTCGTGCTCCTGTAGTGACACAATTTATAGTAAAAGTAAAAGAAAAATCGAAAAAAGTCCCATTTTTGAAAGTTTATCATTTCTTTATTACTCAACATTTTCCGAATGTAAAGCTGGTAGTCGTGCAAGCAGTGATCGCATAATATATTTCAATAAAAAAATAGTTGGCACCAAATCGTTAATTTGTCAAATCATGATCGCTTATAAGGTCCCCAATTTTCCTTCGTTTTTTTCCAAGTATTTTGATTAAAATTTCCGCCAGTATGTGCTGCATGTGCACGCCAAGTCCTTTTTTGACAAAAAATAAACCATTAAGTAGCCGTTGAATTCTAGTTTCCAAAAATGTATAACTTGATAGCATTTTATCAACACATTGTGGAGTTATGATGCCATGCTAAGAACTTTCCAAATGACCCTCGTATAGTAGGCAAACTAGCTACATTGAAAATATTGCTAGTCTCAGTAGCTGAGCAGGCATCAGTTGTGAGTCAAACGATGTGGAAAACCCAGAAGACAGGTTTTCTTGCAATGAAGCCCATTTAAGGTGGCAACAGCTGTCGTTGTGCCTTGTGAAGTTAGCAGAACTTATACCCGTATATCGAAACAGGGTGCATATTTTTTTCATATTCTGGTCCTTAAAGAATATTAGGTAGTGTGAAAAAGCAGAATGCTGCTTATTATAATAACTCTTTGCCTACTAACGTCGACTACTGCTAAGCTTTGCAAACAGTTTGGACCCAGACCAAACTATTTGATACTCTGATGGTATCCCTGAAAGAATTTTGCAAAAAAATCAACCATAAAAAAAGCATGAAAAATCACCCAGCATGCAAATTGTTAAGATTTCATACCTTGCATCCTTCACATGTAGCCACACCATAGTGGATCCCAGTAGCCCTATCTTTACAGATCCGACACTTTCCAAATGGAAACGGAACAGCTCCAACAGGCATCTTCACCCAATCAATGTCTGTAAAGTAAAACAAAAAAACATATTCTGTCCAGCCACTCTACTTTCAATATAAAATTAATGAGCCAGTGCATGAGATTTCCCACAATGTGCCATTTTGACGCGTGTAGACTCAGATGAGCCTCTCCAGCCTCCTTTTAAGCTTAGAAACTCCAAAAGGTGTTCAGTCAGTAGCTTAACAATCATAGAATACTCAAGCGACTAGCAAAGGCTCTGATCAGACTGCGCGTATGCGCAGGCTGATCTGAGGCTTTGCTGGTCAAACATACCACATCGTTGGAAATCTCATGCACTGGCTCATTAATCATATAATTTTTTATCAAAATTCTATATCTGATATTGAAAACACAGCTGGCTTCTGTTTGACACTTTGTAATATTACCACAGGAGCTTGAAGTTTGGTCCTTATATCACCTGTTTTGCCTCAAAACCAAAAGCTCATGGTGTCATTACGTAGTAATGACCAGGAGTGAAACTAAGCTCTCGGTAGCCGTTCCCGCTCCACTTTCTGGTCAATCGGCAGTGAATATTGCGGCGGCAACGTCAAAGTGTTTGATAACTTTTCTTCTACCTTATTATCAAGATGGCGACGTTAAGAAACAGGACAATGTCTCAAACATACTTTAAGTCGATATAGTATCGGGAAACCTATTTGTTAGGCCATAAACAATGAGACAATGACGTTTTCATCTACCGAATAAGCCCCAAGACGCTATAACTTGACGTTACGCTTTGTACGCCAAATTGTGCGCGACATCAACGTCACACGATCTTTGAAAAACAACGGTTTCAGTTTTGAATTTCCGCAAAGTTTATGAAAAACAGAACTTTTAGTGATAAGTAAATGTAAGGGTTTGATTTATTAAATATATTGAACACATTTAACTGATTGTTTCATTTTTTGGTTGAACAGTTTGTAAGTTTGAAATGTATTTTCTCCAAGTGTGACAAAGGCTCAGATTCACTGCGTCAAACTGGATACTGGAGCGGGAATGGCTACCTTAATTTTTTCCTTATTTTTAAACGCTCATTATTTTGGCTCGTTGATATGTCAGAAAAAGTTATCCATGCCTCGCATGACCTGTTGACATAGTTTTTATTGTTAGATGTTCAGTTTTCGCCAAAACCTCCTGGTAACAGCAATTCAAAGGTGCCTGAAATTTAGTTTCACTCCTGGTAATTACTACGTAATGACATTGTGAGCTTTTGGTTTTGAGGCTATAGGGGTGATTTAAGGATCAAACTTCAAGCTCCTGTGATATTACTGAAAGTTATTTTTTTTTAAATCTGCAGACAACAAAAAAGCATGAAAAATTACCCAGCATGCAAAAGATTAAAGGATTATTAACTTGTTGAGCCACACATCAGATATTAATTTTGAAAATGTAGAACAATTTGCTGTCATGCTGGCTGTAATCTTCTTTCTTCACAAAGAGCCAATTAGTCTCCAATAAAGTAGGCTGTACTGCATAACCTCTCTCCTACTTTTTTTTAATTTAAAATTATTGGCTCTTTGTCTCCTAGTGCCGTCTGCTGATAACTTTTGCAAACAGTTTGGAGCCAGATCAGGCCCGACAAAATGTTGGGCCTGATCTGGATCCAAACTATTTGACACTCTGATGGAATTCCTGAAAGAATTTTTCGAAAACATTGATTTTGAAAAAAATCAGCAGATGACAAAACAGCATGAAAAATTACCCAGGATGCAAAGAATTAAGACTGATCCTTTTTTCTTTCAACCAAAAGTTTCTCTATGAATGCAATGATATTGTTCTGGTTCTATTGGAAACAACTCAGTGAGCCGCTTCCAATGAGTTCTCACAAAATGTTTGTTTGTGATGATGCGTAACATCCCAGTCAACAATTTTTCAGTCATGTCCAAACGATTTCCAGTCTTCCTGAGTTGAACCAATACAAAGCAGAGGATAAAGTCTCTTGCTCAAAGACACAACACGGTGCCTCTGGTAGTCTCACAGCAGTGACTCTCGATCTCAAATCTAACACTCTACTGCAAGCTATCCTCACGCACACCGTTTTTACTGAGAAACAACAACATAGAAATACTGTGTTAAATTCAGTTATAACAGGGGACAAAAAATCCACTCGTCCACTAGTAATTACAAGTGAAATCTAGAAAGGATGAGTTATTCTCCCCAAAGCTCTCGTCCTGTAGGACGAGTGCTTTGGGAAGAATTACTCAAATAAGTCATATTACATATTACTCCCTTATGTTCTTTATTGCATATTCTTTTAAAGGACAGTGAATGTGTTTGCAGGATGAGTGAGAATTGTAAGTCACTCGTCCTGCACGACAAGTGCAATATTGAAATATTTATGTCTCCTGTATAATATAATTACTATTCATTCAGCTCATTACTCAACTACTGCTAGGCCATACAATGGCATTATATTTTTCCAAATGAATTGAGTAGGTCCTGATGGTTGGGTGGATATTGAGTAGGAAGAGGATTTTTGAGCTGCTGTTTGGTCAGAATTGGTCAATGGATTTGAAGATTTTCCTACCCTTGCTCATAACAAGAGTGTGTACCAAAGAATTATATTTTCTTATTTATCAACCAAAACATATGTTGTGGGTACTCAAAAGAACCATCTCAACGAGATGGTTCTATTGAGCACCCAAATCATATGTTATAACTAACGGGTAAGAAAATATTTACAATTTTACACTCAAAAAGGTGTTTATCTAAACCTGTGTTATAACCAATATGTTAGGATTTTGTACATCAATAAATTTGGCCCAGGTTTTGTGTACTGTATATTTAGGGGATAACTGTATTCAAATTTTTCATTTGGGGAGGTATATCGTCGGATATACGGTCGGAAATTTAGTTTTAAGGCGACGCGGGAGCGGAGCCGTAAAACGTGATTTCCGACCATATATCCAACAATATACCTCCCCAAATGAAACTTTGAATATGGTTATCCACATTTTAATGCACTTCTGCAGATTCTTCTCAAATTGAAGCGTTACAAGCCGCATAAAGCGGCACGTCATCCCAAGGATATGTGACGTAATTAATGAAGTCAAATTATTTCCGATAAAAATCACAGGATATACTGTCGCAAATTTTTGACGTTATCCATTTAGAAGAAGTAGCGTTACAAAAGCAAGTGCATTAGAATAAGCTACACAGTGTTTCGTTAAAATATTACCATCCAGCTCACCAAGAGAAGATAACTCTTATCTAGCTTTGCCTCTAGTTTCCTATAATCCAATGCCATAATGTATCAATAGTCCTCGTCTTCCTCATGTCAAGCTGACTAAGCTCCCTTTAAAAACACAAGTTTCAGACCTGAAAAGTCATAAACATGGGTGAAAATTCAAAATGTTAAAAATCCTCAACTTTCAAAATTCAAATCTTAAAATTTGCTGTATGCCTACAAAGTGTTTACAATTTCACGTTCAAATGGTCAATTGTCCTATGATGAGCTGAAAATGAATCAGAGAAGCTATTAAAATATGCTCAATTCAGCATTTTGAGGCTGACTTCCTATAGAAAGTCAGCCTCAAAATCCTGAATTCAGGAATAATCCTGAAAACTTTCACCCTTGCACAAAAAAAACAAAACAAGAAAATAATTCTTGTATAAATACCTATTCGTATAGCTGTTATAACCCATTGTCAAATGAATAAACATCCATGTTTAAATCAGGATGTTTACCTGCTGTTTGAACATAAGTTTAAAAATGAAAATATCTAAAATGAGCCTGACTTTATATTCAGAAAGTATTGCAGACCAGACTAGTTATTTCACCAATGCTCTAATTTTGTTGGAAAGTCAGTAAAGGAGACAGTGAGGCACACATATAACCCTTTGTATTCTGATGGAATCTCCCATACATATTGATACAACAAGTATGGGACTGTTGATTGTGTACTTTAAGGGGTCACAGGTAGAATTTTCTAAATTATGATGCAGTTCTGTCCCTAAAGAATGTTTTAATCTTAGCAAACAGTTAAGACCAGATGAAATGCAGCATTATGCTGCATTTCATCTGGGTCATCACTGTTTGCCAAAGTACCCTTTTAGGGGTTTCCAGTATACAAAGGGTTAAAGGAAAATAATGTAGAAAACAAATACTAGGACAGTACCTGAAAATTATGTCCTTTTTAACACTTAGACCTTTAATCAAAAGAATATTGATTTGTCTTAGCTCCATCAAATATATATAATAGGAGAAAATGTTGCTATGGTAACTGCAGATAAGAAACAGTAATTATCTATAACATTATATTAGTGCCACTCCTCTAAGACCTCATTAAGGTGACATCTTGAGAAGTTTTGTTTTCCACAAAGTGCCGCAAAATGACCAAAAATGGCATTTACATTAATACATTACCCTTAAAGAGCCAATCACAACTGCAGCAGTTGACAAATTTTGTGACATCTTTCCTAATTTTCGAAAAAATAAGGTATGATATTTCATCAGAATGGTACCCTTTCCATGAAATATCATGCCTTATTTGTTATTTTGGAAGAAACAAGAGGGCCAAGTGGCCCTAAATCGCTCACCTGAGTTTTGTTTAAAGCTTACATATAGGAATCTGTTGAAAGCTGACCATGTCCCTGGTGACATATGGGGCAAGCCATTTTTGGTCCCAAGGGCATTATTCGAACAAACTTGGAAGAGCTGAGACCACTTGGTGATGCTACATACCAAATATCAAGGCTCTAATCATTATGGTTTCAGACAAGAACATTTTTTCATGTTTTTCCCTATGTGACCCCTGGTGTGGGGCCATTTCTGGCCCCAGATATAATTTGAACAAATTTGGTAGAGGTTCACTAGGTGATGCTTCATACCAAATATCAAGGCTCTAGGCATTGTGGTTTCAGACAAGAAGATTGTTTCATGTTTCTCCCTATATAAGCCTATGTAAGACATGTGACCCTGGGGAGGGGCCATGTTTGACCCCCGAGGCATAATTGGAACAAACTTGGTAGAGGTCCGCTAGGTGATGCTACATACCAAATATCAAGGCTCTAGGCCACATGGTTTCAGACAAGAAGGTTTTTTCATGTTTTCCCTATATAAGTCTATGTAAAACATGTGACACCAGGGGCAGGGCCATTTTCGGCCCCAGAGATATAATTTGAACAAACTTGGTAGAGGCCCACTAGGTAATGCTTCATACCAAATATCAAAGCTCTAGGCCTTGTGGTTTCAGACAAGAAGTTTTTTTCATGTTTTTCCCTTTATTAGTCTATGTAAAACATGTGACCCCAGGGGCAGGGTCATTTTCGGCCCCAGAGATATAATTTGAACAAACTTGGTAGAGGTCCACTAGGTGATGCTTCATACCAAATATCAAAGCTCTAGGCCTTGTGGTTTCAGACAAGAAGATTTTTTCATGTTTCTCCCTATATAAGCCTATCTAAAACATGTGACCCCTGGGGTGGTCCATTTTTTGGCCCCAGGGGACTAATTAGAACAATCTTGGTAGAAGTCCACAAGGTGATGCTATATACCAAGTATCAAGGCTCTAGGACTTATGGATTCAGACAAGAAGATTTTTTCAATGTGTGTTCCCTATATATGCCTATGTAAAACATGTGACCCCGGGGGCGGGGGGGGGGGGGGGGGGGCCTTTTTGGCCCCAGATATATAATTTAAACAAACTTGGTAAAGGTTCACTAGGTGATATTTCATACCAAATATCAAAGCTCTAGGCCTTGTGGTTTCAGACAAGAAGATTTTTTCATGGTTCTCCCTATATAAGCCTATGTAAAACATGTGACCCCCGGGACGGGGCCATTTTTGGCCCCTGGGGCATAATTTGAACAAACTTGGTAGAGGTCCACTAGGTGATGCTATATACCAAATATCAAGGCTCTAGGCCTTATGGATTCAGACAAGAAGATTTTTCCATGTTTTCCCCTATATAAGCCTGCGTAAAATCTGAGACCCCCCGGAGCGGGGCCATTTTTGGCCCAAGGGGGATGATATGAACAAACTTGGTAGAGGTCCACTAGGTGTATGATGCTACAAACCAAATACAAAAGCTCTAGGCCTTGTGGTTTCAGAGAAGAAGATTTTAAAGTTTTCATCTTGAACATCTATTTTTAGCCGATGTGACCTAGATATGCAATGAACCGGAACTATTTTAACAAAATATAAAGAAGATCATATATGGATCATTCTTACTAACTTTGGTCAAAATCCAGCCAGTAGTTTAGGAGATGTCTTCGAAGCAATTGTTGACAGCGCACGACGCACATCCAACGATCACAATAGCTCACCATGAGCTCAGGTGAGCTTAAAAAGCAAAATTTCGAAATTGTGGTCTGGTGCAAATTATAGGTGGCGCTTTATGGGTTATAGTTATTCCTTACAAGCAGCAACTTTTGTCATCTGCTGATATTTACCTTTACAAACAGTTTCGACCCAGATCAGGATATAGGCCCTGCAGATCTGGGTCCAATTTGTTTGACAATCTGATGGTACATGTATCCCTGAATTTTTTTTTCAAGAAAGTTGATATTTCAAAAAAATCAGCAGATGGACAAAAAAACATGCAAAATTTCCAAGTATGCAAAGAGTTAAATAACAAGTTGAAAATGATGACGTCTGCTTCATTTTCACACTAACAATAGATTTATTTTAACATGGATATATGCATAGAATTAATGTACCTAGATCAGACTGCTACATAAGAAGCTTGTCTGTGTTTCTAAACTTGTTGCCTACTTGTGTCGTCTGCTGATAACCTTTGCAAACATTTTGGACCAGTTTTGTCAGGCCTGATTTGGATCCAAATTTTTTGACACTAGTACTCTGACATGGTATTCCTGTAAGAATTTTTTGAAAAAGTAAATTTTGAAAAAAGTAAGCAGACAACAAAAATATCATGAAAAATTACTAAGCATGCAAAGAGTTAAAATAAGGGTGTGTCACTCATTGTCGATCCCCATGTCAGTGGCGGATGAGGAGGGGGTTCAGGATTCTCATTAGATTCTATGTCATATATTTACTTTCCACACAGTAAACATGTCCCTGTCAAATTCTGGTACACCTATATTTTACGCGAAAAGTAAATCTGACAAAACGAGAGAACTTTCTGACCTCAAATTTATACCCCAAATGTAGGAATGCATAATCTGTTGCATGACATTCCCCAATCCTGGAGCAATTGTTTTTAATCTTCAAACAGATGTTGAGCATTGGATCGTTTGGTGGCGCCAAATAAAAAATTAAGTGTGTTTCGGGTAACAGGTCTGAAAATATTAGGTAGGTAGGCACACATTTTTTTTCTGGCAAAAATATCATTTTATGCATTTTTAAAGGCATTTCGCCTTTGAAAATGCATAAAATTATATTTTTCCGAAAACATGTAAAAATTTCTAGGTTTCACAAATTTTATGTAGGGTCGGGTTACCCTAAACACAGGTATTTTTTTATTTGGCCTAGGCATGAAAATAACATCACAAAAAATGACTGAGCTGAAAAAGAGTAAAAAAAGTCACACTGTTGTATGGCATATGTGCCGTGGCATGGGATTTCCAACAATGTGGTACGTGCAACCAGCAAAGTCTCAGATCAGCCTGTGCATATGCGCAGTCTGATCAGAGTCTTTGCTAGTCGCTCGAGTATTCTTTGAGTGTTAAGCTACTGACTGAACATTATCTGGAGTTTCTAAGCTGAAAAGGTGGCTACACAGGCTTGTCTGAGTCTACACTTGTCATAATGCCACATTGTTGGAAATCACATGTGGCAGCTCATGTGTTCATGTACTTGGACAAGTCCCTCAACAAAGGTTGTAGATTCGGTCTGGAGAGGAAACAGACAATCACTTCCAATGTTGATGTCATATTATGAAATGATTGAAGCCTCTTCAACAAACAGTGTAGAACATGATCAGACTGCTCCTATACAGTTTACTCCCCAATAAAGAACCGTCTCCAATAAAGAATCACATGTGATCACATGTGTAAACTTTCCCATATATTTCTTCCACTTGATGAAGCAAAGCCAAACCCTTTGTATTGTTAGAAAGGGTGATCATTATAGGGATGCAGAACATCATTAGTTTCTTCTGAATTCCTTAGAATCACCTCTTAAGTTGGCTAAAGTGTGTTGTAGTATATTGTCAGTAAAGCAATTTTAAGCCTGGTTTTGAAAGCAAAATTAAAAAAAAAAAAGATAATTGTTCAGTTGAAAGGTTACAAGGTGGTTCCAAAACTATGTCATGGACATGCTCTTTGATATCAGACTTACATATAGAAAAATTGACTGGAAATTTAACAGCTTGGAAACTGTACAGTTGCCAGTAAAGAATCACTTAATTTTGGATGTGTCTTCTGATGACCTATACTGAGTTGGTGGTGACATAGAACGAAAATACGCAGACTAACATAGAGTTTACTCATCAAATAAAAGTTTGCTACTACCTGAAAGCAAATAAAGCAGATTGTATTGAACTTTGAACAAAACTATACTTCTGGTGTCAGAACTTATAAGTATTCACGAATTTTGTAGCTTATAATGAGCACTAATAAAAAATTTGAACCAAAATTTGTGTTAAAACTGTATAAGAATGACCTGAACTAATTGAACATGTTCTATCTCTTCATACGACATATGCCTTCCTATGCAACACAAGTGCGGATCCAGAGGGGGGGACAGGGGGTCAGGCCCCCCCCTAGAAAATCACAAGTTATATGGGTTTCTATAGGGAATTAGCAATTGGACCCCCCCCCCTTGAAAAAACTGGACCCCCCCCCCCCCCCCCCCCCCCTGAAAAATGTTGGACCCCCTCTGGAACCTTGAAAAATGATAGATTTCTTTGAAATGGACCATTTGACTTCTGTAAAATAAGCTGAGGACTAAAAAAACCAAAAAACGTCAGAGCTTTTTTTGTCAGGCTGGACCCCCCCCCCCTGACAAAAATTCCTGGATCCGCGCATGCAACAGGAACCACACATATATTTCATTAAAAGTTAAAAGTTGCCACTATTCTGTTTCTGAGATTCTGTTTAACAATAATTAGAGCTTTTTTAATATTATCTTAATTTGTATTAATTTAAACTTACATGGGTTGTAAGAGAAATGATGGATGTATTATATGAGCCACCACATGAGATTTCCAACAATGTGGTATGTCCGACAAGCAAAGCCTCAGATCAGCCTGCGCATATGCACAGTCTGATCAGAGCCTTTGCTAGTGACTTGAATATTCTATAACTCTTAAGCTACCATTTGGAGTTTCTAAGCTTAAAAGGAGGCTTCACAAGCCCATCATCGTTGACTAGAAGTATATCTTAGGCCTGAATGAAATATATGTGTGGTTCCTGTTGCATACCAACACAATTTAGGGTAGGTAGGTAGGGAAATTATTAAATTTTGTTATAACATTTAACAGAGAAAAAAGTGACAAAATCTGAAAAAGTGCCCATTTTAGGTATTTTTTCTCCAAGGACCATTTTAATATTTAGGGTAGGGTTAAAAAAAATAGGGTAGGTAGGCAACAGGAACCACACATATATTTCATTTAAGCCTTAGGTAAATAAATTGGCATTTTTACAGCTGTAACTTAATGTCAATGGCCTGTGACTCATATGTCACTATGTGTATTGTTTCGTTGGCAGCAGTGACCTATAATAAGATGGGTTGTCAAGAATAGAATCCTTAGTGATTCTTTATTGAGGAATAAGCTGTATGTGAATATGCACATGCTACCGCCGTACTGGGTCCGGGGTCTAAACCTGCTGACCAGTACAAATTGTGTAAAATGGAAGCAGGTAGGCTGTATACCTTTAATTGGCTTTTAATGCTGATGCAGTTTCAGATCTATAACCTAATTTACAGGTACGGGGAACTATGAATAAAAATCAGTGGTTCTCTTCTCACCTGTCATTTACTTCTTTGATTGTATTCTTCAGCTGTTCTTCGATGACAAAGATGTAGGTCAGAAAACATTATATGTCAGAACGTCATTTTGACCGAATTATTAGACAAAATTGCGTCACGGTTGTCCTTCTTATTTTTTTAGAAACAAGCATCAGCTTTCATAAAATGTTTCAGTCGCAGTCACACAGCACCAGAGTGACATAACAGCCTTAGGGCTGAGAAACTACTACTACTACTACTACTACTACTAGCACCGCGAAGGTAACAAGATGCCTAAGATACAAGACTCGACAGGATAACATTAGCCGTAGGCTATTTTGTAGACAAACATGGTCGAAAAAAACAACAACTTTAGGCTACATGTATAAACATTTTAACTCAGACCCAGTATAAACAAGGGTCTGGAGCTTAATTATTAGTGAATAATGACCTTTTTTATAATGATCGAATAGTGAATAATGAGCCAATAAAAAATAATGAATAGTGAATAATGAGGACCTAAAATTTAACGAATAATCCTATTTTTTAATGAATTGAAGAAAAAAATAATGAATAGTGAATAATCACATTTCTTTGTAACCTTTCTTACTTTTAATGAATAATTGGTCCAATTTTAATGAATAACCCAAATTTTTCATGAGATGAATAATGGGCTAAATTTTTAATGAATACCAGACCCCCTCCCCCATCCAGACCCTCATAAACGGACTGGTCACTGCCATACAGGTAAATGTATACGTTGTCCAGGTTGAGCTTTCAAAACTGATGAATGTTGAAGTTTATATATCATTATAGGCTATACATTATTTCTCAGCACATCTGTGATTTTTCTTTAAAAATGGCTCAATATATTAGCTTAAATTAAGGCTGTATTGTTATATTTATTGAAAGTTTATCCGTCTTTATTAACATCAGCAAGATACTGGGTCCGAGATTTTAACAAGAATTTCATTTTAAATTTCAAGTAGCAGGGACTTGGCTTGTAGCCATGGCACTGTCTTCATCGAGGAAAGACAGATAGACTAAGATAACATGGTGATTAGTATCACAGAATGATTATACGTATCAGAATTAAGCACTAGTAATCTATCACAGAATCATTAAACATCAGGATTAAAGTAAAATGTGTTCAAAGGAAACCAAACACGCAAATTTAAAGCAAAGTATAAGTTAAGCAAAAATAAAAAGGTTGAAAAAGCAAAGCAAACTATAAATGAAAGCAAAATTAAAATTAAGCAAAGTAAGTATAAAGCAAACTGAACAGAAATTTTTGTCAAAGGGTTCCAGTTATGACAATGCTTTTTTATGAGGGGAGAGATCATCGGCCACAGCCACATTTGCCACTATGCTGAGGAAAGTAACGGGATGTAGAACATTTATTAAACATGCTAGATAACCACTGTACTCGAACATGGCAGTCATCGTGTGGTGGTTGCCGTCGACGAGTGCACACAATACTGCACTTAGCTGTTAAAAGGGGTGATAGCTTGGTCAATATTTTACTTCTGAAAATATTCATCGCGAATTATTGTCACTTATAAATCCAGCTGTGTATCTGTTTAACAAAACATTTTTGGGGTTGAGAAATAGTCGCTACAGCGCCAGAGTTTTGCCAAAAACATGATTTTTTTTCATGAAAAAGAGGAGGAAAGAATTTTTACTTATGTTCTGGAATTTATGCTTATACTTTCGATAAAATGCAAAATGCCAGTCCGTTAATGTGCACAAAGTTTGAAATATGAGGACAGAGCATTTGAAAGTTATTCAAGCATTTCATACTGTATGCATAGTTCTGTATATCAGGTGTTCTGGTCCATTAGTTGAGTATCTAAATAAAAACAATATGTTGCACTCAACGACCCGACCAATGCACCCATCACCCCATATACAGAACTATGCGTACAGTATGAAAAACTTGAATAACTTTCACAATGTTCCAGCCTCAGATTTCGAACGTTGGTACATTAAAGTACTGTTATTTTGCATTTGTGCTAAAGTAAGCATATATAAGTTTTGCCGTGATACACGTAGCTAGGAACGTTTTCTGACAGCTGGTCTCTGTAGCTCAATAAATTCATTCCCTATGCTGGTTGCAAACCACGAAAATTTTCTCACAAATAATTTATGTCACAAAATATATGCAGTTTTTTAATTGGGGTCTATGTGAAATAATTTTCATAACCATTTTCATTTTTTACGAGCTTGTTACCGAGGACCACATGATAGAATACTTTTGTATTAGCTAAATGTTTTTTCCCCTCATTAAAAATGTATATATAAATAAATAAAACAAAGACGCTAGGCCGCGACTGAGAACAAACTTTACTTTGTTGCCTGAATGCGAATAATAAAGATGCAGACCAGCCTGCACATCCGGGCAGTCAGATCAGCGCCTTTGTTCTTGCATCCCGTATAAGGATATCCGAAATTTTACCCTGGGATAGAACATCTTATCTAACCTAATATATGCTATATTATACCCAGGACGTCAAGTGATGCCATCCTGAGAAATTGCATCTTAGCGTATTCAGGGACTTCTGTAAGCTTATTTTAAAATAAATAAATAAATAAATAAATAAATAAATGAATAAATAAATAAATAAAAACAGTGGTGAACAAGAAAAAGAATCAATGGTTATTCTTGTGAGGGTAGGGTAGAAAAATCCGTCCCTCGGGATCACCGGCAAGCCTCGTGATGCCAAACGGCGATCCTCGGGACGGATTTTTCTATCCAAACCCTCACACGCATTTATTTGCGATTCGGAAAGTATGATTGCTAAACTTGATACATGCAAAATTTCAATATTCTAACTAGACATTGTAGCTGAACAGGCCTTGGTAATAAGAACCCCGAATACAGGTTGTCTTGCGTCGACCACCCATATGCATGAGGACACACACAGTCATCAATTTAGCGTCATGTGACGTCGGAACGTCAGGTACCATAGCTACGCAAAACGCTTCCAGCCGTCTAAAACAGTATCCACTGTCCTGGCGGAATTCTATAGTATTTATTTGAATTAAAAAAAAATCTTACTGTTGAGCAGTAGCGTATGAGAATGGACGACAACAGTTCCTTTAGAGAACAGCGCCCGAAAGAAGGACGGTAAGTTTAATGTTTACCATTTGTAATATCAGCTGGTCCTGTCCACGACCCCTAATTCTTGCCCAAGTCTTATGTATGTTAAACTTTCACTTGTGGGCGCACAAGGCACTATATTTACTACACTGTTTTTTTTAGTATACGTTGAGTGTGTGCGTGCGATGTATGGCTCTTTGACATTTAGCATGAGCTGGTTACAAGATACAAGATACAAGAATCTTTATTTAACGGCGGATACATTTAAACAGATAAAATTAGCTATTAAAGCTATTTTCCGACAAACATATTATAAAGCTAATATTCAACAAGTAAAAATAAGCTGTAAAAGAAAAACATTTTAGATAAATCAGTAGCAGAAAGATTCTTGCTGTTAAAATACTGAAAAAGGATTCTTATATCACTTGGCATTATCACTAAAAACTTTATCGCAGGCGGATATTTACAAGATGCATCGCACTGTCATCACAGGTGATTCGATATTTATGCTACCTTAAAAATAATCCAGATAAAATACTAAAAAATAAATAAATGAATAAATAAATAAAAGAGACAAACAGTGTGGACCCAGGTCGGCTGCTCCCTTCTGGAACAGGCCGCTCTGTGTCCCCACTCTCTGTCATTGAGGTACCCTAACATTTATCAAAGGACGACCCGACCTGTAGGTACAAGTCCCAACAAAGACCGTCTGCACCAGACGACCCCTGCCGTGACCGGCATTCACAGGTCAGATTATAATTTACTATGAACTCCTTCGATGGGGTTATCCAACCTCCAGGTTGTCATAACCGAGCCTCCATTGGGACATTATCATGTCAATTTCTAATGTTACATAAAAGATTCCTGAAAACAAGCCTTCTACCAAGTTGGCGAAAGTCGAAAGAAACAGCAAGAGAAGAAGCAGTGATAATCATCAACTCTTGCACGAAAAATTCAAAATAGGTAGAATACTTGCTTGACAGAGAATCGACACCTGAAACATATCTGACATTGACATAAAAATAAACAAAAATGGGGTAGGTATAGAACACGAAATAAAATAAACTGAATAAAGAGGGATTGAAGCATGCTATAAACATAATTTGAAATTAAAATGAACATTTTAAAAGCAAAAGTAAAGCCAACAGGATTATAAAAGCAGGTTAACTGTGGCATACAGCACAGTTGCATTTTGGGCCAGCCCAAGTGCGGAAAAGCCTCTCGAAGTCCTTGAAAGCTGAATCTTTTCTCAGTTCGTTCGGGGGGGGGGGGGGGGCAGCTTCAAAGCGAAAAGATTTCTGTCCGTATGCCACAGTTCTTACTGTAGGTATTTGTAGTGTATTCTCATACCTGAAAGAGTAGAAACAAGACTACTTTAGATTGACTAAGTCTCTGGTATATTTGGGAGCAGAGTTATTTATACATTTGTATGTTTCTAGAGCCGTTGTTCTGAGTCTTCCTAGGTGCAGTGTTGGTAAATTGGCTCTGGCTAAAAGATCTTCATAGGAAGACTCATCATAACAATTATAAACAATTTTCAAACCTCTATATTGTAATTTCTCTAGCTTTTCGGTATTAACCTTGCTACAAAAACGCCAGAGTTAAAATTGGACCTGATTAAAAGATTTAAAAACTAACGGCCTTGTTTCTTCTGATAAAAATTGCTGATCCTTTGGAGCACATTTAGTTGTCTGGCTACTTTCTGACAAATCCTGGAAACTTGTTCATTAAAATTTAGCTGGTAATCCAGTTCTACTCCCAAGAGCTTCACTGTCTCCTCACACGGCATAGTGTTATCAGCGACACTGAAGCTCTTGAGTTCAGAAAAGGTCTATTGCTTGGAACTTTCCAGGATTTGCCTGCATTTGGTTATCATCAAACCAATTCAATGTGGTTTCTGTTTCACTTTCTACTATATACAGCTTTTAGGACAGTAAGTTGCTTATGTGCACTCGATACCGTATTGTCATCGGCGTAGTTGTGCATTGAACATTTCTTGAGGAAGTAAAAGATGTCATTAATAAAGATGTTAAAAATAAGAGGGCCCGAGATGGACCCATGAGGGACAGCTTTATTTGGTTGCATTTGTGACACTGAGATACCTATCACTGTGCCAGAGAATGGCATGTTTGTAATTTAGAGTAAATAAATATACTCAGAAAAACAATTGAAGGATATTTAGATTCAGTCCCATTTCTATCATTCAATAAAATAAAAACTTAACTAATTATACATGCATTTCATAGTTCCAGACATCTGCAATCAAAATTGGTGCTAAATTCCAGTCACGCTTCAATGGTTTAAGCACAGTACAAATCCAAATGGTTCAACCCTCTATACTGAAAAATCACAAACGTTCAAAAATGATTGAAACCAATTTTTATCGTTTGTATTCCATAATGATTGGCTCCAAAATCATCGCTGGCTCTCCCTCAAAAATTGACACATAATTTTGAAGGTGTTGTCAGTGTTTTACTGCCAATTTGTTGTCAAATATGCTGGGGTATGCCATATCCGTGTATTTTTGTTGAAGAGGTTGTCCCATTATTAGGGACAATGACTGATAAATTGGTGTTAACTGAATTAGAACATAAGCAATGACCTGGTAAAGGTTGTTGCAAAAATTGTAAGCGCTAAAATTTTTGCTTGTGAACTTTGGGTTGAGAGGGTCGGTACATTTGGTGTGGTACTGTACCGTAACCAATGACCCGGACAATTCAATTTGCATTTTGGTGAATTGCATAGTGATAGTTCTATCATTGACAAAAATACTTTGTTTGAAAATTATATTCCCAAATGTTATAAAGTCAAAAGAATTTTAATATCCTTCAATTGTTTTTTTAGTATACATACCCCAGTAGATCTTAGCAAATAAAACGGTCCAGTATCGGCCCGCCTGCGAAACGCCATTATGTTTCACTGGTGGGCCGATAGCGGCTCGAGATTGCATGCTGGCTGAGGCTCAGTAAACATATAAAAGCGGGTTAATATATCGGCCCGCAAGCGAAGGTGTTTGCTGGTGGGCTAATAGCGGCCCGATATTGTTTGCAGTTTGAGGCCCAGTAAACATATAAAAACGGACAACTATTGGCCCGGCAGCAAAATGCCATTTCAATGGCGTTTCGCTGGTGGACCGATAACGGCCCGAGATTGTATGCTTGCAGATATAAATGCAACTATCTTTTGGCCGACTTTATGTAATTTACAGCATACTGGAGCGCATTCCTCAGGGTTTAGTGTCTACACCCAAGGACCAAAATTATTTCACACATAGACTGCGGCCGATTGTGTGACACCATTCTTCTGCACTTGCTGTAAAGTTGAGCAAAAGATGTAGACATATGCAATTGTAGAAAACCTCTCCAAAATTTGTCCCATATAACGTTCTATAAATGTCCCTGAATTATACTAGAACATTTTAGAACAGTTTCAGAGCAATTCCAGTAATGTTCTAGTGGTTTGTTCTACAACATTTAAAAAAACATTGACTGTTCTGGAACCATTGTAGAACACCTCCCATACCCCCCCCCCACCCCCAAACCAACCAATGTCCCATATAGCATTCTATTAATATCCCAGAATTTTTCTAGTAGATATTTAGAATGGGGTTAGAATAATTTCAGAAATATTCCAATAGTTTGTTCTAGAACATTTATATAGAAAGCATCAAGAACTTTTCTAGAACTGTTCAATAAAAAGTTTGTTTAATAACAGTTATAGAACGAACCATTTCAACATCTCTGATACTGTTCTGAAACCATTCTAAAATGTTCAAACCAGGAGCCCCAGAATTGATTCCCTTTGCTATGGTAATGGCCATGGTCAGGAATGCAATTAAGCAAGGCACATTTTCCTAGCCCTAGCAGATCACATGGAAAATACAATTCCATTATATGGCACCTTTATACATCTGAAATACTGTTGACATGGCATTAAACCCTAAAAAGTAATCCCAAAGTGTTTCCATGTTCATGCTGATGACACAACAAATAAACAGACATTAACTGAAGAAGAATTATCATTGAAGAAACCAAACAGAGGCCCTTGTTGGCCGGAATGCTGTCAGTTATTGCCACCCTGTTACCCCATTTAAAACATTGTCTTACATTTGCTAAAAAAACAAACAGCAACCGAAACTGTGCCTCAAGTCTACTCTCTGTTTCAGGCAATAATACTATCATATTTGCCATCTAGTAATTGCCACATAAATGTTTTTAAAGAGCCTTTATAATCCCTTCAGTTTTGGTAGCCATGTTTTTCCCATCACCCATCTGGTTATGACATGCTTGTCCTTAAAATGTTCTAAAATGTTCCAGAATAATTTTTGAAAAAATGTAGAATTGCTAAAGTACTAGAACATAATTTGAGGAGTAAATGTAAAAGTATTTTGGCCTTGAAAAGTTAAAAAAATGTTCTAGAAAATCATAAGCAGATTTGTAGAATTCACTAGTTCTAACATAGTAAGATAAATGTTCTGGAATTTGTTTTGAATCAATTTTTAGAAAATTTCTTTCAACTTATTTTGTACTTTTGAACATTTTTAGAATCTACAGGTTCTTGAATTGTTGTAAAATGTTCTCGACTTTTTCAAGAACACTTTTTTCAAGAACACTTTCAGAGTAATCACAAATTATAGAAATGTGTTGGACAAGAGTTCTAGAACAACTGATTCAGAACAGTTGTTGAATTTTAGTTCTTTATTCCAATTTCCTTTATTCTATAACATTGATCGTGAGTAATGATGCTACTTTAACAACATCCGTCCACCACTCATGAGATTGTTATTTCGTTTTAAAAAAGTGTTCATGAGACAACCAATATATGTGCAAGACCAGTGCACAAATAATATGGCAGTTGCCATCAACAACCTTTGCATGTCTGCTGTACAACAGGTGTGTGTACCTTTTAAAATACTTATGTGGACACTATTAGCATGTGAACGCAGAGTCAATATACTTTTACTTACGTGTGTATATTTGCTCCATATAGCAAAATGCTTACAGGTGTAAATTTTGTGCATGTGAATGGGGCCTGAGGCCTGAGGCCCCATTCACATGCACAAAATTTACACCTGTAAGTATTTTGCTTCATGGAGCAAACATACACACGTAAGTAAAAGTATATTTAATCTGCGTTCACATGCTAATAGTGTTCACATAAGTATTTTAAAAGGTACACACACTTGTTGTACAACAGGCATGTACAGACTGTTGATGACAGCTGCCATGTTACTTGTGCACTGCCCTGGTCTTGTACTTAGGTTGTCTCATGAAAAAACTATTGGGACGAAAGAGCAATCTCATGAATGGTGGACGGATGTTGTTAACGTGGCATTTACTTATGATCAATGGTACAGAATAAAGGAAATTGTATTAAAGAACTAAAATTCATGAACTGTTCTGAACCTATGTTTGTTCTAAAATTCTTGTCAAACAGATTTTTATTATTTGTTATTACTCTGAAAGCGTTCTTGAAATAGTCTAGAACATTTTACAACAATTCAAGAACCAGTAGGATCTACACATGTTCGAATAATGTTCTAGTACATTTTTAGAACTTTTCAAGTACAAACTTTCTAAAAAGTGATTCAAATTAAGTTCTAGAACATTTCTCTCACTATTTTGGAACTAGTGAATTTCACGAATTGGCTTAAAATTTTCAAGAACATTTTGAAGTTTGTCATGGTCAAAATAAATTTACTTTTACTCTTCAAATTATGTTCTAGAACTTATTTAGTACTTTAGTAAGTTCTGCAAATGTTCAAAAGTTATTCTGGAATTTGTTTAGCACATATCAAGAATAAGCATATCATAACTTGATGGATGATCGAAAAACATGGCTACCCGAATTGGATGGATTATGAAGGCTCTTCAAAAACATTTATACGAGGGTCATCCAATAAAGAATGAGACTTTCTTCATAGTCTGAAAATCTGTGTGTGCATTTAGTGAAAATTCACCATAATGATAGACAGACATCTTAGCAATTCCGGAATAAAAACAATATGTTTGTGATTGATTAGTTGCCATAGTAACGAAATGTTTCGTTGAAGGACTTGAAGATGCATGGCCGCGTTTGTATTATTTTTTGCATACCTATGGTCATTCAAAGTGGTTAATTTTCGATCACAGATAAAATTTAACCTCTGTATATCATTTCTTCAACTGAACATTCTTAGTGTTGCATAACAGTCTATAAAAGAAGAACCAAATATGCATATCCTTTATTTTGGTTGCCTAGCAACCAATTTACTTGTTTTTTTTTAAAAACACACTACTTTGAGTTGCTATGGTAACTATATTAGCAATGTATATCCTGCAAAACGTTTGTTTATGTGCAGCTGATTGTTATTTAGGTTACATGAACAAAACCACGTTCACTTAAATTGCATTGACTATTTGATATTATCTTTTTAAGTCAAGAGGTCAGCGAAAAATACCAGATACTTCTAAAAAACTTGATTTTTTAAGCTTTGTTTCCATGGTAACAGCTGAAGACTCTGGAGCATTACTTTTCCCTATTGGTTATAGACAGATTGCATGAGCATATACAAGTATTACTAGAAAAATAATATATACATCTTAATCTGTTGCCATGGTGACCACCTATAGTGAGCTGTCCACGCCTAGTCACCTAGTCTTCTTATGTTGCCTAGCAACAAAAATTGAAACTATGTAACACGTTGAATATGGTACATGTGAATAGCCAAAAACTATTATTGTCCAAGACAGTGAGTAGACTTGAAGCTCAGCTTCTAAGGTTTCAAAGGGTTGCTGTTTTTTTTTTTTGTTTGTTTTTTTTTTCGAGCAAATGTAAGACAATAATTTGAAATCGGTGTGGTAACTTGGTGGCAATAACTGACAGCCTTCAGGCCAACTAGGGCCTCTGTTTGGTTTCTTCAATAGTAATGCTTCTTCAGGTTATATGTCACCAGCATGAACACTGGAGACACTTTAGGATTACTTTTTTGGGTTTAATGCCATGTCAACAGTATTCCAGATATATAAAGGTGACATATCATAGAATTGTACTTCCTGTGCGCTCGCTGGGGCTAGGATAAAAGTGTGGTATGAGAGGTGTTCTACAATTGTTCCAAAAAGTCCATTTCTTTAGAAATATTGTAGAACAAACCACTAGAACATTTCTGGAATTGGTCTGAAACTGTTATAAAATGTTCTAGTATAATCCAGGGACATTTTTAGAGCATTATATGGGACATATTTTGGTGAGGTGCTCTACAGTTGTTCTAGAAAAATTTAAAGGTCTGTTCTATAATAGCTCTTACAAACCATTTAAACATTTCTAGAAATATTCTAGAAACATTCTAAAATGTTCTGTTTATATGGGACATTTTTACAAGAGGTATTCTACAATATTTCCAGAAAGTTCTTAAGGTTTGTTTTGGAACCATTTTAGGACAACTCTTAAGATTTTTTTTCTGGAACTGTTCCGGTATGCTCTAGAACTTTTCTTGTTCTAGATTTTTTCTAGAACAAATCTTTAAGACCTTCACTTGAACAATTGTAGAACGAAATAGTGTTCCATATAAGGTTCTACAACCGTCCCATAAACGATCAAGAACATATCTAGAGCAGTTTCAGAGCAGTTCTTGAGCACTGTTCTATAAAATTCTAGAGCTATTCTAGAAAAGTTCAAGACCATTTTACAGGGGCGCCGAAATATTAAAGAAACATCAATTTGCTTACATATGTAAATCTGAGGTCTGTTCACATGACATACTTTGCTCATGGAGTATAATTACTTATAAGTAAATATACTTTTGCATGACCTCCAGAGGTGGTGCAAATATACTTTTACTTACCCCAGTTTACTCCAGGAGTATTCATACTCACGTGAGTAAGTGCGTTCACATGCACCGTAAGTAAATTTGCTTACGTAAGTAACTTTACTTATGTAAGTAAACGGGGCCTTAGATGAAGTTTTGACTTTGCAACTGCCATATACATATATGATATATGCAATAGATTGTAAACATTTACTAAACTATAAACAGACACTTTTCCGTTGACGCCAATGGCGACATTGCCAAAATTGTCCAGAATCTTACAAAATGTTTAAAGCTCTGTAACTATAAAATGCATGGATCACTTTTTATCATGTTTATGGAAAAGTTGAATAATATTGACTTATTCGTGATACTTTTATATACCCAACAAAAAAAGAAACGCACCACTTAGAACTGTTCAACTCTCAGGAAGATCACAAGTTATAGGCCAGTTTAGTTTATATCAGTGCAAAGGTATGTCAGGTACTACTGCGTCATGTCAGGTACTACTGCGTCACACGTCTTTTGCAATCTGGCGTCGAAATTGTGTTAAAGAAAATTGGTCATGAACAAAGTGGGGGTCAAAGTGTAAAGTCACAGGAAATAAGCGTTTTTATAATTGCTCTCTTGCTGGATAAGTTCAAGCAATTGGAATCATCTCAGTAGACCAAATTGTACCCAGACACTTATTCTTTGCAAATTCTATCTTTAAATTCATCATAGGCGATAATTGATCGCTAGGTAGCCCATGTATTGTGACTACCCTTTGGATAAGTTAACGATTCCACACTGTAGATAAACCTTACAAAACATTTAAAGATTTCAACATTGTTTTAATCAATTTAATCGGTCCTAACTGATGAAAATGGATTTTGGAATTACAAAAAAGCATCAATAAACACAGTGGTTGTCTCACATAACGACAACATATCGGTTTCATACTTTGCAAATGTAAAACATACTTGGAATTCCACGCAGACAGTAGCGTTGAATTAACGCTAAAACTCGTTTACCATTCGCATTGATGTGTTTTGTGCCTACACAGAGAAAGTACAGATACTCATCTACGCCACACTCAAGTTTTAGTAAGATTTGATAAGAAATGAATATTTCATGACAATTAACATTTTCGTATTAAAACGAGATCTTAATGGGAAAATCGTAGTGGTGCGTTTCTTTTTTGTCGGGTATATAGTACAACATGCATAAGAAATGCAAGTTCTGAGCCTTGTTTTGAAGGGGTTAAGCAGGGATGTTTCAATCCTGCTATTCTCTGAGTGACAGTAAAATGCATGATTCTTTTTGCCAAAATACTCGCCAAGAAAAAGCCTTTGCCAAGAAACAAATATGAGATTTATGCTCTAAGCTACATTTTCATGTGTAAGCTAGCCAAAAAATTCAAATAACGTCAAACCTTACAGATTGGAGTATAAACTTGACAAAGGCCAAGTGGCCAAAAATTCTAAATGGAAAATAGAACTGTTTTGTTTAAATCTACTTGCTCGCTCCATTTAAATAGAGACACAGTCCATTTTATACACGTAATAACAACGTTATATGACGTTGGAACCATAGTAACGTCAAAAACGCGCCGATCGGCATCTGGTGTCACAAGCGCAAACGTATACGAAGTTAATTGAATATTCTAAAATGGACGACAACGAACATTGCCCGATAAAACGCCGGTAAGCTTTATTTGAAATCGTATTTGATTAGCATGTGGTTCGACTTTTTTTGATTTTTATTTCATATAAAATATGCTTGAATGGGCGTTGTCATGATATATGGCATATGCTAGTACAAAAAAAAAAAAAAAAAAAAAAAAAAGATACATGTTAACAGCTTACAGATTGTTGGCGACGAGAAGCAGCTGTTTCCCGGACTCACTGAATACAGAAAAACCTCGAAAATTCAAATTCAAAAATACTCGTCCTTTCGAAATAAATTTGGGGGGGGGGGGGTGGTGCTGGATTCAGAGAATAGGACCTATTTATGATCTTTTTAATCACTGTTAATAAAAACATAATTGGGCCTTGTCGCGAGAAAATCTGTCTTCTGAGGTTTGCGAACAACAAAGGCTCAGACCAGCCTGCGCATCCGCGCGGTCTGATCAGCGCCTTTGTTATTCACTATTTTGAAAGCACCATATCTAAGCTTACTACAAGCAAAATCTCAATTTTGTAGCTAGTCTCTGTAACGGAGGAGACTGGTTTGATTCTCGCTTTGTCGTAAACCCCCGAAGACAGGTTTTTTCGCGACGAGGCCGATATGGCTTTGGTGAGAGACGCTTCTTTTACACACCAAAGGCATGTTTGATAAGAAAACACTGATAATAATCATTTTTATGCTATATTTTTTTTATGTCTAATACCTCCCTTTAATTCGAAAACATCGATACTTCGAAATATCACCTCTAGTCCCTGGGACTTCGAATTTACGAGGTTCGACGGCGGCCATCTTGAATTTTAAGATGCAGCTTGTGTCTTTGGATAATCATCTGTTGAGCTTCATACCAAAGGGAACCTTTGCATCATGATTTGAAGCCATTACCTAACATAACATAATTTTATTAGGCATTAAACATAATACATTTGATTATAGCCTCCTTGGAATACAAACACAAATACAAAACTTACTTAACAACACTTAACACCTCTACTAGTATATACAAAGGATTTTTTGATTCAACGGTCCACGTAAATCGCTCTGTGCGAAGAGGGCGTCTTCAACGACAGGCCCAACCCTCGGGAGAGGATTAATTATGGCATATACATAACATGAATAAATCAAATGTGGTTGATGCTGGCTGGTAATTCGAGTGATTGGTTAATTGGCTGACAGTTTGATTGACATTTTGATTTAATAAATACGTGACTGACTGGCTGACTGATTGATTGATTGATTTATTGTTTTAGACATGAGAAAGAAGAGCCAAGCCTATCTAAAGAAGAAGTAGATATTGACACAGTGCTTAGAGAATTCTTCGAGGATGAAGATAATGGTAAGTCTGTAGATTCATTTATTTTTAATCTATTTGCGCGATAGGTTATAGGATTTAGGTACTTGTCGCAAATGCTGGAATGAAGCTATTATTTAAACACGCATGCCCAGCTAACTATAGCTAATGCGACTTTTTTTTACATGTTGTCCTCTCGGCCCCCTCAACAAACCAAGGTTAACTGCAGGTTGCAAGCATATCCCCCGCAACACTAATGGCAAAAAGCAATTTAATGAATAGACACACTTGGGTAATTGTATAAATGGTTCAAATTTTATTTTTATTTTTCAAAGCAAGGAATATATAAACCATTTTTGCCGAATATACATGTATTGGTATAATATTATATAACAACACCATGAACATGCCCATCATACTAATTTTATCACAGGAATCATGGAATGACCTGATTAAAGGCCATCATTTGTTTTGTTCAGTGCCGTCACCCAACCGACTCATTCAAAATGCCACCTACACAAAAGTAATTAATTACAAGCTAATTGAAGAGAATTCACAAACATTTAATGATCGATTATTCCTGCCATACTGTAAGCTTTACGCAATTACCTTTCAATATCGCTTGAAATTAACATGACAGCCTTAAATTTCACATGACTTCAGTAACGAGTGTATCCGCCGTCAGCGGCAAAGGCTTCACATACTCTGAATAAATGAATAATACTGGTGATTTTGTACCAGATTCCTCCTCTAGCACCGCATCGAGAGCCTGGCAATATTACAGTGGAACTTCAATGGCTCAAACAGGCTTGGGCCCATGAAAAATAGTTCTAGCCAAGGGTAGTTCTAGACACCCAGGGTGGATTATGCATAAAATGACCTGTTGGGACCATGTTGATAGTTCTAGCCAGCCCATCTGCATGAGCCATCAGAGTTCTAGCCATTGAAGTTCTACTGTATGTGTTGAATCCTCTGTCCAAAATGTCCTACACATTTTCAAATGTAAACATGTCTGATGAGCACTCTGGCCAGTCAATGCGCACACCATTATTCTGACGAAAGAAATATTGCTGATTCTGGCGAGATGTGTTCTGGCATTGTCATCCCAGGCCTGGTACTGGCACCGGTTTAGGCACTGGAAAGCAGGACTGCAAGCCTCATCCATGTACGATGACTGATTAAGTTTCCCTCTATAACAACAAGATCTGTCGCCCAGGGTTTTAACATCCCCAAGGTATCTGGCGAACGTTAATGCATGAAAACCTATGATTGATCCGAATATTGAAATTTGCGAAAAACAACTTTGACATTGATTTTTTAAGCCGCTATAGGTGCTCATACCCAAATAAAGCATCTATCTAAAGGAAAATGGACATATTATAATACTGTGAAATTCAAAAGCCTTTAAATATATTAGATCTTTTGTCATAGCCCCTCAAGCACGAATTCCTTAACTTTTTTGTTGAGTATAGAACATGAACAATTTCCTACCATGATTAATACAAATATCTTTCCTTCCCTATTTGAGATCTGTATTACTCAATTTTCAAGCTCGAAGATATCAAACTACCCCTGTGAGAATCCCCAGCTGTTGCTATGGAGATAACAAGGGTGAGACCAAGGGGACGAAGACATCCAAGGTGGTCATTGATGACGAGAAACCCGGACCTAGTGGACTACAGCCTGCAGTAAGCCTAGCAGAGAGGGAAGTTTATCTCTATGACTTGCATAGGTGAGGCTAATTATATAAACTCTGCGAGCTTGGGATTTGTTGCATGTTTTGTCAACTCAACTGCTGATTGTTTGTCAAAGCAAGAAAGGGCAAAGATCAGGAATCAATACAATCAAGCTCCACACCTGACCCAGGATATCACATAACAACGTCGCAATAAGACATCACGAATAAGAGCCAAGAGGTTAGCCCTTTCCCAGTAGGGGACCACAAGGCATCAACAAACAGACATGCATGAAAGCATGAAAGTATTAAACATTTCAGAGACGTGTTTGGAAATTGAAATTTCGCATTGAACTTTTCAGAGCTATAACGGAGGCATGGTTGTTCCTAGACATTAAACATTGGATACAATAAGCTTGAACTTGTCCACTTTGTATTTTAAGGGGTCATAGGTTGAACTTTCTAAAATATAATGTATTTCTGTCCCTGAAGATTGTTTTTAGCTTAATTAGCAAACAGTGCAGACCCTGATGAAGGGATCACAGGTCCAAATCCTAAAATATGATGTATTTCTGTCATTGAAGATTGTTTTTATCTTAGCTATCAGACCCTGATGAAATGCCGCCTTATGCGACTCATCCTAGTCTTCGCTGTTTTCCAAAGTACCTTATCAGTGTCCAGAATGAAACATGGTTAAAAGATGGATTACTGAAGAAAATATGCTGCAACCCAGGTCTTTTGTTAAGAGTGCATACCAAAATATAATGTTGGCTGGGTCGCAAAAGATCAAACCAAACCTAATACTGGCTGGGTGGCTTTCAAATAAAATTTAAACAAATCTACTTAAAGTTATTTATTGTTTTAGATGTGGCTCAGATGCGAACTTGACAGCTGAAGAGAGAAAACAGCTGTTGGCCATTCAAGCTCTTGGAGATGGTCAAGGATATAGTGGTAAGTCTGAGTAGAACGGTACAACGTAAAACAACCAGCAAAGAGTATGGATTTGAATTATTAAAGATTGAGATATCCATCTTTTTAACACCCTTACCAACTTAAGAACAAAATAACTTGTGATGTGCATGGTCTACACTGATGTAGGCGGTATAAAATAGCTATACCATGTTTGTCCACCTGTACGTTAAATAATCCACTCGCTAAAGCTCGTGAATTATCTCCACGTACAGGCGGACAACCCATGGTATAACATTTGCTTATTTTCTACATAATAAAAAACCTAAGCATATGAAAAAGTACATTTAGGGACATGTGAACAATAATCAAATAGATAGTCGTATGCATGTGCACACCCGACCATAGGGGCTTCATGGTGGACACTGCTCTAATGATATTGGTCAATATATATAAGCGCAAAGTATTTTCAAAATTATAATTACGTTGACAGCATAGTAGATCTGGATCCTTATTATATGATTTTTAATTCTTGAGCAGCAACATGTGATTTCCAACAATGTAGCATTTTGACAAGTGTAGACTCAGACGAGCCTCTGCAGCCTCCTTTTAAGCTTAGAATTTCCAAATGCTGTTCGGTCAGTAGTTTAACAGTCATAGAATATTCAAGCGACTAGCATAGGCTCTGATCAGCTTGCGCATATGCACAGGCTGATCTGAAGCATTACTGGTCGCACATACCACCTTGTTTGAAGTTTCATGTCATGGCTCATTTGCTGAACAGGTGCAGATATCGCCAGCTGCTCTAGTTGGGAGGACCTTACTGATGGCCAGAAGATCATTAATCCATCTGAACCTGAGTGGCCTGCGGATCGCCCTATTAAACCAGGGGACATCATTTATATGATGTTTCACAGACCAGAGAAAAATAAAGAAGTGAGAGAAGATAAAATAGCTGACGAAAAAGATGAACAACCAACATTCAAGTAAGGGTGCAAATCGATACATGTATAAGAACCTAAGATTTTGAGTAAATATATTAAACAGGCAGTAAATAGGCATTGAGTATATTGTAGAGCGCCCAGCCTATGATATTTCGTCTTCCCCATAAGTTCGTAATAGTGACTCCTAGATCTCGAGGCTTATACTCTACTTCTGAGCCCTGCATGTTTTTATTGGAGAAAATAGCAATTTTGGAAAAGATTGCAGCCTGCAGTCTGAATATTTCCATATCTATTGCCAGCTTTATCGAGGGCACAACACCATAATGGTTTCATAGATGCAGAATGTAAAAGCACTGTATTCTTTAAAACAAGTATTTTACGTCCAAAACCAGTAATCAAATTAACAATATAATTGCCAATAGTATAATTAATCTTACTTACTCTATTGATAAAATAAGATTTAAATCTGATGATCAGCAACAAATAAATGAATAGTTTCAGAATTAGTTAAAAATCTGCAAGGTTATTAACCCTTTGTATACTGAACACCCCAAAACGGATACTATGGCAAGAAGTGAAGACCCAGATGAAATGCAGCATAATGCTGCATTTCATCTGGGTTTGCACTGTTTGCTAAGATTAAAACAACCTTCAGGGACAGTAATCTGTCATAATTCAGACAATTCTAACTGTGACACACAATTGGCAGTTCCATACTTATTGTATCAATATCATTCCGAAAATTCATTGGAATACAGAGGATTAACAATCTATGATTATGTTTTTCTCTTCATCAGCTTTAACAAAATATGATTAAATGTCTTTTCTACATAGGCCAGAGGATGATGAAGAAGATAAAGAAGAGATTGTGAAAGATGATAAACAAACTTTGATCAAGTAAGTGTGCGTTTGATATACAATTTCATTACATTTGAAAAGAATTAAATCTTTGCATGCTGGGTAATCTTTCATGCTTTTGTTGTCGTCTGCTGACTTTTTAAAAAAAAAACAAAAAAAAACTCTTTTCCTAAACAATAAGTCAGGAGCGCTATCAGAGTGTCAAACAGTTTGGAGCCAGGTTAGGTCGCTAGCAGACAAAGAGTTAAGCAAGCCACCACAAGACATACTGTTAGCCTGTGTTTCTATTTGCATATTCAGTAGTAGCAATAACCCTGTCATTTATTATCCAGTTTCTTCAAGTTGCCATTAATGCATATCTGTCTTAGAAACGTTTGGATATTCACTTGATGTACAATTACCAAGATGTCATTCCAATATGGCCACTAATATGCCATCAATAGCATATTGGTTGATAGGAACTAAAAGCTCTTTTAAAAGTTCTCCCACTGATCTGAATAGAATGTATCCATAATACACTTTGACTTAAGAAGGTACTTCGAATTGTAGACAGAGTCCACTTCAACATCATAGTCCGTAACTAAGCAAATGAGCTGCGACATGAGATTTCCAAAAATGTGGTATGTGTGGCCAGCAATGGCTCAGAGCCTTTGCTAGTCCCTTTAATATTCTATGACTGATAAGCTACTGACTGAACATCATTTGGAGATTCTCAGCTTAAAAGGGGATAAAAGGGGACTTCACACGCTCGTCTGAGTCTACACTTGTCAAAAAACACATTGTTGGAAAGCACGTGTCACAGCTCAAATATTTTATTTAATTCAGAAAACAAAACACATCATTTAAAACTTATTCTGCTATGCATTGTTTAGATGACAATTACAACTTGTGATTGTTAGTAACAACGTATATGTTGTCACATACAGTGTGTGTACGCACAATTTAAAGCTGCCATATCTGTTAACATTGCAGCGTTTCTTATTATATGGCACAATTAATCCATTTAGTTTTAAGACTATGGTCGTTTATAATTAAAGGGGAGGTCTCACCCATTAGAAAATTTACATAGGGTTCTGCCCACGCATGGATTTTTATAATATTATGCATAATGATTGCCTCACATATAACCATTCTATTTGTGATATAGTTTCCCACTTACCTATTTAAATGGTCAAAAAATGGCATGTTATGTAATCGGGCATCTGCTTATGGGGGTACCTTCAGTTTAAGCCGCCCATAGCTCTTATAGTTTCATATAGTGTGTTCTAATTACTTTTAAAACTATCTAAGATCATCACTGATTAGATATGCATAAAACAAAAATCAGTTTCTGTAAATTTAGATTCAGAAAAATATGATTTTGTTTGGAATTGTTCCCAAATTTCAGCTTCATAATATTTTTTTTAACAATTATGTTTTAAAATTTAGGCATGTTTCAGTTCTTGTCAACCTATGAATTTACTCTCAAATTAGGCTATACATATATAGTTGTAATGCTAAAATTTTCAAGAAAATCGAAGACCGGTAACATGTTGTCCTAGAACTTTGAATGTTACAAATCCAAGTTCTCAGAAATGTAAAAAAAACTGATTGTAGTTAATGAATTTAAGTGTTTGGTTAGTTTACAAGCAATTTTTTGTGTTTGCTTTCTTCTATAAGAAAGATGGAATATCCAATATTGTTAAAACTTTATAATAACATAAATACTGATCACTTAGGGAGAACTTCACCTTGTCCAACTCTTCATAGAACAGTAAACTTCGATAATCTTCATAATACGGTTTCAATACCAGATTCATTCTAATAGAAAGTCATTCTCCATAATTCATTCATTTCATTTGTGTCAGGAAATAGTTTGTTTCATCATTTCTTGATCACCAACATGATAAAATAAATATTTTATAAATATTACAACCTTATATAATCATATACAACAGTCTGCAGTTTTTCATACTTTAAAACATGTTGCATTATTTCTTGCGTTAGCAAGACAGAATCTTTAATGTTTCAAAGCTGTCATCCTTAATCCAATACTGACCACAGAGAGAGAATTTCACCCTGTCGAACTCCTCTTGAAGTAGTTAATTTCATTAATCTTCACAATATGGTTTTATTTTGTTATTCACTTTAATATAATGCCAAAATACAGTATTCACCCATTTTATGTAGTTTCGGGAGCTATTGCTTTTCTACTACAAAATGCTGAAATATTTAAAGAATACATGTACCAAACTCTACAATCATAGGTGCCTACAATCATATTCCAAATCCTGTAAAAAGTCAAAGAATCAAATGGGATAGAAACTTAATGTCCACACTATCTTCTTAAAGTTTCATCTAGTACAATCAGATCGCTCAAAGGATAACTGATTCCCTGATTAAATTGCCATTTACTTGGTTGAGGAACCAGTTTTGAAAATACATCATGGAAACTCCAGATAGTGTTAAGCATAAAACTACGAATACAGAACTTATTGAATATATAAACAAGTGAAAATGCAAAAAGGGTCTGACGGTATAAGAAGAAGTTACAATGATCAGGAACTGAGGTAATCTGACAATAGTCTTGCCCTTGCAACGGAATTGACAATCAATCAAAACTTGAAGCCAATATTCAACCTGAGACTAAAACTACAAATATATATAATATTAGGAGAACACTTGGAAAGTAGAACCTATGTGCAACTCTTTCCAAAAAGTAGTAAAATTGCAAACAGAGTTTAAAATAAAGTCAGTGCTTTCAGTTAATAAGTTTGCATGTGCATCTTGGTATTCAATGAATTGACAAAATGATGAATTCAAAACAGTCATAACATCTGCCAGATATTAAATACCTGTGCAACAGTCAGCCAATGGTACAAAAAGAATCCCAACAAGTACCTGGTATTAAAATAAAAAGCTACACCCTAGGCTATTCCAAACACATTAACATTTTAGGGGAAAATCATGCATAACAACTTAATATCATATTAAACAAGGATAATACAAGAATACTTAAAAAGGTTAGAGACACATGCCATTGTAGGTAGAATGAATGTCAGTTACATATATGACATCACATACTAGTTTACAAAGGGACAAAATAAATGAAACAACAGATCAAATGCCTTGCCTTGTCTAGCTCTATTTGAGACTGAACCGTCAATTAAAACATTGGTATGCAAATACAAATCAAAATACGTTTTAGATACATTCGGTGAAGAGATCATAGCACTGAATCCATTAATTGATGTGTTTCAACTTGATTTTGAGAAGTTTGAATGTTGCAGACTTTTTGTGTGTTACTCTAACTGATTGTTAAAGCTACACAAGTATCAGATTTGTTTCAATGTCAAATTAAATATGCATTTGTACATGCATAGCTTTTTATTATCGATGTTTATAATATTTTTAATAATAAAATTGCGATATTACTTGGTTCCAGAACAAAACTAGCCTCAAACATTAAATTATGATAAATGTCAAAAAATGACCTACATGTATATAATGTGTTTTCCTGCACTTTTACCAGTTTCAAAAAATCTCGAAACTTTCTCAGTATACAGAAGACATGTGAGGCAAATTTTATAGGCAGTATCATAGGTTGACAAGGACAGGAACATATAGAAATTGTAGACGCAATTTGGCATACACGTGAATTTCAATTATATTTTTTGGAAAATTTTTACTTTAAGATTTTGTTAAAAAAATGTGTGCATGTTTTTATAGGCCAAAATAGTATCAAAACAATTCATATTGAGTCCTTTCACTATTCCAGCTTAAACTGGGTGAGATCCGATAAAACTGATGTTTACAAATTGACAAAATATTAGACAGGTGTCATTTAAAAAATGGAGTCAAACAAGGTGCTCTCCTGAGACCTAAATGCACTATTGAAATAAATAAATGCATTTTTATAGTTGATAGGTCATAGGTATTCACCATGTAAAACTAGATGAAAATCCATGCGTGGGCGCATATGAGACCTCCCCTTATTAATGGTATAAAATGCAGAAGAAAAAAACAACAGCTAAGTGTCTTTCCTCTTACCATCGTTAAATGAAAATATCTATATACTTTTCTTTTCAACAAGCACCTGTCTTCGCCAATCGTACACACAAGTAAGGGACGTAATTGAAGGTTCTAATCTGGAAATTTCTATTTAAAGAATGATTTTTATAACAATGATTTTGTTGTGTATAGGTGTGACAAAGAAGAAGATAAAAGTGAAGAAGAAATACTTGCTGAGATTAAACAAAGAGTTGAAGAAAGAATTAAGGCATATTCAAGCATCCAAAGGTTGCATGAGGACATTGAAAAATGTAAGTTGATTATTACTATATGTTCACTGTTAATTGATACCTGCCTTTTCATAGAAAAGGAAGGGAAGATAGACTTCAGCTTTTCATACTATGTGGTTTGTTCAGTTGGAATGACAGTGCAGAGTGGTCCCAAAAGCCTAAGCAATATTTAGTTTTATCAGTTACACCTCTTATTAACTGCATTGCTGCACATTGCCTGATAAACATTGTTTATCTCACGGCATGTCTCTTTATCAGGTCATGATGAAGTTGCATTTTGAATGACGCCGCCAATGACGCTGAATGAACACAAAATATACAATAACGTCATAATTAGTAGTTTGAACAGTGAATTTTGTAAACTGATAAATAGAATACCAGGTTCGCGTCTTTTGATATCAAGTTTACCAGGCTCGGCTTTGAGAACGCATGTTGAATTGCTCCGCAAGCCTCACGATATTAACATGCATTCTCAAAGCCTTGCCTGATAAGCTTGATATCAAAAAACACTTACCTAGTATTCTCTATTTATCAGTTACACCTCTTATTAACTGCATTGTTGCACTTTGACCTGATAAACGATGTCTACCTCACTGCTGTTATCTTTATCAGGTCAACATGACGCGAAAATCGAAAATTAGGTCATAATCGTTAGTTTGATGAGCAAATCAAAAGGTATACAGATAAATTTAATACCAGGGACATGTGTTTTAATTGATATGAAGTTTACCAAGCCTGGTTTCGAGAAAGCATGTTGAAACATTAGGAAGCCTTGCCTGGGAAACTTGATATCATTAGACATCAATCTAGTCTTCTCTATTTATGCACCCACTTAGGCTTTAAGTGTGGAGTTCTGGCTGTAGCCTGCCATTACCCATGCCTGGCTGGATAAGTATAAAAGGTGGGACATTTGAGAGTTTGAATATGTTCTGAAACAGACTCAATCTTGTAGATCTCGATGTGTCGATTCCTGCTGCTATGTATCTTTACTATGAAACATATAAAAATAGTTTTATTTTGCCTGGAAGAGTTGATGAGGGTGGTTTGTTGATTAAATTCAACGCCCACAATGGTTAAGAATGGTGATGTGTATAAATTGGCATTGTGCTATGTTTAAGATAGAAGCTATAAGCATTCATTGACATGCATGCTGTGTTTAATCTGATAGCTATGTACGCTGTATCCAAGCTAGTACCTATATACTGACTGAGTGTTCAATATATTTCAGCTAGTACCTATGTACCAGATGCCAGACTATCTAACAGTTGTTTCAGTCAGGTTAATATCCACAATGTGCTGCCTCCTAGGAGCAGAAGCGAGATCTATATCACTGAAAGACACAGGGATGATGCTTTCCTTGACAGGATCATTACTCACCATTCAAGCTCCTCACAGGCATTAGCAGAGGAGTTCAACGTCATCTATGACAGACCTTCTGGTCGCAAGACTGTAAAAAGACCAGCCCAAGGAGATATAAATTCTCAAGCAACTAAAAGACCTGTTCAGGCTGAGGGACCTCAAGGAATTCCTTATGAGCGTCTCTTCAACGTCACTGAGGCCAAGAAGCAAGCCAAGGTACAAATGAACAATGGAACATCTACAGGGCCTTATAGTGTTAGGCAGCCATCAAGCTATCCCATCCATTGTATTGTCGACGTCAACGAAGACCAGTTACAAGCCCATGTACAGACCAATAATCAGGTAACACCAACAACTGTTGTGCAGTCAACAGGCATTCCTTGCCAAAACCAAACAAAAGCCATTGAAACCCAAATGCAAGCCCAAGAATTGATTAATAATAAATCAGACGTTATTAATAACTCTTTGAGGCAGTCACCTAGAATCATAGCTCAAACATTGGAAGATGTCAATGGCATCCAGTTGCAAGGCCCATCTGATAGATCTGATCTTTATAGATATCAGCCATTAATTCCCAACATAAACATCGTCAATCCTGGATTCTGTCAAAATGGATCATACAATGCACAGCCAGATACACCTCTAGGAATGGACATTTTTCCAAAAATGTTTGATGTTAAGAAAACAACCTCTCCTATGGATCGACGTCGCTCAGTAGACAAATGTCTTGCAGAGTTAAATAAAGAGTATGCAAAGAAAGAAAATCGTAAGAGGAAACGTTCCATAGATTGGAAAAACTTCAATGATGTAACTATCGAGAATGATAATGATTTCTACAGATATGGCCCTAAACGCCAACGACGAGACTCTGATAGTAACAGCACTGTCAGCTTAGAAGAGCCCGCAAAAATGGATGTTACCCCACCTAAAGCTACGCCATTTAAATACCCAGTAGCGGATGCTGCTACTCGACGTTATTTTGAAAAGGTAATTGCACTGAGGGATGGAAAACCTCCTACCAGCTCTGAGAGTAACACCAGAAAGAAAAAGAATACAAGATCAAGAAGACAATCTACAAGAAGAAATTAGTTTCAAGATAAATTTTGAAAGATTTCATTACTCCAACAAAGGGGTATACTGTAAAACTTAGTATTTGATGAGGGTCAATTCATTTTTAATCATAAATTTGTGGCAGCTTGTGAGAATTTTGTTCTTATAGCATATGCGCAGAAACATCATTCAAAAATCTTTACTGACGTACCCAGGGTGGGCTGAACATCTGATATTTTCTAGATGTTCATCCCCATCTTAACTTTGTACATGGGAAAGCAGTTACATCTCTGTTGAGTCTGTGCATTTACAAAAGGTCGCCTTTCTTGCTCAGCAATGCAATAACTATTGAAATCTCACAGACTGGTTCAGTAATTCAATCACGTAATATTTATTCAAATTAAATATTGTTACAAAAAGCAGATTTTTTAGAGAATCCCTATCTGATCATGTCAAATAATACTTGAAGCCAGAGGACAAATAGTAACATTAAATTATTATATAAATATGATATAAAGCAGACAAATACAATTGATATTCTGTTTGTCCACAGCAGCAATACAATGCGCAGGAATGAGGACATAGCATTAAAGTACACAGAAAAGAATATCCATATACTATTGTAGAAAACATCAACAGAAACGATATTATTAAGAAGGCTGAACTTATATATGATACAATAGCCAAGGAAAGGTAATCTACATGAATCGAAGAATGTATGAAATATCATAGATGACAACCACATAAAGCCAATCTTTCATACTGTTGAAGTGCTGCATGGCATAGGGATCTAAACATTGAATAATATACAGTCGAAACGTTAAGTAAAGTGTAAACCTACAGTAAAAGGTAAACAAAATTGTGAGAAATAAGAGGGACATTATGACAAAGGCCGAGATCAGCTTGCACATTTTCAAAGTCAAATGAGAAGAGTATATGTGCCAGCTCAATACAATGTGCTCATCAAGCTGGCACATCTGAGCGCCATTGTAGTCCTTATAAATAAAGCGCAAAATAAGCTGAAGGACAAGACTAGCCTCATACGTTAGCTCCTCATGCACCCTGAAATGAAATAACGGTACTGAGGACAGAAAGTAGCATTATTTTAATTTGGCGTCATAAATATAGAGGCTTACAGGAGCCATTATGAGATTTAGCAAATGGACAGAGAATACACAGAACGATCTTGGCCTTTGTGATACACCTTAAGGGCAGATTGATCTTGAAAGCGATTTACAGCTTAACTAATGGCGACTTTAGGGGATTATGAAGGTGTTAGTTTTAATGTGAGATGGCGAGGGGCTATGTCAAATGACACACATCTCAATCAAGAACCCATTTTTACTGAAAATTGTGTTAGGTTTTTTTTTTCTTTATATTTTTTCACTTCAAATTATTCTGGCAATTTTTTATTCCATGCTCAGACCAGTGAATTGTCGTTTAAAGCCTTATAATTGTGCGCTAAAGTATTGCTGAAATGCAAGATTTCCTTGATGCGTCAGCATGAGAACCATGACATGTCATAGCTGTATTTATTTAAATAACTCTGTTTCAATCATGTTAAATTTGTCCACCTAGTCAACGCTACACGTATATACGCGGTTCTGGTATTTTCAAATCATAAAAAGAAATTGTCCATTATTTACTCTCATTATTTTTTTCGCTTATTCTTTACAAAAAAGAACATTGTTCTTTTAAAATTTATCACGTTTATAACATAACATCTATAACATTTTTCTGCTAATTATACTTTATTTTAGGCCCTCTTTATTCTCTAACCATTTATCAGTTTCTCTTTATAATCTAATCATTATAAAACAAGGCCATTATTCACTAATAGTTAGTTATGTAGATTTTGAAAGAATATCAATTTGTTAGTTACATGTGGTCAGTCAGTCAAATGTTTAAACTGGAAGACAGTTAATTAGTTATTTACAATATTTAGTCAGTCAGTTAATTAGTTAGTAAAATGTACTTAGACAGTAAGTTACTTAGTTTATTAGGTAAGTAGTCAACACGCATATACTGTAGTTTGTTATGTAGTATACCAGTGAACTCTATGTGTGCAGTCTGATAATTTTGGGTCTTACCTGCACGCTTACTTATCTCATCACAATATTGGCAGCTAGTGAAAACTGCATTGTTGCGACTAGTGTGTTCTGCATTCAGATTAGGGTGTTTGTAGAAGTGTGATATCTGTGATGTTCTTCTGAATGTCTGGATTATCATGTTCTCGGATCTGAATCTGGTATACCATATTGCTACGTAGTATCAAAAGATGCTTCTTTGGTTTTGCCAGCTGCTTATTGAGAGATATGTTGTGCAGACGCATTTACAGATCTGGTGCATATCAGTGTGTTTGCTTTTCTCCGCATGGGTCTACCAATTGTTGAAGGTCAGTTTAGTATCAAGTCAGTCTGGTCCTTCATTTACTAGGCATTATTGACCATTGCTGCACATTTGTTCAGCATTTAGTGTCGTTTTGCTAGGTATTTGTTGGGCAGCCAATGTTTGTACAGGGCCAGCGTTTCAGCTGATAACATGGCTCTAACCAATATAGGCAACAGTATGATTTTGATCTAACATTTTGACGACGGTGGTTGGGAATTGACTTCTCTTGTTTGTCTGTTATACTAGTAAAAGTGTTAAGAGTAGACATGCTCGTGACACCAGGTTGTTACAAATGTTTCGTCATAGGACCCACAAGCATCGACTGTATTAGCATGAAGCTTGCAAGGATTCAAAAAGGTAGAGAAGGCCCATAGCGTACTTTCAGATGGACATTTGTTTGTCAATAAGTTAGTTTTAAACCGTGGAACTCAGTTTGGATATTCTAAAATTATTTTCAATTAAAGTTCTGATTCTGCTTTATTTATTTTACTATTTTGGCGTATGCATTTTTTAATTAATCAAATGATTCATGAACGTTAAAATCAGAATATGACATGGTTCTTTGCTTTGGGCTTAAACTCATTTTTTTCATAAAAACTGCATATTAATTAGATTGTATTTCAGACTTAGAATGTGGTTAAATTTTATGTCAGAAAAATTCTTAGAGTAATGTGTCAAATTCTGGTAGCAACACTGAAAAATCACTAACAGCTTACTGCCCTGCTTGGCACTGCCACGAAAGATAACCCTCCATGCCAGGCACAACGTAAGCAGCTAAATCCTATTTTAACAGATAATCGTCATGCCAGTCACTTTTGTAACATTTTTACACTCTAAAATTTTCTTAGCAGCAGATAAAACCTTATCAGAAAACTCTGATGAGCAGCTAACCCCCTTGCCAGGTACGACCTTACACAGTTCATGACTGAAGAAGCTAACAATACAATTTGATGCATTACCCTGATAAATTTTCGGACATATTTTTTTTCACATTCTAGGTCTGAATCAAATTCTAGTTTAATTTAATTGACTGTAAACATGATATTTCTGGTCATAAACATTAGACATGGATAATCATTAGAATTATATTTTGTTTTTAAGATCTTAATATTATACCAGCTAATTAGTGCCATGGGACGTCCCAAAGCCTATCACAACCTTCAAACCAAATGGTTTGGTTCATTTCGCCATTTTAAAACTGAAATTACTGCGGCCTGACTAATAGACAAGACACTGCAAAGGGCTGTTTTTAAACATGGAAATAAATGTTGAATATCTGTTACTTAGAAAGCTTGCTTCTTAAATAATAATGATTATATATTTTACTAGCTTTTGTTTCTGTGTTTTAAGAAAGTAATTATATATATAGGCGTTGTAAATGTTTTTGTACATAAGATTATAAAACTTGTTACATCTAGCATATTTTGTTTTTTCTTTCTTAAATAATTATCATATACATTAACCACACCGTACAACCGACTGTTTTGACGACAGATTACCATTTCTACGACAGATGCTGATAAATTTGGAAGGGAAAGGGTAGGTGAGGTTTTTTGTTTGCTAAATTCAACAAACGAATCTGTGGGCCCCTACTGGTAAAGGAGAAGATGCTTACTGTTTGGAGATACTGCAGCAGCAATCTGAGCCTATTTCAAGCCCAAATAAGCTTTTTATCAGCTCTTCAACACCTGAGTTTCAAGAAATTTTTATAAAAACATATTACTGCTCCAGCTTAACAGAGCAGTAATAGGAAACAAAAAATATTATAATCACTTGGTCACACTAAAACTACAATTATTCACCAGCATTTATGTAAATTTTGGCCGCAAAGCTGCGTTTAATAACCGAACTACACGCCCATGAAGAGACCAGGTGTCTGAAAAATTGATGTCTCTTCTGACAGATCACTTCTTCAACAGATGTAGTCGACAACAGATGAGAGATTTCAAAGGATAACATGTACCACAGCCTTTCATTCCTGTTTTGTCTTTGAAAAAACGTATTGGGACTAGTTTTGTAGGCAAATTTGGCGTGCAAATTATCTGTCATTATTGAAGAATGCCCTAGTTACACTTAGACATTAATGAAATATATAATGTATGTTTGGTTTTACATAAACGTTCCTCTAATAAACCATATTCTAGTTATAGCATATTTAGTTGAACTGCAAAGCATAACACCATTGGTAGCATATCTTGATTTGGGTTCGGGTGTTCCCAGGCCTTACATATTTCAACTAGCTGCCAGGTACTAGTGAAAGCTTTTAGTACACTGGCTATTGTTTATGATTAGGCTGTCCAGGAAAAGTTTGATCATGATAGAAGACCACTGAGACATGACTTTAGCTGTTTACCATGAGTGATAAACAAGATAACAACAACAACAAAAACAAAAAACAAAAACAACCAATATCTCATTGTACATTGACACATCTTTAGCTTCATTGACAATTATTGAGAAAACCCTTCTCCTGGGTTTCAGACAAGTCCTGACACAAACTAAGTTGTATAGCCTCAGGATAAAGCTAGAATTTAGAAATTTTGGATTTAAAAAGTAGACAAGTTGTACTATCAAAGTTGCAAACAAAGGCCCTGATTCACTGTTTTGCACCTTTGTTTTCACATATGCAATAAGTTTTTTTTGATGGGGGGAGGGTGCAGTGGCTTAGTGGTAGAGTGCTTGACCCAAGACCGAGGGGTGGTCGGTTTGAGCCTTACAGGAGTCACTGCGTTGTGTCCTTGAGCAAGTATATGTATAAACAATATATTGATGTCAGTAATTTAACTTTTTTTATGCTTTTTCTCTTGATATGTGTCACAACTCAGCTAATAAAGGTGTCAGGCCTCTATTGTTTATTAGAGGAACACTTATGTGAAACCAAACATGCATCGTGTATTTCAATAATGTTTAAGTGTAACTAGGACATTCTTTAATAATGACAGAAAGTTTCCACGCCAAATTTTTCTACAAAAATAAGTCCCAATACGTTTTTTTCAAAGACGAAACAGAAATGAAGACTTGTCGTCGATGCTATCCTTTGAAATCTCTCATTTGTCCGTGACTACATCCGTTGAAGGAGTGATCTGTCAGCTGAAACATCAATTTTTCAGACACCTGGTATCTTTGTAGGCGTGTAGTTCGCTTATAAAACGGAACTTTGCGGCCAAACCTTAAATAAATGCTGATGAATAATTGTAGTTTTAGTGTGACCAAGTGATTATAATATAATTTGTTTTCTAGACGTTCAGCTGAAGCAGAAAGCTGTTTTATGCAATTTTCTTGAAACTCAGGTGTTGAAGAGCTGATAAAAAGCTTATTTGTGCGTGAAATAGGCTCAGATTGCTGCTGCAGTATCTCCAAACAGTTAGCATCTTCTCCATTACCAGTAGGGGCCCACAGATTCGTTTGTTGAATTTAGCAAACAAAAAAAATCTTCACCTACCCCTTTCCTTCCAAATTTATCAGCATCTGTCGTCGAAACGATAATATGTCATCAAAACATTTGGTTGTACGGTGTGTAAACCCTTTCACTCGTATGTTTCTAAGGTAAACCCTTCCACTTTTAATTGTAGAAGTCCTTTGTATTAAAAATGCCTGGCAAAAATTGAGATTGAGAGAAAAGTGAAATGAGTAAGCAAACAGTGTAGATCTGGATGAGATGGCTCATCTTGATCTACACTGTTTGCACAGACCTTTTTCAGGTATGTAGTGGTGAAAGGGTTAAAGGTACAATGCAGAGCATTGGTGTAACCATCAAGTCTCTCACCTAAGCTGAATAAAAAGAAGAGGGCTCATGGGCCCAGAATCGCTCACCTGAATCATTGCCATAAGGAGAGGTTAAGAAAAAAAATATAAATCAAATATCTCCAACACCTAATAGGTCCATCTTGGGTATCACTCAGATCATAGCCAACGCCTATCAATTCACTTAGTTCAATCAAAATATACATATCTGCACAATTTCAATGTCTGACCTTTTTACCCAACACAAAAGGTCATGGGTGTGCATAAGGTCAGACTTACAATGTTCTACACTTCTTTTTCTTAAATTTGATATGCCACACGACCTGATTTAACTCCAGATATATGTTTTTATTTGTATTTACTAGATGATACATCGATAAGTTAGGGATCTGTCATGTGAACCAAACATCTATTTGTCTTGATCCACATCAGAAATAAGGGTGATGTTGGTACCTTAAAACTAGTTTAAGCCCTCCAGTAAAAATATCTTACTGACTGTTCCAAGGTTGTGCTTCTTTTGTGGATCCCTTTTGTTACTTATGTTTCCTGTCTGTCGTGCTTTCTTGTCTGTTCTTTGAAGCCTTGTGGTCACCTGCTGGGAATGGGCTGCCCTTTTGTGTGTGATGTTTTCTTGTGTTTTTTTTTTTACTTTTCCATGTGGTGTCCTGGTCGGATGTGGTACTTGATTGTATCGATTCCTGATCTTTGCCTTCTTCCCTAGTTGTTTAGATAAATGTTTTGGCCTTTTGACCCAATCTGGGGGTCTTGGGTGTATAAAAGGGCAGAATATCTGCTTGCATTGTGTTTTCAACTTCATTCCCATTAATTTGATATGCAACATGATAACTTTCAGAAAAGTAAACAAAAATGACATTTTGACCCCACTCCAGGCGTCAAGAGGGTATGGAAGAACAAAACATTTGCTAGCATGTCATTTTATGCTTCATTCCCTTTAATTTGATATGCAACATGATCATATTCTGAAAAAAGTTGCTCTTAAATAAGCTTATGTGACACATGCAGGGAGCTTACTTTTGGCTCCAGGGGCATAATTTGAACAAACTTACTGAGATCCACTAGGTGATGCTACATACCAAATCTTAAGGCTCTTGTCCTTGTGGTTTCAGACAGGATTTTTTTCAAATGTTCCCTATAAAATAAGCCTATGTAAAACGTGACGGTCTTCTACTAGAACAATGATCAAAACTCGGAAAATTATTTAAGCAGCCGGTGTGTGTGGGCCCTGCAGGTCCCTGCTGGGGTCCAGGGGGAAAGCCCTGGTAGGGGGCCAGGAGAAGAAGCCCCCATGCCGAAAATGATTTTAGCTCTTTCTTAAGATGCCAAATTCACTCACTTGGCATCTATTTTGTTTTTTAAAAATGACATGAGAAAGCATGAAACTAAGTCAAGTTAAAAGAACATAGCTATTCTGAAAATGTATTGCCTTAGCTACTATAGGAAAGTATAAAATAAACATGACAAATTAGTTGATTTTAGTTGCTTTTTTTGACTAAGTTTTCATGCCAAAACAAGAACAAAATGAGCCTGAAATCATGTAAAATTCAAGATGTGAAATCCTGAAAACCTGCAGAAGCCTGAATTGTATGAGGTCTGGGTCACTCACTGACCCCCGGGGCTAACAGGGGCATAATTTGAACAAACATCAGAAATCAAACAAGAAGTTGAGATGTCATTTGAAGCAATTGAAGTCGCATGACACATGATTGACGACGGACATCCAACGATCACAATAGCTCACCATGAGTCAATGGCTAAGGTAAGCTTAAAATATCTAATAAAAATAAGATAGACAACCAAGCGAATATTACCAGGACAGGCTACAACTACAAACCTGATATTGATCATCAAATAGCACTTAACAAAGCTCTAGTCTCTTGAGGCTTAAATACCATATTGCAACCCAAGTAAAGGTCTTAAAGTTCATGTTACGACCTGTGTAAGAGCAGCCACTAGAGTCAAATAAGAGTACATTTATACAAGCACTCCGCAAATCTTTGTGATTCACATGCTAAAAATCGGTCCAAGAAAGTTCTTTGAATAGAATCTGATTTTCTAGTCGAAGATAATGTGGATGGTGTATACAGGTCTTGAATTGCTTTGTTGTGCCTTAACAAGCATGTTATAAAATGTGTATAAGTTTATGAGAGGAAAGGGATACTCTACTTTGGTCTGTTAGAATATGCGAGGCTCTTAACAAATTAAAATCTTAATATTTTGGGGATGCTTCAGTGATGTAATGGTTAAGGACTTAAGACGTTTAAGTGCTAGCCACACACACACAGCGTTCAATCCCAAAAAAGTTGAAATATTCATATGGATTATATCTCCACTGTGGTCAAAAAGACTAGTGTCGCTGATACAGAATGAGTGCAATATCATAATTAGGCATTGAAAAGACTAGTATAAAATCTAAATTTTTCCTAAATTTTTAGCAATGGCTAAACTCAAGGAAATGTCCCCACATGACTGAAAAAGTATTGCATATATACATTTTCAAAACATCTTTCATAGTGTATATAGTGGTGGAGATGGTAACGTAATTCACATCAAAAATAGTAAGTGAGTATGATCAGGAAATACCACAATCACAAACAGAAGACAACCTGGTGGCACCGCGAGGAAGAACCGCTCAACCATCACGAGACACTAGGAAGACAAATTAAGCAAAGCAATCATCTCTCTTCCCCATCAAGATGATTGCAATACTAGAATGGACATAAAGTAACATACAACAAAACATAGAACAATTACAGACTCCCGAAATGGGAGTAACAATAAACAAAAAGTCAACAACAGAACCACCACCTTAGAACGGACTGCACCCTAAGCCACCAGGGGGGGGGGGGGGCTTAAATGAATGCATTTTACGGGTACCAAATCTTCGCCCTAGATTCTGCTGTTTGGATATAAAAAATTGGATATAACATAGATATCAGCCGACAGTCCGCATGTCTGGTTGTAAAGCCAGTAAGTTTATAGCTATGGTTTTCTTTTTAATTGCACGACGGTGTGTCAGGCCTCAGACTCAATGACGGTCCTGAACTAAACCTTTAATCTATGGGTTGGTGCTTTGTGCATGCCTTTGGCTGGGACAATCGTGGCTCAACTTGGTTTTCTTTAGCTCCATTTGTAAGTCGTGGGCCCTTTTCTTTGTATCATAGTGTGTTAATTGGATTAGATTGTTTCTCTGTGATGATGCATTGCATAAGTTAGGAAGCCTCTTTGCCAGTAATACAGAATCTAGGGCAAATATTTCGTACCAGTAAAATGCATTAAGCCCCCTCACGGTGGTTCAGCTGCTGTCTGTTCTAAGGCAGTGGCTCTGTTGTTGTTGATTCATTGTTAATTGTTGCTCAAATTGTTGGGTTCTGTGTTTGGTCCAGGTTTTGTTATGTAGTACTTAGTGTCCTTTCTAGTTTTGCAATCATCTTGTTGGGAAAGAGAGATCTAGTTGGATGGTTGTGTTTAGCTCTGACTAGCTAGATACCTCTGCCACGCAGGTGCGATTCTCACTAGCAAAACCATCGATTAGTGAAACAATTATCAAAATAGTTCCTGCAGTGGTATGTATCAATGGTTTTTCATGTAACCTTCCCGGTCCCAATGGTTTCTGCACAGCACTGACTTTCTCCCACTAGTCAGCGTCTTAGAAGCAGAGTTGATTTAGAATTATTTGTCTGGAGCTTAACGACGCATCAACCCTTGTGGGTCTAGCATCAGACGGTATTAAATTAAACATGATTTGGATGGAAAAGGTAAAAATTTGTAATAAAGAAAATGACAGGAATGATGAAGATGAGTTTGTATAATGATATCAAGTTGTTGACAGGAGAGACCACGTACAATATCTGAAAGTTTCAAAGAGCTATCAGATAACTGTACATGCTCTTTAAATGATCATTTAAGAATCTATATTATGGTCTGATACAAATGTTAAACAAAACACGATTTTAAGAATAGCAATTAGATTTTGTGAGAAAGATTATATTAATGTATTGCAACAAACTGCATGCTTGGTGGTCAACCCAATCACGGTTGGCAACTTTGCTTTCCTCTTTAATTGCACGCTGGTGGGTCGGACTTCAGACTCTTAGACGGTTCCAACTTATAGACTTTTCTATTGATGAGATGGTAGGGGCCTGATGCTTTGGCTGTTTGTCGGGCTCACCGGGGTTTACCTGTTGGATCTCTTTTGCTCCGGTATTCAGTTTTATTTACTGTTGAGTCCTTATCTTTGCGTTATCTCCTTGTTATATCTTGATTTATATGTTCTAGGAGATGATGCAATGTTTAGTTAGGGGTCTTTTTATGCAAACCAAATATCTATGTGTCTTGATCGACACCTGAATTAAGGGTGAGGTTGGTGCGCCGTGAAACCGGTTTAAGCCCTCCAGTAACATAGTTTACTGACCGTTCCAAGGCGGTACTTCTTTGTGGATCTTTTATGTTTTTATCTGTCTTGCATTTGCTATGCCTTTGTGCGAGTGTTTATATGTGCCTTGTGGTCACCTGCTGGGAAAGGGTTGAACTCTTGGCTCTCGTTTGTGGTGTCTAACTGTGAGTTTGTCATTTTCCCTTGGTATCATGGGTCAGGTGTGGTACTTGATTGTATCGATTCCTGATCTTTGCACCCTTACTTACTTTATTTGTCTTAAAAATGTCATAATACTATCAATATGTATATCTTGTAACTAGAGGACCGGACTGTCCTGAAGCGCTCACCTGATCTCCTTAATAATGTTAAAATAGGTCAAGATCAACTACAGCTTATAATGAAACATATTTTGTTTTATGGGGGTTGCAGCCATTTTGGTCAAGTAAATTAAAACAGTGGTCAAGTGAATTAAAACAATCTAATGAATACTCCATCAAACAGCCCAGTGATTTCTGAGGAAAAGATGTTTAGATAGGTATGTGGCTAAAAGAACACAGGTCAGCTTGACATTGGTACTTATATAAAGTATATATCTCGTTAGGTTAAACATTTCTTGCAAGTATTATGATTTCGGCCTAAACAGTTATAGAAAAAATGAACAAATTTAAGATTTTTCCCATATAAATGCATTAGGAATCAAATTTGACCTTGCCATAAAGTAGGTCAAGGTCAACCTAGATTTATCATTTGTGCAAATCTGGTAGGGCCCACATCCCCAATGCTACATACCAAGTCCCAAGGCCATTTGGTTCCAGAGAAGAAGATATTTAAGGGTTTTTACCATATATGGGCGTGGCAGTCATCTTGGTCATGTGACCAAAATATTTTGTAAAAATGTAGGCTAAATTATCATTAGGAGTCTTCACATGAAATTTGAGTTCAATTGGGCCAATGTTTGTGAGAAAACTATGTTTTAATATATTGATGGGACTTCAATATGAGCAACTTAACTGAAAGGTCAACCTTGACCTTTGGAACTTATTTATAGCCATTGTCTCATTAGGTTAAACATATCAAGTGAGATTAATGACTAAGGCTTCTACAGTTTTCAAAAAATCAACTTTTCACAAAATTTCCCATTTAAATGCATTAGAAAGCAAATTTGACCTTGACGTTAAGTAGGTGAAGGTCAACCTAGGATCATCATTTGAACAAACTTGGCAGGCCTCACATCCCCAATGCTACATACCAACTCCCGAGGTCATCGGCTTTCTGGTTCTGGAGAAGAAGATTTTTAAAGGGGTTTTACTCTATATGGGCCATCATGGTCCTGTGACCAGGACCATTTGAACAAACTTTCGTTCCCCCATCCTAAGGAGTCTCCATTTGAAATTTGAGTTTGATTTGCCCAGTGGTTTCAGAGGAGAAAATGTTTGAAATTGTGGACGGATGGACGCTGGAGTGACTGGTATACTATTAGCTCACCCATGAGCCTTCGGCTAAGGTGAGTTAATAACTGTTCCATGTTATCAACATGAAATCAATTATTTCTTATATGTGCAAAATCGCAACACTCCTAAAGGAAGTGACGTACGGTCATTAGTGAATCGCATCTTGCTCAAGCCTGACGTCCATCTCCAGTAAGATTAATTTGTTTTCTTGATGTCTTGAGACTGTTAGTAATCTGTGACTCTTTCTTATGGCTCTGTGGGTTGGTCTGCAGTGTCTGATTGTGGTATTTCATGATCACATTCACTTACATATTTTGGTTGAAAAAGCATTTAAATCAAGTGTCTTCATCCAAGGTTATAGTATTTGAATTGTCCATGGATCAAGTCACCCCAGTAGCTGCAGCCCCTGTCTGACATTAAACAGTGATTCTGTTGCTGTAACTATAGTTCGTTGTGAATCACATATGTTGGTTTTGTGTTTGGTCCTGTTTTTAAGTTTGTATCCTGCTTTATATCGATAGCTTAATTGTAATTACTAAGCTAGCAAAAAATTGGTTTCTATTGTTGAAATCAATTTCATTTGAACATGCTCTAGAAAAATAGATAGGCTGTGAAATATTTACACCATAAGAAGGGGAGCGAGGAACCTCTCCATGTAAGTAAGGGTGCAAAGATCAGGAATCGATACAATCAAGTACCACACCTGACCCAGGATACCAATGGGAAAGTGACAAACTCACAGTAGACACCACAAACGAGAGCCAAGAGGTCAGCCCTTTCCCAGCAGGTGACCACAAAGCACATATAAACAGACGCGCACAAAGACATAACATCCAGAAATGGGAAATTTACTATTTCAAAATTCAAATTAACTGGTTTATCGTAAAGGGCGTGTAACGGTTTGGCCGTTTTTTGGCCCACGATGGATTTGGCTGAAATTTGAATATATGGTGGTTTGATCTTTGCCCTTTCACATGAGCATGTTTTTTTTTAATTAAAGACGGCATATGCAGTCACATGAATTAAAGTTTTTCACTTGTGTGTATAAACAGAGGTTTGTTCATGAATGTGGATATTTTAAAGATTAAACAAGCAAACTGACCTCAAACATAATACCAAACATGCGAGTGTTTATACTCGTCATGTCTCTGTCGTAATTTGAGCTAACACTGCCATCATTAATTAAAAATTATGCTAAAACTTGGCTAAATACTGTGTTTACGATTACCTTGATGATATGTTGTTTTTATAGGTGTAATATATATTGAACGTTTAAGGTTTTATCGCCTTTTCCAGTCAAACAAGCCTATTCCGGTTTATTCATATCAATATAATCAGTACGACATGTACACAAACGTGCATGTAACATGTTAAACGCGGCATAACATGCGCAACCTTTTTTTGCTGGATTGGTATGAAACATGAATATAAATAGTAATAAAGCTACAGAAATGATAATGGAAGATTTGAACACTTTTTTTGCTCACAGCCACAATTATTAAATAGATACATGTGAGTGTTGTATATCTGTCTGTTCGTTTGTCAGTCCGTCTGTATGTCACACTTTTGTGTCTGTGTCGTATCTTCCAAACGCCTGATTCGATTATAAGATCAAATTCACAAAACTGTGCACCTTTGTGGATGAACATGCAGAATAATTGAATACTTTAAGGCCATGTCAAAGCAGGCGTCATAGGTTATATGTACAGAATGCATATCTGCTCCATATTTTACGCATGTCCCAGCTCAGATATCCAACAGTCGTGATAGCGCTGTGGTCTATATTACTTACCTATTACCTTACGTGTGACTAAGGGGTCGCAATTCACAATCCCAAAGAAACATATATTTTGGGTCATTAAGCAAGACCCTTCATCTTTATTGCGTAATACGTGTTCAACCGAGGAAACGTTATGACTGAAATATGGTTCACTGTAACGTAGAGCAACGACATAGAGCATTAAAACAGTTAGTCATGCTTCAAGCATATGTGGTGCAGACATCTATTTCAAGGGTGACAACTTCCGTCAAAGCAGGGATTTCGGAACCGTTTGAACAACCTACATAATTGTTTTGATAAAGGCGAATAAACATCTAAAATAGAGTATTTCGATCCTTGAATATTAAATGTATGTGTTTATTGGTACCAGTGACTATTTACCATCCGCAGATAAGTGGTTGCTGTATATACACTTAAGCAAACTTATACACGAACACTTTTCAAACTCATATTTTCTGACTAGGGCACCAATAATATTGAATGATTTTAACCTAATCATGAGTATTTCAATGGACCAAAGTTTAGAGGTCTTTATGGATAGTTTTCATTCATTTTACATTTTTAGGGTTCAAAAATGTAAAAATCAACGTTTTTGGTCAAAACAGTATCTTTGGTGCATTTTTATCAAATTGAAGTGCAGGTGTTTCCAACTGGTCCAGGCGACTTACAAAAACACCGAACATTTGATATATGGCAGATTTTTACGTATCTTTGAAAAAAATGAAAATAATCACATTTTTCGATATTTCTGAAAATCGTCAGTAGCACACGTTAAAATCGTTGTATACATTTTATTTTAACTGAACATGGTAGACAAACTCCAACAAAACTCGATCAGTCCATTCTGTGGCGGTAAATCTTTCATGACGATTCCACACTTCCGGTTTCATTGTGAAATTTCAACAATCAATTTGACAGCATTTGTCAAAGATTTTTTTTACTTTTTGGAAAAAGAACAGGGACATCTTGTAAACATGAGAATCGCTGAAAATGCCAATACTGTGCAGTAGATAATAAAGCGTACAGAGCAGTACAAAGTTTGTACCTAAAGTGCATGCTTAAAGCCGATTTTCTTAAACTGATGATGGCGCCTGTCTTCATGTTACTACAGAAAAGAAACTACAAGTCTGATTGTTTCAAAACTTTTGATTCTTATTTATCTTAAATCATGGCAGTCAGTAACATCTTCAAACAATCAAACATGTAAACTGGTAATGCTTCTTTGGACTAATTAATTTTGTTGTGAAAAGTGTTACTTTTTGAAATGAGGGTACCTTTACTCGGATTTCGTCTGTGCAAGACGAACGAGTCATTTTGAAATGAAATGACTTGTAGAGTCTTGGCAAAGCATTGTTCTATTTATAAAATTAAAATTTTGAATGTCAGAATTTAACTTTCTGAACTAGCATAAAAATGAATTGTGTTCGTTTATAAGTTTGCTTCAGTGTATACTGCATTATTTTAGCAAACACTTTACGAGAGCGATATTCATTGAGGAAACAAACAGTTAAGCACAGATATTGTGCACATGTAAGCATGAAAAGCGCATTACACTCATTATGAATAAAATGCTTGTGGCGTTCGCATTCAGGCCATTGGCTGTTTTTATACATGCTTTCTTCCATAAATAACAATGAATTGAAAAGAACAAAACTAAATCAAAGAATTACATTGGTTTATTTGCGACAATATCTGCGCCACCTATATACATCATATATGTACATGAGAAGTAACGAACTTAAAAAAATATAGATAGGTGTTAGCTTTGAGGGTCAGTTACAATATATGTTGAGAGTGTGCATCTGTATACATCACACCAGCTCCTTTTTGTTCAAATAACCTCACTTTAATAATATTACCATTAAACTGACACAGTTCTATCAAAATTTTGGAATCATATCAAATGATTCCGATATCTGTGCTGTGAAGTAGCTTTTGCTCTACCTTATGAACTGCTGGATGAATTTCATCGAAACTTGCACAGATACTTATCTGGGACAGCCAAAACGAATTATAAAATTTTGGTGACCTCGACATAATTTACAAAGTCACCAGGGACATATATAAAATGGCTTGTCTGTACTTTATCTTCCTAACAAATGACCAGATTTTGACCAAACTGACACAGATACATCATTGGGAAGACCTAAATGAATGACTAGAATTCGGTAGTATTGACCTTAATTCCAAGATCACCAGCGTCACATACCTCCTTTAATTGGGTGGGGGGGGGGGGGGGGACAAATCCATCTAATGTTATATTCTTTCCATTCCTAACTACTCTAGTATGGCCACATTAAACAGTGTCTGCCCTGTAATTTGAGAATACCAAAAATGGTCTATTTTTTCCTCATGCTCCAAAGAATGATCACATAATTTGCAATTATTGACAATCTTAATTCAAAGCAATGGGCCATGCCAAAACAAAAGTGGCGGTGAGCTGTCTTTTTAAAAGCAGATTGTACCAAAGAACTGTCTCCAGAAATCTATGTATCAGTTAAAGAAGGGGGCACATCAAACTCTCTCCTTGCACCTTCTCTCTCTCTCTCTCTCTCAAATAAGACTCGCATTTACTGAAATGTTGTTGTATTTGCTTTCAAACGCAATATATCCAAAGACTGTTTGTATGAAATAATATTGGTACAAGCTTGCTAATATGTACATTGTATTCCATTTTGGACGGGAATCTTACGTCTCTCCAGTGATTTTAGTACTCTCAGTGCTTTGATAAGTATGAATTGAATAGTACATTTCAGGATAAAATTTGCAGAAAGTCTTTTTACGGTATTTGCCGCATGCGGAACCGACTCAGAGCTACCATTTTATGGTGTAATATTATATGCACAATAAAATGAGAAATAGTTTTATCCGGTTCCGCATGCGGACATGTATGTAATTGAGTCACGAAGTACACGAGGGTGTTTGGTTTACCCATAGACTTAGTGTTAAGCGTGGTTGATAGGGCATGCATTTAACCCCAAGATTTATTGTGAAAATACATTTTTATGAAGAAAATAAATTGTGGACATTAAACTAGAGACTCTTAGGTATCATTTGGTAATATTTTGGAGGGATTTCTTTACAATCGGCTTTTTTACTGTAAAAGTGGGCCATTTGTAATACAAAACCGTTACACGTCCTTTTAGATGAAAATATGCCATGAGATGTAGAAAAGTCAGAGGCTTCAGTATCATTATTAATTTTCAGAACCTGATTATTGTCCGAAAGAGACAAAATGAAATCTCTCTCATGACAAAACAAAAAAAAAAACAACAACAAAAAACAAAACAAATCTGCAACAAGAAGAGTACAATCACTACCCATTGGAATATCTACGATTTGTCGACAATCTAATAAATCTATAACTCTAACAAAAACACTGCCCAAAAAGAATATGGAGAACTTTCTGACATAACTATAAATTATGTATTTATGGTTGTTCAGAAGTGAAACAAGAGGGCCAAGAGGCCCTAAATTGCTCACCTGAATTTTGTTTAAAGCCTTCATATATGTATGTGTTGAAACTGGCCATGTTCATGAGGAAACCTGGGGTGGGGCCAATTTTGGCCCCAGAGCATAATTTGAACAAACTTGGTAGAGGTCCACTAGGTCATGCTACAAACCAAATATCAAGGTTCTAGGAAATGGTTTTCAGACAAAAAGATTTTACCATGTGTATCCCTATAGATATAAACCTATGTAAAACATGTGACCCCCAGTGGCTGGGCAATTTTTGGCCCCAGGCGGATAATTTGAACAAATTTGGTAGAGGTCCACTAGGTGATGCTACAAACAAAAGGCTCTAGGCCTCATGATTTCAGACTAGAAGATTTCTTTTATAATATGTCTTCCCTATATAAGCCAATGTTAAACATATGACCCCTTGGGTGGGGCCATTTTTTGCCCCATGGACATGATTTGAACATACTTGGTAGAGGTCTACTAAGTGATGCTACATACCAAATATCAAGACTCTAGGCCTTATGGTTTCAGACAAGAAGATTTTTTCATGTATTCCCTCCATAAGCCTAAGTAAAATATGTGACCCCTGTAGGCGCTGGGCCATTATTGGCCCAAGGGGCATAATTTGAACAAACTTGGTAGAGCTCCACTAGGTGACACTACATACCAAATATCAAGGCTCTAGGCCTTATGGTTTCAGACAAAAAAATTTCATGGTTTCCCCTAAATAAGCCTATGTTAAATATGTCACCCCTGAGCAGGGCCATTTTTGGCCCCAGGGACATAATTTGAACAAACTTGGTAGAGGTCTACTAGGTAATGCTACCAAATATCAAGGCTCTAGGCCTTATGGTTTCAGACAAAAAGATTTTTCATGCATTCCCTCTATAAGCCTATGTAAAACATGTGACCCCTGGGGCACCGCCATTATTGGCCCAAGGAGCATGATTTGAACAAACTTGGTAGAGGTCCACTAGGTGATGCTACATACCAAAAATCAAGGTTCTAGGCCTTAAGGTTTCAGAAAAGAAGATGTTTTCATGTTTTCCCTATATAAGCCTATGTAAAACATGAGACCCCCGGGGTTGGGCGATTTTTTGCCCAAGGGGGATAATTTGAACAAACTTGGTAGAGGTCCACTAGGTGATGCTACAAACCAAATATCAAAGCTCTTGGCCTTGTGGTTTCAGAGAAGATTCTTAAATATCTATTCTTATCCTGTGTAACTTAGATATGCAATGGACCAGAACCATTTGAACAATTTTTAAAGAGGACCATATAAGGAGCATTCCTACCAAGTTTGGTAAAATTCCAGCCAGTAGTTTAGGATGAGATGTCAAATGAAGCAATTGTTTACGACACATGACTGACATCCAATGATCACAACAGATGGCTCAGGTGAGCTAAAAAGCTTAATAAACTTTTCATGATATACCAATGTTTACATAATGTACAAGAAAATTTGGCTAAAATCTGTCAATTTGTGTCAGGCCTAGAAGCCCTGGCCCAGCAAAACTGACAATCCATTTTTACCGAACCTTTTTTCATTCATAAATTAATATTATACTTTTTGAGATCAGCTTATATTTACAATTATCTATCAAACAAACCAACTCATATGGGGTACATGCATTAAGGGGCTAATTTTGCCCCCTTTGGAGCCAAAACCTGAAATTGCATTTTACAAATTTCTTGTGATAGGCTTATTAGAAGAATGACTGAAGTGTAAAATTTCATTATATATTTTAATGTTACCATTGCTATGGTAACAAAAATGGCCAATAAAATAGAGAAATTGCCATTTTTGACCAAATTTAAGGCTTTTAGAGACCGAATTTTTAAGAATTAGATATCAGCACAGCTAAATACCAAAAAATACTTTTAATATGTTGTGTGCCATGATAATTCTCATCATCTGTTAAAATGTCTTTTTGGTATTTGCTTGTGCTCTATGTTAATTGCTCTGTCAAACTTCTCAAATTTGCTCCAAAATAGTCAATTTCCTATTTTCAGCCTACTTTGGCTGCCATTTTGTTACCATAGCAACGGTAAAAGTCAAACTAATAGACTTATAAACTTGGGCCATTGTTCTAATAAACTAATCAGAAGAATATGGCGAAAAGCGAATTTCATTTTTTGGCCTCATAGGGGGTCCAAAATAGCCTCTTAATGCACGTAGCTCTTTATATTTTCATCTTTATATTCCGTATATTGCCTTTTTATGTAGGGTTCCCACAAATTATAGAAAGTAAAATTCCCTGACCAAATTTCCCTGACCCATAACATCGTCATTAAATTTTCCAAGCTTTGTGGGTAATCTATGAGCATGATAAGTGAAACAAACAGCTATTTCAAGCAAATGTTCCATGTGCCTGTGTAGTGTTTCATAAAAACTCTTTGGTTCTGGTGATCTTTGACATAAAATAGTGCTACCAGAACGCAATCTGCTGAACAATAGTGTAATTGTAATGGTTCAACATAATGAGATGTAGATGGATTGACCCATCAGTGCATTATATGATTTCTAATTAAAATACCCTGTACTTAAAAAAGCAAACAGAACTAAATTGGTTAGATATACAAAACTGTCATTTTATGACTTATTTTTTGAGCTCCAGAATTCTTCATACCTTTAAAAGCATCATGTGTCTATGTTGCTTAAACCAATTTTCAGATTATTCCATCAAAAGGTGTGCATAAACTTTAGCATAAATGTTCTTAAAATGGAATCCTTTGGAAGTAAAGAATGCATCAAAGAACTGAAACTAGAGTGTGCATATTTCCTGGGCCAGACTAGCTAGTTTCTGCCATTTAGGCTTCATCAGTGACCCTCTAATAGTTCAAAGTTCCACAATGAAACCCATGATCCCAAAGGATAAGAAAATAAAATCTACACTATAGTGAATCCCGGTTTTCAAAGCAAAAACAGGTGCTTAGGAGCTGATTTTCATATAAATGATAGACTAAATGTTCCTTTAGACCAAAAGAAAATTGCACACTTAAGTACGCGTTTTCATCAAAGGGACATCCGTTTTAGCTCTTAAAGAAACATTTAATGGAGGGTAAGCATGTTTTTCAGACTCCATGTCATGAATATGCTTTTAATTGCTGTTTTGTCTAATTGGTCATACTAGGAATCCATCCCTTCCTACATAAGAAAGCAAACTGTGTTTTGTTAATTTATAACAGTATATATTCATAAATATTTAAAATATGATAAAAATGGTTGCTATAAAATTCTCTGACTTCTTCCAAAATTCCATGGCAAATTAAATTTCCCTGACTTTTGCCGGACCTTGATTTTTTTTCCAGACTTTCCCTGACTGTGGGAACCCTGTAATATTCCATGTAGGGGTCAAAAATTCACTTATGCATTTTGCCTTGATATAGTGTTTCTTCACATCTGTTTTCAATGCTGATTTGGCTGAAAATAAGAAAGTGATCATTTTGGAGCAAATTTGAGCCATTTGACAGAGAAATTAACATAGAGCACAAGCAAATTTAAAAGATGAAGATAATTATCAGGGCACACAGTATACTAAAGGGTTTTTGGTATTCGCTTGTGCTGATATTGATTTCTTAAAAAATTGGCCTTCAAAGACCTTAAATTTGGCACCAAAATGGCAATTTCTCCATTTTAAGCTTATTTTGTTGGCCATTTTTGTTACCACAGCAACGGTAAAAGTAAAACAAATTCCAGAAGGACCTCTGACGGTGGTAATGGGAATCGCAGTGTATCACTGCCTATAATTTTGATAAAAATTAAAGTCAATCAAATGATTCCATCTTCATATATAAGCTCGCTGTTGGTTTCCTATTTCCATGTTGGTTTGTCTAAAAGTTTGAACATGCATCCACAGAATTTAAACACATTGATATACTTTAGAACAGTATATATTCATAAATATTTAAAATATGATAAAAATGATTGCTATAAAATTCTCTGACTTCTTCCAAAATTCCATGGCAAATTAAATTTCCCTGACTTTTGCCGGACCTTGATTTTTTTTCCAGACTTTCCCTGACTGTGGGAACCCTGTAATATTCCACGCAGGGGTCAAAAATTCACTTATGCATTTTGCCTTGATATAGTGTTTCTTCACATCTGGTCTCAATGCTGATTTGGCTGAAAATAAGAAAGTGATCATTTTGGAGCAAATTTGAGCCATTTGACAGAGAAATTAACATAGAGCACAAGCAAATTTAAAAGATGAAGATAATTATCAGGGCACACAGTATACTAAAGGGTTTTTGGTATTCGCTTGTGCTGATATGGATTTCTTAAAAAATTGGCCTTCAAAGACCTTAAATTTGGCACCAAAATGGCAATTTCTCCATTTTAAGCTTATTTTGTCGGCCATTTTTGTTACCATAGCAACGGTAAAACAAATTCCAGAAGGACCTCTGACGGTGGTAATGGGAATCGCAGTGTATCTCGCTGCCAATAATTTTGATAAAAACTAAAGTCAATCAAATGATTCCATTTTCATATATAAGCTTGGTTTCCTATTTCCATGTTGGTCCCCCCCCCCCCCCCCCCCCCCCCCCCCCCCCCCCCCGAGTTCCAACTTACCCTTTTACACGTAAGTGCGTTCTCATATTTACATACTATATGTGAAAAGCTAGCTGGAACTCAGGGGGGAAAGATATCCCACAACCCAAAATTAGACGTCTGGGCGAGCACAAACATATGCCTTTGGATTTTTGGTGTGCTCTCTTAAATATCGTTTTTTCCAGTATAATGAAATAATGAGTACAAGTAAGCTTCCTTTTCATAACCCATTAATCATAATATATTTCAACGCTTTACGCATATTTTTCTTTAGATTGTGAAAATTGTCCTTTTACTAAATTCACTTGGTAGATTATTTTGCACATAAACTGTATCTATCCAATACACATAAGCTACATGGCTCTTGGCTTGGTGTACTTTACGCATGGATGAATGGTTATAGTAAATTGCTGCATAATATTGCACCAGGTAAATACATTGTCATCAAGGTTGAATGTGGACTACAGTTGCGCTTCAAAATATTTCTTACGATATCAGATAGAAAACAACAATAACAAAATAATCATTAAAATGCTTATGGTTTTGAACTTTAAAATACTTTCTCTGTGATTTTTAATCGAGTATTGATGATATAATACCCTTGCACGTGAAAATAATTGATTTCTATATGTTTTGGTGAGGTCAAATTTTGCAGCCCCTACCCCCTTTGGTAGCGTCTCCTGTTATGTCGTAGGGGTCGACCTGTCTATTTATAACCTTAATCGCTCCTAATACATCAAGCATCATAATCAAAAGGATATCAGTCATATCTAAAGCATAGGGGAGTTTTGGGAAGCATCTGAAAAATAGGCAGATACCCTATCAAAGTGTCAGAGGTCCTTTTTTACTTGGGTTATTCTTCTAATAAACCAATTGGACGAAATTTCAGTCTTTGGCTCTAGAGGGGGCCAAATTTGCTCCTTAAAGCATGTAGCTCTTTTCACTACTGTTTAAGTTCTCAGAGAGACCTATGCAAAATTTAATACTGTCAAGGTAAACCATGGTATGTACCCCGGTACTCTGCTAAATACCAGTATAAAATGGATTATACCCCAGTACTCTCCTAAATACCAAAGTTTGTACCCTGATACTCTCCTAAATACCACAGGATACCATGGTATGTACCCTGGTACTCTCCTTAATACCAAAGTATACCATGGTACTTAATTCCAGCAGTATACAGCTCTAATATAATATATTGTATGCTTGTGTTTAATGTCCCACCAACAGCTAAGGTCATATGGAGACAGGGCCACAGCTTAGTCTCATCCAACAAATTGATGAAGCTGGGGACTGAATCCATCATCATTGGTTTAAAAGGCAAACAGCTCCATGATATAAATTGATGGTAATTTCAAAACCTTAATCAAGGGCATGCGCTCTTTAATATGGAACAAGAGTATATCGAAAACTCAGTGACATATAATATTTTATCAAAATATCATCCCCTTATATCAATCTCTGAAAAATTGGCATCTTAGATGGGTAGAGTGTGAAAGAAATGCAATTTTACGGAAACCTCTGTACTGTTTTGCTATTAATTAAGATTTTACAAGTAGACTGTAAGCGTAATTTGATTTACTCACGTCATCGGTGCAGGTGCATCCATTCAACTGGTCGCATGTTTGATAATTGTTTGTTAAATGACAATAAATGTGCTTGTTTTTTTTAATAAACTGGACATATACATAATATTTACTCACACTTGGTAGTTGGGAAGATCTCAGGCTAGTGATGTCATCTCAACACGATTCTTATACCAGCCACTCATAAGTGGCAAGGCATTATGCAAAACCCTCTGGTTTGATGCTTAACATCCCAGTTAACAGCTATGGTCATGTAGGGACAGTTAGTTCTGCTAACCACACTTTTTTTCTGGGCAAGCTTGACTAACTGGTCAACCAGTACTTTGTGCACATACTTTCCCTTGTAACTGACAACGCTTTATGAATCAGCAGAATGAAGAATGGCCGTAGAAATTATTTCATGATCAATCTTCACGATAGTGGACTGGGCTGGGATGGAACTCGCGACCCCCGGATCTGCAGTCAGACACTTTACCCACTGCTCTTTGAGGCCCGGTATCATACATTCAGTGTCAATACATGTACGTCAGCACTTTTTTTTATCTTGAATTTTTTTTTGCATCTTGTCTTCATACTTTGTATATGCCTTCATTTCTGAGTGCATAGTTTGGGATTACAAATAGGCAAGTATCAGATTTTAGCCCTTGGTAGACATTTTGCACAGATGCATGAATTTTGATGTAATTTGGCACATGCATTTATAGAAGTTACCATCTGCAACAACATAGCAAGTTTTCATTTTCAAAATAACAACAGATTTTTGAAACTTCTTTTTTCCATATGTTACTTGTGACCAGATCTTGAATGGAATAACCTTTCATCAATTTGATGTTGGCTTATCATTTAGTAATGCTCCTCAACTTATGCTAAATAAATGTGTTGTTTTTGTATATTTAATATCATGTTAATAAGTAATGGATGGATTTTAATCAAATCTGATATTTATTGCTTATGACAAGATCTTGTTTTGAATTGCCATTTACCACTTTTCTTTCATTTACCAAGAATGGTTTGTCATTGTTCACATTAACTTACAATTCTATTCAATATCATGTGGCGGGTATGCTGCAGTGTCAAGAGATTTGTTTATTTTACCCTTTACTCCATGATAACGCCTTTGAAGTATTTGTAAATATTATGGAAAATGGAGCATTTGCTCCTGGAGCAAATGCTTCATTTTCCATTATATTTTCGAAAGTATTCAAAATTTTACTTGAAGTTTTCTTGATTTTTTTTAACGTTGTCTAAAAAAAGAAAATGAAGTCATAATCTAAAATAGCCTATGGAATAAAGGGTAAAGCAATGTTTGTCCACTTTCCTGGTACATGGTTGAGGATGAAAAAATTATAAATGCATGGAGGAATCTAAAATGAAACATTAAACAAAATAATTTGTTTCACATTTAATACTATGAATAATACAAAGAGAACACATCATACTGAACCTACATATTTACATGTACAGTCGCTAGGCATTCAGTGTAAACACAGGACAGACTGTTCCTGACCATCAGACCCAGGTTTACACTGTTTGACATTTGCTCACTACATTCTATATTCCTGGGTAATACATGTACTAATTAAATCTTAGAATAAGTATGTTTAAGAGTTGACAATCATTTATTTAGACATCTACATATATGTAAAACATAGTAACAGTGATTAGAAAAAGATTTGTTAAAAATATAACACAGCCTCTGCTTTGTAAATAAATCACAGTTAACTGAAACACAGACAATTCTTCATTTCACAATCAGGTTTTATCATACTAAGATAGTTAGCCACTTATTAAGCCTTGTTCTACTGAAGCCAGATATATCCACTTGAAAAGAATAAAATTATGACAGGCCAAAATATAAAGAAAACAGGCACCCAGAGGACCCCTAAAGTCGCCCACATGAGCTTTATTGCCTCTTTAAAGGACCGAAGCATACAAGAACTCAAAGCTCCGGGAGCAATATATTAAGAGAAGTTTCCCATTATTAGACTATGTAGGTCATATCACTCACATGGCTAGGCCCCAGGGTATAATTAAAAAAAAAATGATAAAGAACCAATATGTTACATACCAATTATTGAGGCATTGGGCCCAATGTTTAAATAAAGAATTTATTTTTATAGTTATATTCATTTTCCCTATTGCCTGTGCAAATTCTAACCATCTAACATCAGAATCACTGGGTGGGGCCACCATGGCCATGTTCATTGACCAATCAGGATAAATGGTACAGTCTTGGTATAAGGTCACCAAAGGACAATAACGGCTCATCTAAGCCTTTGCAGGTTCCCTATTCCATAAGAACCAACATTGCTGGCTTATACTGTTGTACAAAATTTGATTTTAACATGTCCTATTCTCCTGCATATCTTAAATTACAAACTGAAATCTATTTCAAAATCCAGTATTTCTATTTATAATTCTGCCAAGAAATCAGTTCATTTTTCCTTATATTCCATTAATAAGTTCTGTCATCTAGTTAAACCATTATATCTTTCATAACTCTACTGGCTTTTCTCTCTCTCTTTGGACCATCTTCATAAACATCCTGAGAAAAATTCACATCAAACTCTTGTCCCTGTGAAATGAGAATGACAAAAATATAGGAGCCGCAACATGTGATTTCCAACAATGTGGCATTTTGACAAGTGTAGACTCAGACCAGCCTGTGCAGCCTCAGGTTAAGCTAAGAAACTCCAAATGCTGTTCGGCCAGTAGTTTAACAGTCATAGAATATTCAAGCGACTAGCAAAGGCTCTGATCAGACTGCACGTATGCTGAGGCTTTGCTGGTTGCACATACCACATCCTTGGAAATCTCATGTTGCGGCTCATAGGCCAACACTCAAAACTTTTCAAACAACTGTATGCAGCTAAACAGTGGGTCTAAAGATCTAATTTTTAGTCCCAGCCTCCCTAATATTCTATTATTTATAAATGCAAGCAGCAAAGGCTCTAGTGAGGATGTGTGGAAGTGCAGGTTTGTCTTGAGCCTACGCTGCTCCCCAATGCAATAAAAACCAAAATCTCATGCAAGGCCCATATGTACGAGACAAAAGTTAATATGAGACATATTATGGGCCTCAATGCAAGAAAACCTGTCTTCCGGGTATTCGAAAAGCTCATTACCATACCAGACAGCTCAGCTACCTTGAAACCTGAAATTTGCTAGTAGTGTAGCAAGTATAGATAGGATACTTTTCATTTATTTTACAGAATAACAAAGGTGCTGATCCGATTGCACAGGCCAGTCTGCACCTTTGCTGTTTGCAAACCCTGAAGACAAGTTTTCTCGAATCTAGGCCCTTACAATGCTAACTTTAAGGCACAGAGATATTATAGTTCCTAATGAGGTTGCTAGATATATAATTGCTTTGGGGATATTTAAAAATTCATTACACAAAAACCAATGGCAATATAATGCCTATTCAGATTAAGACAAGGGCAGTAACTCTAGTGTTTATGTGTCAATTCTGATGAAACTTATAGGATATTGAACTCCAAAACACTGATCATTTAAATCAAGAATGCACCAAATTGGACCATTTGGTACCGAGATAAGGACAGACACTGGAAAAAAGGGCCATAACATGGGCCATATTTTTTTAAAATTCCTTCAAATGTAAGTCATTATTAGCTATGTTTCAAGCCTTTAGCTCTTATATTTTAGGTGGTATTCTGGCATGATTCTGCTATCAAGGTTTGCATGACAAATGGAAGAACAGATGGACAAACAAGAGGGCCAAAGTGGCCCTGAATCGCTCACCTGATCTATGTGCACCAGTCATATAAGCTTATGATTGTGACCCCAGGGGAGGCCCAGTTTTGACCCCAAGGGCATTACTTGAAAACAAACTTGGTAGTGGTCCACTAGGTGATGCTACATACCAAATATGAAGGCTCTAGGCCCCTTGGATTAAGACAAATTTTTTTTTTCACATTTTCCCATTATAAGTCTATACAAAACATGTGATCCCCGTGGCGGCCCATTTTTGGTCCCAGGCATTATTTGAACAAACTTGGTAGAGGTCCACTAGGTGATGCTACATACCAAACATCAAGGCTCTAGGCCAGACGTTTTTTTCATGTTTTCCCTATATAAGTCTATGCAAAACATGTGACCCCTGGTTGGGCCCATTTTTGGCCCCAGGGTCATCATTTGAACACACTTAGTAGATGTCCACTAGATGATGTTTCATACCAAATATTATAGCTCTATGCCTTGTGGTTTCAGACAAGAAGATTTTTTCATGTTTTTTCCCCTATATAACACTATGTGAAACATGTGACCCTCATGTGACCTAGATATGCAACGGACCTAAACCATTTGAACAATTATTAAAGAGGGTCATATAAGGCAGGGTTCATACAGACAGGACAAAACAAAATTCCCTGACATTTCCCTGACTTTTCCCTGACGCCAGTCCAAATTTCCCTGACATAGTCATACTCGCCGGTGAAACTTGTTTTTATTCAAACCTTAGTGTAAAGCTAAAGTGAACAGTTCTGTTTTCAATTTAGAGTGATTATTTTGAAGTTTTTATTCAAGCCTTTTGTTGGAAAGCCTTAATTCCTTTCTCTGATCAATTCAAAAAGATAATCAAACATAATAATAATAATAATGTGGGAGGGATATAACATAGATATTAAGCAACAGTCTGCATGCCTGGTTGTAAATCCAATCAAAGCTTATACGTATGGTTTCCTCTTTAATCATTAAGGGTGGGTCTGACCTCAAGATTAAATGAATGACAATGCCTGAGCTAAAACTTTCACTGGTAGGTTGGTGCCATTATGCTTGTCTTTGGATGGGCCCACCATGGCTAAACTTGGGATTTTCTTTAGCTCCCACTGTCTTGTATTTCATTATAGTATTTTAATTTTATTTTATTGGTCTTCTGTGTTGATGTTTCACATAAATTATGAAGTCTCAATACAAGTTACACAATTTTTGTTTTATCAACAGTAGGATCTAGGGTGAAGATTTGACCCGTAAAATAGTGTACCCCCGATGGCCTCGGCTGCTGTCTGTCATAAGGTGGTGATTCTTTCATTGTTTGCTGTTGCTCCCATTAAAAAAAATGCAATTTGATGTTGGCCTGTCCAAACCTCCTCTACCCTACATCCAATCAAAGCCATCTATAATGCAATCACATATACAGAAGAGTCTTATTTTTGCTGGATGTGTAATATTTTCATTGTAATCTATTTACAGCTAATGTGTAGAATATAACTTAGAGATAGATAACTAGACACTGCTGTACTATATTATACGACTTTTGCAAAGTTCTGAACATCTGATGTAGATGTTACAATCAAAAACAATAAATGTACACCATGGAGGTTCAATAAAACTAGTTTTAACTTGACACAATGCCCAGAAGGGGCATGTATACCCAGGCCAGTATGTGTCAACACCTTTTTTCCTTAAAGTGCCAAGAAGGACTAAGTTATCTAAGGCTCTTGAGATTGAACTATTTTGAGTTAAGATTTAAAGTCCCAGTCAACAATATTTCAGTAATGTCGGACTCAAGACTCCTCCCAGAGAGAGGGAGAGAGAAAAGAAGAATGGGATAAACTAAAAGACCCCCCACTCCCACTCAAGTGTAGCAAAGTTCATCCTGCCAACAAGCCAAATATGACAGGGCCATCTCTCAGAAAGCTGCAACAGAGAGCGCACCACCCTACCACCCACAAGATGGGATTGTAATGTGGTATATCAATACTACACGGAAGAAACTAATTAGTTAAAGATTTTAGAAACCCTAAAACAGTGAGCTTTAAGGTCAGGTATCTGAGCAAGGATGGTGCTAAACCAGGCATTAGACATTTAACTATCATCATAATTATTGCCTGCAATACCAATAAGAGTCTTTATCAAAAAGCTAAATCTGTGACCTTGACCTTAAAGGCACACCCCTCTATTGGGATAGTACTAAGAGGTCTGTATACAGCAATTTTATTTGGTCATTTTTACTGCCTTATATGGGAGTCATTCCCAATCCAAAAACGGTCTTTATTTTCCCAATTTCATGTATTAGATATATTTTCCCAAATGTGAAGGAAAAGGTAGCTTCCCAAAATCCCAAATAAAATCACTGGTATATTTATGCCAGTCAATAATGAAATCCAAAGAGTTTTGATAATACTTTTATAGATGGAAAAAGGGCATGCCCAGGGGTGGGGATGGCCCTGAGTAAAACATTTACCATCATGTCAAACACAAGTGAAATTTATGAAAGGGTCTCAATAAATTAGCTACAAACTGAAATACATATAAAATCATCATAATCAGATTTTTGATTAGCATGCAGGTGCAGGGGCATCATCCACATCAGTTGGTCCCTTTCCAGGAAACTGGCTAGCTGCATGCATAGCAGATCTCACACCTGATCTCCAGGTGCTCCTTTTTTGAGGGTCAACTGTCGTGAGCTTCCACTCACAGCAGTCTTTCTCAGTCAGTTTCTTCCATGTTAGCTTGGGCCTCCCTTCCCCTGCCTGCCCTCAATCTGTATATCACATGCTGTTCTGACTGCACCACTAGATTGCTCCACATGCCCAAACCAGCGAAGCCTTCTCTCTCTCAAAATGAGGTCAAGGTCCTCAAGCTCAAGCTTTGCCAGTTTCCCTTGAACCTACCGTGGCCACATCCTCTGGCTTGATACTACAGATCTGTCTGATCATGGCCCTATAATTGCGCTGCAAGCGCTGCAGGTTCGTCTTGGTCAGTGGCCAAGTTTCACTGTCATGGAGCATGGCGCTCCGCATGCAAGAGCTGTATAAATGGCCACAGGTCTTGTAAGAGAGGTGGCGGAATGTGAGAACTGGTAGTAGCTCCCTGAACTTCTTCAAAAATAAATACATATTTAAGAACTTTAAGTCTGAGACCCCGGCTATACACTTTGAACCTTATATCTACAACTACATATATGAAAAACAAAAACAAAATCATCTAAGTGTTTTGACAGTATAGAATATTAAGCCTCAAAAGCATCTTCTCATGTTAAAAGGAATTTAGAAGCATTCAAAATGTTTGTTTTCTAAAGCTTGACAAGTGCACCCAAAATGTTAGGAAAACTGCCTTTGCCGTTCTCTTGTTTCTCATCATTTGATACAAATTGTAACTTGTAAAATTCCCTGACATTTCCCTGACATTTTAGAAAAACTTCATTTTTCACTGACACAGCATAAAATTCCCTGACCTTGAAAAAATTAAAATTTGCCTGACGCGTATAAACCCTGTAAGGATCATTCCTGCCAAGTTTGGTCAAAATCCAACCAGTAGTTTAGGAGGAGATGTCATTTTAGACAATTGTTAACGGACGGACAACGGAGACCACAAAAGCTCACCTTGTAACTATGTGACAGGTGAGCTAAAAAGTAAAAAAACAATATGCCTTCTTTACTTGGTACATGTAATTTTTGCCTGTAAAAGGGTATGTTCTCAGTACTTTAAAGACCCAATTTTTTAAGTATCCACTATATATCTTTGGATATAATTCAGAAATACACTCTATGACCCTGATCCAGTGTACAGTGAAACCTGTCTTAAGCAGCCATTCAAAAATAGACAAAACAAAGGCCTTAAAGACCGGTGTTAGCTTAGTACAGATCAAAAGTATTGAAGAATGCTCATTCTGCAATACTTTTGACCTGCATTTAGCCATTTTTCATCTTAAGACCCTATTTTGGGGTCTTCTTATGACTTCTCATGACAGGTATACTGTATACTATAGCTACATGTATGAGAGTTGACTTTCTTTTACAAAAGATTTATACAAAGCACCTCTCACTTAGAAGTACAACATTACAGGGAGAAACTCTAACAACTACAAGCTGTACAATTAAAGATGTTGGAGTCAGAATCCCCAAATGCAGGTTTTCTCAGGTTGAGACCCAAATGTCCATATCAAAATTAGCTCATAGCCTCATATAACCATGATGCCTTCTTTTTTTTAAAACCATTTCCAACTAAACCCATCCCAATTTGTCTACATTACATGGCTATTCAGTGTTCCTGCAGAATGCTTTAGGGCCCCTGCAATATGCCACATTCTGTCAGGTTGGACATTATATCCCTACAGGCCTGTCTGTACAATATGTTACTGTAGTATACTATGAGACAAGCAGTAACATGATTCTTAACAAAGGAGTAAATATCTTACTTCATCTCTTTTAGAAACAGCCCTTTTCCTTCCTCTTCTTTTTGTAGAATTATCATCATCCACAGCTGGCTTGGTTACATTTTGTCCTTGTCTTTCCTCAGCTACAGCAATTCTGGAGCCTTTCGGTATCTAGTGAGAAATTAAACCAAAAACTATAATAGGAAAACCTGAGTTCAAAAGATACTGTTGACCCACCGACAAAATTTGAGAAAGACAGAGAGAGAGAGATTAATCTGAATTGTCAACCAAAGCCAGACACAGGCTTCTGCAGACATAAAATTTCTGAAAAAGTACCTTTTTGGCCCCTTTTACCCAGCTCAAGGGCTAGAGATGCGTGTTAGGATCCCCCTTTTTGTTTTCATAATGCCTTTCAATTTGATATACAACAAATTTACTTTTTAAAATGTTAGTTTCTGGCCACAAAAGCATATACAGACCTGTTAAGGTTGAAAGTTTCTTATGTGAAGTCAATGATGCTGTTAAGAGTAGTTTTGAGTACTTTTAAAAGTAAAGTTCATCATAATCCAAGTTTGACATACTTTATAGCCTTAAATAAAAGGCTAAAACAAATTGCATAATTTAATATTATTTCAAACAATTAAAAAGTGAAAAAAATACCCAAGACTCACATTAAAGCAGATCATATACCACCTGTTTACTTTAGACTTCACCCATGTAGTCAGAAAGTCAGCCAATTTAACAGTACTCATGAATGTGTAGATCAGGCATGGTTGGTGGGTTATTTGAACTTTTATAAGAAACATGCAATGACAAAGGCAGAAAAAAGGGCGGAATGTATCTGACTTAATTTTTTGGCAAGTGCCAGCCATAACAAAATTCTGTAGGGAGATAGCTTAGGGCTTATTTGCCCCACTCACAACAGCTGGTGAATTGCAAAATTAGTATTCATGGGTAAACCAGTTTGAATCTGTCCTTTGCTAAGAGCAGATCTATTAAAACTATACTACTCAAAGTTTGACAAGGATTGTCTTGAGCAGCAACTCATATGCATTTTAGTACTGACGAAAGTGTACATTGCACACACATTGCACCCTCAAAATCTTCCGTAACACTGCATTTCAACTGGCACATCAAAACTGTCAATTTTCATTTTCTAACCGTGAAAAGGATTTAATTTGATTCCTGGCCCTTAAAAATGCCTCAGGAACAGTTTAGAACTTGTTAAAGGCCAGAAGAAAAGAACCTTGGCGTAAGAACGTTAGAATCTGGCGTCTCTCAACTGCATGTTGCTGGGATTCTTTATGTGTCACAGAGTGTGATATCCCGAGTGAGGAATCTTTATCTAACCCACCAATTTCCTTCGCACAGACATGGCCGAGGATGTGACAGGGCTACATCTCAAAGTCAGGACCGCTTTTTGTTGATTCAGTCTCGACGTCAACGGCCTCCGAACGCTACGTCCTTGAATAACGAGTTCAGGAACAGAACTTGAGTGTGCATTTCTACACGAACAGTGAGAAACAGAATCCATGAGTTCAGACAGAATGCCAGGAGACCTGCTATACCCCTTCTGTTAACGAGACGACACATGCAGGACAGGTTAGACTTTGCCAGAACTCATGTTAGATGGACTCTTCTGACTTAACCCCAGTGCTATTCAATTAGTCCGGATTCTGTTTCGATTTTACTGATAGACATCAGTTGGTGTGGAGAATGCCCAAACAGAGACTGTGGCAGAACATAACCATTATGGCAAGGGCTCAGTCATGATTTGGGCAGGCATTAGTGTCAATGGAAAAACTGACTCGTATGTTATTGAAGACGGATGATTGACAGCATTGAGGTATTGCAATGAGATTCTTGATCAGTTTGTGAGGCAATATGGCGGTGCTATCAGTCCAGAATTTATCTAGAAGGACCATAATGCCAGTCCCAACCTTGCACACGTCACTAACACCTATGATCTGTAACGTGAGATAGTCGTCGTATGGACTGGCCTGCTGGATCACCTGACCTGAATCTGATTGAGCATGCATGGGACATTCTTCAGAGTGTGATTTCAGCCAGACCTGTACAACCCAGGACTTTACAGGGGCTCAAGGATGCTTTGGTTGCTGAATGGAGGCTGATTCCACAAAATCGGATACAGATTCTGATTACAAGCAAGCACATGAGATGTCGTGCTGTAATTGATGCCTGTGGATGTCATACACATTGTTAGTCAAGTTTTTCACAACCAATTTAAAACATTGTGAAAATTCAGTCTCCTAGAATCACCTGCCTTACGTAAAATTCTGGGGGTGCCCTGCAGCCCAGACCTTCGCTTTAGCCAAGGCATCCATGTGTGGCTATAGTGACATTTGCTATAGCCACGCGTGGATGCGTTGGCATTTGACATTAGAAATACAAGAGTTTTTGAATGATATATTTTCTATCATTATGTTTCTATCTTAGATTCAATTAAATCACTTGTCAAAATTTTATGTTAAATTAAAAACGTGATCCCAATCAAACGTTGAGTAGTAAAAAACAGAGTAATATTTCTTAAATTCAAAAACAGGGATACAGTTTAACCCTTTTTTTCCAGGACTGAGGAGCCAGCTGGACCCCTAAAACAATATGATTGGTGGCCAGCCCAAAACAAAGGGACCATGGATTCAGTGAAAAATTAAACTCATTGCCAAGCATTGACTTTTCTCATAATTTGTGTCAGAGTCCCTCTAAATCTGTATTCATTTAATTATTTACCATATTAACAGTACTTACAGTGAGTTGAATGAAGATTTATAAAATTCAAACAGCTAGTGCCAGATTCAACAAGACTTCATACGTTTACATACTGTCCCTTTTCAAGTGCAAGCTGAGCCCCTAAACATGTATTTTTAGGGACCCAGCCCAAAATTAAGGGGCCCCAGGCAACTGGGCCCCTGTTAGTCTTTTTCCCTCCAATAAAAGGTATGATTTATGTAGTTGGTCTTAAATTTTAAACGGTAAATGTTTTAAAATTTCTAACACTTTTCTAGTTCTGTACTCAAATAAAATATTGGTTATCAATGCTAGAAATCACAAAATGCATGACTGAATAGCAAACAGGGAAGACTCTGATCAGACTGCTTCCTCAGAAGCAGTCTGATTTGCGTCTGCCTTATTTGTCTCGGCCTTTAGTGTCTGAAATTTTGGAACATTTACTGTAAGCTTCTAATATAAGTTTTTCAATATATAAGTTAAAATGGTATGAAACCTCTTCCAGCATCTTCTCAGTGTGTAGTTTCTTTTTCTTTCTTGACAATTTTTCTTTCACTGGATTTATTTTCATCTCCCCTGTTTTCTTTGCAAGTGATTCAAGCTGCAAAAAATACAAAGGATTTAGGTTAAACTAACTAAACAAATGAAAAAGTGTCTTGAATAAGGAAACAATACAGTGGGTCCAATGAGTCTTTAACTAGCGACCCTTTAATCCCAAGTCTTGACACACTAGCACTGCAACCCCCCCCCCCACCCCCATGTACAAATGGTACTTGGTTTAAGTATTTTATTGTCAGAGATATTTAAGACAAACACACCCTGAAGTATTTCATGTCCAAATGATACTACTTGTGTATCAGTTATATCATTTTGTAACAAAAATTTACATGTAAAGCTATCCAGTGGAACAAGATGTTTGGGTTTTGATCTGACTTTTATTTCCTGCAGTACTTTGTGGACATGAACAGCCATGACTGGTAAAACTGCAGATGTGCAGCCTCATTGGACCCTTTTCTGGTAACATATCCAATAAGAAAACATTTTCAAATGAGTTTGCTTAAAAATATTCATTGACCTCGAGCAGATCGTGCCAGTAATCTCATCTTGTTTTTTTGTTTTTTGTTTTTTTGTAAGAATGTTTCACTTAGCACACAAGGTAAAGTTAACAGTCATCTGACCTTAAAATTGGATAGATTAACAAAATATTTATTGAGAGTTCACAGCCTAATAAATCAACCAGGACATACCTCATCATGTTGGACATCCATTTTCTCTCCAATATTCTCTTCTTCTTCATTATTCTATAAATAGAAACAAATGAAATTTTTGTTTGATATAGCAAGAAGTGAGCAAAGCTCACATACCCCTGGCGGTAGCCATCAGAGGTTGTAACACTTTCAGAGAAAAGACAAAATTGTCAAAGATTTCATAATCCTAGATGAAGTAGTTTCCGAGAAAACTTGATGAAAAATGTCCATATGTGTTATATAAGAGTGACAGAAGGAAAAATTGAAGATTTGAAAAAGAAGGCAAAATGAGAATTAGCACCTAAATTTTCTTTTACACAATACACTTTGCCTACCTGAAAGTGTACACAAATTTTATAGTCCTAAATCAAGTAGTTGCTGAGAAAACTGACAAAAAAGTCCATATGTGTTATATAGGAGTGACAGAAGGAAAAAATGAAAAAGGCAAAATGTTCTTTAGCATCTTTATTTTCATTTACACAATACACTTTGCCTTTCTGAAGGAGTTAACTAAATTTGAATACACTGGCTCTAATAGGAGCCAAGAGATCTACGGCAGAAATTTTCATAGGAGGGAAAGAAAAATGAATAAATAAAGGGACTGATATGCAACATGTGACTGTGCTTTTGTTACACAATACATCTAATCACTATCAAGCTTTGTACCAAATTTCAGAATCCTAACTAAAGTAGTTGCTGAGAAATCTTTGACAGAAAAAATGTCTATATGTATTATATTAGAGTGAAAGAAGGAAAAAATGAAAAATTGAAAAAATAATGCAAAATGATTATTAGCATCTTAATTTCCATTTACACAGTACACTTTGCCCTCCTTAAGGTGTACACAAAATTTGAAAACACTGGCTCCAATAGGAGCTGAGAAATCTGTGACAGAAATTTCCATTTGAGGCAAAGAAAAATAAACAAATAAAGGGACTTATAAGCAATATGTGGCTGTTCTTTTGTTACACAATACAACTCATCACTATCAAGCTTTGTACCAAATTTCAGAATCCTAACCCAAGTAGTTGCTGAGAAATCTTTGACGGAAAAAAAGTTTACAGACAGACAGACAGACAAACAAACAAACATAATTACAGAAAAGGCAATAACTATATACCCCTATATACTTCGTACCGGGGGTATAAATATACTTCGTATCGGGTTTGGACAAGGCATCAAAATTTATTCAACTGGGACGATTATGGCAATTGTACTTACTTGTGCAGATATAGAATTTATAAGACATATATGCTGCAACATGAGATTTCCAACAATAAGGTACATGAGATTTCCAACAATGTGGTATGGTTGACCAGCAAAGGTTCAGAACAGCCTGCGCATACACACAGTCTGATTAGAGCCTTTGCTAGTACACTTAGCTTGAATATTCTATAACTGTTAAGCTACTGACCGAACATCATTTGGAGTTTCTAAGCTTAAAAGGAGGCTGCACTGGCTCGTCTGAGTCTACACTTGTCAAAATGCCACATTGTTGGAAATCACATGTATTGGCTCATATACAATTGTATATAAGAGCCAGTATCCAGCATTAAAGGTACATGTAGAAGTTCCAAGGCATGTGCATATAGTGAAGATTTAAATCAGCCTGCACATTCGTAGTGTCTGATCAGAATCTAAGTTTTCCAACTGAAGAAACGTTGGGTATTTGGATTCCCATAGAGTGTCCAATGAAGACTGACCAGCTTCCATGGATGTGCAGGCTGATCAGTATTTAATTGCCAACTTGTCCCCTTTTGCTGGACACGTGATTGTATAGAAATATTTTCATAAACGCTCAAAAATAATTTTAAATGTGTCCATATGACACAGATACCCCTGCTTCAGCAACAATCACAAACCAGGATTGCCTCTCACTATTCATTTCAAAATTCCCTGACTTTTCCCTGACTTTCGACTGTTTCCCAGATCCTTTTGGAAGACCAATTTTAGCCATTTTCATCCATTCACAATTTGGAAATTTTGTACAAATATTTATGCTTGCTGATTTAATCTTTAAAGAAAAATGTCAAACCATAAATATGCAAAAAGGAATGTTTCTGAACATAAACTGCCTTTGCAATTCATCGAAAAGCTTAACTAGCAACTTTTTTTGAAGATTTTGAAGTTCCCCAACATTTGATTTTTTTTTTCTAAATTTCCATGACTGAAAATGAAATTCCCAGACTTTTCGCCGACCTGGAACTTTCTTCATTTTCCAGAATTTTTCCCATACTGTGGCAACCCTGCAAATTCAGCTATTTCCATTCAAAAAATGCTTTGGTATTCAGCACATCTACACTGGAACCCCTTTATAATGCTGTCCTATATAGCACAATGACTGGTAAAGCATGTGTGTTATGTGGCTCTCAATATTTTCCTCAAATTTTATACCCTTTTCCACACATTGGAGTGAAGAGCAGGCGAGACCTAGGCAGACAAGTTGGTTCCAGTCAATTGCTCAACCGATATGGCTTGCCCACTTTTATTGTTAAAATTTGATGTATTGTTTGTTTGATTTGATTCTTCACATCACATCAACAATCTTTCAGTTATATAGGGACGGGTCTTCTTGGGTTGAACCAGTACTAAGCTAGGATTAATGTCCTTGCTCAAGGATACAACACAGTGACGCCGGTGAGGCTGGAACCCCGATTTGATGTATTGATTATACCTATCAATTAAATTGTTTGTGTTTGTTTTCTTTTCAACTCCAATTAGCCACATGCTTTGTTAACACATTTGGGATGTCTCATCTGTCAAAGATGAAATATAATTTAATTTAATTTAATGCTTTAGTGAAATTGATCGAGCCCCATTCTTACATACAGATGTACCAAGATAACCCAGGTAACAGGACTTTATCAATTTATAATTATTACAATCAATTTGAAAAGGGGCTATAACTCCCCCAATACATGATTGGATGAAACTAAAATAGAACTTGACATGTGTTTTATGATAATATACTTGCATAAATGATATAGACCTTGTCGCGAGAAAACTGATCTTCATGGCTTCCGACTGAGGCAGACTCAAACCAACCTTTTGCCTGTAGCAAATTTAGATATTATAACTTTCTAATAAGTGAAAAATAGACTGCACAGAGAAGCAGGCGGGTCTTTGCCTTTGTTGTTGCAAAAACAAAGTCAGGTTCTCTCCCATGGAGGCCCATATAAATCCAATCTACCCAACTTTACAAGAGATATCTCAAGGCATCCACAAATTTTGTCAAAGTTAAAAGGGGCCATAATTGGTCAATTGTAATAAAGTTCAAACTTGGCCTGTATTTCATCATATATCCGTGTACTTAACCCTTTGAAGACTGGAAACCCCCAAATGAGTATTTTGCAAACAGTGAAGACCCAGATGAAATGCTGTAGAATGTGGCTTTCATCAGGGTCTTCACTGTTTGCTATAGTTTTAAAATTATTGGAAAAGTATCAAAAATTAAACTGGAGATTATGAAAAAAAGCACTTGCACATCTTCAGACCATTATCAAAAACATGTATAAAAGTTAGAAAATATCGGTATTAAACTGAAGGAGGAGATTCGCTTACAAATTACAAGGTACTTGAAGTATCATAGTTTCATAGTATTTAAGCCAAAATAACGACTAAGTTCACAATGCTGAATATGAAAGTGTCAAAAATTAATCTGGAGTTATAAAATAAGCACATGCACATCTTCAGGCCATTATCAAAATGAATGAAGATAAGAATATGTATAAAACTGTAGGAGTTGCCCTCACCAGGTTACCACTGTCTGCACAGTTTCATAGTATCTGAGTCCAAATAATGACTAAGTTCAAAATGCTGAAAAGTGTCAGAAATTAATCAGGGGATTATGAAGCAAAGCAGTAAAAAAACTGTCAGAGGCTCAAAAGGTATAAATGGTAAATGATGACGGACAGACAACCACCAACATAGCAGATGGATGGACAGAAACTTGCACACCTATGTCGCATGTGCTAAAGCAGGTGCAACAAAAACACTTACTTGATTCATGTCTGACACTTCCTTTGATGGCTGCTCCATCTTTTTCATGTATTTGGGAATACCCAGACTTGTTATTTTGGTTTTGTCAATCATTTTACTCTGTCTGAAATTGTTGGAAAGCATTTGTAACTAAATTTGTTTACAAAACCATGTGACCACCTATTTTCAATGGATGTCTCAATAAAAATAAAAATTAAAATGAATAACAGGAAGCTTGTTATTCTATTTATGCATACTTAATTAGGGCTGTGTGACATCAGTTCTCTACTATACAAACACCAGTAACATTCTTATTTTTCTTTTGATTTTGATCCAGTTTGTGGCAGATAACATGTTTTTTTTCAGATTTGCTTGCTTTCAATAATGCTGTCCTCTTTAAAATAATCCATTCCTATGTTTTGTTCTGCTTATCTAAGGTATCTCATATATATGAAAACCAACTGATCAGGATTTGCAGTTTTATTTAAATTTGAATATTGGTAAGGGTAATAAATGTAATAATTTTAAAACTGGTGAAGTTCAGACTGGAAATAATAATTTGGTACATTATATCAGTTTGGCTCATTCCAATATTGCAAGTTCAGCAAACACTCAGACAGGGATGAACAGAAAAAAATCAAGCACAAATAATGTTAATACTTTTTTCCTTTTCCTGAAGATTTCAAAAAGCCTTCTTTGTCCAGTCTGTTCATCAAACCTACAGCCACTGTAACCTCAGTTCCAAGCCGTTTGGCAAGTAATGGTGCTAGTATCTTGTTCATATCCATACATGCCACCAGTGTCCTTCGCCATAAACAAGTTGCCTATAATAAAAGATAAATTTCCAAGAGTTAACCAATTAACAATTATTGCTATAACAATTAAAAGCACACCTGATATGCTGTTATAAGATTAGTGTCCAGTATCAGACTCCGAAATCACTGCTGATTAAGAAAAGCCCAATTGGTTTGATTATCAATAGTACAACTGGGAAATAAACTTGATTCAGGAAAACTTAAGACTCAACATTAGAACATGCATAGACAGCATCATTTGATACACATGCTGGTCAGTGTTTTCATCGTTGAGGTTTTCTCATGTTGCAATTTCCAGTATTTAATATTTTTGCAAAAAGCCTCTTAATTATTGTGATCAAACATGATTTTTGTGTGGTCATTCTTTTCCTGCAATGTCATCAAACTTTCTCAACCATACCTGAATTTCTATAGGACTTAGCTCCGTCAAATAGTAGTCTGTTGGATTTCTGTCTTTGTCACCAACCTACAAAATATAAATCAAACTAAATTAATAAACTTATATTCTAAATTCAAATTCAGTGGTCCAGATATTGCAAACTACGAACAAAGGTGCAGACCAGCCTGCCTAATAGTGCAGTCTAATCAGTGCCTTTCTAATTCGCTTGTGGAAAGTATCTTACTGATTGAAATTGTCCCATTACCACATAACCTGGTGCTAGGGGGTAGGCCTGAAAGATGAGGTCTTTATTATTTCTCTTATGACAATCACACCTAGTCTGCTGTTTTTTTAGCAATTTTGCACATTCTTGTTACTTTCAAATTTTCATAGTTTGAATCATTTCCCCTGGATATTGTTTTAACTTAATGATTTGAGCCAGTGCATAACCATAATGACCTGTGTGCCCAACAAGATTGAGATTAAACTGTTCATTCAGTCGCCAAGAGCGTATTGTTTCTTCATAGTGACAGCAAAGCCTGATCAGACTGGGTGACTTTCCAGCTGATCTCAGCCTTTAATGTGTGCTGGTTATTTCCTCGTGCACCCGCTCATATGAAAGGACACACCCAACCATGCAAGTACTATTATTGTCACCAAGGTGCATGCCAAACTACACGAAAACTCATACATTTCTTTGTTCTTATTTCAATGAAACAATAAGAGAAAATTGTTAAAAAAGTTCATGGTGAAAAACTCATTTATTGAGGCAATTTCAATGTGTACTGACAGCATATGTTACTAAAAAGGTAAGGATAACTTTTTTAAAATGTACATGTAAGTTCCATGTTCATTACATTTGCCTTTAAATAACATGTCTGTCAATCTGCCAGTCATAATCAAAATACCTGTCACTTTATGGTTTATATACATGACAGCTATATCATCAAATTTGACTTCATGAACAACCCTTTTGCTTACTTGGTACTTGCTTTTGTTTGTTTTGTTACTTTACGTCCCAAGTCAACAGCTATGGTCATGGCGGGACGGTCAGTTCACCTCACAACACTTTTTTTCTGGGCAAGCTTGAACAAGCAGTTAACCAGTACTTCGGGCACATACTTTTGCTTGTAACTGGCAACAACCCTTCTTGAATGATTCAGCGGAAGGGAGGAGAATGACCGTCAAAATTATTTCATGATCAATCTCCTCGAAGTATGGGACCAGTCTGTTGCCAGACACGTTACCGACTGTGCTACCCGGCCCAGTACATGCATGGTTGTAAATAATATAAAGGATTTTTTCTTCTTACTATTTTATCAAGTTATTAGGATATGATACATTTATAAATAATTCAGGTTGTCAATAAAAATTCAATTGAAAAATGATCTCATTTTCAGATGCAATTCATCTCTTATGTTTACATTTTTATAATAAAAATCAATGATGAATTTATCTATACCTTAGAATACATAACATAAATCAATAAAGAATTTATCTATACCTTAGAATACATAACATTTAATATTTAATATTAACAATTTTGTTGGAATGTAAAACGGAACAGCAGAGCAAGTGATGTTAACTCAAACAGCTGATGAAGCATATACCAGGTTTGTTTAACAGGTGAAAACTAGGTGTGGACTCAAGATTCCATGCTTTGAAAATGTAAATATCAACTGGGCCTCAACACTTGAAAACCTGTCTTCGGGGTTTGCGAACAACAAAGGCGCAGACCAGCCTGCGCATCCGTGCAGACTGATCAGCACCTTTGTTATTTGTTATTAGGAAAGTATCATATCTAAACTTGCTACAGACCAAATTTCAATTTTCTAGCTAGTCTATGTAGCTGAGGAAACTGATTTGATTTCGCTTTGCCCGAAAACCTGATGACAGGTTTTGTCGCATCGAGACCCAAATGACAAGAATGAAGATAGATCTCAATGAGAGGTGTGTAAAATACAACTAAAACTAACTCACAATAGCACAGACATCACAGATATGGCGCTCGGGGGCATCATCTTCGTCCACTATCAGGAAACATACTCCATGTTGCCAGAACTTACAAATAGCACATAGTACCATTAATCCATCATCCTGTTTAAATGTTCAATAAACTGTGAGCACATATGTGATTATATGCACAGGCTTAACTTAACAAAAAATTTCAGCGTAAAATTATGAATATTTTCTTACCCACAATTTTTAGCATATGTTTTGGCTGCTCAAAAGAAACGTCTCATTGAGACGGTTCTTTTGAGTATCCAAAACATTTGTTTTGGTTGAGAAATAAGAATATTATTGTTCTGTTACGAACTCTCAGCTAAAGGCCTGATTACATGCATACAATGAAAACCCAGATCTGTCTGTGCTGTGCATACCATATTTACCTTAAATATTGGGACAGACAGGTCTGGTAAAACAGCTTAAATCCAGATCAGCCTGGAATTGAAGATCAAGGTTTACACTGTTTTCCATTCTATAACAACATAATAATAATACTATTTAACTAGAAATAATGTAACTTTGTGAAACACTGTACCCCAATATTATGCTTGTTCATTAGGAGGATACTCTTTAAAAAAAAAGGGTCAAAACTCTCATAATATTTTTCAAAATTCCTTCAATTCACTAATTATTATGAGACTAATTGTTTTTATAGTTTGTGAATTAACTGTGAATCAGGGGCAATAGCTCTGTAACATATTGATGTTAGTTATGTCACCCTCACTATCAAAATATTATTTTCATCAAATACTCTTTGTATACCAAAATATCAGCTTTTTAGGTCAAGTGGTTCAGAAGTTGGAAAAAGTCTAAAGGGGGTTATGTTTTTTGCATTCTGCAGTCATCTAATGTTGGTGAATATTTGTGTGAAGTTTTCTGAAGATAGCTTGAACATTTTCTAAGCTACAGAGTGGGCCAATTAAATCGCCAAATCTACTTTTTTCAGTTTCAAAGAGCAATAACTCTTAAAGTAGGCAATCCAGTTATGGTTGTTGCCTTATGCATGTTGTCTAATGTTGGTTAATATTTGTGTGAAGTTTTGTGCAGATAGCTTGAATGATTTTCAAATTATAGAGCGGACATGTTTTGTGACAGCTAGACAGACATACATATGCAGTCTACCTGTGATATGCAGTCCAAATGTTTTGTCTCGTAAAGTGGACAGCTGTTTCAGACAATAGGAAACTTGCCACATAAAGACAGAAATGGTACGGTACACGGTCAAATTTTCAGACCGATAAAAAGGGCATTTTAAAATCCGATTCAGTTTCAGCTAATTGAAAGTAGTCCAGGACCGCGAAAACATCTCAACCCCTGCCCTATATTTACTTTTTATTGAAACTTAATCTGGTCATGAAATGCCCTAAAATATGCTTAACTTCAGTGGCATTAGGCATAAACATTCCGAAGAGTAATGTGAACAAAAATGTAAACTTTGGGTCTTTCAAAAGATGGGATGACAGTAACTCCTCAAAGCCAATTACCTCATTACATCCACAGGGACACCTGACCTTATACTCATCTCCACCCTCTGTAGCCTGACTAGCCTGAGACCCAGTGGTATCCACAGCATTGTCATCAAATCCTGAATAGAAAAAAATCTACCTCAATGAAAAAAGTCAATAAGCAATGCTTATTAGATACCCCCCGCACAGTAAGATTCGGTGAAAAACTTGGAAAGTTATAGTTCAAACCAGCAGACCTAAGTTTTGAAAAGAAGATTTCAGCAGAATCCGTTCAAACAAAAATTATAAACTCCTTCATGCATATGTTCAAAGTGTCTACATTGTATTCGCAAAGTATCAAATTGCTCCATCAAAAGCTGTGGTAGGAGTTGAGCGGCCCATAAAGGCACAATCCATGCATATACAAAAGTCATTTAAGGTAATAATTGTCTAAGTTCTAATAGCTGTCATTTTGTCAAAAATTATTATTTTTTCAACCAGACTCCTTCATGCATATGTTCAATGTGTCTATATTGTATAGGCAAAGTATCAAATTGCTACATTAAAAGCTGTGGTAGGATTTGATCGGCCCATGAAGGCACCATCTATGCATATACAAAAGCCTTATTAGGGAAAAATTGTATAAGTTCTCACAGCTGTCATATTGTCAAACATTATTTTTTCTGAGCCAAACTCCTTCATGCATATGTTCAATGTGTCTACATTGTATAGGCAAAGTATCATATTGTTCCATCAAAAGCTGTACTAGGAGTTGATGGGCCCATGAAGGCACCATCTATGCATATACAAAAGCCTTATTAGGGTAAAATTCTCTAAGTTCTCACAGCTGTCATTTTGTCAAAAATTATTTTTTCTAAACCAAACTCCTTCATGCATATGTTCAATGTGTCTACATTGTATAGGCAAAGTATCAAATTGCTCCATCAAAAGCTGTGGTAGGAGTTGATGGGCCCATGAAGGAACCGTCTATGCATATACAAAAGCCTTATTAGGGAAAAATTGTCTAAGTTCTCACAGCTGTCATTTTGTCAAAAAATATTTTTTCTGAAGTAAACTCCTTCATGCATATGTTCAACGTGTCTACATTGTATAGGCAAAGTATCAAAGTGTTCCATCAAAAGCTGTGGTAGGAGTTGATCGGCCCGTGTATGGCCTATAATAGCATAAGCATAAAACCCTATATTAAAAGCCATTTAGAACTACAAAGGGAAATAACTCTAATAGAATTGGCCCCTAGTCCTTTTTTTGTTTGATTTAATTCTTTACGTCCACTCAACAATCTTTCAGTTATGCGGGATGGTTCTTCCTGGGTTTAACCAGTACTAAGCTAGGATAAATGTGTCTTGCCCAAGGACCACAACGCAGTGACGCCGGTGAGGCTCGAACCCGCTACCCTTCGGTCTCGAGTCAAGCACGGCCCCTAGTCCTTACTTTTTTGTCTAAAGTATTTGTCTTGCATATATGAACATGTCTGCAAGGTTTGGTGAAAATCCAGCAATGACTCTTCAAGATATTAAAAAAACAAAACGTTACGGACGGACGGACGCACACACGCACAACGTGAAAACAGTATACCCACCACAAACAAAGTTTGCGGGGGGTATAACTAACAATAACAATCTCCCAGAAAATGATAACCCTCTACTACTAGCAAAGCATAAAGCCGTCTTGACAAGACTATTGATCAAATTCGGACCATTTAAGGCCAGTTGACTCCCATTAACTATAGTTCAACGTGACTATATAGTTTTTACTTTGAAACATTTTAATAATATAGTACCAAAGCTCTGGCCCTAATGGCTTTAGACAAGAAGAGTTTTCAAGTTTTCTCTATAATATACATCTATGTAAAACATGTGACCCCCAGTGCAGAGCCACTTTTGGCTCAAAGGCTATCATTTGAACAAACTTAGTAGAGGAACACTACTTAAAGTGTACTTAAGGTGATGCTACAAACCACATATCAAGACTTGAATAAGACATTTATCCTTAATATTTGGCCACTTATTAATAATCATCTTATCAGAAACTTGAATTTATCAATAAAGTGTTAGAATTGCAAACATTGTAAACCCTGACCATACTGCTCCTTTACACTTAACTTGGTGTATGCTGCTTTATACTGCCATTGAATCTGTCTAAATATGTAGGTATATATAGATTATTATACGGTGTTTTTGATCCCAGCCCTGATCTCAGCCTGAGTAGGCTGATACCTCTGAGGGCTGAGATCAGGACTGGGATCAAAAACACCTTGAAATAATATTTTTATCATATTCTTATGCATGTAAAAATGCTATGAAATTATATTATTAATTTCTCATCAACAAACACTTAATTAAGTGACTATATCAGCCTCAAAGGCTGAAACAGTGCATGTATAATTCAAACTGCTGAGAGATGAGGGAGTTAATATGAAACATCACAATAAACCATTTAAATTATGTACTTCATGAACATTCAACAGTTTTCATAGTGTCATTTAACAATACTTAAAAACACTGGATGGTTTGCATGGCCTTACATGTAATTATATTTGCGGCCTTGACTGATCATTTCCCCGATACTTTTGTTTGCGAAAATGTTGGGCTTGTCTTTGACGATGTTGTACGTTACGACATTCGAAAGTTTGACGCTGATGCCATTTTGTATGGAGATACTCGGTGTAAGAAAATGGATATTTCAATGTTTTAGCAGTGTTTTCAGTGCAATTTTGGTTGGAATGAGGTAAAATATGCAAGAATACGTCTAATTTTTTATTTTTACAATTTTTGCAGATATTCCCTGTTTTTTTTCTCCAGGGCGAGATCAACTCCTGGGGAGGGTGGCACAGGAAAATATCGGCCCCCGTATCTGCCCTCTATATGAGTTTTCGATTGCAAGGCTGGACAGCTCTATTTGACTTGGTCAATACAGTTGGGCCAAAAGTCTAGTATCAAGGGCAATACTAGTATAAGTATATGATAAGTAACAGTATTCCTTAATTCTTTACATGTGGGGAAATTTTTCTGCTTTTGTTGTCATCTGCTGACTTTTTCAAAATAAATATTTTTTCAAAAAGTTCTTTCAGGAACATCATCAGAGTGTTAAACTGATTGGATCTAGGTCAAAATGTTTTGTTGGCCTTGATCTATTTGCAACAGTTATCAGCAGACACCAAAATTTGCCACCAGCAAGAAAGGAGTTAGTGTATCTATCTTTACTGGTATGATCATTTTACTGAAGGGAGTGCTAATTTTTTAAACAAACTTGGAACATGACTCCTTAACAAAAAGCTGAATCTAAGATGCTGAATGGATAAGTTGATTTCAACCTTGGTATTCTATCAAGTAGCCTGGCCCAATGGCCCCATTACTCAAGTTATGCATAATTTGATTTAACAAAATAGCCTAAATTGTTACCAACCTGGTTTAGCAGGACTTTTTGTTGGTATATCTGCATCCGTTGATGGTTGTTTTAACATCTTTTCTTCTTCATCTTGTATAACTTCATCAGCGATGTCTTTTTCCTCCTACAATAATCAAAACACAAGTGATCTGAAAACCCATTGACAAGTCAGACACTGATATATGGAACTTGAGCAGCCCCCAAAACATAAAGTTCATTGATCTTAAGTAAAGTCAAAATTTCCATTCTGAATTACTGATAATTACATCCACATTTATATACTATATTTGGTCTTTGTTTGTTTAATTTGATTCTTTACATCCCAGTCAACATTTTTTCAGTCATGTTGGGACGGGTCTTCGTGTGTTGAGCCAGTACTAAGCAGGGATTAATGTGTCTTGCTCCAGAACACAATGCAGTGCTGTCCTGTAACCCTTCGATCTCAAGCCAAGCACTCTACCACTGAGCCACTGTGCTCCCATTGCATTTGATCTAATAAGTGCACAATACTCATAATTTTCCTAATTATTACACCCTCTTCTGAAAACAGGTAAGATTCAGATCAGCTGGCTTCATCAGAAGGCAGCTGATGATCATAATCTACATTTTTTTCTTTCACATGGTAAGTTCATATTTATAACAAAATTGCACCACTAGATTGACTGAATATCATAAGTTCTTATAGTGCAAACAAAGTAAGTAAGGTTGCAAAGATCAGGAATCGATACAATCAAGTACCACACCTGACCCAGGATACCAATGGGAAAGTGACAAACTCACAGAAGACACCACAAACGAGAGCCAAGAGGTCAGCCCTTTCCCAGCAGGTGACCACGAAGCACATAAAAACAGACGCGCACAAAACATAGCAAACACAAGACATCACAAAAACATAAAAGATCCACAAAAGAAGTACCGCCTTGGAACGGTCAGTAAAATATTTTACTGGAGGGCTTAAACCGGTTTAACGGCGCCAACCTCACCCTTAATTCAGATGTGGATCAAGACACATAGATATTTGGTTTGCATGAAAGACCCCTAACTTATCAATGCATCATCTCCAAAACATATAAATCAAGATATAACAAGGAGATAAACGGCAAAAACACAATCAGATAGGGATATTCAAAGAGGCATATGTTATGGCTTAATAACTTCTTCTCTTCTACCTAAAATTGTATAGCAGTAGGTTCTCCATGTAGAACTCATCAAATCCTTCAAACTGATATATAACATGTCATGGTCATTTGAAGTTTCTGTTTTTCACGACCAGAAACATAGCGCAAAATAGCCCTTTTTTCAGCGTTATGTTGTTTCATTTTAAAATTGACCAATTTGCACACTAAACCTTAAAAACATGCCATATTTAATCATTTGGACATGCTATGGTTAGTAAAGTATTGCACATGATGCATATCAAATGGCCAAAAACTTCACGAAATATTGCAATAATAAAATTTGGTGTAATTTTGAAAATACTATACCTTCGTTATGAAAATGCCATTTCTATACCCCATACAGTTAAGCTACATTATTTTGATTAAAGATTCAATCTTTTGTTGGTCATTATGATTGTTGCATATAATGGACCCAATAGTGCCAGAAAATTCATGTATGTCTGCCTATAGAAGGCAAGTAATAAAATGTCAGTCGGTCAATATCTGTAGTTTTTGTGTAGTGTCCGTAGCCCCATTTTCAGATGTATACATGTATTTTCATATTCTGGCTTTTTTTTCTATTTCATATGAGGATATTAGCAAAAAAATAACAGTTTTAGACAGCTGCAGTATTTAACTTCCGTGGCCTCTTGTCTGCAATTTTGTCCGTAGCCCTGTAGTGTCCGTAGGCCCTACAATGTTTTACAAGATTTGAAGACATAAACAACTCCATCACGCTGTTTAGTGCATAACTATACAAAGTCAACCAAGGGGTGTTATCAAGTATCTTAAATTTTCACAATATCACTCAAACAATGAACTGCTTTTTTAAGGAACCTCTGAGGAGCTTGAAGACCATCTGTTAGGCATACATTATATTTAGTTGTTCATTTTCTGGGTTCATATGATCATTCCAGACAGAAACATGAATTAGGATAAAAAAATACTTGGGATTTAATTACCATTGTTTCCATTTTCCCTTAAACAAATGAATATGAACATGGGGCTACGGACACTACCATTTGGCGTTATGCACTTTGTAAGCTATAAATATTAGCCTTTTTCAGTAATGTATAGACCATGAACAGCAACAGCTATAAAGATGAAAGTAAAATCTATTTAGGAAAATAATACAGTAAATGAGTAGATACAGAAAGAATATAAAGATAGGCAAAGTAACATATTTTCTAAAAAAAGAAAGATAGATTGAGAAACAAAAGGAATGTGAATGTTTACAAAGAGGGAAACAGAATGACAAATGAGTGGCAGAGAAATGCAAAATGTAAACAAGAGCACTGCAAGCAGCGAATTATGTGCTTGTTGTATGTTACTTGGATAATTGTATATGGTATACTGGTAAGAGATAGGAACATGTTAAGTAGATATATAGTTTATTAACTTTTAAGTTACAAAGTCTGCACCTGATGTAAATAATATATTTTAGTTTCAATCTGTTTCTTAAACTTGATATACAACACTTACTTCTGAAACACAATGCAGGCCCTTGCCCCTCTCTTTAGGTTCAGAAGTACATAATTAATGTAGGAATTATGCTCTACTTTTCATGTTCTTTAATTTGTTATGCTATGACCCATTTCTGAAAAAAGTGATAAGTGGCCCCTTATCCCACCCTAAAAACTATACAAGGGACACAAAGGCCTAACTGTGGCTGGTAAGTTCTAATCTCATTTCCCTTCAGTTTGATATGCAATACCACCATTTTCTGATCACTTTTATGTCTAGCCCCTTGTCCTATACACTAAGGCTATTGAATAGGTCCAGGGACATTGTTATTTGGCTTGCAAGTTAATCTACTCTAAATGTCCTTCAATTATACATGACAATTACATGTATATGTAACATGACTTACATTGACCCCTTAACCCACCCTAAAGTACACCCAAATGGCATGAAAGTTAAATTGAAAATCAGTCATAATGTATGTTAAATTTCTATTGCTACTTGTCAGCATATCAAATTTGAATGTATAATTTTAAAACTGCCTCATAAATTAAACTTTTTATACATCTCACCCCTAATGCCTTCTCATGGTTTCTAGGAAAGGGGCAGTGCTTATTATATCAATACAAAAATTGGGAAGTTTTTGGAAATAAAACAATACTTTGATAAGCAAGTGCTAGGCAGGACACATTAAGCAATTTGATATTCTTTTTAATAGTAGGCATGTTCGTAACCACTGACTCTCTTTTTGCGTTGTTATCACCTTATTTCACTTTATTTGACAAAGTCAATTAAGAGCGATAACTAGAATAAAATTATTCTACTGTAACCTTGGTATATTATTGCTGCCTGGCATCAGTAAAACTTTTCACAAAGTCTCAGCTTATTAACTATCCACAATGTCTCCGCTTAATCAAACAGATGGTCTCAGAAATTAATCAAATCCCAGAAAATAGCTTTTGTTTTTTTTTAATACAGCAGGCTTTGATTTTCCAGACAGATAGAATTCCTTCAACTCACTGGGCCCTAGGCATATGCAGGTTGTCTAGTGCCTTAAGAGCCATGTGTAAAATCTCCACATTATCATCTTGCTACACAGAAAATAAAGTGTTTTCTAAATAAAAATTTCTCACCTGTAGACTGTTTAAATGTTACATGTAACTGGGCTATACACTTTCAAATTTTAAACCATTGACGGTTATTTCTTGCATCAGCATTCAAGTTATTCACTAATAACAGTAATTCACTAATAACTGAACATGTATATAAGATATTTACACTTCTAATTCTCTGCAACAGCCCATGAAAATGTTTGCAAACTAGATGTAAACAGGTTAGAATTTGGCTTCAAGTTGCAATCAGTTTATCCAGGGTCTTCATTTAAAGACAATCTACCTAGAGGCTCTCTCCAGCATTGAACTTTTACACCTGCCCAGAGGGATTTGAGCCCTCATGCCTGTCCTGAAAGTGCATAATAGCCTGAAATACACTTGTCTTCAAGCATTTGTTAATTCAATAAAACATGGCATTTCAGTAAAGCTAGTTTTGATTTCATTGTGTATGTCCTTTAGAAGAATATTTCATAAAACCTGCAGTGATATCCTTCTGTAATAAATGAGTAGTGTCCGTAGCCCTGCTCCAGCATTAACAGTTTCTTAGATTTGTTACAATAATTAAAGTGTTATAGACCGCATTATTATGATGATTTAAATAGAAAAGCTTTTGACTCCAAAGTTTAATGCAATATGAACTCTTCTACAGAGAGAGAGAATTCTTCTATTGTGTATTCATTCCAATCTCCCATTTGATGATTATAAAGTAAGAAGAAAATTCAAAATATGAAAATAGAATCATTATTTTGTCTGGAATGCCATTGCTTGTACTTAAGAACCACCATTTTTTCCAAAAGTGAGTTCAATTAATGAAACTGACAAAAAGAAATGTATATTTATAGCATAACATGGTATGTAGTGTCCGTAGCCCTATCGGCATACAAATGAAAAATGACATTTCATGAAAAATGCAGTCCCCTCAAAGGCTGGAAAACTTTTCTATTGTAAAGAATGGAGATATAGTTTGCTATCAAAAAGAACTTCCTTAGCATAGCTTTCCTGGATGAAAAGATATTCTATTTGCAAAAGATACCATAAGTAGAATAAAAAATGTTAATTTTTAATCTTTATTGAATTTCTAAAACAATTGTTTAAATTTTGAAAATTGTGTGAAATCTTAAGGTACTGACAAGGAATAAGTAATTAGCTTGCAAAAATATAATGTTACACTATTTATTAGGAGTTTTGTACACGTTATACTTTTATATGGTAGTGTCCGTAGCCCCCTGACCCTTATCATGGTAAAAGCTCAATATTTTAAAGATGGAGAAAATCCAATCAAAATCCCTTTATGATCATATGTCTGATATATCAAATAAACGGTCTACGCCAAAAATAAATGATTTCAAAAACTTTTTTATTTTACAAAAAGTGAAACAATCTATCCCTATCTGATTGTGTTTTTGCCGAAAGCAAGGATAAGGACTCAACAGTAAATTAAACTGAATACCGGAGCAAAAGAAATCCAACAGGTAAACCCCGGTGGGCCCAACAAACAGCCAAAGCATCAGGCCCCTACCATCTCATCAATAAATAAGTCTTTAAGTCGGAACCATCATAGAGTCTGAAGTCCGACCCACCGGCGTGCAATTAAAGAGGAAAGCAAAGTTGCCAACTGTGATTGGGTTGACTACCAAGCATGCAGTCTGTTGCAATACATTAATGTTATAGCCAATCTTTTTATAATGGGAAATTATTTTAATGAACTGCGCTGAAAAATTATTAGAGCCAACAATCTTCTTCAACTTATACACCAAGTCACCATAGAAATCAGGTTCCGAAAGTCCTTGGCGCAAGAGAGATTTAAGTCCAACTTGGAATTTAGAAATCAAATCAAAGTATCGTCTATAAAATTTTGAAAATGTTTTGCGAAGTTTATGATACCGATAGCCCTGTTTAAGAAGTTTCTGAGTTAACAATTTATTGCGAGTGTTGAAGTCAGTAACATAGCTAGATGCTCTAGCAAAACGAATGAGTTGAGAGATATAGACTCCGTAGGATGTAGAACGAGGAACATCACCATCTAAAAATGGGAAATTGACAATTTCAAAATCAAAGTCGTCACGTTTATCATAAATTTTGGTAGAAACAATACCATTAGAAATTGACAAATGCAAGTCTAAAAATGCGGCTTCGGTATCAGAGGCATTGGCTTTATTTAGTTGGAGCTCTAAAGGGTATATTTGACTAACCATATTTTCAAAATAAACATTATTAATATTTAAAATATCGTCCAAATATCTGGAAGTAGTGTTAAACGCATCAATAACATCAGCCTGCTTATCATCAGAAAGAGACATCATAAAGTCCCTTTCATAACAAAACAGGAATAAATCTGCAACCAGGGGAGCACAATTAGTGCCCAAAGGAATCCCAACTACTTGTCTATAGAGCTTGGTGCCAAATCGAATAAAAATGTTGTCCAACAAAAAGGTCAGCGCATCACATACATTTTGACACGACCATGCATGATATTTTTTAGGTTTTTCTGAAGTAAAAAATGCATTTCTGTCACTACATGCAAGGTAAGGAGAGCCTTCTCTCTGGAAGGTTCTTTCAATAAGATCAATAAGTTTATCTTTAATTAAATTATGAGGTAAAGTAGTGTAAAGAGTAGAAAAATCATAAGTAGACAAACTGGTCGCATTGAAATCTCTAGCTTTAAGTTTATCTAAAATTTCACCTGAATTTTTAATCGACCAAAATAGGTTTTTACCGGATCTCTCATATACTTTTTCACAATATTTGATAACATGTTTTTTAACAGCTGTAAGACACGAGGTTAACAATTTAGAAAGTTCTGTTGTCGTACAAGAACTAGAATTTGCAATAAATCTTGCTTTATAGGGTTTTTTATGGAGTTTAGGTAACCAGTACAACGTAGGAACTTTGTCTTGATTTTCTTTAGCTTTGACCCCAAACCCTAAACTACTCAGATTTTGCTTAAATGAACATGTGCACTTACAACAAGGTTGAACACTGTATCCTGTTCAAAAAGCTATTTGGACCTGCTATTACTATGTATGCCATTAGAGTATTTTTTTTCTCCATTTCAGTCTCAAGTATCTTTGTAACATTCAAAATCTTGAGTTTTTTGTCTGAATGATGCACTTGATGTCTTTTAACCCTCCTCATACTGAATACTGGTAGAAAGATACTTTGGCAAAGAGTGAAGATCCAGATGAAATGCCGCATTTCATCAGAGTCTGCACTGTTTGCTATTATAGATAACAACAATCTTAAAGGACAGAAATACATTTTTAATAGAAAATTTGACTGGAAACCCCTTCAAATACAAAATGGGCTATCTTATTGTATCAATATGTATATAGGAAAATCATTCAGAACATATGTTTAAGCTTTACAATTTCTTTACCCTAAAGGCCACAATCACAACTGCAGCAGATGACAAGTTCTGTAATGTCTTTCTTCATTTGAGGTTAAACAATGCATGACATTTCAATCACTTTAAACTTATCTGATACATCCAGCTTTGTTTGGTTTCTTAAAGACTTTAGAGGTAACAACTTTTAAAATATTGGAATTCATGCAAAATCACACAAATCAGAGAAAAGATAACCAAGAGGCTACATGAGCCAGCCCAAGAGACTGGTACTTTTAATATTTCCATGCAACTTTTACATATGGTATTCTCAAGCAACGAGCCTGTGCAAATGTGCAGACTCACCAGAGCCATTCAATGATTGTTACTCACATACTCAACGTTTGGATGTAGATGAAAACTCAGACTAAAATTCAAACTAGTCCGACCATCTTTCATAAAATAACAGAATGTTTAATATATTTTTTTGCTATTAAAGTCAAATATGTTCTTTTTGGGAGCAAAGAATGCACAAAGGAACTAAAAGTAGACTCAAAGACTTCTAAAAATGAAATTTCACCCTAAATCAATATATTTGATAGTGGGTATTGAATATGCAAGTTAAAGGAGGGCCCATTAACTATACTTCAGAAACCTCAGTACAGGGCAGTGAGATTCACAATTCACAGGACTTTCAAAACTCATTATTGAGGAAAAACCATGCCTAGGTTTTTGAGTAAGGTCTTTCAGTGTGAATCTGATACAAACCTGCTTTGTGTCTTCTACAAAGAACTGAGTATCTTCATCCAGACCAGCCACTATCTCTTTGTCCTTGATATTCTCTTCTTCTGCTTGATCCACTGTAGGCCCACCCTCCTTCATTTCAAACTGTTTCTTGTCTGTCTTTACACGAACCTTCACACTGCAGAAAACAAGTCAGTATAAATATGAGCCATGTTGCAAGAAAACCTGTCATGGGGGTTTGTGACCTACCCTTTCTAGTGGCTGAGCAGGCTGGTTTTAGTCTAACCTGACAGGTTAGACTAAAACAGCCTGCTTAGCCACTAGAAAGAACATTTTTGGGCTTGTGAACGCTTGTGAAGTTTTGCTGGCTGTATAATTGAATTCAAATTCCATGTCTAAGAATATTATTTTTATAAGATTATTCCCAATATTGACAATTTATCCCAAATTTAATAGTGGACTTGACGAAAATTTCAAATGCATTGTACTGTATATATGATGTATCTTGATGTATATTTGAATAAAATATTGTTTACACTAAGAAACTTTGGCTATAACATTCACTATTACTGCATTTATGGAATAATATGTACAAAGTTTGAGTTCATGCATTTAGCTTGACCTTTCATATAGCCACTGAGTTTCTTCCCTGAGACACAAGTGGCCGCAAATTTTATGCAAGAGAAAGCAATGGAATGCACTCTATTATCTTTCAAAGCTATTAAATCATCAAAGTTTATGACTTTTGAATTACTTAACTTTATCAAATATAGTAAGATGTCTAGCTCTTTATATAAAGTTGTTCAAAGACCAAACATTAAACCAGGGTTCAAATTTAGCATTCACATACTTGCAAAATGTGATCAAATTTTACAGAAAGCGAGTATGGAAACTAGCACATTTTGACAGCTTTTTCTTTTCAAAATACTCTGGACGTCTGAATATATAGCAACTTGAATGAAAACTATCCAGTCTCTCACAAACAAAACAAGTTTGGGAAACACTATTCCCCTGGATCTGATGCAATTCACCAATATGATTTTTTTTTTACATGCACACACTGACCAAACACAAAATGCCCCTAACTTTTAATACTGGAGGTATGAACAGGGAAGAATAAGGATCCTTAAATTCCTTAAAAAAATATTTTCATAAAGAGCATGAACTAAGACATAAGATAAAGCACATGAAAACAGAAAAACAATTATCAAAATTAAACTATACTGAACTACTAAAGAAACCTGACACTTTTTACTTGCTTCAAACTTGTAAATAACAATTTATACAGGTAAGCCAATATGTTTATTCTAATAACAAGACATTAGAAAGTATTCTTCCAAATTTTTTTATCAAATATAGAAAATGACGTCATGACGTCAAAAATACCGTTTTTATCACTTTTGCCTCCTGAGTGTACGTGTGATATTTTTTTTAAAACTTTTTTCATGTATGCAAGGCCAATACCAGAACAGACAAAAGTGCATTTTAAAAATTTGCAATTTCTTGCTGTGAAGTATGATATGGGGGTTTTAAGTTGTGCTTTCGACATTGTCTAAACAACAGTGTTTTTATCCTTTGTTTAAGCAATATCTAGGAACTGAAAAGACTTGGAGTCAAACAATCATTATAAGAGAATGCATTTTCAAGAATCAGAACTTATGTTTCGCGTCACGTTAAAGGGTAAAAGCGGAATAAACCAAATTTTAACGTAAATTAAGAAACAACGTAAACTATGGCTTATAACCGTTTCTTCTTTGTCAACATATGTCGCCATTTAGTGTGTGCTGTCTACTTTGTTATTGTGTCAATTGGCTACACTTTACTTTAATCGCGTATGAATTTCAAGCTTTGCAGTATGCACATATCAGCATGTAATTGTAACGCTTGACGTCGCTAAATGCATCTAGGCGGCAGCTAGGGAGTTCAAAAGGACTGAAACATTGTCAAAATGCATTCTAAACATCATATAAAGTGAAAAAAGTTGATAAAGTGGCAGTGCTTTTTAAAAGCTTATAAAACACTGATAAAATAAAACTGACGTTAAGAAAATGAAAATAGGCTTTCGGGTTGAACAATTGATGCATGCTTTTATTTGAATGCCCAGTAGATATCAATGAAATAACAACGAATCACACTAAAGCGGTTCTGTGGTGAATTTTGCATGATTTCTTTGTCCTTGCAAAAATTGATTTTATGGGTTACGTGACATTTTGATAGCTGACGTTTGAAATTAGTCCAGCTTTTCAAAAAATCTCAGTGCATCTAAGTCTACCTTTGTTCAACTTTACGCAAAGAAAAGACTAGTGTGTGTCATATTCATTTACTACCAAAAAATTGACACACAGTATGTGTCAGGTTTCTTTAGTAGTTAAGTATATTAGAAAACAACATGCACTATCATTGTTATTTTTAAAAAGCCTGCAACCTATCAAACAAGGATCGTACTTGTAGAAGATTTTTTGACCCCCTTCATATACTAAGATGGAGAAATAGCTAATATTAAAGTCTATGGCAATAGCAAACATTTTTTACAATGAGCCATTCATATTATTTTTTTTATTAATAGCATATGTGTTAATTTATTCTTTCAACATGTATGCACAGCTATCTAGTGCGGCTAGAGACCAAGACTTTGACCGGAGTCTTAATCTACTTTGTACATGAAAGCAGTTAAGGTTCTGGCAAAACAGTGAATACAAAGGCTCATCTGAGCCTTCACTATTCTTGTAAGCAATAAGTACTAAAATTTTATGAACCGGCCAATTTAATGTTTTATTTGCTACACTTTAGATGCCTAGACCCTCATCCTTCAAAATGACAATGAAAACATTGCTCAACATTGTTGATTATTGCAAGATTTAAACGAGAAAACCTACTGTCCGTGTTTGCGACCACACATATTAGAACCCATCTGGTAAGCTATCGAGTACAGAGGCAATACTTTTGAAAGCAGTAAGTGTAGCGGTTATAATATGTGTATCGACCTGTGAAAACTCGTCTTTTGGGTTTGCTACCATGTAAAGCTAAAACCATCCTGCTCAGCTACAGCGACTAGCTGCATTATTATAATGTTGCATGGGTGAAAGTTCATATTTTCTAAAATCCTGCACTTTAAAAATTCAAATCCTAAATCTTGTAGTATGTAGTATGCCTACATTATATTAAACTAGAAATGTGTCCATGAGACACGGATGCCCCCACTATTCAGGGTTCCCAGAGAAATTCAAAAACAAAATTCCATGATTTTTCCATGATCAATAATGTAATTTCCATGATCATTTAATAAGTGGCATCCAACCTCCCCTCTTCAAAGCATCCTCAATATTCTTTACCACATTAACATAATTGTGACTAACTGTTATTAGAACATGTCTTTCTTATATCTTTTCAATATTTCTTTCAATATTTCTTTTAATAATTCATCATTCTATATCTTATCCCAAATAACTAGCCAAAAAGGTCACTTATATGGCCAATTTTAAAATTAGAAACACCATACTTCCTGGATGATTGAATTGAAATGGCTCCAAAAGTTTTATGATGATGTATTTTGATTAACTTTTATTCAGGCTTTCAAGTGCCCTTCCACGAAAAAGTAGGGAAAAAGTAATGATAATTTTTTTGAAAAAGTGGGGATTACTTAGAACATAGAACATATAAATCAAGATATATCAAGGAGATATAAAAAGGAGATTAAGCAAAGTACATAAAACTGAATACTGCAGCAAAAGAAGTCCAAAAGGTATAACCCTGGTGGGCCTAACAACAGCCAAAGCATCAGGCCACTACCATCTCATCAATAGATAAGTCTTTAAGTCGGAACCGTCATTGAGTCTGAAGTCCGACCCACTGATGTGCAATTAAAGAGGAAAGCAGTAAGGCATTTTCCTGAAAATGTAGGGAAAGTAGGAGAACAAAAAAGTATAAATTGTAGGGCCCGCTTGAATGCTTGTTTTATATGATTCACCCTGCAAATTAAGAATCTGATAGGTCAAAAGAATCAATGTGGCTTTTACATTCCATTCAAAACGCATGAATATCTTTTGGTTAGATCTTATATACGATTAAAGAATACTTCTGAAATGCCTAAATTGCATACATTTTTAAGGCTACATGTGTCTGACTAAATTATCAGACACAAATGCAGGCCCTATTGTGGACCAAAAATGCATTTTGAAACAATACTAAAAACTTAAATCACCAGTAGCCTGAAAACAAGCAGTCAAACACACAAATTATTTCACAAAATTCCATGATTTTACCATGATTTTTCAGGTGTTTTTTTTTCCAAATTCCATGATTTTTCCATGCATGGAACTTTTGTTTGTGATTTTCCAGGTTTTCCAGTGCTCGTGGGAACCCTGACTATTGCAAATTGGCATAAATAGGGAATTGTCATTAACAAAGGGCAATAAATCCAGAAGGCATGGTGAGATATGGGCCATTCTGAAACTTGAAGACATTATGGTACTTAATAATGTGACCAAGTTTCACAGAATTATAATCAAAACTATTCATCTTTGAGCAGACGTCGTTTCAATTGACAATTTTTCATAAACTAAGGGCAATAACTCCTTAAAGCATGGTGCCATTTAGACCATTATCAAACTTGAAGAAGACATCATGGTACTTAAAAATGTGACAAAGTTTCATAAAATTCTGATCAAAAATATTCGACGTAGAGAGCAGACATCGTTTAAAAAGGTGAATTTTCATAAACAAAGGGCCATAACTGCTAAAAGCATGGTGCGATATGGACCATTATCGATCTTGAAGACATCATGGTACTTAACAATGTGACCAAGTTTCATAAAATTCTGATCAAAAATATTCGACTAAAGAGAGTGGACATCGTTTCAAATGGTGAATTTTCATGAACAAAGGGCCATAACTATTGAAGGCATAGTCCGATATGGACCATTATTGAACTTGAAGACATCATGGTACTAAACAATGTGATCAAGTTTCATAAAATTCTAATAAAAAATATTTGACTTAGAGAGCGGACATCATTTCAAATGGTGAATTTTCATGAACAAAGGGCCATAACTACTGAAGGCATAGTCTGATATGGACCATTATCTAACTTGAAGAAGACATCATGGTACTAAACAATGTGACCCAGTTTCATAAAATTCTAATCAAAAGTATTCGACTTAGAGAGCGGACATCTTTCAAATAGTGAATTTTCATAAACAAAGGGCCATATCTACTGAAAGCATGGTGCGAAATGGACCATTATCAAACTTGAAGAAGACATCATGGTACTAAACAATGTGACCAAGTTTCATAAAATTCTGATCAAAAGTATTTGACATAGAGAGCGGACATCGTTTAAAATAGTGAGTTTTCATAAACAAAGGGCCATAACTACTGAAAGCATGGTGCAATATGGACCATTATTGAACTTGGAAGAAAACATCATGGTACTAAACAATGTGACCAAGTTTCATAAAATTCTGATCAAAAGTATTTGACTTAGAGAGCAGACGTCGTATGTACGGACGGACGGACAGGGGTAACATTTAATGCCCCGGACATTGTCATGGCGGGGTGCATAAAAATCAAGTAAAATGGTCAGTTGTCTTTAGATAAACTGAAAATAAAACAGAGAAGCAATTATAATCAGCTAAATTTAGGAATATGAAGCTGACTTTCTATGGAAAGTCAGCCTCAAAATCCTGAATTCAGGAGCAATCCTGAAAATTTTCACCTATGATTTTGTATGTAGCAAGTATTTAAACTTTCCAGAAGGCATTGATCAGACTGCATGGAAGCACAGGCTGGTCTGCCCCCTTGTTCACAGTTTGTATACACTATACATCAAAATCAGTGATTCTTGTGAGGCAGCCCATACCAAAGTAGCAATAATGCTAATAGGACTGCAGGTATGCAGGATGTTCTGTGCCTTTGTTGTTTGTTAAATAAAAGCAGTTTTTCTCACAACAAAATTGGTTAATCTTATGTTTTCATGGAGATAAATGTAAAATTAGCTATTTGAATACCTCATATACCAAAGACTATAAATTTGTCACAGCAAACCCATTAGTCATTTTATTTCTGTTGTATTGTGATCTTATTTCATTTTATAATAATAATTCCTAACTGAACTATAAAACAGAACAGCAAAACTTGAACAAAACAGAAAGTAACCTACAACTTCAATAACCTTACCAGTGATAGGGCTAAAACATAAAAGCATACAATTGAATTGAATTGTCTCTAATACAGAGTTTTGTACTCTTGTTCTCTCTTATTATTAGAAAAGATATCAAAGTTTCCAACAATATTACATAAATGAAAACCAAAGCGTATGAATGGCCCTAGCTTTTCTGAGTTCATTGTTAAATGTTTGTCCCATTGCTTGTTGGGGTTCTGTGTTTTGTTATGAATGACTTAGTGTTTTTTCTTGTTTTGTGATACTTTTGACGAGGAAGAGAGAGCTGGTTGCTTTCAAAGGACCTCGAACAGTTTCCTATTCAATCTGCTCAAATTTTGACAGCCTGTGGCTAGGTTAATGCATAACTGACAACTATAGTTTTGGGCTTTAATCAAACCTTTACATTTAGTGCACCTAGCAAAATAAAAATATTTTGAAAATATTGCATACTCATGCCAGAACTCTAGGGTTTAGGGGGTGGGGGTATTTTTTGTAACCAAATTTTATTTCACAGAAAGTCAGAGTTTCGTCTAGTAGTCACCTAAATACATGTAAATATTATGTTTGTGGCATATAACTTGAGACGAAAGTGATCCGTTTGCTTAAAATTCAAGTTGAGAAGATTTCATTGTTTCATCAAAAGAAGTGTGCTGTCAATTACTTTTTACTATTACCTGTAATGTTTCAAGGTCAACCAGTATGACTTGTGCACTGAGGTGTATCATATCTGCATACTGTATATATCATAGTCTAGATAAACACATTTTTTGAGCGTAAAATCGTTAATATTTTTTTTACACATTAGATTTAACCTATAATTTGGTGCTTAAAAGAACCGTCTCAATGAGACGGTTCTTTTGAGTACCCACAACATAAGTTTTGGTTGAGAAATGAGACAGTTAATTACTTTATAAGCACTCATAACTAAAGCCCTGATACATGCCATTGCAAATTGATATTCACCTACAGGTTTTTACAAAATAAGTTTCTAATACGTTTTTATACTAAAGTGTTTCTGAGCATTTTGACAGCGTTCCCCCCCCCCCACCTGTGACCAATCATGCCATTTTCATATGATGTGTGAAATGTAAATCTACAACTGTATACAAAATGATTAGTTTGGTCACAGGGGGGAAAAACACTTCAGTAAAACTTTTTCTATTTTCTATATGTTGAATAGCAAAAACAGAGTTTTCAACCCATATTTTTCAATTGGTACTTGTTCAATGAGAAAACGGCTTTTGTGGATAAGTCAAGGGTTGAACCTACTATCTTTTACATAGAAAACATATCATTTTCTTTGAAACTTTTCTCTGGTCATTTTTATGGGCAATCCTTCATTAAGACTGTCCGAGGTCCTTACTTTAATTGTCTTCCTGAGGCCTTGTCACTGTTAGTATTCTGTGGCTCTTCCTCATGGTGCTGTGGGTTGGTCTGAAGTGTGTGATTGTGGTATTTTCTGATCATATTCACTTACTTTTTTGTACTGCTAAACAATGAATTACAAACAAAATGCTGTTTCAAAGATTTTGTAACTAAAGCCAAGTTCGTACGGCAATGCCAACAATTTGCAAAAAAAATAATGTTTCATAGGCTTGTTAGCAAAGCTCATACTGCAGAGGCAATAATTTACACACACAAAAAAAAATGCTGCGTTAAAGGTTTGTTAAGTAAAATTCGTACTGCAAAGGCAACAAATTGTAACTAAATACTGTTTCAAAGGCTTGTTGAACCCAATTTGTACTGTGACAAGTTTGGATTGAAACTTATCTGATTGTGTGACTGATTATACTTACAGTGGCTACATCACCAACATTTATTGTCATAGGTTCATCCTCAAAGGCAAAATTATCATGTTCAGCAGACATGAAACCTGGGGGCTCGTAATCTACTGGAGTCACTGCAATATCACATAAATATTTATTACCATTTTACATGTTAGGACACACACTCATCAATATTATTTGTAAAATTTGAACAAATCCATTGTACATCCTTTTATTTGGGCTGTGGTTTAACATCCCAGTCAACAGCTATGTTCACGTCGAGACGGTCAATTAACAAGACCACAATTTTCCTGGGCAACCTTGGACTAAGCAGAACTTTAACCAGTACTCCATTTGCATATTTTTGCTTGTTATTGACAACAGCTCTTCTTGAATCAGTGGAAGGGGGAGAATGACTGTAGAAAATATTTCACGATCAATCTCCATGAAAGTATGGGGCTGGGCTGGGATCGAACTCCCAGCCCCTAAATCAGCAATGGGACTCCCTACCGATTGCGCTATGGGGCCCGGCTGTACATTTTTTATATGAGGCTTTATGGCAAAAGATAGAAATAGAAAAGTACATTGTTGAAACCCTGATCATACTGCACCTTCATGAGCAGTCTGATATGCATTTACACTGTTTGCTCCAGCCAGGACCAGCCTATCTATCCAAAAATTTAGAATACATGTGGTAAACCATCTTAATTAACTCTTTGCCTACTTGGTATTTTTGAATGCTTTTTTTATCATCTGTTGATTTTTTTCAAAATAAACTTTTTAAAAAAAATCTCTCAGGAATACCATCAGTTTAGATCTAGAACAGACCCAACATTTTGTCAGTCCTGATCTGGGTGCGAACTGTATATAAAGATTAGGCCAACCTTAAAATATTTTTGTTTCCCCTTACCCGACCCTGTTTTACCGGTATGGGTCGGTCGGTCGGAAAATAATTTTTTTTTTGACTTCTCAAATTGGATGCCCATTAAACTTAATTGTATACAGTAAAACCTGTCTTAAGAGGCCAGTTAACAAAAGACAAAAAATAGTTTGTCTTATCAAGACAGATTATCGCATAATGCAGGTCAAAAGTATTGCAGAATGCTCCCATATTTAGCGCTCATTTGTCTTAACAACCTTTGTTGTGCATATCTTTGAGGGGCCGTTTTAGGCAGGTTTTACTGCATAGTCCTACTATAGACAATAAAATTAAATACACAAACAATTTGTCAAGATTGGACAATTCTCTAAGTTTGCAATGAAATTAAAAAAAATATTCTTGACTGAAAATTGAAATAAAATTTTTTGAGTAGGGGCTTTTTTTCAGGGTCGGTCGGGTAAGGGGAAACAAATAAAATTTTAATTTAGGCCTTATCAGTGGACGGCACTAGTAGTTAATGGAATTTTCCATCCATTTTGATAAACTTAAGTTTTAATATATGACTGGTTTAAACAGTATTTATTTCATTAATTTGTTACAAATGTTTCAAAGATTAATATATATTTTTAGGAATCACAAGCAAGTTTTTTTTTTGTAATAACTGATTATAAGGCCTATTCAAAGCATGCTTCATTAGTGCACGGCTCCCACAGAAATTCAAAAACACAATTCCATGATTTTTCAACGATTTTCCATGATCAACAATATAATTTCCATGACTATTTAATGCACAGACTCCAACCTCCCCTTTTAGCAACAACTCCACCCAGCTGAGTATAAATGCGGAATGCAACAACAACAGCATGCTTGTAGACCATGCATGCATTTTGAAATAATTAAAACTTGAAACCACCAGTAGCCAGAAAACTAGCTGTCGGACACACAAGTGTCTGACAGCTAGTTTCTGGCTACTGGTGGTTTTGTCATATTATTTCACAAAATTCCATGATTTTTCCATGATTATTCAGGTTTTTTCAAATTCACTAATTTTTCCATGCATGGAACTTTTTTTTAGTGATTTTCCCGGTATACCATGATTTCCAGAGCTTGTGGGAACCCTGTTAGTGTGACAGATTGATTCACTTTAGAGCAAACATTACAGTAAAACTCTGAAATGGTCAGGACAGATCAGTTACAATACCAAACTGATATGATAATAACAATTCAGATATATAACTAACAGATGTCCTGGCTTTAATCATTTTTACTGTTTATTTCCTATAATGATTCAATATAAAGCTATAAATTGCGTTTATGAAACACTATGCCCCCAACCATTAGCTTGTCCACCATCCTGTTCACCAAGTAATCTATTCACCATCCTCCTTCAGCTAATCTGAAGCTACTAGCTGTAATAGTTTTCGTGATATCTTTACTGGAGGTTTTCAATGTCCAAATTTGCAAAGGGCATTAACTCGAAAAAATGCAAAAGGGTGATAAGTAAAAAAAAAGTTTTTTTTATTAAATTTCACTGGGTAATCTACTCATTACCCTCTATCAGCTGTCCAACTTTGGAGCTCCTAGCTGTAACATTTTTTTGAGATATAATTTGCAAAGGGCAATAACTAAAAAAATATATGTATTTTTTTTTAATTTTCACCAGGTAGTCTACTCATTATCCTCTATAAGCTGACCAAGTTTGAAACTCCTAGTTGTAACAGTTTTTGAGATCAAGTTTTCTATGTGGAAATAACTAAAAAAACATTTTTTATTTTAATTTTCACCAGGTAATTTACTCAAAATGCTTTATAAGCTGACCAAGTTTGAAGCTCCTATCTGCTTTAGTTTTTGAAATATCCTGATTACAAAATTTCATTATGACCCTTAAAAGGGGCGTAACTCCACAAAGGGAGATAATCCAGATTTAAAAAAAATACAGGCCAGTTGTTTTTTGATACCGAGTCCATACCCTATCTTAAATTTTGCACGGATGGACAGACAAGACCAAAGCAATATGCCCCTTCAACTTTTTCAAAGTTGGGGGGGCATAAAAATGGTGTAATTCACCTACAGAAAAGATATTTCCCATGAACCATAGGAAAACTGCATTCAGTTAGAGACCCAAATACACCAGGAATAGTTCAAGGTCATGAGACTCATAATATGCTACATAGTGGGGTATTAGAACACAACAATTTTAGGGACTCTAAATCTCTACTCCCCCCCCCCCCCCCCCCCTCCATTTTCGTATGATTAAGTCATTTTGTTCAGAAAGATCCAATGTAAGCCGAACAGCTATTTTCCCATTTTAAGTGTAATCTTTATTTTGAATTATTAGGTAAAAGGCAAATGACAATCACAAACGTTTGTTGCATTGTATTGACACTTTCCAGGTGCCTTGGAAGTTGTATGAACGCTCTAGATTTTACTCTTCAAAATAAAGATTCTAAAATATTAATTTCAAAATATATCTATATGCACATCATTTTGTTCGGCACCTCGTGTTCAAACAGCTTCTTCTGGATCGAGCAATGTTTATTTAAAATAATTGATCCTTAAATGAGCCATGCCCTCAGAAAGCCAGTCTTCGGGGTTTGTGAACCAAGTAAGGCTCAAACCATTCTGCTCAGCTAGTGATTATTAATATTGTATTTTTGCATGGAGAAAGTTTGTCTACTGTACTTTCTATTTGACGAATTACAAAGGCGCTGATCGGACTGCCCAGGTTGGTCTGCACCTTTGTTGTTCCCATGCAACGAAGTTATGGTTTCTCCCACCAACTCCCACATTATCCACTTAGTCCCAAGTAAACTATTCTTACAGAAATACAATAGACACTATGAAACTTCATAAATTATTGTTTTCATGTAGAGTAACAGTAACTCCCTTTTTGTGAAAATTTTTGTAAAACAAATTTATTGCAACAAATTGTAGATAAAACCACTATTGAGATGTTCAAAACATCAGAACATTAACAGTACCATCATCATAATACAGTAGTTTCATGGTCATCATCACATCATCTGGCAAAGACTCCAAGGTTTGTGTAAGAATAATGATGGTCCTTAGTAACTGTATAGTGGCCTTCCTCGTCTCTGACTCGGAATGAGCTCCAGATATCTTCTCATTATTTCTGTACCAAAAATAAAAGAAGTATTATTTGAAAATACAGTAAAACCTGTGTAAAATAGACAAAACAAAGATCTTAATGACAACTGGTAGCTTAATGAAGGTCAAAGGTATTGCAGAATGCCTGAAAGGGAGCATTCTGCAATACTTTTGACCTGCATTAAGGGATTATAATTGAAACCATTTTTGATACCATTTTTTTGGTCTTTTTGAGAGTGGTCTTTTTACTCAGGTATTACTTTAGGACATTATACAGTACAGTCCCTTTAAACTGCTATGTTTGCAGTCCACAGTAATGGCACATGTTGTGAGTGAATTGTGTCAGCAAGGGAAAATTATACAGAAAATGGCAGCGATTATAGGAAAATGACCATATTATATTTCCAATAATTCCTTTGTTAGTATATGGTGTAGTTTCTGAAAAAATGAAAAAGTCAATAAGCAATGTTTATTAGATACCCCCGCACAGTAAGAGTCAGTGAAAAAACTTGGCAAGTTAATGAAGTTATAGTTCAAACCAGCAGACCTTAGTTTTGAAAAGAAGATATCAGTAGAATCTGTGCGAACAAAAATTATAAACTCCTTCATGCATATTTGTTATATGACTCCTATAAAAGACCTCCTCTGATTGGCTGAAACTAGCTTGCACTGGTTGTGACAGATCATGATGTCAAACAGTGATGAGCTAAAGACAGGTTAACAAGTGTTGTCAGTCTTGACAGAGAGCTAAAAATAGATTGAACTAAATCTAGCCCAGGTAACATTGCTTTTTGTCAGGCCTAACAGAGAGCTAAAAATAGACATTGAAACACTGACTGGTTTCTTATGTATATTTCACAGGTAAAATGTTTGTTCATTTTATGAGAACAGCATTTAACCCATTTATGCCGAATGGAATTTCCCATCGTTATCAATTGGAACAGTCCATTTCTGTTTTAAGGGATGTTAGGTGGTATTTTTCATTTTTATTCAAGTTTTAATAGAAAATTATGCAAGCAAACAGTGGAGACCCTGATCAGACGCCGCATTCTGTGGCATCTGATCTGGGTCTGCGCTATTTGCCTATGTCCCACATAAAGGACGCTAGGCATATACATGTATGGGTTAAAAATGCAATTATTTTGCTTATCTCATAAGAGTTGCAGAAATTTGGGAAGTAGATTGTTGAAACAATCTTCCTGGCGAAAGTGCACAAGGAACATCTGACTTGAGTAAATTTAGAAATATGAAAACATTTTAAATAAAACTTGGAAAAGAGAGACAGTGTCATATAACAAAACAATTGGTGCATTCTTTTTCGGTTAACATCACGATTAGTCAACCCTCAAAAGTGATGTTCACCTCGGCTTCGCCTCGGTGAACATCACTGTTCTCGGGTTGACAAATCCTGATGTTAACCTCAAAAGAATGCATCAATTGTATAATGTTCAATGTGTCTACATTGTATTGGCAAAGTATCAAATTGCTCTATCAAAAGCTATGGTAGGAGTTGATCGGCCCATAAAGGCACTATCCATGCATATACAAAAGCCATATTAAAGGGAAAAATTGTCTAAGTTCAACAAAAATTATAAACTCCTTCATGCATATGTTCAATGTGTCTACATTGTATCAACAAAGTATCAAATTGCTTCATCAAAAGCTGTGGTAGGAGTTGATCGGCTCATAAAGGCACTATCAATGCATAAACAAAAGCCATATAAGGGAATAATTGTCTAAGTTCTCACAGCTGTCATTTTGTCAAAAATTATTATTTTTTCAACCAGACTCCTTCATGCATATGTTCAATGTGTCTATATTGTATAGGCAAAGTATCAAATTGCTCCATTAAAATCTGTGGTAGGAGTTAGTCTGCCCATGAAGGCACCATCTATGCATATACAAAAGCCATATTAGTGAAAAATTGTCTAAGTTCTCGCAGCTGTCATTTTGTCAAAATTATTTTTTGTGAACCAAACTCCTTCATGCATATGTTCAATGTGTCTACATAGTATAGGCAATGTATCAAATTGTTCCATCAAAAGCTGTAGTAGGAGTTGATTGGCCCATGAAGGCCCCATCTATGAATATACAAAAGCCTTATTAGGGAAAAATTGTCTAAGTTCTCACTGCTGTCATTTTGTTAAAAATTATTTTTTTCTGCACCAAACACCTTCATGCATATGTTCAATGTGTCTACATTGTATAGGCAAAGTATTAAATTGTTCCATTGCTCCATTAAAATCTGTGGTAGGAGTTGATTGGCCCATGAAGGCCCCATCTATGCATATACAAAATCCTTATTAGGGAAAAATTGTCTAAGTTCTCACAGCTGTCATTTTGTCAAAAATTATTTTTTCTGAACTCAATTCCTTCATGCATATGTTCAATGTATCTACATTGTATAGGCAAAGAATCAAATTGCTCTATCAAAAGCTGTGGTAGGAGTTGATCGGCCCATGAAGGCACCATCTATGCATATACAAACAACTTATTAGGGAAAAATTGTCTATGGTCTCACTGCTGTCATTTTGTCAAAAACTTTTTTTTCTGAACCAAACACCTACATGCATATGTTCAATGTGTCTACATTGTATAGACAAAGTATCAAATTGCTCCATCAAAAGCTGTGGTAGGAGTTGATCGGCCCATAAAGGCACCATCTAATCATATATACAAACAACTTATTAGGGAAAAATACTCTAAGTTCTCACAGCTGTCATTTTGTCAAAAATTATTTTTTCTAAACCATACTCCTTCATGCATATGTTCAATGTGTCTCCATTGTATAGGAAAAGTATCAAATTCAGTGATTTTATTTGGGATTTTGGGAAGCTACCTTTTCCTTGCTTCACATTTGGGAAAATATATCATGAAAATTTGGAAAATAAGTACTAAATTACAAGAAATTTGGAAAATAAAGGTCATTTTTGGATTGGGAATGACTCCCATATAAGGCTGTAAAAATGGCCAAATAAAATCACTGAAATTGTTCCATCAAAAGCTGTGGTAGGTGTTGATCGGCCCGTGTATGGCCTATAATAGCATGAGCATAAAGCCCTATATCAAAAGCCATTTAGAACTACTAAGGGAAATAACTCTAATAGAATTGGCCCCTCGCCCTTACTTTTTTGTCTAAAGTATTTGTCTTGCATATATGAACATGTTTGCAAGGTTTGATGAAAATCCAGCAATGACTCTTCAAGTTATTAAGGAAACAAAACGTTACGGACGGACGCACACACAGACAGAGGTGAAAACAGTATACCCACCACAAACAAAGTTCCCAGGGGGTATAATAATTCAAGATTTTTTAGCAAATAGAAATAAAAGGATAAAATTTGAATATTGCATGCCATAAAGTAGGTCAAGAACAACAAAAGATCATTAATTCATCAATTTCACGTCATACTTTGTGAGACCTATTTAAGTCCCAGATGCTGAGACCACTGGGCTCAGTAAAATACTTTTTTAAACATCAAAGTATTCAGATTTGTTCCATTGTATGGCTGGCAAAGACTAAAGAACAGAGTGTAAACCTTCCAATGAAACAGATAGGAGCAATATGACATAGTAAAGAACCTTCAGAAAAGGTTTTTTGTTTGGTTTGAGGTTTTATGTCCCAGTTAACAGCTATGGTCATGTGGAGACGGTCAGTTCACCTAACCACTTTTTTTCCTGGCCAAGTTTATCAACTAAGCAGTTGACCAGTTCTTTGTGCACATACTTATCGTTGTAACTGACAATCCTTTTTGAAAATCAGCGGAAAGAAGAGAATGATTGCAGAAATTATTTCATGATCAATCTCACGAAAATATGGGACCAGGCAGGGATCAAACTCGTCACCCCTGGATCTGCAGTCAGACTCTCTACTGACTGCCCTACGGACCTCAGGTACTTCTTCAAAAAAGTAGTAATTTGTGTGTGTGTGTGTGTCTGTGTGTTTTATCATGCAACTCAACTGAGTATGAAATTTCAACTGCTCATAAAAACTAAAATGCTGAAAAATTAAAATAACTTTTCTTGCTTTCAAGCTCTCAGATGTATTTATCATGCTAATAAATGCTAAAATGCCCACAATTCTCATTTCTGCCAATAATTGTTGGCATTTTAACATTAATGAGCATGATAAAGACAATGCTCAATTGAGCATGAAATCAACCATGAATGAAGTTTTATAACCTCGGGACCTGGTCTCAAATTCAGCAAATGAGTTTTCTCACAGCATGGGAGATCTTTAAACTTCCCCAGGAAGCTTATTCTGGGTTCCCACAGAAATTCAAAAACACAATTCCATGATTTTTCATGATCAACAATGTAATTTCCGTGACTATTTAATGCATGGCCTCCAACCTCCCCTTTAGCAGCACTGTATTTAAATAAGCATGCTTGTAGACTATGCATGCATTTTGAAACAATTAAAACTTAAATAACCAGTAGCCAGAAAACTAGCTGTCAGACACACAAGTTTTGTGTGTCTGACAGCAAGTTTTCTGGCTACCGGTGGTTTTGTCAACTTGTTTCACAAAATCCCATGATTGTTCAGGGGTTTTCAAATTCCATGATTTTTCCATGCATGGAACTTTTTTGCATGATTTTCCAGGTTTTCCATGATTTTTAGAGCTTGTGGGAACCCTGCTTATTATATTTGTAAATACCAATATACCTGTAGATATCAATTCCTCCATCATCTTTGTATGAAAACTTGAAAGAGTAGGATTCTATGACAGTCTGAAAGGATAAAAAGGACCAAGATTATGTATCTGCAAAACAGGGCAAAATTTATGCCATTAACAAAATAATTTCTTTCTAAACCTTCAGTGTTTGTAATTCACGCAGCCATATAACTTATATATACTAGGGTCCATTTTCATTGTTAATATCTTGATTATTACCAGTGCCTGAAGATAATAATTAAATCCCTTGCTTTAGATCAGTTATTAGAATGAACACTGTTACTGTGCTTCCAGATTTTTCCTCATTTTGTAGTCATTTAGGTATGCTATTTATGCAGCTCCAAGATTACCATGCTTGCTTGCTTGTATCATGTTGTAGGAAGTAAATGAGTCGCCACTTGCCAGCAGATTAAATCTCCAGACACACTGCAAATACCCTGAAGAGACTTTGCTCATAACAAACATGTCTGACCAAGATTCAAATTGAATTGTTGTATGCATAGCATTTAATGAAAAAATGGCAGCGCTTACGCTGATAACAAAATCTTATTTAATGCACTTGTTAATGGAATGCAACACCTGATTGGATAATGTCAAATTTTAACTGTAATGTCATCAAAATCTTGATTTATTTGTCGGGAATTACAATTGGGGATGCAAATTATGCCTGGTGAGTGATTTTATTTTGCCATCTTTAAAGCCTTATATAGGAGTCATTCCCAAACCAAAATTGGTCTTTATTTTCCCAATTTCATGTATTTTAGCACTTATTTTCCCAATTGTAATAAAATATTTTCCCAAATGTGAAGGAAAAGGTATCTTCCTAAAATCCCGAATAAAATCACTGCTGGTGTCAACAAATCTTGTGGAACACAGAGCATGTACCTTTTATTCAGTGGAACAAGTAAGAAAATTGTTTAAAATCTGGTAAATGTGGGAAAAGGGTACAATTTGTGGAGCAGGAAACACAGAAAAATCAAGATTTACATAATACGTACCAATATAGGAACTTAGCAATTGATTTCATAGGAACAAAGGAACAGGTACTCACTGGGAAGGCCACAATATTTTATTGCATACCAAATTTCTGTGACCCAAACCTAGGCATAGAAATGCCATCATTGGTTCACTTGGCACTGGACAGCACTAACTCAATGTGGAAAGAAACACCCCTCTAAGGCTTCCAGACACAATATGTACTGCTTATAAATTTTGTCTTATAAAGCAGTATATTTCATTAATACTAAACTAAAAGCCAGTGGTCCATACAAAGTGGTTTATTTATACCTACAGGTGCATTTAGGGAAAGTATGAATTGCATATGCACAAATGAGGACAAAATCTATCCTATCACAGCTTTTTAATAACACATTTTTGAACAATAAAAAAAAGATCACAAATTAGGATGTGTATACAAGTATTCAGTTTAGAAATTCATTATGTAATCAAAATGCACATAAAATTATTCTCCTAAAAACAATACTCATTGAAATCTTCGAAGCACATTCGTACACAATTTAAGGAAAATCTGGTTTAACTACTATCTTAATTTTCTATTGAAAGAACTTAACAGGCATTGGTCAAGGTTCAACATTTACTGATCTCACTATTCCAATCAGATATGAGTCATTGTCAAAATTCGTCAAAATTCTTGTCCGTTTCATATCTTATGAAAACCGCTGATGTGATCATGAATTTTTCTTCTTCACACAATACTACTGATCATACTTCAAAAGGCTAGCTGATAAAACTGAAAAATATTGGTGTGTAAATATATTTTTTATTGGATTAAAACCCCATTTTTTGGCATTTTTGCCCGTCCAAAGGAAAAAATTGAACTTTCGACAAGAATTATTAGAAATACTGTTATTTTCTCAGGAATTTTAACTGGCTGTATTGATAAAAGCATTATCAAAGTAAACGTAGGAGGTTTCAATATGTGATTTTTCATTACGTTTTTTGCATTTTTTTGCCAAAAAACCTCTGTCCCAAGCGTTTATGTCAATACCGTAACACTTGATAAATTGCAAAAATAATACTGGATCCCTAAAGGTGCTGAATCTGGTTTTCTGTCATACTAATTTGACACTTTCTGTTTACTAAGAATACATGTGTTCTGTAAAGCATCTACAGAACTGGCAAAAGAAAATACTGTTTTGGTGAGTGAAATTTTTATAGTATATTTTTTTTGTGTCAAATGACCGTAACACAAAAATGGACAATGGAATTTGATAAAAAATTTCTGGCTTTAACATCTTGACCAAATAAAATTTCTCAACAAAAAATCACTCTTGTTGCAATGTTTTAGGGAGTAATCATTATTTTAGGTAAAAAAATATGTAGAATATATCAATACCGTAACAGTCAATACCGTAACGGTGAAAATGTTATGGTATTGACACATCTTGTAACAGTTTTGACATATGCTGTCAAAAAAGTACAGTTTTGAATGCAAAGATATTAGTTTTTAGTCAAGTTTATTAGTGAATTTATGATAAGAATGCTTTATCAAATTTAAACAGAAGCATAAAACACAAATTGAATGATGAATTCGAGTATAACAGTTTGTTACGGTATTGACATATTGTTTTGTTTTCAGGCAGGGTTTGTCAATACCGTAACGGTTTTGTCAAACCCGTAACAATATTTTGAAATAAATGTAATTTACCATATATGCCAAAATTCTGTCTGTGCACATGTTTCAAGAGTATTAACATTGCAATCTGGTCAACAGTGCTCTACACCAAATCTTAAACAGAAGGATTACGCTAGCATATATTCTTTAAAGGTCAATACCGTAACATTTTTGTCAAGTACCGTAACAGTGATATTTTTGGGAAAAAAGTATATCAGACAGAGACAACATGTAGATTTTAAGTACCTGATCAATTCCTTTGGTTGATTACAATCATACCAAAGCATTGTAATTTTCTAGAAATGTGGTTTTTGAACAAAATACTGAGAAAATGGTATGCAAAATCACTTAAAAGATAAAAAATGTTTTTTACGTTTGCTCATAGTCATAAATAATCATTTTTTTTTCAAATTTTACCTTTGACACAATTAAACACATGATTTATTGAACTTATCCAATGCAACAAAATAAATATCCATGAGGAGATTTGGAGAAAAAACAGGAATTAAAGTTTGTTACGGTATTGACATTTTATCTGGTCATGTGATCTTTGAAACTGAATTATAAGGATCTGATTGGCTGTTAAGGTTTATTTTCTCTTTTCATAGTATTTTCAGAAACAGCTTGTTACTTTCATGAAAAAAGAATATCATCCTATTTAATTCGTATTTTTCCTTTTACTTCTTTCAAAATTTGACGAATTTTGACATTGACTCATATACACACTTCTGATATCCTAATATCAGATACACACACTTCTGATATCTTAATAATGACTATACTCATAGAATTTGAAGCTTCAAACATATTATACAAATATCGACAATATTTTCATTCATTATTACCAGCACATACATGTTAAATGTATGTCCATTTGTGTAGATACAATTATGTCATCATGGCATTGCATCAACATCCAGCCAAAATATGATCAGGAAATGCCACAACCATGGCACTGTAAGGCAGAGACATATAACAACAATTTGAAGTAAAGCAACCAACTCTCTCTTCCTCAGCGAGATGACTGCAAAACTAGAAAGGACACTAAGTACTGCATGACAAAACAAGGACCAAAAACAAATAACCCTATAATATCGGGAGCAACAACTAACAATGAATCAACAACAACAGAACCACCACCTAGGAGGGACAGCAGCGGAAGCCACTAAAAATGATTCAAAATATGCTCTCATTTTCTGGAAGAAGACATTTATGTACAACAGATTAATTCAACAGATGATTATCATTGGAAATCCCTCCTCCATCAATTCCTCTAAAATGATCAAGACATAAACTTTCATTCATAAAAATATGTTATTTCTTTAAGGAAAGATTAAAGGATGTATATGATCAAACACTCAGACAGGTAAATACTTACATCAGGATCATTAGGGTCCACATAAAGCTGTAAAAAGAGATCATATCATAAAAAACAAACTTTGACACACATTGATGTAAAATCTATACTTAACAACTAAAGAAAGCTGACACTTTTTGTTTGCTTCAAACTCTCAAATTACAAATCTGACATAGATCTTAACGCATATATCTGCTTATATTTTAATAACAAGACATTAGAAAATACTTTCGGACAAAATATTTTGATCAAATACAAAACATACGTCAAAAATACCATTTTTGTCACTTTTATCTCGGGAAAGTATGCCTAAATAAATTTTCAAATTTTTTTTTTCATGTATGCAAGGCCAAAACAAGTACAGACAAAAGTGCATTTTAAGATTTTTCGATTTCTAGTTGTGACGTATGATATGGATTTTTTACATTGTGCTATAGACTTTGTCCAAACAATTTCTAAATGTCTAAGAGTCAACCAATCATAGTTAGTGAATGCATTTTCAAGAATCAGAACTTATGTTTTGGGTCATGTTAAAGGATAATAGCGGAATAAAGTCAATAAAGTTTATAAAAGTAATAAGGTTGCAAAGATCAGGAATCGATACAATCAAGTACCACACCTGACCCAGGATACCAATGGGAAAGTGACAAACGCACAGAAGACACCACAAACGAGAGCCAAGAGGTCAGCCCTTTCCCAGCAGGTGACCGCAAAGCACATATAAACAGACGCGCACAAAACATAGCAAACACAAGACAGAACAAAAACATAAAAGATCCACAAAAGAAGTACCGCCTTGGAACGGTCAGTAAAATATTTTACTGGAGGGCTTAAACCGGTTTAACGGCGCCAACCTCACCCTTAATTCAGATGTGGATCAAGACACATAAATATTTGGTTTGCATGAAAGACCCCTAACTTATCAATGCATCATCTCCTAAAACATATAAATCAAGATATAACAAGGAGATAAAGCAAGGATAAGTACTCAACAGTAAATAAAACTGAATACCGGAGCAAAAGAAATCCAACAGGTAAACCCCGGTGGGCCCGACAAACAGCCAAAGCATCAGGCCCCTACCATCTTATCAATAGATAAGTCTTTAAGTCGGAACCATCATAGAGTCTGAAGTCCGACCCACCGGCGTGCAATTAAAGAGGAAAGCAAAGTTGCCAACCGTGATTGGGTTGACTACCAAGCATGCAGTCTGTTGCAATACATTAATGTTATAGCCAATCTTTTTATAATGGTAAATTATTTTAATGAACTGCGCTGAAAAATTATTAGAGCCAACAATCTTCTTCAACTTATACATCAAGTCACCATAGAAATCAGGGATAATAACGGTTATTTCTTTGTCAACGCATGTCACAATTTAGTATATGCTGTCTACTTTTTTATAGTGCCAATTGGTTACACATTACTTTAATCGCATATGAATTTCAGGCGTTGCAGTACACAAACTATATGCATGTCATTGTAATGATTGACATCAATAAATGGATGTAGTTGGTAGCTATGCAGCTCTTAAGGACTGGAACATTGTCAGAATGCATTCAAAAAATCATACAAAGAGAAAAGAGTTGATATAGCGACAGTGCTTTGTGAAAGCTTGTAATACAGTTGATAAATAGAACTGACGTTAACAAAATGAAAAGAGGCTTTTCGGTAGAACAATGTGCGTATGCTTTATTTGAATGCCCACAACACGCCAATGAAATAACAAAGAAGCACACTGAAGTGGTTTCTGGTGAATTTTGCGTGATTCCTTTGTTCTTGAAAAATTTGATCGCTGGCGTATGAAATTTGTGCACCTATTCATAGTATTCAAATAATTTCAGTGCATCTAGGTCTTCTTTAACAACCCCCAAGGGGGCCAACAAATGTAAGTGTATCAGAAAACGATGTTTGATTGCTATTATCGTATATAGTCATTTTGTCGCTTGAAAACTTTGGAAAAAACACTTTGAAAAATTCATCTTTGTATTTATGATATGACACGCAAAAGCAAGAAAGGAGTGTAGGTTTTAAAAACGCCTGTTCCAGAGCAAAGACTTATGTCATCCTGATTATGATATTATTAGATTATGTTCACTTCTATGCATGTTATTGTTGATGACGTCAATTTTTGTGACAGCCCTAGAATGCCTATATGTAAAGTAAAAAAGCTGTGCATTTATAGCATGTGATTGCTGGTTAATACATGGGTTTTTGTGGGTTAAAACATGACTGTAAGTGTTAATAGCGTGTGACACAGCTATTCATGCAATAATATCTATTTCAAATGTATTTATCATAAACCTATGACTGTCAGGAATGACAATAATGACTTACTGATAATACTAGCCTTCCCCCAATCATGAATATCATTTTATTACAGCAAAAAAAAAAAACAAAAAAAAAAAAAAAATCTCTCACATGAATAATCTCATTATTGTCTTCAAATGAAGTAAATGATTGTATTCATCACCTTGGCCATAATGCACAACTTAAAAAGATACATTTACAGAGATAATTCATATTTGAACATGTTTATTTCTCTGAATCAGATGCAAAAAAAAATCATGCATGAAATCTGGAAAAATTTAGTCGAAAAATGAGTGTCACTGAGTAATTGAGCTCACAAGAGAAAATTTTATCATAGATTTTGGTGAACATCTTGGAAACTTTATGTAATATGATTTTCTTTCATTTTTGCTGTCACATAATCATGGAAATAGAATATAGTATACTCACCCCAATCATTAGCATTCTTAGCTGTAAACAGAAAAGGGATAAAATACTTTTATTACTTAGTAACACTTGAATGGCATCAAATATAGATTAACTGATAAAATTAGGGTAGCATGACACCAATCTATGGGCTACTTCACAAGATAAATCTGCTTATGCTTTGAATGAGCAAACAAAAAAGCTAATACAGTATCACAACACAGATGACTGTGATATATTGATAGTCCAATGTATTGTTTATTCCCAATTTACATCACTGTTAACTATTTAACTCTTTCCATGCAAGTAGCTACTTTTGTGGTCTGCTCATAACCTTTGCAAACAGTTTGGACCCAGATCAGGTCGGCCCTGATCTGCATAAAAATGGTATGCCATTTCATTAAAGAATTTTTGGGAAAAAAAAAAATAATTTTGCAAAAAAGTCAGGAGACTACAACAAAAGCATGTAAAATTACTGATCAGACTGTGTGGATACGCAGGCTGGTCTGCGCCTTTTGCGTCAATGCCAAATTTTTATAGCATATCCGGAGTCCCATCTAAATAACACCGTTGTGTTTAGTCATTTAGTTAAAACCTCACCTGAAAGGGATCGAATTTCAATTCTTAGTTTACAGGGCAAGCTTCAAAGAGAGAAAAAGAAAGTGCTGATAATTCAACAACGTTAATTAAATTGTTTCAATTTTTATTGCTAGGAAATGTACCTTTCGCTTTTAATAAATTAATATGCCGTTCCTAAAATTTAAGTGCATTTATCTGAAGTGGGGATTGTTTTGTTTGATTTGATTCTTTACGTTCCATCAACAATCTTTCAGTGAAACAGGGACGGGCCTTCCCGAGGACCACAACCCAGTGACGCAGATGAGGCTCGAACCCGCGGCTTCTCGGTCTCGAGTCAAGCACTCTACCAATGAGCCCCTAAAAAAGAGGGGATTGTGCATCAGTAAGATTTCTCACACAACTCTATTGACTGTAAATGTTCGAAAAAAATTATGGAAACCAAAAATAATTTTTAAAACATCCCAAAAAACCGAACACTGTCCTTTTTTTAAAAAGTGATTTTCTAAAATAACGAACACAAGTTATTTTCAGTGGGTCTGTTTGTCCCATCCTGTACCTGCGATTGTGTCATACGTAAGCAGGCAACATTTGGAAGGTTCTATTCTACTTAGATAGGTTATTTGGCACGTGAAGTTCTTTTCCGCAATGCCGAACGTGCGACGCTCCCAGGGGGGGTACTCTGATATTTTCACACATACGTAGGCTCGGTCGATTTTGTTGGGTTCAAAATTTTGAATTTCAATATTTTTTTGGGTTTTCAGAAAAAAATATTTTTTGGGGGTATTAAGATTTTGTGGATATTTTTTTGGGGTCATCACAAAATTGGGCTAGTTTGAGGGTCAGTTCTATGCAATTTAGGGTCTTTTTTAAAGGTCAAGGTACAGAATTGGGATATTTTTTTGGATTGCTAAAATTTCAAATATTTTTTTGGGGTGTTTGAATTTCCTGATATTTTTTTGGGTTGAACGGTAGATGCTTGGTCTGAGCCTACGTATGCGGAAAAAATTAGAGTACCCCCCCTGGGGCGACGCTACCCTTTTTTTGTCTGAACATGCTCACCGAGGCGATTCTGATGTCTGCTTAGAACATATACTATAATTACGCATGTACAAAACTATAGTTTGTTGTGGATACTCATCAGAACCATCTCGGTGATGTGATCGTAGTGTGTAGTTAAAACACCATGCGCAGGTTTGAAATTACTTCTGAATAGAATTTTGAATAATTTCTTACATCGGCATGTACAAATTTTTCGTATTAATGCTGTTTAAAGGCGCTGATCAGAGTGCGCGAATGCGCAGCCTGGTCTGCGCCTTTGTTGTTTACAAACTCACCGAAGGCAGGGTTTCTCGCGTCACGCCAAAATTTTATACGCTATCCTGAGTCCGATCTTATAAAAGTTAAAGAAATAACACTGTTGTGAGACTGGACTCTTCCAGGCTTGGGTTGAATTTCAATCCTTTGTTTACAAGGGAGAAAAGGAATTGAAGAAAATCTAACAATTAGTGATAACTGACTGTGTGTCTTGGTACGCATTTATAAAATGGTTTGAATTTTGACTGCTTTGAATGTAACTTCCGGCTTTTAATAAATTAATCTCTTCAAATATGCTGAGGGTGAGACAATTTAAGCATTTGTGTCAATAACATTTACATCTGCATCAATCAGACTCTTACAGACATTTATATAAAATAATTAGGTTCACCTAGAATTATCGCCGAAAATAGTTTTTAAAACATCCTAAAAAACGAACACTGTCCTTTTTCTAAAATAATTGAAACAATCTTAATATTTTCAGTAGAAAATCGTCCGTTCATCTGTTTGTCCAATCTTTGATAGGTTTAATTATACCGAACAGCACGTGTGCGGTTGTGTCATACGTATTAAAGCAGGCGACATTTGGAAGGTTCCATTCTACTAAGATGGGTAATCTGACACTTGACGGTCTTTTCCGCATTGCCGAACGCGCGATGTTATATTTTTGGTCTGAACATGAGTCTCAGCAGCTAATTGTGGGATGCATGCAAAGAAAGCAAGAGCGCATTAAAAGCATGGACTTTCGTACATGTACATGACAAAAGGCCATACATGTATTGGTATCGGCTGTCTTTGCCAATAATTCCGAAATGAGTTCTTCAGCAATGGTCAACCAACATCGAGAACACGCACATCAAAGCTTAAATTGTGTTCATCATGAAGGACGTACATGTGTATACCATACACTGACTGGTCAGATAAACATTTGCAAGTACTATTTTAGTAGTAGATGAACCACAGCGTTAAACAACCGGGTCTTGATATGCTTGCAAATTTTCTAAGAAAGTTTGCTTTTATACAAAAGGGCCTTTTCCCACGCTATGGTTTGAGTCGTGAGACATTACCATTTAACATACAACCAGTGATGGTAGCCCGACTTTGTGTGCTGGCTGGGATGTGTGTCACACTGTATTGAGAATGCATATTTGCGCAGGCTTGTCTGAGCCTTAGTAACCAATGTTCGTCGACATTTTAAGGATTCATTTCAATTTTGAACGAAACATTGAGCAAGTTCGTATACATGGATTGAAAATCCTCTCTTGATTTTGTTTGCTTGTATTGTTGCTTTACGTCCCGTCAACAGCTAAGGTCATGGCGGGACGGTCAGTTCACCTAACCACACTTTTTTCCTGGGCAAGCTTGAACAAGCGGTTAACCAGTACTTCGTGCACATACTTTCGCTTGTAACTGACAACAGAGAGAGAGAGAGAGAGAGAGAGAGAGAGAGAGAGAGAGAGAGAGAGAGAGAGAGACCGTGTATGCCCAATCAAAGTAACCAATGAATCGGCGGATTAACAAGGAGAGTTATTCTTTAAATTGAGCCGCACCACTGGAACTTTTTTCCTGTGGGAATGCATTGACAGTTTCAGAGTTTCAGTGTAGATCTTTGCAAAAATACTGATCGTACGATATGTCTGGCGGTTTTAATATATTCTTGAGTGACTGACTGCACGTCCAAGTCGGCAATTGCGCATTTGCGCAGATGTAGAGCGAAGCGAAAGTGGTTCGGTTTTCTCAAGAGCGGATTCATCGTTAGTCTGCTATCAATGGACATGTCCGACTTGTAAGCAATTGAGTGACATAACATGCACGTGCCTGGCTCTCGACCCGCGGCCGGACTTTTACTGACTCAGTCAGCAAGAAGGGCTTACTTTTTAAAACGGGGATCTAGGCAACTTATTTCAGCTTTGGCTATAAAAATTAAGAGGAACTTTTGTGATCATGTTTCGATTAATAAATTAAGTAGTATGCTTACACTTCTTGGGAAGTGGGGCTGATTCAATTCCAGATGGACGATGAAGTAGCAACAAGAGTCCCTATGCCTGTGTTTTTTTTGCACTCCATTTTATCGAAGGACTTTAGTTTGCATAAAAAGGTACTACATTGTATTGCAATGGTATTGGTTTTCAAAATACCTAGGTACACAAGTCGAGAGCTATAAATAAACTATACCTGTCGCAACTCGCTCATTGTAATTCATCAACACAATGGTGTTTGCAGTGTTCCCACTCAAAATTTATATTGGGGGTTTTCATACCCCCTCATTTTGAAAATAGAGGGTATGAAGTGTAATTTGAGGGTATGACTTTTTGAGACGACATAAAACTTATTATTAGGACATTCATGAAAAGTCCATTGTGCTCTTTTGAACATAAATCTAATTATAACAGAAAAATACATAGTATATATGTAGGCAATTTTTAATTGAAAAAAGTTACTAATATGCATAATTTTTTATGCCCACATTTAAGAAAGTTGAAGTCCCTAGAGTGTAGAATCAACAACATCCTGGGTATTTATAAATTGATTTAACCGAATACAAAATATCCTGTACTATGGTTGAGAATGATGTCATAAGAATAAGACAACAATGTACATGAATTCCAAAATAATGCAACAAGGGAGTTAATTCTTAAAAGTGGTTATTTTTAGCAACTGTCCGGGAGAACTTTTAATGAGATCATTTTTCTGACAAAAGATGTGTTTTTGCAGGTCACTGGACATTTCGGCCCATAACAATTTCGGCCCATGTCAATTTCGGCCCATAACCAAATCGGCCTATACAATTTCGGCCCACAGGTATAATAATGTATAATTGGTATGTTTGTCTAGATAATTGGTATGATTAGATCGACTTACCTGTAATTATCCACACAAACATGATAATTAATAAGAATGGTTCGTTTTAATTGATTAGGAGTTTGTTAAGAGAAGAGTTCACCACATAGGCAACAGGCAGTCAAGGCTCAGACGAGCCTGCGCATTTGAGCACTCTAGCCAGATTGTTCCTGCTCGCATATGAAACGCAAGGGATTCTTTCCTAATCCAATTATTCAGTTTAACTCATCATGCGCGGATACAGGAATTTTCATCAGGGGGGGGGGGGGTCCAGGTCAGTCTGACAAAAAAGCTCTGACATTTTCCAGGGGGGGGGGGGGGGGGTCCAACTTTTTCCAGGGGGGTCCAATTGCTTATTCCCTATAGAAACCCATATAACTTGTGATTTTCCAGGGGGGTCCGGACCCCCTGTCCCCCCTCTGGATCCGCACTTGCTCACTTAACAAGTTGTTTTTGCTAATGAAAAATATATGCGATTTATGATTATTTCTTCTAATAAAGATACCACTCTAAGCGTTTTCTAGTCTTTACTAGTTTGTCAAGTCAATTTTCAATAATATATAATCTCTTTTGCAGAGATCCAGGTTGACAAAATTTATGGGCCGAAATTGCTATGGGCCGAAATTGACATGGGCCGAAATTGACATGGGCCGATTTTGTTATGGGCCGAAATGACCCGGAACCGTTTTTGCAACGTGCTGTCGATTTTAACGCTGTTAATCATCAGAACTCCCATTTTAATGAAAGGCAATGTATATTACAGCGTAGTTTATGCTGTCAGAGTGTATATATGACCAAAAACTTTAGAGTTAATTTAGTGTCTAATTACGGCGGGTGGGGTACCGCTGTTGAATCGAGTACGATCTTCCATCACATTGCAATGTTACAGGCATGGATATTGACATTTATGGTGATCAAAACAACATTAAATACCCAAACAAAATAAAGCTTATCAAACTCGCAGTAGAGTGAATGAAAAGTGATGATTTTCTATACATTTTGAGAGAAAAAAACGTGCGTGAATTCACGTTTTGGTCCTAGAAAGTGTGCGTGATTTTCACAATTTCCGAGTGAATCACGCGCAATTCTACGTGAATGGGAACACTGTGTTTGAAAACTGTCGCATACACATCAGATTAAAACGTTTAGGAAGTTTCAATTCGATAAGTCAATCGAATAGGGCTGTATGCTGCAGCTTGAGAGAACCAGTGTTTAGGTTTTCTGACCAGGCAGACTCATGCTTGTCAACTCAGCCACGTAAGTCAGGGGGACACATAAGCATTTTCGAAAATAGAGAAAGAAGTTATACTAGCTAGGCAGTGAAAATAATATGCGCAGATCATCCTGCGTGACAGCACAGCCCATCTGCGCATTAGCTTTTCACCTAAGAAAAATCTGGTTTTATCATATTGCCACTTGTTTAAGATACACAGTCACATTTCAGGAAATCCTGAACTTTATCACCCCTGTGTTTATCCTTTTTACACTGCACATTTCTTCCATCAAAATTGATACAAAAATTAGAATGTCCAAATGATTTTGAATTTTGTTTTACCCTTAGCAATCAGTGTAGACCCTGATGGAATGCAGCTTTCTGTGGTTTTACACCTGGGTCTTCACTGTCAGCCAAAACAACAGATTTCCAGTATTAAAATGGTAATGGGTATGAAGGTAGATTTTTTTTACGTATTCATCATGATGGTAAGGCCAAGTTAAAAATATGAGTGTTTCAGGTTACATGAAATTTTAAAATAGGGACCGTACAGGTAGGAAAATCTTTTTTTATAAATATTAAAAAGTTTTTGCATGGGAAGTAGCCAAACTGGGAAATCCCTTTAAAAATTAGGGTCAGGGGAGGCAAAAATTCAGGCACAATTCAATGGGTATAGTCTTAACACACATTTTTAGACCAAATGAAAAAGTTATCTTAATTTGGGCACCCTGAAACAAGCTTGTTTTTAATATCCTATATTGATCATTATTGTCAGAAAAAATATTATTGTTAGGGATGAAATGAGACATAAATTATTAATAATAAATTATTTATGAGTTTTCTGCCCATATAAATTATAGCCTGAGAATGAGATTTTTTTTTGCTGTTCATATCCACCTATTGAGCGAGCAAAATGCAATTTGCTCATAAGACATGAAAAGTAAACAATATATCTCCATCTCAGGCTATAAATTTTGCTGTACAGTGTTAGAAATAAGCCTTAGAACTCAACTTGTCCGGCGGGCAACCTGAAGACAAATGCAACTTGCCCCCCCACAATTTTAACTTGCCCTGCAAAATTTATTCATAAAATTCCTAAAAATGAAATATACATGAAAAATTTGTTTGTTTGAGGCTTTATGTCCCGGTTAACAATTTTTCAGTAATTTTAGGGCAGCTTCCTGGGTTTTACCAGTACTAAGCCACTGGGATAAGTGCCTTGCTTAAGGACACAACATCCCGCCCCAGGTGAGAATCAAACCTGCGACCTTGTGATCAAGAGTCTGACACCCTCCCATGTGAACAATTGCTGTAATCAAACAATGTACTTTTTAACATGTACAGATAAGGTTCAAAATATGCAGACACAATGGCAAACAGTGAAGGCCCTAATTAGACTGATCTGGTCTGCACTGTTTGCCGGAGAAGTCTGATATGTGTCTGCACTGACAGTCTGATTGCATAGACCTGAACTTCTAAAGGTTCATAGTTTTTAGACTGTTGAGTTTTTTTTAAGATGGCAGCACGGCAACATCTTATTATTTATTAATTTGCAGTGAACATGCAGAAAGACATGAAACAAATATTATTTCAAGTTCTAGAATTTCAGATTGTCCAGGGGGCAACCTTATGAGACATTCAGCTTGCCCCCAGCAAATTCAACCCGTGGGGGGCAAGTGGGCAATTGCTTATTTCTAACACTGCTGTAGGAGACTAAAATAGTTATCTATAGGTAAGAAGGAACAAGTAAAACAACAATTTGTTCTTAGGTCTGAGAGCTTAACATGTTCAGTGGTAGAGTCCTATAGTTGTCTTATTCAATACAGGGGACTAAGAGCTGAGCACTTTAAGAATATAGCTGGGGACAAACTGAAAAACACAGTTTTGTGTGACAGTTAATCTAAAATTTTCTTGATAGTGTCTGTACACAGACACTTGATTTGTACAGACACTTGATTCATAGAAAAAAGCCCCACCCCACTATTTAAAAGTGGGGTGGGGCTTTTTTCTACGAATCAAGTGCCTGTGTGTCTGTATTTATAACTGTTTGTAAACTGCTGGAATACTGCTGTAATCAATACTTACATATTTTTTGTCAAAAGCATCAAAGCATCCACGCATCCATTTGATGACTTGGCTGGCACCAGGACAGGCAATATCATCTTTCAAAATCTTCAGATTCAAACCTATAATGAAGAATCAGTGCTGTTATGTGACATTCGGTACTGATCTAACTCTGGCTAACAACAAAGGCTTGGCCTAGCCTGTGCACATCCTTGCAGTCTGCTAAGAGCCTTTACTGCTTGCACATAAAGTAGAAGACCAAGACCACCAGAACAGTGGGACTCGGAAAAAGGGCTCCGCATAAGGCCCTGCAGTGAAAAGAAGATAGCCAAAGGGATAGCCATTTTGGTGGCCATCTTGGTTATCATTAATTGTACAAAACCCATATTCAAACATGGGCAAGAGATTGAAGAAATAAATTCATATATGTAATTTTGAAGAAATGAAGTGATAAATGACTATAAGTTAAGATGTCCACAAGTGCAATTAAACTGACAGGTGGCAGCTTGGACATCTTGTTTGTTTGTTTGATTTGATTCTTTACGTCCCATCAAAAATATTTCAGTTATGTAGGGATGGGTCTTCCTGGGTTGAACCAGTACTAAGCTAGGATTAATGTGTCTTGCTCAAGGACACTAGGCAGTGACGCAGGTGAGGCTCGAACCCACGACCCCTCGGTCTTGAGTCAGACACTCTACCACTGAGCCACTGCGCTCCCGCCTCCCCATGGACATCTTGATTATGGTTTCGGACAAAATGTTACAAAATTGCCAATATTCAAACTTGAACAAAAGCTTGATGTATTAGTAGCCCATATATGAAATTTGGAATAAATCAGATGATAAATGTTACTAAGAGTGTCCACAAGCGCATACTGACAGGTGGCAGACATTTTTGTGGCTATCTTGATTATCGTTCATCAGACAAAAGCCATATTTAAACTTGGGTGAGAGTTAATTCATACATGAATTTTTGAAGAAAGCAGGTGATTCATGACAAACAAAAAGTGTCCACAAATGCGAACTACAGGTGGCGGCCATTTTGGAGGCCATCTTGGTTCTCCGGCATGACCTATATTTGAACTTGGGCAAGCCTTTGTTACATTTTAAAAAAGTAATCCATATACAATGTATGAAATTTGGAAGCAATCAGCTAATAAACGATTGAGTTAGAGTGTCCATATTTGCAGATCAACAGGGGGCAGCAGCCATCTTGCTTATTGTTCATCCGACGAAATCAGTTTCAAACTTGGGCGAGAACTTGATTAAAGTAACTCATATATGACATTTTGAAAAAATCAGGTGATAAATGACTAAGTTACTTAGAGTGTCTATAAGTGCACATCACCAGACAGTGGCAGCCATTTTGGCGGCCATCTTGATTATTGTTCATCCGACATTACCCATATGATATTATATTTAAACTTCGGCGATAGTTTGATAAAAGTTATATATCCCCACAATATTAATTAAAATTTACTCTAAGACTATATGCCATCAGAAAGAACAACTAGATTTACCTTCTAGACTTCTGTCTCCAAAAGCATGCTCTGGGAAAATTGCTCTTAAATATGAAATGTTTGAGACAGCTATTGCTAACAGTTTCTTTACAAACAAAGCTGACTGTGTTTCTGTTATCTGTTCATTGGGAAAGATTTTAGACCACTGCAAAAAGTAAAACAAAGAATACAAAAAAAATAGCAAAACAGATATGACTGAAAATATCAGTTCTATTTTCTTGAAGAAATAAGAAATATTGCAATCTGACTATGCAATTTAGTTATTTCAAAACAAAAAAATGTAAGTCTGAGTGTTATTGTTAACTTTTTTTCATTTTCTAAAAACGCAGCCACTTGTTATCCAGGGGTGTGGACATAGTAATACCATGTTCGGCTTATCCAACCTGGTCTCAATTCATTCATTTTCTGTTTGTTTGATTTGATTCTTTACATCAAGTCAACAATCTTTCCTGATTCAAGAAAAGTTGTTGTCAGTTACAGGCGATAGAATGTGCACAAAGTACTGGTTAACTGCTTAGTCAAGCTTGCCCACAAAAAAAAGTGTGGTTAGGTGAACTGACTTCCCGACATGACCATAGCTGTTGACTGGGAGGTAAAGCATCAAACGTAACAAATAATATTTCTGTTTTGCTGTCAGAATTGCAGGATATTTACAAAAACTATGAAACATACATGCCAAATTTTATACTGTACATTTTATGCTGTTGTACAGTGTACATCACATCCATTATAAACTTTTTTCTGTGTTTTGATTAAATGGTACTTGTAGCATGTGCATTTCAGGATAATGCACAGCTATCAAGTCACAACAGAAAGTCTTGTATTTGGTCTGTACCAAAACCTAGTATTTGTGTGTGTGAACAGGTAATGCTCTGACAAAGCTACAATTACTCACAGAACATGCCTCACAGATCCTTCACTGGTTGCCTATGTATATGAGCCGCAGCATGAGATTTCCAACAATTTGGTATGTGCGACCAGCAAAGGCTCAGACCACCCTTCGCATACGGGCAGACTGATCAGAGCCTTTGCTAGTCGTTTGAATATTCTATGAGTGTTGGGCTACTAACTGAACATCATTTAGAGTTTCTAAGCTTACAGGGAGGCTGCACAGGCTCATCTGAGTCTACACTTCTCAAAATACAACATTGTTGGAAATCACGTGTCACGGCTCATATGTGAAATTATATAGAAATTTCAGAAAAACTTACAGTTCCTGACTGTTGCTCCTTGATCTGTTCTTTTGGTCTTTGTAAAACAGCAGTTGCCATCCTGAAGCAATCAATATTATAAATTAGTATAAAACAGAAGGAGAATGTTGATCTTGCACTTGTTAAGTTAAGTTTTAGCTGCTTTTAGATAACCTTGTAAATTGTCTTAGAATTTAGGGTTAGTCAAATGAATTAAAGATTTGCTTTGTTTCAGCAGTTCTCAAACTTTTATATTTTCAGGTGAACATTGACCACTGTGTGACTGATTTACAACAGCTACTTACTGAATGTGGCCCCCATGAAAAACAGCTTGAAGAACACCTGCAACAACAGACTGGTTGTTCTTTGGTCATGAAGTCACAGGATGTCCCGAAGATCATGTTCACTCTGCCAAACAGAAGTTTATTGACAAACTGGTGGCCAACATTAATGAGAGGTAATTATTGACTTGAGTCATTCTGTTCAAAGTATCAAATAATTAAGGACCAAAACCATTCTTATTTCTAGATATTTTATTGATGTCAGATCCCTTTGTTTGTGGCTTTTCATTGGTCTTTTTTTCTCTATGTCAATTTCAGGTTTACTGGTACAGATCTGATGACAGCTTTTGGTGTCCTTTCCTTGCGACCCATCAGCTTTCTGTCGGCTGAGGAATTAGAAGTCTGGGGGAATGAGCAAATTAAGCAACTGACTGACCACTATGGCAATGAAAAGACACACAGCTGGAAAGAAGAGAATATGAAGTTGACCTCAACATCTAAGCCAGTGATTGATCCTGAGGCCACTAATGATGAGTGGAAGAACATCAAACCAAAAACTGCTGCCTTGCTATATCCCAGAGATAAACTTCAAGCCTCTGGGCTTTCATCAATCAGTATCATAAAGATGAATGTCCCAACCTAGTTAAACTGGCCCATCTGGCTCTTACATGCCCAATTCACACTTCTGGGTGTGAAAGAGGGTTCAGCATACAAAATAGCATACTCACCTCAACAAAGAATAGGCTTACCCCTGAGCTGCAGAATACTTTGATTAGAATCAAAGCTGCTGGACAAGACCTGTCAGAATTTGACTTCAGTGCTGCACTAAAATGCTGGAGGAATCAGAGAAAAAGAAAAATTCTCACTTGAAGTTCCGCACTGCAGCCATATTCTGACTGATCTCATCAGCTGAGCAACTTTGATACTGGTTTTGAATAGTACTGAATAAAGTTCTTTAAACATTTAAAATTTGTTTAATTTATCATACAGAAAGTCTTAACATTTTCAATTTTCTAGCTTAAAGAGACTAAGTCTGCAACTATGAACATTTTTCGAATTTTTTTTATTTTCTTTTTAAATCATTTCATTTTGTAAAAGTAGAATTAAGTTTTGTTTTCACAATAGATCTGTTCACTATAGCTGAAAACTGCACGGAAAAGTGATTTATCTCATAAAACAGGTGTGTTTTTCTCTTGTTGGTAATTATTTGCGTCCCTCCAATAATCATAGACAGTTCATTTTAGCTTAAAAGCTGTTGTTTTGATACTGATAATTTGTTAAGATTTACAAAATTGGTAAAACGTATAGGAGGTTTTAGGAATTCCCAAAGTGACGTCATTTTCGCGCATGCGCATATCCGTGGCCATCAACGGTTCGTCCAGCTCTGTGTTAAATGTGGGTTTATATTTTGAGAAAATGGGCTTTTATAGCCCATGTCATATCAAAACTTGTCTGTATTCTTTGATATACATTCAAAATACATCTAACCGATAAATAATGGTTCCGAATAACAAACGTTTATCCATTTAAAAGACAAAATATGAGGCTGCGGGAAGTCCAGATGTGTCGAGCAGAACACTAATATTTTCTTCCAATATAACCCATAAAAACTTTAAACATGTAAAATTTTGGTTTGATTATGCACTTTTATGATGAACAGAGTGAATCCACCTGCTTGTTTGCCAGTTCTTACTCTATCTCTCTCTCTCTCTCTCTCTCTCTCTCTCTCTCTCTTACGCATATGTGATATCATCTCAAAACCAGTGATTATTGACAGTCTTAAATGTCGCTTAATTAGGCTAATTAAAAACAGTTAACTTACGATTAATTTGTCCCAAAGAAATAACTAAAATCCCATGTTGATTTTCACGGTTGACACCGTTCTAACAGATCCGTTTTATCACCCTCTGTTGATTAAATGAACGACACACCCCGCGGACTGGCAGAATCAGAGTGTTTTCACAGGTGATTGTCATTGGTGTAATAAAAGAGGGGGTCATAAAAGATCTTTAAAGGATGCCGACATGCTGGACCCAAAATTACTGGGTCCGAGGTTATAACACATTTTAACAAGTCTGACATAATGCAACGACACTGAATTCGTTCTCTATCGGTTACATTTTAATTTGTTGCCGTGTTGTTTCTTTTAAAAGCACTAGCTAATATATAATGTCTGTCTGTCTGTCTGTCTGTCTGTCAGGACATGTGTATTTATGTTTCTATCCGTCTGTCTGTCTGAACATGCACACGGAAAGGACTATACATGTTCATGTTCAGACAGACAGACGGATACATGTGCATGTTCAGACAGACAGACAGATAGAAACAAAAATACACATGTCCTGACAGACAGACAGACATTATATATTAGCTAGTGCTTTTCCAAAAAACAGGCAATGAATTAAAATGAAACTGGCCTGTCTGTAAATGCGCATCTATGAAGGTTTATCAGTTTGTACACACAGTGATTTTATTTGGGATTTTGGGAAGCTACCTTTTCCTACACATTTGGGAAAATATTTTATTAAAATTGGGAAAATAAGAGCAAAAATACATGAAATTGGGAAAATAAAGGCCATTTTTGGATTGGGAATGACTCCCATATACGGCCTCAAAAATGGCCAAATAAAATCACTGACACATATACACACTTATGTTTCTATCAGTTTTTCAGTCTCTCTGTACATGCGCATGTATGCACAAAAGCTTCAGTTAACACATATTTTGTCGTAAAACTGTCCTGTTCTTCTTCTGAATATCCATCTACATCTTACTTATGCTCCTGCGAATCTGCGCAGACTCACCTAAGGCAATGCAACAAGTTGACATTGTTCAGTCTCGAATGAGCCTTCGCTGTTCGAGAGGAAAAAGTAATTATATTTTAGCGCCATCGTGTGCGCATTCGCTACTCGAGAAGAAAGTCAACATTATATTTTTCTTTTTTCAGCCCCTAGTTTATGTCCACAATCAAATGTACAAGTGTCGACTGCTGATAACCTTTGAAAACAGTTCAGGCCCGACAAAATGTTTTCGCGAGAATGCCTTCATGTGCAGACTCGCATCAGCCTTTGCTGCTTGAGAAAAAATGTTCTGTTTATTTTCAGCGCCCAATTGTGTCCTTAATCATCTGCTACTAGTATCGTCCGCTTGGACCCAGGGCAGACCCGGCAATACTTTCTTGCGAAAATGACGCGCATGTGATGTCCCGCATGAGCCTTCTCTGCTGGAGAGGAAGTTTTTTTTTTATTTTTTAAGTGCACATTTCTGTTCTTCAACTTCCTCAGTTATTTTATAACACTGAGTTTTCTTTCAGGAATACGCTTAGGCTAAGTGCAGTCTCATATTAGCATTCTCTGCTTGAGAGGAAAGTGTTGTTGTTTTTTCAGCCACCATCTCATTCTGTCCGTTTTTTGTTTGTTAGTTCCTTTCTTTCCACAATCATCTATTCAGTTTTGTTGAAATAGCTGTTTTAGCAGTGTGTGTTCTTGCGAGAATGCACACATGGGCCTTCCTTGCTTGAGAGGATTTTTTTTATACATTTTTGGGTCGAGTTGCCCTGCACCCAAGATGAATTCCTACACGATGCGACATGGTGAAATTTTGTACATACAATTAAATAATGCAATGTTCATATATTTCAAAGTGAGTTCCATTTGTAAGTTCTTTACAATAATAGTTGAAAATATCTACATTCGGTTTCAGAGTCTAGTTACATAAAATAAATAAAAAAATAACCGCCTTGTTTATTGTAAGCAAATTATTTTTAAAGAAAATAAACGAAGTGTGTCATTGACAAAAGTTCGTTAATTATCAAAATAGTTGCCTCAAAATGGTTAATTTTTGTTGTGTTAAATTAAATTGAAAAGTTTTACGGCTCTCGATTTATTCCGGCATTTCAAACACAACGACAGACAAATTATCTCAATAAATGTTAATATTATTTGACGAAGTATTTCTAGATGCATTCAAGATGCATTTACAATTCACATTTATATATATTAAATAGCAAATTGTAACAAGGAACTTAAAATCGGTGGAAAATGTTGAAAGTTCTACTGCTTTCCCTATCTAGACAATACAGAGTTGACGGCCAGTATATCCCAAGTCTATTTATAGAACCGGAAGTATGTCACGATAAAACCTCCTATACCTGAATTTTAGTTTTTTTACTGTGCTCTTGAAAAATAGAAACATTAGTTCTAAAATTAAAAGATCAAAAGTTACAGACTATGCAGCTTTAAATAATTTGTCCAAGAAAATTTCAGAATGTCCAGAAGAAACAGCTGCCCTTTGGACAAAATGTCCAGAGCTGATTTTTGGCTAGCTAAATCACTGCTAATTTGACGAAATTTATTCATGTACGATCACAAACCACTCGTCCTACTAAATATCAACTCATATACAAATTTTGAAGACAATTGGCCAAAAAATGAGCAAGATAGAGCACGGAAACCAATTTTCTACATGAGTAAAGGGCAATAACTCTAATCTGACTGATCTGACGAAAATTTACCCATCTACAATCTCAAACCACTCCTCCCCAGTATCAACTATTATGCAAAGTTTGAAGAAAATCTGTCGAGAAATGTTCAAGACAGCAGTGTTTCCCACTGGCCGTTGGAAAGTCGGACATTTCCAATAATAATTGGCGCGGCCCGGTATATAGATCACCAGTGACAGACTGTATGGCTGATGAAATTTTCGGAGGGAATAACTTTTTTTTGGCTGAAACTACCGATGCGAGAATCCAGTATTGGAAAAATCAATCACGTATTAGACTGGTTGGCTAAAACTGTTTGTACAGGATAAGCATTCAGGGTTTTAATACATTCGCGAACATTAGCGTGGTGTGCAAATGATGTTGATAATTTTTCTATCGACTATTGGCAGTCACTATTGACGTATATTCATATTCATATACGTTGTGCCTTTATTGAGGCCAACCTTAGAAATATTTTTGTTTCCCCTTACCCGACCCTGTTTAACCAGTATGGGTCGGTCGGTCGGAAAATTATTTTATTTTACTTCCAAAACTCGATACCCATTAAACTTAATTGTAAATAGTCCTACTTTAGGCAATAACATTAAATACACAAACAATTTGCAACTAAAAATATTTTTTAGATATAACGCTGTTTACATTGGACAATTCTTTAAGTTAGCAAATTGCCAAAGAATTTTAAAAAAATAATTCTAGGCTGAAAATTGAAATAAATTTTTTGGGATTAGGGCCCTTTTTTCAGGGTCGGTCGGGTAAGGGGAAACAAATAAAATTTTATTTTAGGCCTGATGTAAATCCTGCCGTTGCATTATCAGGGCCCAGTGGTCCTATGCACTCTAATGATCGGCATATCAGTGGGCTCTGGCTGAAACAATCTACACAGGCTGTGATCAGGGCTGGGATCAAAAAATTTGTGTAATAATCTATATGTATCGAAAGGCTATATCATGATATTTCCTACCAATATATTGATACACCAAATAACCAATAAATGACAGCTCTAGGTGAGACACAGAAGAGAAGATAAATACCAAGAGGCCATAGGACAGGGCTGTAGAAATACTATGCAAAACTTGTTCGACTGGTACATTTTCATTCAGGACAAGTTGAAAATTTCTATTTACTTGTCCTTGGACAAGTGCAAATGAATAAAGTTAATACAATTCTGTACATTGTATTTCATATTTTGATTAATTATTTTGAGGTCACATGTTGCAATGAAAACAGTGTGGATCCAGATCAACTGGCTTCTAAAGAAGCCAGCTGATCTGGATCTACACTGTTTACAAGAGAGTTGATATCTGGTTTTATACCGTTTTCGAAAGAGTAAATTGTTTAAGCACAGAAAGGTATAAGCTAATCTGTTCTTTCAGACAAGTAAACTTTTCTTGGACAAGTACATTATGGCCATTTACTTGTCACTGGACAAGTATGCTTGCTTCCTGTCAATTCGACCCTTCCTGTCAATTCGAGCACCATGGTGAATCGAAATATTAGCTCGTGACGAGTATTTGAACGTCCGAAAATCCGGACGCACCGAAGCGAGAGTTCATAAAGAAAAGATAAAATGTGGAAAAAGCTGGATCTAGTTGCAATTTTTTATTCAAGAAAAAATAATGTATGTCTTAAATTTCCAAAATACCTTCTCAAAAAAAGTTTTTAGCCCAATAAGAATTGGTATATTCGTTTTGAAATCACCTTTTTTAGCTGACTAATTCTTTATTGATCATGGAGACGCTTGTTCGACCTAATTACGTTTTTTTTCTGAAAATTACACTGCAGTTCACTTGATAAATTCTGTTACCTTTATCGATCTTTGTCTCTACTTTTTGAATGAAAAAATCGATTTTGGACTTTTTTCAAGCATAGCGGGACTACAATCCAATAACTAAGACAACAGACATTTCTATGAAGTGATATACATTTTTGGTGTCTCCTGACCCATTTAACTGATGGTGAGCTATTGCTATCATGAAATGTCCATCCTACAGTTGTAAGTTTGTCTTGTTATTTTTTTAGTGACCCTATCGTGTATAGCCTTTTAAACAAATAATAAAAAAGCGAAAATCTGCATTAGAGTTTAGGAATCATTCAGAAGAAACATATTATTTGAACTGGACTGTAGATTCATATATCACGCTTGACCTTGGTGGTTTTATGATCAACCAACCAATCAGAGCAATCAATTTAACAGGAAGCATTTAAGTGATCCAGGGCGATGACATCATGTTGATGAAAGACCGCTGTTTACAAATTTTGTGTTGCGGCTATGTTAAGTTCGTTTTTTTCTTTGTTACAAATGTTTAGTTGATATTTTTTGCTTAGATAAAAAATATAGGGAGTAGCCATAATGCGCATGCGCAAAAGTTGTGATAAGGTGGTCAAATACACAGCAAACCAGGCTAGATAATTTTAATATTTCCTAACCCCTGCCATAGGAGAAATGCCAAATAGAAATACAACAACAAAAAATGGGCAATCCACTTGTTCAGACTGTCTCTCACTCCACAAATTACGTAGCTTCTCCAGCAGTCGTTTGTGCGGGACCTTATCAAACGCCTTCCTAAAATCAAGCAGCCAAGTCCCATAGAGTCCCTTCGCACAATATCCTGCTGCGATTTACAAGAACGAGGACTGATTTTCGATAAATGTAGTTCTATTAATGCAGTAGCCCCTATGAAGGGAACAGGTATACCGGAAGACAATCTAGATTGACCACTCCAGGTTGTTGTTGTTGATCTGTTTGCATTATCTCGCTGCATATGGCCGCCAGGTACATTCGGATCTCTTCGGTAAATTACACTCCAGGCCGAGTTAACCCAGGTCGACTTGGTCGAAGGCCGAGTTGATCCGTCCGGCGTTGGGCCCTCAAAAATTAGCTAAGCTCACCAAAAAGAGTTATCTTTCTTCATTTCAGTTCTTGGGATGAAGACGAATTTCAATACAATATACAACACCAGCTTACCTCTTTTACATAAGATATATCAAGTGTTTCAACTGTGTATCGTTTAGTTGTTGTCGTTTTCGTCCGCTGCAGACGACAGGAAATAAACACATCCCATCAGACTTGAAATAGCCTCTACGCCAAAACATATTTACTCCTATTAAACATTGGGTAAATGAAAACCCCTTTCTTAAATTATTTAGACCTTTTTGTGATCAATGCATGCATGTTCATCAACAGAGTGTTAGAAATTATTTTTTAAAAAAAACTTTAAACCGAAATTATATCCTCGAACCGGAAGTTCGTTATTCGCCGCGTCTGGTGGTTGTCGGTAAAAGCCCTAGCCGGACCGTGCCGGACCGAACCTACGATTGTGACCGAAGTTGGTCTCCGGAGAATGACGATTTTCGGTACCGGCTTTTATAACCCAATAAAAAACGAAGTAATAGAGGTGAATTATAGCGATTAAAATATTAAAATCAATGCGTATTTTACATGCACCGATTCGCTATTAAATAAGGACAGGTTCGCAAAGTAAAACGATATTTGGCATTTTAAAAAAATGAGAATAATCACTAAAATTTTGCACACGGTTTCTCGCTCCCGGATTGTTCGGTCGATTCCGTGAAACGTCGTTTCTGCTGGGTCTGCCGGTTCGTTTTGGCACTGCAAAAATAACTATTATATGGCCTAATATCTTCAGATCTTCGTCCGTGATTGATTGGATTGATAGATTGGCAGACAAATAGACAGATACTTTTAAAATACACAGTCCTTAGTCATGGGTCAGTGCTTTTAATGGCAGGTTTTACGGTCTGCTGGACTGATCATTTGCCGGGTCGATTTGGCACATGAATGCACTAAAATCAAAACTTCGTTTAAGACAGACAGACAGATGAACAGACAGACAGACGAAATGTTTGATTGATAGATAGATAGATAGATAGATAGATAGATAGATAGATAGATCCTATAAAAGTTCATAGACCTGAGTCATGGATAGTTTTGATATAATTAGGGCCTACTGCCGGTTTTCCGAATCTGCAAGAGAATTTCAATTGCCGGGTCTGCCAGAGCGTGTCATCTGCCGGGTCTGCCAGAGCGTGTCATCTGCTGGGTCTACCACCTTGTTCCATCTGCCGGACCTGCAGGACTGTTTCATCTGATCTACATATACAGACTCATCTGATCTAGACAGAGAGACAGATCCTTTTTCAAATTCACATACCTAAGCAATCAGTTTTTGCCGGGTCTGGCAGATCGTTTCATCTGCCGGGTCTGCACGAGCGTTTCATCTGCCGGGTTGTTCCGACAGTGCCTAAGGAACTACTATAAAAAATAAATTGTCACATCTTTGTAAATGACAGACTGACAGACGGAGGGACACACAGACAGATGTAGACATATGATAGATCGATATACTCTCTCTCTCTCTCTCTCTCTCTCTCTCTCTCAATATATGCAATAGGCTTAAAAAGAAGAAATGTATTTTGGATTGTCTTTTTATGCATCTCATCGGGACAGATAATGCGCGGATCCAGAGAGTTTTGACAGAGGGGTCTACTTTTGACAATGTTTCTGTTTTAGTTGTTGAGAGTAGAGAGGACTCAAATATCACTATAAGCGGACCGATTGGTCCGCCAGCGAAACGCCAGTTTCTTTTCTTTTTTTTTTGTTGGTTGTTGAGGGGTGAGAGGATCCAAATGCCACTATAAGCGGGCCATCATCGGCACGCCAGCGAAACGCCATTTAACAGCGAAACGCCAGTTTTGCTATATTTTTGTGATTTTCCAGGGGGGGGGTCCGGACCCCCTGCCCCCCCCCCAACCCCCTTAGGATACGCGCATGCAGATCCCTTTAATTCTCCCAGTGCCACGCTACGAGAAAAACTGACTTTGTTCCGCGCTAAAATAGAAGACGCAGCCCAGCCTGAGCATCTGATTAGTCCGATTAGCGCATGTATTGTTCGCTAGGTCTGTAAATATCTCAACTTGTTACAAGCAAAGTTTCATAGAGGATATTTACTTTTGTGATGTGAATACCAATATATATTTAGAAGATCAGAATTTTCATGAGTGCGCAGCACGAATGAAAATTTCGATGTTTTCAACTCACGAGAGTTATAGGCGTTTGAACTTTCGAAATGTGCTGCATTAAGTGAATGGAAAAGTCAGAGGTGATAAAAAAAACGCTACAGTATAAATATAGGCTGATATTAGTTACTAGTGATTGATATCATATCACTTCACTAGTGATTGATATCACTTTTATTTGTTTTTGATATGCATTGATTTCACTGCTAAGCATAAAATAAAGTATTCTTCTACACCGTACACCTTTAAACATGTGCAGACTGTTTCAGACTAACCGCGTATCTGCACAGTCTGAAGACCAGTTTTCGCTCGAAGTATCGTTTATGTAACATTTATGCATGCAGCACTGTCCTTGTATGTAATTTTCTCAGATGCAGATGCTTAAAGTATTTTTTTGTGTTTAAAGCGTTCTGTTTACTCATTCAAATTACAAAGCCCTTAACTTTTGGTGGTGATTTAATATGAGCTATCGTATAACACATTCTGTTATCAGGGTGTTGTTACTAAACCATCCTGTGGAGACTTGAATGTTTGACCGTCGACATGGAAATAAGCTATACAGACGTATACAGCGAACACTTTTAATACACTGGGAAGTCTGCCGGTTTTGGTCTGTCACTCTATTTCATCTGCTGGGTCGATTTGGCATTGCCTTAACATCTACAGACAGACAGACAGCCAGTCCGACAGACAGACAGATAGACAAGAACGGGCGGACAAGGATCCATTTAAAATTCGAAGACCTAAGTCATGGATCGATGTGTTGTAATTCGCCGGGTCTGCGGAACCGTTTCTTCTGCCGGGTCTGCCAGACGGTTTCATATTAACAACAAAAAGTAAAAAAGTAAATAAAGAAGATAGCACAGCTATATCAGAACAGACAGAGATACAAACAAACGGATCCTTTTACAATTCATAAACCTCATGCATGCATAGATGTGTTATAATTACTGCCGGTTCTGCCGGACCGAAACGTTTTATCTGCCGGGTCTGCCAGAGCGTTTCATCTGCCGGGTCGTCTGCCGTGTATTTACAACTACTAGATGCAAAACCGTGACAGCTTTGTCGAAGACGTTCTGGACAGATGGGCGGACTGACAGACGAACAAATCAGTTTATTTTTTTTTAGACCTAAGTCATGGATCGATGTGTTTTTATTACTGCCGGTTTTGCCGGGTCTAGGGTCTACCGTACCAAAAACGTTTCATCTTCCGGAGCGTTTCATCTGCCAGTGCCTTTACAACTACTTATAGCTAAATCAAACGAGACAGAACATAAATTTTATTTGGATTTGAGCATGATAAGACCATCGTTACAACAATACATAATATACAAACACGTATTCTGCACATGCTTTTTGTGTTATTAATTTGACATGTGTAGCTCGGTGCTTTTAGGCATTTTCATCCATATTTCGCTGTAAACCCAGCTAGGACAAGGGACGGGGTTGTCTACAATACAATACCACTACAGTCGTCGCATCATCGTCATTTATATATTTTCTTTCACGTACGCGTGCAAAACCAAGCCAGACGCATAAAAGCGCCATCGACCCAGGGTCTGCACTCTTCGCATCTCTCCAAAACTATATACGCACATCGCGAAGATACAAGCTCTTGGTTCGACGACACCCGCCGGACTCACTCATTATGCGAGCATTCTTTAAACAATTATATGAGGGTCTGGATGGGGGGGTCTGGTATTCACTATTCATTAAAAGTTTAGCCCATTATTCATCTCATTAAAATTTTAGGTTATTCATTAAAATAAGACCAATTATTCATTAAAATCATTCATTAAAATAAATTTAAAAATACCAATATTTCTATGGACGCGGCATTGGTCAAAATAACAATAGTACAAGCTAAACAGAGAGCCCTTTGGGGTTAAAACTAAAAAAAAATGATGTTTTGCAGCCTGTTCCCTGGAAAAAATCAAAAGTTAATCTATTAAATGTGAGCGAGCGGAGCGAGCGAGGGAAAAATTCTGGACTCTATGACGGCTCTGACGTAATGTTTTAATCGGTGGGTTGGTGCCTGATGCTTATCTGTAGCTGGACCCACCGTGGCTCAACTTGAGGTTTTCTTTAGCTCTGACTATCTGTGAGTCATGAGCCCTTTTCTTTGTTTCATCATGGAGTGTTAATTTGATTAGAGTGTTTTCCATGATGATACATTGCATTAGTTAGATGGCCTCCATGCGAGCTGAACATTTCTTATACTTCAACAACAGCAGAATCTAGGGCGAAGATTTGGTACCAGTAAAATGCATTTAAGCCCCCCGGTGGCTTAGGCTGCTGTCCGTTCTAAGGCGGTGGTTCTGTTGTTGTTGACTTTTTGTTTATTGTTACTCCCGTTGTGGGAGTCTGTAATTGTTCTATGTTTTGTTGTACGTTACTTTATGTCCATTCTAGTATTGCAATCATCTTGATGGGGAAGAGTGAGCTGATTGCTTTGCTTAATTTGTCTTCCTGGTGTCTCATGATGGTTGAGCGGCTCTTCCTCGCGGTGCCACGGGGTTGTCTGCAGTTTGTGATTGTGGTATTTCCTGATCATACTCACTTACTATTTTTTACATGTAGATGACATTCTAGAGTGAAAACGGAGGGATAGTAGGGCATTTTAAAGAAAAAGGAGGGGCAAATAAATAAAGTAGGTCCCACTTGTATGCCTGCCCCCCCCCCCCCCCCCCACACACACACACACATCCCCCACCCATTGAAAAAAAGACATTTTTTGCAGCTGAACAAAAATAGACTGAGTACAGATAGATAAGATAGACACATTTTTTGAGACAATGTATCAATAGATTATGAGGCAACTCACCAACACTTTATGAGACAATTCACTGATAAATTTAGAGTCAACTCACAGACACCTCACCATTTTTATGAGACAATTTAATTCACAGACACTTTGATGATCTTTAATTCTAAATCTAACAATTTTGTTGGGGAATTGTCTCAGAAAATGTTGTTGAATTATTCCGAAATCTATGCTTTTGAGTTGTTTTCTCTACAAATTCTCTTGATTTCCCTGAGTCACACTGTCTACGCTTTTTAAAAAGTACCGGAAGTATTGTGTTTGCCTCCATTATGCTATCCCACCCTTAACGCAATCATAAACAAAATAAATGGGGCGAACAATAGCACATTTGATTTTTCCTCGACATATGAACACTTTTCGATTACTTATTGTTCGCAAAGAGGCAAAATAGCAGTTCATGTATTCATAACTACCATTAGGTATTGAGCATCTTAGTATAGGGTGATCGTTTTCATCATCATCATCATCATCATCATCATCATCATCATCATCTTCATTATGTATATACGAATGCTGGTTGAAGACTTCCACAAGCCAATCCATGAGATTATGTCATTTTCTGTCCGTGATGAAATTGACTATTTAAACGTGCTTATGCAGCTAACAAATGTGGTTAAAATATAAAGCTGGTACGAATGTCTTCTTAATTTGAAGTCAGATGGTTTTAGTTTCTTACAACTAAAACCTACTCTACTAGGATTTGATTTTTGCCAAAATTGGTTTCCTAACTGATAGTGTATTTTTCTTTGCTGACGTTTTATGTGTCTTTGTCATCTACTTTTTCTCAGGTATGTTATTTCCATATGTTAAATACAGTATGTTTCCATTGTCCGAAAATCTGGTGCTTATAGCTTGGCTGAATACGTGAAAGCAACTCGTCCTGACGGACTCGATGTTTACGTGTATTTAGTCAAGCCTTGGATCTGGCTGATTGTTTATGAGCATCCAGCCAAGAGTTTTTGACAGATTTATCATATAACGGAAACACAATGTTTCATTCTCTAATTAAATTCGACTAATTATGTATTTCACAGAACATTCTGACGCTTATATTAACATTTCCAAATCAAGCTTTTGATGAAAGCAAAAATTCAAAAATCTTTTAAGTCATTGTCAAACTAGTATTTTAAAAAGGAGTAGCTAAATTTGTAAATCTTGCAAATGAAAAACGCAAACACCACAAACAGGTGGCATTACGTGACAAACCCATGCTTAAGTAAGCTCTTTAAATTATACTCCTGAGTACAGCATAATACTGCAATGTAGTAACTCATTGGAATCACCAACATGGCGCTTCTAATGAGTATACGCAGTGTTTGCTTTTTGCCACTCAGGTGGTAACCATATATGTATATATTCATTAAGTATATTGCTATATTTACATTTTCGAAGCAATCCTTTAATGAGCAACCGTTCATAGCCTCGTGATTTACACAAATTTGATAGACAGCTAGCTCACTTGCCCGTGCAATACGCTTATTCGCCTATTGTGATTGACAGCGAGCCACACATGAGTCGCACGTGCAGAACAAGCCTCTTGTTGGCTTCATTGGCTGTTCGTGTTTAAGCTGGCTGTTCCGCTTTTCCATTTTACACTCCGACTTAATCGTTAATACGAGTATATTTTAAATACAAAGGTGTTTTAATTCCTAAATTAAAAATACTTTTTTATATTTTATATATTTATAATAAAATGTAAATATAAGCAATGAATTCAATTTTAGGAATATTTCAGGACGAGAAACACTCTGATGTTTGAGTCCAATCAAGTTATTTGTATTGTACTGTATTGTAGTGATGATTTTTAATTTATTTATGCAACCGTTCATAACCTCATGAATGCCACAAATTTGATCCCAAGCTCACTTGCCCATGCAATACGGCGATACGCTTCGAGCATTGAACTCATTCGCCAGAAGTGATACAGGTGTTGTGATAGACAACGAGCCACACCGAGTCACACGTGCAAAACAAGCATTGACTCTCCTTGTTTACGCTGACTGTTCCGCTTTTTCGTTTTTCACTCCTACAAAGTTAATTAATATGATAACACATAAAATTACAAAACTCTTTTTGTTTCCTAAATTATACATATTTCATTTATTTCAGATATTTATAATAAAATGTAAATATAAGCAATAAGTTCAATTTTCGGTCTGTTCTTGAAATCATTGTTACTTCGTGGCCCTTGTAAAGTTAACGTGAAGCCCTTCGGGGTTCACTTACATTGCAAAAAAAACACAGAAATATTCATGATTCCATGAACATTCCGAAAATTGAATTAATTTCTTAAATGTACACATCGTGGACTTAATGATGCAAAGGCATGCTTAAGTTGAACAAACCCCTACTAATTAGAATATTTATTTTATGTTTAAACTACACTTCCACAAAACGCTTTGAGGCGTGACTGTAACGGTAAATGCATTGAAATATTCGAGGGTCATTACTTAGAGGTCGTGGTACTACTGTAGTGTAGTAAATATACCTTTTCGTTTTATCTTATTTATAAGATAACAACATGGCAATTATTTACCTTGCTTAGTTTAGTCTAAGCTATTATACGTTTGCTCAGCTGAATTGTATCCCAGTGTATATTATATGTGATAATTTGCTCTAGATTATATATACAATAAATGGCATTGAAGACCAAGTGTGTGTGTGTGTGTGTGTGTGTGTGTGTGTGTGTGTGTGTGTGTGTGTGTGTGTGTGTGTGTGTGTGTGTGTGTGTGCGTGCGTGCGTGCGTGTTGCATCGGATTTGAAAGTTTAACCTGGAATTTTAATGTTAAGAGTAAGATGAAATTTATCGAGTGTGTGAACTTGGCTTGGAGTATGGAGTGTGGGGTATGAAATTCAATTCCAAACTTGGGGTTTACAAGCAAGAATGGCATTACCAAGCATGTTGGTACACAACCACAATCCCATTGTCTACAACTGAATGTTGATATTAAATGTTAAGTTTGTATTGAATGCTAAGCCTGGGATTCAATCCCAAACTTGGTATTCAATGCATGACGGCATTCACAAGTTTATACTCGTGATATTCAGCCCCAATGTTGGATGACATTCAACGTCAAGTCTTGTATCCGGTATTCAATGCAATGTTAATTCGACTGGAATTGAAGGCACCATTTGGGATTGAATCACAATCGTTAAAGTTCAAAGAAGTATCTATGACGGCAATCACAAGTATGTGTGGTATTCGTTCCAATCGTTGGCATTCAATGTCAAGTCTGGGATCCAGAGATCTAAGAATAAAAAGTATACTAATTTACCTTGGAAATTCACTGCTAATACCAAACTTGTGATTCAAAACGAACATTGGGATTGAATACCAGGCTTGAGATTGAATACCAAACATGCTTGTTAATGTCATTCTTGCTTGTAAACCCCAAACTTGGAATTGAATTCCATACCCAAGACTCCATACTCCAAGCCAAGTTGACGCAGTTAAATTGATCAGCTATCTTGTGCATTTTTAGGTAAGACCAAAAATATACATGTATCTGTTTGCATGCTGGCTATTTTCATGTTTGTCGTCGTCTTCTGGCATACCTCAAAATATGTTTTTCTAAAAAAATCTTTCAGGTACACTATCAGAGTTTCAAATGAAATGGACCCAGGTCAGTATCGACATTCTGTCGGTCCTGTTCTGGGTCCAATTTAGTGTTTGCAAATGTTATCAGCATGAAAAGACATAATTGTAGTAAGAAACAGTACCACTTTTAAATGACTTGCCATAAATATCATTAAAGTCTGAACTCAATATGTAGTGTTATCTTTTTACTAATAGCCCATTTTCAACTGTACTCAGTTGCAATGTTTAAAGAAAACCGTCTGAATAATGCTAAAGTTAAAAAGCGTAAACAAAGATGAACATGAGGCTGGGCACAGAGTATCATAGCTCACATGAGTCATAGGCTTAGAGTGAGCATTTTTATCATTGGATGTCTGTCCTTCGTGTAGTGTCTCGTCAGCATTCGCCTCAAATGGTTGGATTTCTGACAACATTTTCTTGTATTACAATCCCTAGGACTTTATAGAGCCTTGGAATTTGGCACCTATATTAGAACTTCCAATTGCTCTGGCCTCGAGGTTATAAAACTTGTTTCATGCTCAACTTAACTGAGTACGCAATTGCAACTGCTCATAAAAACTAAAACTACGGACAAACGCAGAAGTTTCTTGCTTTTTAAGTCTCTCAGATGTTGTATTTATCATGCTAATAAATGTTAAAAATCCAACTATTGTTGGCAATTTAACATTTGATCAGGATAAATTTCTTGCTCAGCTGAGTTGAGCATGAATTTATTTTTTTTATAACCTCGGGGCCAGGTCCAGGCACGCGCGGATCCAGGAAGTTTTGTCAGAGAGAAAGGGGAATAGCGAGGCTTTTAACTTTTTTTTCAATTTCGAAGCCCTGCTAAAAGCCCTGCACTGCACGGACAAAATTGTTATAAAATCCCTGCTAAATGCCCCCGCCCACTGGGGGTTGACAATAATGAATAACAACAGATGACCTAAATCATTTGAACAAGCAACCCCCCCCCCCACACACACACACACCCTAATGGGGCCACATGAAATTTGGCCGTAGCTGGCCCAGCGCATGGTTTCCGAGAATTTACGAATATTTTGTCCAGAGCATAACCACAGAAACTAGTAAATAGATCTCGATGAGGAGAAGTGCAGTGTACAAGAACCGTACCTCTTTCGCATAATTTAGGAATTATATGCTTTTGTTATTTAACACATTTACTTTTTGTCTTGAGCATAACACAACAACTACATGTATAAGAGGTTGAGGAATGATAACGCGTACAAGGAGCATAACTCTCTTTTACATTTAGAAATACTTGAATTTTGTCAAGAGCAAGAGATACATATTTCAACTTGGGGAGCATCTATCGTTTCTGTCGATCCTCATGATTTCTGAATTATGAATCCATAGAGAGGTGTGTGTGTGTGGGGGGGGGGAAGAGATCCGGACCCCCCCCCCCCCCCCGGAAAATAACAAGTGTTTTAGGTTTATCTAAGAATAAGTTTCAGTGGTGGCTTACTAAAGCGGAAAATTAAAATCTCGGCACATGCACGACACTGCGGGGACATCGTAGGTCAAATCCCGACACTTAAGCGCCACTGTGTCCTCGATCCCAAGGGGTATGATAACGCGGCATACAGATGACTGGTGCATAACAAGTTAAGATAGATCGAACAATACATACGCTTATCGGACTAATTGGATGCACAGGCTGCTCTGGGAGCGCAGTGGCTCAGTGGTAGAGTGCTTGACTCGAGACCGAAGAGCCGCGGGGTTCGAGCCTCACCGGCGTCATTGGGTTGTGTCATTGAGCAAGACACATTAATCCTAGGGGGGATAGGGGGTCCGGACCCCTCTGAAAAATCACAGAAATATAGGGTTTCTTAGCAATACTGGTCCTGATCCCCTGTAATACCAACAAGCTACTAAGCCAGCATTCAATGTTGGGCCACAATCGGCCCGCCTGCAAAACGCCATTTAAATGGCGAAATGGCGTTTCGCTGGCGGGTCGATGATGGCCTGCTTATAGTGGTATTAGGATCCTCTCCCCTATCATCAACTAAAAAAAGTAGTCAAAGTTGGACCCCCTCTGGAACTTTCTTGATCCGCGCATGCTTAGTTCTGGTTCAACACAGAAAGAGCCGTGCCGTCGTTGACTGGGACGTAAAGAATCAAATCAAACAAAACAGACTGGTATGCGTCTTCGTTTTTTGCAAGGAACAAAGTCAGTTAAGATTAAAATCATTAAGATTTTTGAGAATTAAAGGAAATCTGTCCCGATAAGACTTGTTAGATGCAGAAAAAGACAATCCAAAACTACATTATTTCTCTTTGACTACCTGTGGGATCTTTATACTCTCAGGTTTTTGAGGCAGAGAGAGAGAGAGAGAGAGAGAGAATCTGTCTATCTTTACTTTACATGTCTGTTCGTTCGTCCGTCTGTCTTTGACAAAGCTGGAATTTTTAATTATTTTTTGCAAAGTAGTTGCTAAGGCACTGCAGAAAACGACCTGGCAGATGAACGCTCCGGCAGACCCAGCAAAACCGGCAGTAACGTACCGATCCATGGCTTAGGTTTATTTTTTTAAAAGGAGCTGCCTGTGTGTCTGCTGTATATCTGTCTGTCTGTCTGTCTGTCTAGATCAAATGAGTCATTATGTCTAGATCAGATGAAACAGCCCTCAAAATCCAGCAGATGAATCGGTCTGGCAGACCCGGCAGATGTAACAGTCCGGCAGATGAAACGCTCTGGCAGACCTGGCAAAACCGGCAGTAGGCCCCTAATTATAATACAAATATCTACGACTCAGTTCTGCGAAATTTTGAATGATCAATCTATCCATCAAACATTTCGTCTGTCTGTCTGTTCATATGTTTGTCTGCCTTAAACAAAGATGTGAATTTCATGCATAGATCCACATGTTGTATAACACTGCCAAAACGACCCGGCAAACGAAGCAGTCCAACATACCGACAATGTTGGGCCATCATCGGCACGCCAGCGAAGCGCCATTTAAATGGCGAAATGGCGTTTCGCTGGCGGGTCGATGATGGCCTGCTTATAGTGGTATTAGGATCCTCTCCCCTATCATCAACTAAAAAAAATAGTCAAAGTTGGACCCCCTCTGGAACTTTCTTGATCCGCGCATGCTTAGTTCTGGTTCAACACAGAAAGAGCCGTGCCGTCGTTGACTGGGACGTAAAGAATCAAATCAAACAAAACAGACTGGTATGCGTCTTCGTTTTTTTGCAAGGAACAAAGCTATCAGTTAAGATTAAAATCATTAAGATTTTTGAGAATTAAAGGAAATCTGTCCCGATAAGACTTGTTAGATGCAGAAAAAGACAATCCAAAACTACATTATTTCTCTTTGACTACCTGTGGGATCTTTATACTCTCAGGTTTTTGAGGCAGAGAGAGAGAGAGAGAGAGAGAGAGAGAGAGAGAGAGAGAGAGAGAATCTGTCTATCTTTACTTTACATGTCTGTTCGTCCGTCCGTTTCGCTGGCGGACTGATGATGGCCCGCTTATAGTGGTATTTGGATCCTCTCTCCCCTCAACAACTTAAAAAGAAACATTGTCAAAAGTGGACCCCTCTGTCAAAACTTTCTGGATCCGTGCATGATCTGTCCCGACGAGACTTGTCAGGTGCATTAATAACTTTTCTTTGGATAGCTTTGTGAGCTTTACACTGAGGTTTTTTGAGGCCTATTTCGTATTGAGAGAGAGAGAGAGAGAGAGAGAGAGAGAGAGAGAGAGAGAGTATTTACAACACTGTAAAAAATGCGCTTACATATTAAGCACTTTCTGAGATGCATTTCATGTCCCGTTTTTTTAATGCGTATACAGGCAAGACATGTATCAAAGCTAAACAATAGAAATACGATACTTTTCTGTACACGTTAAGACCTCAACGTGTGCTAAACATGTTTAAATTCTATGCGCATTTTTACAGTGAAATGTATATATCGATCTATCATATGTCTACATCTGTCTGTCTGCCTGTTGGTCCCTCCGTCAGTCAGTTTGTCTTTGGCAAAGCTGTGACAAATTAATTTTTATAGTAGATCTAGTTGCTTAGGCACTGCCGAAACAACCCGGCAGATGAAACGCTCCGGCAAACCCGGCAGATGAAAAAGTCTGCCAGACCCGGCAAAAACTGATTGCTTAGGTATGTAAATTTGAAAAGGATCTGTCTGTCTGTCTGTCTGTCTGTCTGTCTATCTGCTGTCTAGATCAGATTAGCCTGTATATGTAGATCTATCAGATGAAACAGTCTTGCAGGCCCGGCAGATGACACGCTCTGGCAGACCCGGCAGGTGACACGCTCTGACAGACCCGGCAGTTGATTCGGCAAAACCGGCAGTAGGTCCTAATTATATCACAACTATACATGACTCGGGTCTATGATTTTTTTAAAGGATCTATATATCTATCAAGCATTTCGTCTGTCTGTGTGTTCATCTGTCTGTCTTTAACAAGCTTGATTTTAGTGCATTCATGTAGTCGTGATCTAATACACTGCCAAATCGACCCGGCAAATGAAGCAGTCCAGCAGACTGCAAAACCGGCATTCAAAACACTAATCCATGACTAAGGTCTGTGTATTTTAAAAGGAGCTGTCTATTTGTCCGCCAAACTATCAATCCATTCAATCACTGACAAACATCTGAAGATATTTGGCCATATAATAGTTATTTTTGCAGTGCCAAAACGAACCGGCAGACCCGGCAAAAACGACGTTTCACGGAATCGACCGAACAATCCGAGAGCGAGAAACCGTGTGCAAACTTTTAGTGATTTTTCTCATTTTTTTAAATACCAACTATTATTTTAATTTGCGAACCTGCCCTTAGTTCATAGCGAATCGGTGTGTGTAAAATACGCATTGATTTAAACGTTTGAATGGCTATAATTCATCTATATTTACTTCACTTTTTATGAGGTTATAAAAGCCGGTACCGAAAATCGTCATTCTCCGGAGACCAACTTCGGTCACAATCGTAGGTTCGGTCCGGCACGGTCCGGCTAGGGCTTTTACCTACAACCGCGTCTGGTTGCTAATCAACAATTTTGACTTTGTGTTAGAAGAAAGGCCTAGTTTAGCATAATTTTTAACAGCAACTTAAGAAGGAAATCAGTAAGTATATGGTAAATTATGAAAGTATAGTAATTTGCCTTTAAATGATAGTTGTTAAAGATACCATTTACTATCTTATTGCAATGTCTTTTGTTGAAAAATGGCACGCCAACTTTATGTTTCAAAATATTCTTGTTGCACAGCGCCAAGGGACCAATTTTTGGGTGGTACATAATTTCGTTACAGCCCAGTGAACTCTGTTAAGATTGACATCCCTAGCACACAATACAATATAAAGTGCTGCTGTTTAAAGTGTTTGTACAGTTTAGTCCTTTTTCATCAATGAAAGCCATAAAAGTCACCAAGAAGGCATCTCAAATCAATTTCAAAAGCTGAATCTAGTGTGGTAGGAGGGTGTTATAATAAGATCTGCCTCGAGCACCAATTGTGGAAGGAGGGTGTTTTTATAAAATCACTCATGGTAGGAGGCTACGATCAGGTTTGATTGTATCAGGAGGTTTGTTACGACGACACACTGGGAATGACGACACAGATAAGTGACGTCTCGGCAGACCGGCGTCGACACGGACGACTGGCAATACAGAAGGACGACGACTCAGACGGACGACGACACGGACAGTCAGTGCTATTTTGGGGTTCTACCTAAATCATTCAAACAACCATAGCGAGTCAAAGAGACTGATATCGGCCTCCCAGAGTGTCGAAGGATGATACCCTACGGCACTCCCGCAGATCGTACAGTCAGGCTCAATAACAGGGTACGGTCTGGGTAGGTGAGGTGAGCAAACGAAATACTGATAAGTTTCCTATAATTTTAATATGGATTAATTTACATGATATATGATTTCAAATATGTTTGAGCCAGCTAGAATGAGAAAAAAAATCCTTAGTTTATAATGAAAGTGCAAGTTTCAAATAGACCAAAAATCAAAAGTTCTAATACAAAAGTATATGGATTTCGTCACTTACGTGACAGCAATTCGACACTTGCGTGTCAGCGTCTCATAAAAAAATGAGTGCTCCTAACTACCTTGTAGTCAATGAATTGTGGAGCAATGTTCGGAGATTATAATAGCTTGCCGACCTAGAGATGAAAATATGAAAAGTTTTTAAACAATGAACACATAAAGAAAATGGGGTGAAATAAGATTGGCAGGCAGAATGTCCCTAAGCTTGTATACGACTGAGGCACATAAAGATTAGATATGACATAGTTCTAATTATTATCTACCATCTCTGTCATTTTTATAAAGATACAGGCAAAATTTCCATAAAAAATAAGTATTTCTGAATTCCGATCATTCAGCCAGTTAAAGATTGGTAACTGTGCGTGAATTAGCCAAGTACGGTATTAAATAAAAGAATTTCCGTAAAATTACACGAAAACAAACGAACACACTGGTGAATCCAGTAGATCTAAAAATAAACAAGCTGTTCAGTGGTCAGATAATTATAACTTTGATTTTGGACCAATGAAAATGACGGAATTCCCGTAACTCTTCAATGAAGAAAATTAAGCACACGAGATGGTAGAAATGAAAGTAAAGTGAATTATGTGGCGTTTCACAACTTAACACGCCCATGATTTAAGTATTTCATGGAATACATTTACAAACAAAGTTAAAGTTTATCATATGCAGCCATGTTCATGCAAATCATGTGCAATATGGACTAAAAATACTCAGTCGCGAAAGAAAGTTATTAAAGTGGCAATGGGTGGGTAATGACATAAACAATAAAATATAAGTATCCACATACGTGGATTCTGGCACCACCGTATCCACTCAACCCTACTACACTAGGAAAAGCCTCTGGACCTGACCTACTACCTGCCATTTGGCGATGTGAAATTGGCAGCGAAAGAGTCTGGAATTATGAAATGGCAGGAGAGATGGGAGGCATTAGAGAGAGGTAGGAACCTGTACACATTCAGGCCTAAGGTGGGACATAAAATTCAACACTCATTTGTTTCACCAGTAGGGGAGAGCATTGTATCCCAATTAAGAACCGACTACGTAGGGCTAAATGAATATCTGCACAAATGCAATATTAAAGAAACTGATCTGTGCAAATGTGGAGCTAAAGAAACTCTCAGTCATTTCCTACTAGAGTGCCAAGAATTTGATACGACCAGAGAACTTATGAGAAAATGAATCTTTGAAACATGTGGCATCACTCATCTGGACCTGAGTTTGTTGTTGGATGCAAAAGAGGACGAGGAATTTAAAGATTGGAGAAGTTTCATGTTATCAGAACTTGAGAACTTTGTGGTTGGAACCAGGCGTTTCGCCACACGACAGTAAAACTAATAGTCCGATCACGCATCACCGCATACCGAGAGTAAATATACCAGTGTAGAAAATACCGTGATAAGAAGACCGTACCTGTGGGAATATATGGCCTGATGGCCTAAATACAGAAATACAGAAATGCCAGAATACTGAAGGAACTTGCTGAGGTATTAATACAAAATAGACTTAAATAGTGGGAGCATATAACCCGCTATCTGCTATTCATGGCCTCGATGGTACCAAGTTCTCTGTTGTAGGTCTCTGTTGTAGGTAGGAAAAGCCTCTGGACCTGACCTACTAGTAGGCTACTACCTGCCAGAATACTGAAGGAACTTGCTGAGGATGTAATTCAAAATAGATTTAAATAGTGGGAGCATAACCTGCTATCCACTATTCATGGCCTCGATGTTGTTGTTGTTATGGTACCAAGTTCTCTGTTGTAGGTAGTTCTCTGTTGTAGGTGGTCATCTCACTGGTAACTTTATTCTATTGTATCTTTATACAGTATCTCCAGTAAATAACCACATTCCCCAGTAGAGAATCACCTGAAAATAGTCCAGTCCCAAGGTGAAGATGGTTTAATTATCACATTAAAAAGATAATGAGGCCTAAATGAAATATATGTGTGGGAACTGTTGCATACCAACAAAATTTAGGGTAGGTAGGTAGGGAAGTTATTAAATTTTGTTATAACATTTAACAAAGAAAATAGTGACAAAATCTGAAAAAGTGCCCATTTTAGGTATTTTTTCTCCAAAGACCATTTTAATGTTTAGGGTTAAAAAAATTAGGGTAGGTAGGCAACAGGAACCACACATATATTTCATTTAAGCCTGATCTGAAGTTTCACCCCTAAAGAACATATTCAAGTGGTTAAGGTCATTCTTATACAGTTTGAACACAAACTTTTATAAATACTCATTATAAGATTATAAGTTACAATATTCCTAAATATTTATAAGTTCTGACACCAGAAGTATATTTTTTTCAATGTTCAATACAGTTATTTGCTTTCAGGTAGTAGCAAACTTTTATTTGATGAGTAAACTCTATGCTAGGATGCATGCTTTCATTAAGTGTCACCACCAACTCAGTATAGGTCATCAGGAGGCAAACTCAAAAATAAGTGATTCTTTACTTGCAACTGAAATTGTACAGTTTCCAAGATTATACAGTCATGGTGTCATCTGTTAAATTTCCTGGCAGCTGGAAGTCAATTTGTTTTATATGGAATTCTGATATCATAGGCATGTCCATGAGGCATGACAAAACTTTGGAACCACCTTGTTTCCTTTCAATTGAACGATTATCATTGTTTTGAAATTTTTGCTTTCTAAACCAGGCTTAAAATTGTTTATCAACAATATACTACAAAATATTGAGCCAAATTTTGTGGTAGTTTAAGGAATTCAGAAGAAACCAATTATGTTCTGAATCCCTAATGATTACACTTTCTAACAACACAAAAGGTTTGGCTTTGCTTCATCAAGTGGTACTGGTAGATATATATGGGAAAGTTTACACAAGTGATTCTTTATTGGAGACAGTTCTCTTTTGGGGACTAACCTGTAGTTAAGCGTTAAGACGTAAAGGATCAAAGATGTATAGATATGCTTGAACGATGGTTCGGGACCTTGATAATCGAACTACAAAACAATGTATCCTACTATTAAAAACTGAAAGTGCATATTAATAGTTATAATTTACTGGATAAAAATAATTTATTCGGATGAGATTTCCATTATTATCAAATTTTGTCATTCCCCAAAAATGCAAAATAATCCCTGATGTTTGTAATTAGATTGGATATACATGTATAATATTATTAAATGTATAATTTCAGATAAAGTTTTGAGTCAGTGAAGATGCCTGGCCACCCAGACGAGCCATATTACTGCTCCCAGCAGATCAATATCCCGCCAAGCCTTCCTGACATCCTGAAACAGTTCACCAAAGCGGCTATCAGAACACAGCCAAAAGATGTGCTTGCTTGGTCAGCAGCGTAAGTACTGCCCTATATGGTCATTTAAACTTTTTGTCTTTACAATGTAGTTGCATAAGTAATTTGAGTGCTCTTTTGTATGTGGGGTAATGAAGTGGTCGGCCCTCTGTGAACTACACTGTCCGCCCTCTGTGAATTACGTTGATGACTAAAAAAGTTGTCAGGACCCCTCCCTGATGGAATTTCTTGGATCCTCCCTTATTGGTATGCGTGATTCACATAGTGAATCAATATTCAATAATGATGCTAAATCACTGGATTGACTGGAAATCAGATGTTCACACAGGTTTAGGTAAACAAAAAATTTCAGTGTAAAATTGTAAATATTTTCTTACCGATCAATTTTAACAAATGTTTTGGGTGCTCAAAAGAACCCTCTCATTGAGACGGTTCTTTTGAGTACCCACAAAATATGTTTTGGTTGAGAAATAAGAAAGTTAAATTTTCGTTACCCACTCTTAACTAAAGTCCTGGTTCATAATCTATAGTGTAAACAAGCTATAGGTTCACTACTTAGTGTCTGCATGCTGGGTTCTTTTTTCATATTTTTTTGCTGTCTGCTGACTTTTTTCAAAATTGACTTTTTCAGGCGCACTATCAGAGTGTCAAATGGCTTGGATCCAGATCATGTCTGACATTCTGTCTTGGTCCAAACTGTTTGCAAAATTATAAGCACAGACTACAAAAGTCACCGCTGGCAGACAGAGTTGAGTAACTTGTAGAGATGCTTGTAGAGGTGCTTCAGTCCAGATTCAATATGGTGAAACAGGTAGCGAATAATGTACCAGGCCAGGGCTGTGGAAATACCATGCCCGACTTGTCCGACCTGGTCTCATTACATTCAGGACATGTTGAAAATTTCTATTTACTTGTCCTTGGACAAGTACAAATGTATTAAGTTAATACAATTCTGTATTTCATATTTTGATTAATTATTACGAGCTCACATCTTGCATTGAAAACAGTGTGGATCCTGATCAGCTGGCTTCTTCAGAAGCCAGCTGATCTTGATCTACACTGTTTACAAGAGAAGCCAGCTGATCAGGATCCATACTGTTTACAAGAGTTGACATACTGTTTTTGAAAGAATAAATTGTTTAAGTACTGTAAGGTATAAGCTAATTTGTTCTTTCGGACAAGTAAAATTTTTTATGGACAATTGCATTTTGGCTTTTCACTTGTCCCTGGACAAGTAGAAAATTTTACTATTTCCACACCCCTGTACCAGGCATAGGAATTTTGGCTGCCAAGACAAGTTAACATTCAACAGGATAATGGGTTGGATTTATGAAATATTCAGAAATCTTGCAGTTTTATTTACAAAATCACATTACAGCGATACTTTAGTAACTTTACAAAATACAATTCACATATTTCCTATTACAAAACTATAGAATATAATATGTACATACCTGGAACAATAATATATATAAAATATATTAAACATGAATCCACAGAAAGTATAGAACTTATCTGTTCAAGGTCTAAATGGCAAGTGCAGTGGTGCATATTAGTAAAGCATGCATTTTAGCTCAAAAGATCAGACCATAGGCGACATAGGCTTTGTTCACAGTAGCTCACACCCCTTATAACCAGAATACAAGTAAAGTATCTGTGACGGCACACCACCCCGTATAACATATGCGTGTTGGGTAACTCACCTAAATATAGCGGCTACTTGTATTACACTTTGATTGACAGGTAAATTTGGTAGAGGTGTGACAGAAAGGGTTCGTCTCAAACAAATATTCACAAGCGGTGAAAATACCGATGTTTATAGGCTTTATAGCATAATCCTGCAGATTGCATACTCAGAATATACCTGCATATGCAGAATCTACTTTGAGCATGATCAATTGTAAATACAGAAGCTGGGATTTTGCATAACATTTCATTTTTCTCTTATGGACGTGCTAAAAAATGGACGGGCTTGAGCTGACCTCACTAGCTTAATGCACAAGCGAATCAGACACGATTTCTAATATATTTGAACCAGCCATCCATCACATTAGTTAGTTAATTAGGGCGTTGCAATATAACTTTTTGACTGACATATTTGAGTTTATCTGTCCATCGCTTAAAATGGTCAAACAGTCCATCTATGCACAGAGTTAACAGCAGCAGCATGGATTTTGGAACCGTTTGGAGCAGTTGGCTCTAATTTTTCTCCACAACAGTCATCGCAGACACAGTCTGCTAAAATGAAAAATAAAAAAGCTATCGCTGAAAATCAATGTGAAAAACATAAATAAATAGAGGATATTTACTTTTTTGAAGTGAATACCAAATATATTTCATCGAGTGCGGTGAAAAAAATCAGTATTTTTCACGAGTGCGTAGCACGAGTGAAAATGCTGATATTTTCACCGCACGAGATGAAATATATTTTGTATTTGCCGTTAAAAAGTAAATTTTCTTTTTATTTTATACTCAACGGAAATACAGAAATCACAACCTTACTTTTTACTTGGTCGTTTCTCGTTCGATTTGACTTTTGCAGTGTGTTTATTGGGTATACCATTGGGTGTAAACGTAGTTTGCACCTAGAAAATGGCTTAGAATCATATTTTAACGAATGAAATGCAAGAAATCAGAATTTAAAGAAAGTCTATTGAGTGTGCCTTACGGTTGGCGTCACGTGCAAACTGGCGCTTCGCCATGTCAAACCGTGACGTCATTATGTTTGATGTTGACGTCACAACATGCGTAGCGTTATTTTTGACAAATATACTTCACTTAAAACCTTATGTTGAAAAACCCCAGTCACAAAATTGCCAATAAAGCCTTGTTTTGCTACAGTTCTATTCTATTCTACAGTGAAAATATAAATCGTATCAGTCACTAGTGAAAAAATACGATATTTTTTCACTGTAGAAAAATACCAATTTTACTCACATTTGATATGCATTGAATTCACTGCTTGTGATAAAATAATAGAGTTTAGTTAATTAAACTCATAACCATCAAATGTAATTGTTCAGGTTTTTCTTTTGACTAATTTTAGTAGGGTAAAATGGTCACTTACATGTAAGCTGTTCCTATATTTAGGGTAATATGTGGTAAATACCCATTTATTTTAAATCTGCTTTGGCAATTATTGCAGGTACTTCCGAGCTATGTCCAAAGGAGAGACACCCCCAGTGAAGGAAAGACTGGAGATGCCAGTAGCTACACAGAAAACAGATTCTGGTCTAACACCAGGTCTCTTACGAGTGCTCAACAAACAGGTGAATAGCCCTCTCGGGTATAATTCTGGCCCAGAATATCATGAGAAAAAATATCCCATTCAGCAAAAACTTGGGCATTAAATTATGAATCTTCAGCGATAAATTTTAACATAATCCTTAAGCTAAATTGATTTACAATTTACTGTGAGAATTTCTCTCATTCGATTGATTTTAATTGGAATTTTATCAGAAAAATTAGCAAATCTCTCAATATCTTGCCCAAAAGTAATTCATTTTGACCCTTTTAATTCTTAGTACTCAAAACACAGGGATTATTTTCATGGGAGATATTGAGAAATATGCTTACTTTTTTTTGCCAAAAATCTCATTGAATTTGGCTTAATATGGGAGAAAATATCCCATTTTCAAAATATAATTTCACTCTTAAGGGTCTTGCAAAAAAAAATTCCCTGCAATTCATAATTTGGCATCAGAAGGTGTGTAGAGTAATGGTAAATTGTGATTCCGAGGAACAGATATTTCTATCAACCTTCACACAAATGATAGAATCTTTCTCTTGCTCACCTTTCAATTCCACAATATCATTTTAAATAAGATCACAGAAAACCATTTTTAAGTATTAGGCATGCACATGGCGATTTATGTAAGCATTTAGGAATAGATTCGAGTACCGATCATCCGGATCGGTACTCGAATCTATTCCTAAATGCTTACATAAATCGCCATGCACATACTGAATACTTAAAAATGATCTAATTCTATAGTCCTTTAGGCATATGGCATGTTTTTCTATATAGTATTAACACCAATATCTACCACTTCTGGTCTATGAAGTACCGGCAATACGCGTAAATACCAGCAAATCGATGTATACATTTACCAGTGTGTATGAGGAACTTAATTAAAAAAATTGAAATTTCATCTGCTGCAAATTTTGTTGTTTTTTTGTTGGTCAGAGTTAACACAACACAGATTTATACCTTCAGTCATTTTTATAACATGCCCAGTGTTAAGCTTTCCTGTGCATCTTAGGGTGTATCTATCTTCTAATATTGCCGATGCTCTTGCAGGCATTTTGGCAAGGTGACTGCACATGGGACCTTAAAAACAAGGAAAAGGTAAAAGAATGGCAGTGAGGCTTTATACAAGATGATAGGTTGAAAACTAGATTGAAAACAGAGGGGCGGAATAAAAACAACTCTCTAGGATTGATAAGTTATAGGTAGGGGCCAGTCAGAACTTTTAAAATCAGGTTAAAACATGCACTTGTATATATAGGTCTTAGCCTTAAATTCTGAGAAAATATCACTGCTGAGCATTGTATGATTGTAATCTCTTCAGCTTGGACCAAAGAAAACAGTACCTCTGACTATGATAGAGGAGAAATGGACGGATGTAGCCTTACCCAAAGAACAGTTTGATGACTTGGTCAGAATTGGGAGTTTCGGTGGTGATGTCGAGTGGAACAAATTTTTTGCCCTGGCATGTTCAGCTTTGGCTGAGGTAAAACTGATACAGGCCTTTAGTTAGGAGTGCGTAACAGAAAAATAATTTACTTATTCCTCAACCAAAACATATGCTTTGGGTACTCAAAAGAACCGTCTCAATGAGACGGTTCTTTTGAGCACCCAAAACATATGCTATGGGTATGGGTAAGAAAATACTTACAATTTTACGCTGAACATTTTTGTTTATCTTAACCTGTTCATCACATGCGTAAGTCCAGATTAACCCTTTGTATTCTAATGGATTTTCCCATACATATAAATGCAAAGTATCTTGGATTGCCCATATTGTACTTTAAGGGGTTGCAGGTAGAGGTTTCTACATTTCTAAATTATAATGTGTTTCTGTCCCTGAAGGTTGTTTTAATCTTTAGTAGCAAGCAGTGCAGACTCTGATGAAATGCAGCAGTATGCTGCATTTCATCTGGGTCTTCACTGTTTGCAAAATCTGAGTACCTGTTTAGGGGTTTCCCATATATACAAAGGATTATAAATATTAAGTGTAAAGTTGTGAATAATTTCTTGTCCATCAGTTTTAACATTTATTTTGGATGCTCTAAATGAGGTCTTCTGAGTACCCACAACATTATACTTTGGTTGAGAAATAAGAGAATTATTTTTTCAATTGCGCTGTCTTATCTAAAGGCCTAACAAGTTCATTATTCTGCTCTTCTCAACATATAAATGTTGAACATGATTTTGATTTGTCAAATAAAATTTTATTTTCACAACAGTTAAATCATAATGGCAAAGGTATCAAATAGATAGTACTGATGTGCTTTGGATTGTATGACCAAACTTTTGAATATGTCCCCCAATTATTTGTTTTGACCCGAAAGTGAATTAGGCAAAAACTAACTACATGACATGATGACTATTTTTCAGGGATATTTCTTGGATGGGCCCGAACCATGTTATGAAAAAAAACTATGAGTGATAGAGTAATTCTTATTTCATTTTTGGCTGGGCTTTTCAAATATGGTATTCATTTTGCTGTAAGGTTGATATTAAGGTTTCTTGGACCCATCATTTTTTCCAAATGGCCCATCAAAATTTCAAATGGCCCTTCAAAACCTTGATTTTTGCATGCAAATGAATAGGACATGGGCCATTGGCCCATTTTCATGGCCAATCATATTTATAGCCCCCCTTTGAAAAAGTGGGGGCAAAATTGAATTTGGGTTGTCTGTCATTCCGTCCATTATAATTTCGTTTACGCTCAATATCTTGAGAAATACTTTTAGAATTTAACTAAATTTTGAATGTGCATTTATATTGACATGATCTACCTTGGGATTGTTGCATATAATTTTTTGAACATTTGTACCAGTTATGGCTCTTAATTTACGCCCAAATTTCATTTCTGCTCAATATCTTGGGAACTACTTGACATTTTTTCACCAAATTGTATATATGCAAAATTGCATTGATATTGACAAGATCTAGCTTAGGATTGTTACACGTCATTTTTTGGAAAATTTTACCTGAGTTATGGCCCTTTATCTACGCAAAAATTTTGTTTCCGCTCAATATTTTGACAATCAATTGGTAGTATTTCGCCAAATTTTAAATATGCATTAAACTTTAAGGACTAGCTTGGGATTGTCAAGCGTCATTTTTCACACACATTTGTACAGAGTTATGGCCCTTGATTTAGGGTGAAATTTTATTTCCGCTCAATATCTTGAGAGCTAACTGACATATTTTCACCAAATTTTATATATGCATTTATATTGACAAGATCTAGCTGGGGATTGTTACATGTCATTTTTTGCACATTTGTGCCAGAGTTATGGTCCTTGATTTGCATGAAAATTTCGTTTCCGCTCAGTATCTTCAAGACTTGAGAGCCAATTGATAGAACTTAACCAAATTTTATATATGCATTCATCTTGGCAAGATCTAGCTTGGTTTTGTTACATGTCATTTTTGGCACATTTGTACCAGAGTTATGGCCCTTGATTTAGGCCGATATTTCGTTTCTGCTCAATATCTTGAGAACTAACTGGCATATTTTCACCAAAATTTATAAATGCATTCATATTGACAAGATCTAGCTTGGGATTGTTGCATGTCATTTTCCTCACATTTGTACCAGAGTTATGGCCCTTTATTTACTCCAAAAAAACTTTTTCGCTCAATATCCTGAGAACTAAATCAACAGAAATTCACCAAATTTTATATATGCATTCATATTGACAAGATCTAGGTGGGGATTATTACCTGTAATTTTTTGCTTATTTGTAACAATTTCATGATGGCCCTTGATTGATGTCAGAATTTTGTTCCTGCTCAATGTCTTTAGATTTTCCTGCCTAATGTCTTTGGAACTTGGCCTTTTTACTACATTAAAAGCACTGCAGCGGGGCTATAGTCAGATTCACTGACAATTCTAGTTTGGACTAGAAATATCCCTGTGTTTATTATGAGAGCTGTAGTCAGATCAACCTAAAATGATAGGTAGAGTTTTTGCGTTTCTGGCAGTCAGATGTTTACTATTTTTTCATCATATTTAAATGTCTTTCTGGTCACATTTCTTCATATAATCTAATAGTGTATGTCCACCTTGTAGATCATTTGCATGGGATTCCAAAATCTTTTTTGCTGAACGTAATATAATAACAAAGTTTTGAATACCATATTGGAGGGATCGCAGTGGCTCAGTGGTAGAGTGCTTGATTCGAGACCGAGGGTTTGAGCCTCACCAGCGTCACTGCATTGTGGGCCTTGAGCAAGACACATTTATCCTAGCTTAGTACTGGTTCAACCCAGGAAGACCCGTCCCTATTTAACTGAAAGATTGTTGATGGGACGTAAAGAATCAAACAAACAAACAAGAAATACCATATTGGACACAAAAAGTGTTGTGTACATTACTTTAGCCTTTTCTTTCACAAATACCCATGCTAAGCTCTACCCACTATGAATGATTATATAAATAAGCTTTCATTTTTGGTACATAGAACAAAGAAATTAATCAGGTTGGACCGTCCACTTGTGTAGGATGAGGCTTGTATAGGGGGGTACCAAATATCCCATATCCCTTGAAGTAAACAGGCAAGTAACCCTTATAAATTGGCAAAATATCCCCATAATTAATTTTCCTAAATATTCAATATCCCTGAAAGTAACGAAAACATTGAACTAAGTATCCCATATCCTTGGAAGTAAAATGGGTAGTATCCTATATCCCTGGAAGTAAAATGGCAAATATAATGTATCCCTAAAACCCCTATACATGCCTCTAGGATCAGATATATCATATTTCCATAGCAAACAGAGTAGACCCTGATCAGGTCTGGTCTGTTTGCAAAAGCGTTAAAAGGCGCTTATGAGTTAAAGGGCTAGACCCTCATTTGAGAGCAGCTGACCAGGATACAAACTTTTTATCCACATGATGAATCCATAATACACAGGTTTAGATGAACAAAATTTTTGAGCGTAAAATTATAAATATTTTCCTACCCATCAGTTTTAACATGTTTTGGGTGCTCAAAAGAACCGTCTCATTGAGACAGTTCTTTTGAGTACCCACAACATATGTTTTGGTTGAGAAATAAGAAAATTAGTTTTTCGATACACACTCTGAACTAAAGTCCTGATATTACTAATAATGAAATTGCATCACTGGATTAACTTGGAATCGGCATGTAGTTTAAACAACCCCTAAAGTACTGGGTGTGCTTATGAGCTTGTGTGCTTATTAGGTTGAATATGGTAACATCTGAATCATTAAATGTTGTCAAAAAGCTAAATATTTCCTTTCTGAAGTAGGGATTAAAACCATCTGCAAGCAGGGAATGGTATATAGAATAAACTATTATAGAGATCATGAATGCTTTTACATGCATTTTTGTCAATCATCAGGTCCAAAGGAAGCTGTTTGAACACAAAGTCACTAGAAAATATTCTGAGTGACCCAGCAAGTGTTAATGTAATGGAAAAATTGTGCAATTGTTATTTTTGCATTTTTACTTCATTCAAACTAAATGGCATCGAAATTGCCAATAAAACAGTTCAGTAGCTGAGTGTTTTTTTGTTTTGTTTTTTTTTTACATTGGGTCTCTGTACAAAATGGCATCAACTCAGAAACTTTTGAATGTTACCATACATTCGGTGTCGTCATAGTGAATAGTTATTCAGGGCTGCAAGGGCTTTCTGTTATTTCATTCAAACAAAGCATGGCCTTTTAAAGGATTTTCAAGTTAAAACTTATGTTCAAACAGCAGGTGAAGTTCATGATTTGATTATGGATCTAGTTTTATTTTACAATGGCTTCAAACAGCTGTGGGCATAGATATACAAGAATTTCTGTTTAAATGCTAGGGTACCATACTCAAGTCTCAGGACTCGATTTAAAAGAGCATACTGTGCAGTCCCTTTATAACACATCTCATTATTGCATAGATCTAGAAATAAAATGGTCCTTTTGTGGCTCCCAAAATTTTTTTATCATGAAATTTTACAAAGGAAATATAGGAAAATTTACTTTGTGAAATTGTCTCTTTATAACGTGGTTCACTTATAAACGGTCCATTCCATATTGTTATCAAGGAACTGCACCGTATTTATTACCTCCATTATTACTCAGCTGACCCAGACACATTACCTTTAACTGTGATGGTTTGATTGATACCCTGAAATGCTTTATTTTTTCAATAAATAAACTCATTTTAGACTGACATAGGGTCCAGATAAACCATTTTTTAAACATAAAATTGTTATTATTTTCTTCCTTATCATATATGTGTTTTAGGTACTCAAAAAACATCTTATTGAGACGGTTCTTTTGAGTACCCACAACATATGTTTTGATTGAGAATAAAAATGTTTTTCAAAAACACACTCTTACCTGGTAGAGGCATGACCAGGGTTTGAACAATAATGTAGATTTGTTTGTTATTTCTTGTAGAGTATCACAGATGCCATGAAGATAGTTTGTGAAATATTGACTGCAGACCCTGAAGGCGGTCCTTCCAGAATTCCTTTTCCTCTCTTCAGAGATATCTACACATACCTTGCACAGATTGATGGTGAAATAGCTCAGAATCAAATCAACGATGTTTGTAACCACTTGCAATTTGATGTGTAAGTTGCAGTTTTCTGCTTCATATTCATAGTTCACTTTGAAAGAATATGTCATCATACCTGAAGTTTTAGATGGGCCAACTACTAACCCATTTATCTGATTGAGCTCATCCTTTCTGTTTGATCATTATGCCCCCATCCCCGCAATTGAAGGGGAGGGGAACATATTGTTGTTGGTGCTGATCCTGTTGCTGTTCTTATGTGGAAGATATCTCATGATCTAGTGGGCGGATTGGAACCAAATTTGCATTGAAAAAACATTGGGGTATGATGAAGACTTGATTAGGTTTTGTTGACCTTGTTCTAAATTTCAAGATCATGGCAGAGCTTAATATGTCAAATTTGAGCTTGTGTGGTTGGGAGACATATTTATACCCCCCGCAAACTTTGTTTGTAGGGGGTATACTGTTTTCACGTTGTCCGTCCGTGCGTCCGTCCGTGTGTCCGTCTGTGCGTCCGTCCGTCCGTAACGCTTTGTTTCCTTAATAACTCGAAGTCATTGCCGGATTTTCATCAAACCTTGCAAACATGTTCATATATGCAAGACAAATACTTTAGACAAAAAAGTAAGGGCTAGGGGCCAATTCTATTAGAGTTATTTCCCTTTGTAGTTCTAAATGGCTTTTAATATAGTGCTTTATGCTTATGCTATTATAGGCCATACACGGGCCGATCAACTACTACCACAGCTTTTGATGGAACAATTTGATACTTTTCCTTTACAATGTAGACACATTGAACATATGCATGAAGGAGTTTGGTTTAGAAAAAATAATTTTTGACAAAATGACAGCTGTGAGAACTTAGACAATTTTTCCCTAATAAGGTGTTTGTATATGCATAGACGGTGCCTTTATGGGCCAGTCAACTTCTACCACAGCTTTTTATGGAGCAATTTGATACTTTGCCTATACAATGAAGACACATTGAACATATGCATGAAGGAGTTTTGTTTAGAAAAAAATATTTTTTTACAAAATGACAGCTGTGAGAACTTAGACAATTTTTCCCTAATAAGGCTTTTGTATATGCATAGATGGTGCCTTCATGGGCCGATCAACTCCTATTACAGCTTTTGATGGAACAATTTGATACTTTGCCTATACAATGTAGACACATTGAACATATGCATGAAGGAGTTTTATTCAGAAAAAATATTTTTTGACGAAATGACAGCTGTGAGAACTTAGACAATTTTTCCCTTATTAGGCTTTTGTATATGCATAGATGGTGCCTTCATGGGCCGATCAACTCCTACTACAGCTTTTGATGGAACAATTTTTGTTTGCACAGATTCTACTGAAATCTTCTTATCAAAACTAAGGTCGTCTTGTTCGAACTATAACTTGCCAAGTTTTTTCACTGACTCTTACTGTGCGGGGGGTATCTAATAAGCATTGCTTATTGACTTTTTTCATTTTTCTCTAGTTCTCAACAATTCTAGTTTTTATTTTAACCATGCCATATGTAAGAGTCTGCACATGCACAGTCTGATCAGTGCCATTATTATTTGATCCCTAGATAATACAGTAAAACCTGTGTAAAACGGCTACTCTCAGAAAGACAAAAATTGGTTTTCAAGACTAATAATAGCTTAATGAAGGTCAAACGTATTGCAGAATGCTCCAAGGTGCAGCTTAATGAAGGTCAAATGTATTGCAGAATGCTCCAATGGGAGCATTCTGCAATACTTTCGACCTACATAAAGATATCATTAGTTATCACTATTTTTATTTTGTCTATTTTTGAGTGGTCGTTTTACACAGGTTTTACTGTATAATATCTAGGGCACTGCACTGCTGTCCCAGTCTAAACCAAGAGATCTCACCGCAAGCATGAGCTTCTCATGAAGTTCAACAAGCATCCGCAGCATGTCTCTAATCACAGAAGTTTCAGTCTCCTGTACTTTTGTGGTCAATTTAATGCTAACATGGGCTAGAAGAAACTGCTAAGCAACCCTACGACAACAGGTGTCAAAATGCCATAAGAACAGGATAGCTCCATTTACTAAAATGGGTTGAAATTAAGAATGTGACAATTTTATACATCAGACTATTGATGTATTGCAATAATAACCTAGGCAATAATACTATATCGATAGAAAAGTTGCAATTAATTTATCAATTGTATTGGCAATAGTCTTTTCACTATCGCAATAGTTTAAATAGGATTTTAAGTATAATAGATTTTTACTTTATATTGTTTTTTTTTGTCGCAAAAAGAACGTTAGATGATGTTAGAATGTAAATATGTTTGCATTTTCAAAATTAGATAGACTTTGAGAATGTTCTGAAATTTTTCTGTTAGTGCTATAGAAAACTGACACACATACGTAAAGAAAATTAAGTCTTGCTGCTTCCATATTCTTCATTTCCTCCTTAAACAAGCATATAATGTTTCAAACAATACAAAGTATTGTATAAGTATTTTCAACGGTAGTCTACAATCGTAATAGTACTGCAATGCTACATCATGCAATGCCAATACTATCGCAATAGTCAATTCCAGACTATGGTTACATCCCTAGTTGAAATGTGTTCCTATAATTCCTTTGTAAAGTTCCACGATAAAACATTTTGGAGCCTGATTATATGATCATGTTATATCCAAATCTGTGTTAAAATGAGGTGTTTAATAAAGGGACTCCACTGTACATGTATTATCTCTTTATATTTCAGAGACAAGCAAGAAGGTTATGTGCAGCCTAGGAACTTCCTCAGCGCAGAATGTCCAAAACTAGGAGCCTCATGAGAAGCAGAAACAGACCCGCCAACAATACAATTAACATTTCTTCTCTGGGGCACCCCTCAAATCACTTCCCTTGAAATTTAGTAATTGCATGGGTGAACATTTTCCGGATTATTCCAGAATTCAGGATTTTGAGCTGACTTTCAATAGAAAGACAGCCTCAAAATACAGAATTAGCAAATAATAATAGGGTTTCTGATTCACTTACAGTTTATCTAAAGTAAATTGACCATTTAAGCTTGAAATCATTGTGGTAATGTTTTGTAGGTGTACAGAATCTTTTTAAACTTTGAATTTTTTAAATTCAGGAATTTGGAAATTTTGAACATTCACCCATGTAATTGCTGACAGAGACAAAAAATGTGAATATTTGTAGATATGAAAAATTTATCCCCTTTATGCTGAAAACAGCTGTCCAACCTTATCATTTCTATTTAAATAACCTATGATTAATTATAAGGGATTGTTTTTTGAAACTGCAAATTATTTTAGATACAGAATATGGTGCGAACAGTGCTGATCCTGATTAGACAAATGTGTTAAAATATGAATTTAGTGTTATTGAAATAAAAATGTTAAACTCTGATCAAAAATCAAAGAAAAAGACAGTTGTTCTTGATCATCTATGTTTTGTGAAGTAAAAGTTCAGTAAAACCTGTGTAATTTGGCCACTCTCAAAAAAGCCCAGAAAAAAAATTCAAGTCCAATTATCTCCTAATGCAGGTCAAAAGTATTGCAGAATACTCTAAGGGGAGCATTCTGCAATACTTTTTACCTTCATTAAGCTACCATTTGTCTTTAAGATCTTTATTATTTTATCTATTTTTGAGTGGCCGTTTTACACAGGTTTTACTGTATGTAGCAATATTTAAAGTTATTTTGGATTGTGTCATGGGCTAGTGATTTGAGGGGTGCCATTTAAAGTTTGAAGATTCATTAAAAGAATGTATATATTGTAACATTTCGACTGATTTTCAGCATTTAATATGACATTTTGTTAAGACTCATTTCCTGTAAATGATGTTGAAATATGTTCAATTTAGCAAGGGTTCTAGCCAATAGAATGGAAGAATTAACTCATGAGCCGTCACATAACTTGCAGCTGACATTTGGAAAAAAATGTTTGTGTCAAAGGAAAAAAAAATAGCAGCCAATAATTTTTGATATTTCGTGAGATAACCATTGTTGTTGGCTACCAAAATACAGAAAAATCAGTCTTAAGCCGCCAATAAAAAAACCCGCAAAACAAAGATTTTAAAGACAAGTGTTAGCTTAGTGCAGGTCAAAAGTATTGCAGAATGCTCCATTGGTGCATTCTGCTATACTTTTGACCTGCATTTAGCAATGATCGGTCCTGAAAACATAATTTTGGGTCTTTTTTGAGTGGCCGCTTAAGACAGTTTTTTTGTAGCTCTACTTTTTTATTGATTCAAGCTAGACTTTGTAGCCGAGCAGACTGATTATCTTAGCCTTGCTTTCATTGATGACTCCATATGGATCTATATTGGATGAAAACCTGACATGAATGTTTAGATATTAATTAACTTCCAATAAGTGAACAGCAAAGGTGCTGATCAAACTGCATTGATGAGCAGGCTGGTCTTCCACTTTGTTGTTTGCTTGCAACAAGATTATATACTATAATGACATAACTGGTCATTGTATGTGTGACTTGTGCAACTTTCATGTTATTGTGTAAATTGAAATAAAAGCAAGGCTTGAATTGTAGATTTCAAAGATAAGTGAAAGTGATTGACAACAAGAAACTTCGTAAACTAAGTGTTTCTGACAGTCCCAGGCACGCAAGTGCTTGAGATATCTTTGAATGACCAGCAACATTCATCCAGTTTAGTTAACCGTACTTCACTCTGACAGAGTGGGCTAAATCTGGAATTGCCTAGAGAGATTATTACTTTCACTGTAGCTAATGTCTCAAGCATGCAATACGCAAAAAATAATTGCCACAAACAGATAAATATTCCATTGATTAAATGACAAAAATTAATGGCCATGAAAATGAACTGGTTTACAGTTACATGTATTTGTACTAGACTAGTTGCTATTAAAGCTCAAACTTGGAATATATTTGGGCCTTGACGCGAGAAAGCTTGTCCTTGGGTTACCAAAAAACAAAGGTGCAGACCAGCCTGCGCATCAGCGTAGACTGATAAGTGCCTTTATTATTCATTCATCAGAAAGTATGTTAATTTGCCATAGGTGAGATTTCAGTTTTCTAGCTAGTCTCTGAGGAGATTGGTTTGAGTCTCCCTTTGTTAGAAACCCCGAATACAGGGTTTGTTGCATCACTGCCCATTCGATAAATATGAAATGATATTCTCAGATGTAAAAAGACTTATTAATGAGCCATGTACAAGTTGGTATATACTCCTATCGAAGACACAGATCAGTCTGCACATTTGTGAATGTCCGATCAGAGTCTTTGATGGGGGCTCTATGAGTAGCAGGTGACAAAAATATTTAAATATTGCACTTGTCCTGCAGGACGAGTGACTTACAATTTTCATTCATCCTGCAAACACATGCACTTGTACTTTAAAAGCGTATGCAATAAAGAACATAAGGGAGTAATATGTAGCATGACTTCCTCAAGTAATTCTCTTCAAAGACGGGAAGAATTACTCGTCCTTTCTAGATTTCACTCATAATTACAAGCGGACGAGTGGAATTTTTGTACCCTGAGTAGTCAAGGGTTCAACCTTCCTTCAGGTAGAAAACTCTGACTGATCAGACTGTGTGGATCTGCAGACTGATTTAAATCTTCACTGTTTCCTACATGCCAACTTGTACTTTGTAGTGGAATGTTACTGGCTCAATTAAGAGTGCTTCAAAATCAGTCTCATGTTGTTAGAGAGATGTTTAATTGTTTTGTGGACAGGTCTGTTTATTTAGAACATGAAAATATATCTGAAAATCTCTGAAATTTTCAGATTCCAAATTTATTGCCACAGATTTGAAATTAGTGTGGAACTTTTATTATTTGATTAAATTTTGATAATTAAACTTTGCATAGACAAAGAACAAGTTTTAGAGATCTGTCTGTGTAGATGATGATTGGGCCAGTTTATGATATTGTACTTATCATGTATACATATAGTCACTCATAATACATGCATGAACAGCTGTGTTGTTGTACTAGAGGCCTTATGTTTGGTCTGAGGTTTTATCTACTTCATTACATTGTGTTTGCAGCAAGCAAAGTGGCTGCTTGTAATTGCCAAAACACATCAAAGATCATATGCTGGCTCATCGCAGTGAGCAAATGGGCCAGCATAGGCGATTTTGGTACTTATACAGGGTTCGCACAGGCTTCAAAAGTGCTTGAATATACAGGGCTGTCTTGAAAAGTACTTGACAATTAAATTTGCCTTGAAAAAGTATTTGAAAAACACTCAAAGGCCTTGAAAAGTCCTTGAATTTTACCATTTACAGGAGGATTCAACAGTGTTTTTGGAGACCTAAATCAGTATAAAATTGTGGTGCCTTTATTACCAAATAAAGGCACCACAATTTTATTCTAATTTTCTTAAATTAATATCTTTAGTAATGAACTCTAGCATTTCCAAAGTAGAATTTTAATGTGTAAATCAGTATTTGTCTAAAGTTTTCAGTCCTTGAAAATAGTAGGAAAGTCTTTTAGAAGTCCTTGAAAAGTTCTTGAATTTTACACAATCTTGCCTGTATGAACCCTGTTATATTGCATATGCATACTGTCATCTTTTACCTTATAGCACACAGATTAGAATTTTGGCCAATCTGAGTGCAATAGAGTTATACATATATTTATAGCTATCT